>LR738710.1:507030529-507191043 GCA_902687465.1 Secale cereale
CACCAGTGCTCCAGGCGCCCTGGCGGCGCGCCCCCCCTGGGCCGCGCCGGGGGGGCGCCTGGCCCCCCCGAAGCTTCCCCGATGCTCCCCTTTGGCATATATTTAAAGCGTCCTCCGAAACCCTCAGAACAGGAACTCTTTTCGCGATCCCATCTCTGTTCCGCCGCCGCCGCCGCCGCTTCCAAGATCGGGAGCACCAGGAGAACTCTTCCCGGCACCCTGCCGGAGGGGAGGATCACCACCGGGAGCTTCTCCACCACCATGGATGCCTCCCGGATGACTCGTGAGTAGTCTCCCTTGGACCATGAGTCCATGACCAGTAGCTATGTGATGTTCTCCTCCCGTTCTTGTGCTTCACTAGTTAGTCCTCGTGAGCTGCCCTACATGATCGAGGCACATATGTAATCCTTATGCTGTTGCTATGTTGAGTTTGCTGGGATCCGATGGATTATGGGATTATGTTCAGATTGATCTTGAGTAATATATTTGATCTACCTCTTTTATATTTATGTTCATAAGTAATTCTTGCATGTTCTCCGTTGTTATTTATTGCTTTGGCCAAGTAATACGTAGTGACTCCAAGAGGGAACGTTATGCTCGATTGTGGGTTCATGCCCCTCGATGACTAGCTTGAGTGACAGAAACATGAGTCTAGGGGATGTGTTGTTGCCACAAGGGGGAAAACAACGGTGCTTGTGCCCGCGGGTGCAAGGATTGTTTACTTTACGCAAAGTTCTTTTAATGCAGTTGTCTGTTGCATTGAGTTTACACTATGGGTGGGACTCGCAACTTAATACCAGCGAGATGTTCTGGATAGATATCTCAAGGTGGATGATTAGTAGTAGATATTGATGGATTTCGGTCTACTTACTTTGGCGTACCGCCCATGCTTTGAACCTCAACCTTTCTGCAATGTAATCAGCATTGGTTTGCGTTCGTGGTCCTGTCAATTGCCCAGCTGTAATTTGTTTACCTCACATAGCTGTTTTATCGTCTTTTGAGAGAGAGACATCACTAGTGAACATCATGAGACTCCGGTCCATATTGCCATCGTTGATCACATCCGCTATTTACTTTTCACTTTTATTTACTATTGCAAAACATTATCTATCACTAATATCATTTGCTTTTAACCCTTTGTGAACTACAAGGCCGGAGGGATTGACAACCTCTCTGTACTCGTTGGGAGCAAAGTTATTTGTATCTGTGTGCAGGTCCACGTTGATTGCTAATACGCGCCGTTAGCAGTTGACACCTACTTGTTGAACCTAGGAGTCTCTGGGGATTCGATCCTTGGCATCTTTGCTAAGGGAAAACACTTCTACATACTGCATCTTACACCTTCCACTTGGGGTAACCAACGAGGGGTTCGAGGCCCATCAGCGGCCCATGACGTGGCTCCTTCATCGGCTTGGTACGGCCCACCTTCAACATTAACACACAAGACCCTCGCGAGGGGCCAAGACTCGCGAGGCGGACGATGCCAAGGCCTCCGCAAGGAACAACCTCACCAGGCTGGTTCCGGAGGGGCAAAGAACTCCATGCAAGCCGTCACCTCGTGAGGTTCGGATGACGCAAGCCATGACGACCAAGGCCAGGCGAGCGCCAGCGGGCGCAGTACAGCAGGTTTCCCCTTTAGTGATAAAGAAGCAAGCGCAGGCACGGAGTCCCGAGGAATCAACCAAAGGTTTCCATTTCCATGCAAGAAGACCAAGATCGCCAGGACGGAGGCCATCGCCGAGCCCCCTGTGGCGTCACGACCAGAAGGTTTGCAGACGAAGACCACCTTTAGTTAGGATAAGATGTACTAGTTGTCACCCTTCAAATTTGGTCATTGTGGGATCCCTTCCCGCCTACATTTTGGGGGAAGAGGACCAAGGCCACTATAAATATAGCTAGCAACCACCACTGACGGGACGGATCAATTCAGACCTCCCTCACCACCACAAGCAAGAACATGCCTCGCGAGGCTATTCATCCACTGTAGTAGTTCTTTGAGCGAGTCCTGGACTGAGGGGTCCTCATGTGGCCAGATAACTCGTGGTGGGCCGTGAAGATCATTGTTGAAGATCGTCTCTCGTATCCGGATAGGACTCCTATATTTGTATAATGCCAGGTTTTAGTTTCGGGTGTAATCTTTCCTTCCTCTGCAAGATGGCTATGTACAAACCCTAGGCCCCTCTGGTGCATATATAAACTGGAGGGTTTAGTCCTTAGTGGCTAATAGAGAATCACAAATCCTCATAGGCTAGACTTTAGGGTTTAGCCAATACGATCTCGATGTAGATCAAATCTTGTAATCATATTCATCCATATTAATATAGCAGGAAGTAGGGTATAACCTCGATGGAGAGGGCCTGAACCTGGGTAAACATCGCGTCCCCAGCCTCCTGTTACCATCAATTCTCAGACGCATAGTTCGGGACCCCCTGCCCGAGATCCGCCGGTTTTGACACCGACATTGGTGCGTTCATTGAGAGTTCCACTATGTCATCGACCGAAGGACTGATGGGTCGCATCATCAACCACGACGGCAACACCGAGGGAATCTTCTCTCCCAGACAGCTCTTCGTGTTCGGCGGCTTCCTGCTCCGCGCCAACATTGAAGGCCACCTCGAGCAGGTTGAGAGCTACGCCCCTGGCCATCAAGTCAGGTTTAGAAGCTTAAACTACGTTGCTGATATCCGCGGAGACTTGATATTTGACGGATTCGAGCCCGTGGCGACCTCTCCCTACCATCACGATGAACACGACCTAACTCTTTCATCGGATCAAGAAATAGCACCTGTAACAGTTCTGGCCCTAGATCTGGAACAGATCGCGTCGCCCGAGGACGGGAAGCTCAACCCCGCCACGGAAGCCGCAGACTCTACCGCGCTGGAGCTGCCCTCGGACCCTACTATGAGTGGGTTCTATGTTATCGGAACCCCGAACTCATCTCCGACCTTAGATTCTGAATCATGCGCATCTGCGCCCTTCAAGCTCGATCAGGCGTTCAGTGCTGCAGATATTTTCCAGCACTCTCCCTTTGGCGACATGTTAAAATCGTTAAATCCCTCTCCTTAGATGGGGACACAGCCCTGCATTATATCCAGTTCGAACTGGAGGCTGATGGAGAATTTTGCTCCCCACCCACCACCCACTTGGTAGCCACGGTCGAAGATCTAACCGATCTACTTGACTACGCTTCCGAAGACTTCGATGGGATGGAACTCGAAGCTGAAGCAGATCCAGATCGAAATCGGCCTGTAACCGGGCGGTGGACAGCTATGTCTTCATACAACGTATATATGGTGGATACACCTAAGGATAAGAGGACGACGGAAAAAACGATCCCGCAAAGGATAAGTCTGTCGAAGAACCTCCTAAACGTCAGCGCCCAAAGCGCCGAATGAAATCCCGCAAAGGAAAAGATAGCAACACTGTCACTAACGACGGTGACAGTCCGGAACAAGCCGAAGACCCCGCAGGCCCAACGATAGAGCGGGAGGAGCGAGAGGACGGCGAACTTAGTTTGAAGCCGCTGTCCGATGACAGCGATGCCAAAGACAGTAATTACGAACCTGTCTCCGAAGAGGAAGTTAGCCTAGGCGACAACGAATACATAGTCCTAGAAGAACCCTCAGAACAAAAGCGCTTCCATCTGAGGCTTACTGCCACCGCAAGGAGCCTGTAAAAGCAACGGAGACGGCTTCGAGCCGCACAGGACACCCTCAATGATAGATGGAACGAAGTGCTCGACGCTGAACAAAAATATGGCTACAATCGCCAAACCAAAGGCTATCCCAAGCGCAAACTGCTGCCTGAATTCGACGACGAGCCCACTGCGCCTATACCGCCGAAGAATAACACCGCCGATAAACCGGACCGACCACCTCGTGGACGAGATTGAGTGGCTAGCAACGGTGTACACAAGCCCGCACCCCCACCCCGTAAAGGAAATGAGGATGCAGCTCAGGTCCAGAAACACGATCTACGTGAGGACCTGAACAACAAGGCCGACAGGACCAGATCCATCTACGGATCTAGGGATCGTGCTCCCACACGGGACGTCGGCTATCAAGCCAATCGCGCCGGTCATATACCAGTTCGGGGTCAATACCGAACATCACAACCATCGGATATACGCCATGATATTGCAAAATACGGAGGTAATGCACACCCTCTATGCTTCACCGATGAGGTGCTAGATCATGATTTTCCAGAAGGGTCTAAACCCGTGAATATCGAGGCATACGATGGAACGATGGATCATGCCGTCTGGATAGAAGACTCCATCCTTCACATACACATGGCTCGCGGAGATGATCTGCACACCATTAAATACCTACCCCTCAAGCTGAAAAGTCTAGCTTGGCACTGGCTGGATAGCCTCCCAGAGAACTCCATCGGGAGTTGGGAAGAACTTGAGGACGCTTTTCGGGCCAATTTTCAAGGGACCTATGTCCTGTCCTCGGATGCTGACGATCTAAGTCACATCATCCAACAACCTGGGGAGTCAGCCCGCAAGCTTTGGAATCGGTTTCTCACTAAGAAGAACCAAACCGTCGACTGTCCGGATGCCGAAGCCTTAGCGGCCTTCAAGCATAGTGTCCGGGATGAATGGCTAGCCAAACACCTCATATAGGAAAAGCCGAGTACAATGGCAGCCCTAACTACACTCATGACCCGCTTTTGCGCGGGCGAGGATAACTGGTTAGCGCGTAGCAGCACCAGTGACCCTGGAACATCTGAAGTCAGGGACGGCAATGGAAAGCCACGATGTAACAAAAATAAATGTCGAAATAATGTTGGAAGCCCACATGACATAGCGGTAAACACCGGATTTAGCGGCTCCAGACCTGGTCAACGGAAGAAGCCATTTAAAGGCAACAAAGATGGTCCATCTAGCCTGGACAAAATATTAGATAGGCCCTGCCAAATCCATGGCACTGCAGAAAAACCTGCAAACCATACCAACCTTAATTGTTGGGTTTTCAAGCAGGCCGACAAGCTCAATGCCGAACACAAGGGGAAGGGACCTCAGAGCAAAGACGAGGACGAACCTCGCCAGCCGAATATTGGGGGCCAGAAGAAATTTCCACCGGAGATCAAAACAGTGAACATGATATATGCCACTCATATCCCAAAGAGGGAGCGCAAGCGCACACTCCGAGACGTCTATGCCGTCAAGCCTATCGCCCCCAAATTCAACCCGTGGTCGGCCTGTCCGATCACTTTTGATTGCAGGGATCCCCCGACTAGTATCCGTCATGGAGTTCGGCTGTCCTAGTGCTCGATCCAATAATCGATGGATACCATCTTACCCGTGTCCTTATGGACGGCGGTAGCGGTCTCAATCTGATATATCAGGACACTGTCTGCAAGATGGGGATTGACCCATCAAGAATTAAGCCAAGCATCACGTCCTTTAAAGGAGTGTTACCGGGCATAGAAGCCCGCTGCACGGGCTCTTTGACATTGGAGGTCGTATTCGGCTCTCCGGATAACTTTCGAAGCAAAGAGTTAATCTTCGACAAGGCTCCATTCCGAAGTGGCTATCATGCACTCCTCGGAAGAATGGCCTTCGCCCACTTTAATGTATTCCCACATTATGCTTATCTAAAGCTTAAAATGCTTGGACTACTTCGTGTCTTCATGGTCAATGGAAATATGGAGCGCTCTCTCCGCACGGAAGAATACACTGCGGCCTTAGCAGTCGAAGTCCAAAACGGCCTATTTAAGCCAGATAACCTATCGGTCGCGGACATAGCTAAACGTGTCCGCCACACGCCTTAGTGCGGCAGCTCAGATGAACCTGAGCTAGATTAGCAGCTACGCCCCCATCGACCGCCCCATAAGGTGATATCATATGTGCCTCGGGCACATAATTATTCCCTAAAAATCCCTTGGGCAACGCTGGGGGCACATTACATATAGTCCATAGTTCGGCTCGACCCTATTAGAACTCTAAAATTACTTTGTAAGGTTCACTAAACGAACTGGTCTTGTTTATGGCTACACTAAATCGTTTTTACTTTTCCATGTTTCTTTTTCTTTTAACAGATGGCCATCATACCCCCCCTTCAAGGACACATTACAGAGGAGGAAACAACGCATACGTGCAGCAGGGACCCGTGCTAAGGTTTCTTTTCAGATTAAGACCCTGTGTAAACCTTTTTTCTCTTTCTTGTTATATACGTTCCTGACATGTAAAATGTCCAAGAAAGTAATCGACATTATCTGTAAGCCTACGACTCGCCATACTATAAAGGGATATTAATAGAGCAGCTTGATTCACATTATGTTCAGAGTTTTTATTTCACTCACCATAAATGTTCTCTCCCCAAGTTAGATTGCCACATGTGCCTTGTCAACAGGGTCTATCACCAAGGGCTGTATTCAGCCTGGTATATGTCTAAAAGACCGAGCATCTATAGGGACTATTGGGCGTCCTAGATGTTTGCCTTATATGCACCAGTTCCGAATCATGTCTTGGGTCAATAGTTGGGTTGCCCGGCTCCTGTGCTTACTCCTACATTCCCGATTGTTTGACTAGGATGTAAAGGGAGAACTACTACGATTTTTCTTCTGGGTTGTCCAGTCAAGTACCTCAGTAGAGAGAGCCAAAAACTGACCGTCATGATAGGCGAGAACCTGGTCTGCAATCCGGTGACTTAGTTTTATACTACGATCGGTAGAGATCTACCCCGTGTTATACGAAGGGTTGATTTTTTCGCCCAGCCAGGTGCAAATTGGATACCTTAAAAAAGGAATATCATATTCGCACCAGAGGCTAGTACCTAGCCTCACTTGTCAAATTCCTATGGCTAAGTGATTGTAACACCCCTGTCCTGATCGAGGTGATCGGAGTAGGTGGGGGAAAGGGGATCGGGGTAGGTGAGGAAGCGTGAAGAGGAAGAAGGGGGTGAGAACGACAGCAGAGAGGGATGAGGAATAATTCTCGTTTTAACAGCCTGTTTGATCTTGCATACATCTGCCTCTTAAGTACAGGGCTCGCTCACGCGGTTCTCCACCAGAGCCCACACACGCCCTTGGCCTTGGGCCCTACATGCCATACACACACACTCTGACCTCTAGGTCCACCTGCTAGTCACACAGTAGCACTGGGTGTATCTGATGTGACATTCTCCCCTTCTTCAGAACGGACCCCGTCGTCTTCAGTGCTGCTCCCCCATATCAGTGCAGATGGGTAACGCCGACGAAGAACCACATAGTCTTCCGAGGTAGTAGTTGCTGCCATATCGTCCCACTGCACTTGTAGCTGAACCACTGCATTGTTGCCTTGCTTAACCATTCTTCTGTCCAGAATAGCTGCTGGGGAGGAGTCGACGGCTGTCAGGTCCGCTGGGTTTGGCAATTCTGTAAACACTGGAGAGTAATTGGGGGTGAACGGCTTCAACTGAGAGATGTGGAAGACCGGGTGCACTCGGCTGTCGGGTGGCAAATCCAGCTTGTACGCCAAGGGCCCAATATTGGCGGTGATAGTGAACGGTCCAAAGAACTTGAACGCCAGCTTGGCGCATGGGCGGCTGACCACAGATTTCTGCACATAAGGTTGCAGCTTCAACAACACTTGTTCCCCTACCTGAAACGAGCGCTCCGTCCTCTTGTTGTCAGCATATTTCTTGAACCGTCGTTGCGCGTGTTCGAGCTGTGCCCATAGGCGCTCTCTGTGAGCTGCCCAATCCCAGTCTTCACCGTCCGGCAATGTTGGTGGTGCGTCCGGCCATGCACCCATGTTTCCCATGTTGGCCTCCACGCCGTAAAGAGCTTTGAAAGGAGTGCATTGAGGGAAGAGTGGAATGAGGAGTTGTATCAGAACTCTACAGACAGCAGCCAACGTCGCCATTGTCGGGGTGCGTCGTGGACGGCGCATCAGAGGTACATTTCCATGCATTGGTTGACCCGCTCACTCTGGCCATCCGTTTGAGGGTGGTAGGCCGTGGAGTAGAGGAGCTTGGTGCCGGAGCCGGCAAGGAGCTCCCGCCACAGCGCGCTGGTGAAAACCTTGTCCTGATCTGAGACGATCGACGAGGGCACCCCGTGAAGCTTGACAATGTGATCCCAGAAAGCCTTGGCCACTTGTGTCGCTGTGAATGGGTGTTTCAGTGGCACAAAGTGTGCAAACTTGGTGAAACGGTCCACTACCACCATGATTGAGTCATAGCCTTCTGATTTTGGCAGTCCCTCGACAAAATCCATTGTCAAGTCTTGCCATGGTGCGCTGGGAATTGGGAGGGGAGCGAGCTTGCTTGCTGGTTTGCGCAGCTCGTGCTGCGCCTGCCGGCAAATCATGCATTGGCGCACGTAGTCTTCGACTGTCGTCTTCAGGCCCTGCCAGTCAAACAACTTCTTGACTCGGTGGTATGTTGCCGTCGCACCAGAATGCCCGCCCACGGCGCTGTCATGGAGTGCACTGATCAGTTTAGTCCGTAGCGCGGTATTTGCCCCAATCCAGAGACGACCGCGGTGTCGAATCAAGCCACTGTAGAGCTCAAAACCGTCTTCGTCAGGGCTGTGCAAAGCGAGTTGTTGCAGTCTGTCTTGTGCGTCAGGGTCCATTTCATATGAGTTTGCCACTTCCTGTACCCAAGTTGGCTGACAAATTGACAAAGCTGCAACACTAAAGTGGTTGCCGACACGGGACAGGGCATCGACAGTGCTGTTATCAACCCCACGTTTGTACTGAAACTTGAACTGCAGTCCCACCAGTTTTGACATAGCCTTGCGTTGCACCTCTGTTTCCAGCTATTGTTCCCCCAGATTGCAAAGGCTCTTGTGATCAGTGAATATGGTGAACTGGCCGCATTGCAAATAGGATCGCCATTTGTCCACTGCCATCATAACGGCCAAAAATTCCTTCTCATATGTTGAAAGTTTTTGATTCTTAACGCCCAAGGCCTTGCTGTAATAAGCAATGGGATGGCCTTCTTGTACCAAAACTGCACCAATGCCCGTATCACAAGCGTCTGTTTCAATGGCAAACGGCTTGTCGAAGTCTGGCAGTGCAAGCACCGGGGTGGTGACCATGGCTTGCTTGAGCGTGTTGAATGCGAGCTGTGCTTGCTCCGTCCAGGCGAATCCCTTCTTGGTCAGTTGCTGTGTCAAGGGCTTGGCAATGATGCCATAATGAGGTACAAAATTACAATAGTAGCCTGTAAGTCCCAGAAAGCCTTGGAGCTCGGTTGCATTTGTCGGAGTTGGCCAGTCCGCCATGGCCTGAATCTTGTCAGAGTCCGTGGCCACGCCATCCTTAGAGATCACATGGCCAAGGTAGTCAATGTGGTCCTGAGCGAAGGAGCATTTGGACATCTTGGCGTACAGCTGGTGCTCGCGGAGTAGCTGCAGAACAAGACGGAGGTGCTCCAAGTGCTCCTCCAAGGTCTCACTGAAAACCAAAATGTCATCAAGAAATATAATGACAAACTTACGAGTGTACTTGGCGAAGATGGCGTTCATGAGGCACTGGAATGTGGCCGGTGCGTTGGTCAATCCAAATGGCATCACATGAAATTGAAAGTGTCTGTGGTGAGTCTTGAAAGACGTCTTCTCCTCATTGGCTTCCCTCATCCGTATCTGGTGATAGCCTGCCCGGAGATCCAATTTGGAGAAGTACGCTGTGCCAGCAAGCTCGTCCAGCAGCTCGTCCACGATAGGTAGCGGGAACTTGTTTTTGATGGTGATATCATTGAGACGCCGGTAGTCTACACAGAACCGTCACATTCTGTCCTTCTTCTTCACCAGCAGTACCGACGCGGCATAAGGGCTGACACTGTGCGTGATGACACCGGAATCGAGCATCTCCCGCACATGTTTCTCGATTTCATCCTTTTGCAGAGGAGAATACCGGTACGGGCGAGTGTTAGCTGGGCGTGCACCTTCAACCAATGTCACAACATGGTCATATTGCCTACGAGGAGGCAGTCCGGTGGGCTCGGTGAACACATCGGCGAACTCGTACAAAATATCACTTAAAGGAGTCATTGATGGTTTGCGTGATGTACGGTTCCCTGGTTTAGCATCCACTAGCGCCATTGCCCACACATCATTGCCCGCGAGCAGCTTGCACAGTTCTTCTGGCTGAACTTCTGTGATTGTTGTTGATTCTTTTGGCCGCACACCTTGCATGGTCACTTGCTCCCCCTCGTGCACGAAGGCGACGCGCCTCTCTTGCCAATGGCAGGTCGCTGGGCTGTGCTGGGCGAGCCAGTCCATGCCCAATATGTCATCATAAGCTTCCAGGTGCAGTTCGCGCATTGGTGTGGAGAAGGTGTGCCCATTCAACCACCACTGCAAGTCTGGCACGATGCGCGAGCATGTCAGGCGGTCTCCATTGGCCACCCGTACCTCCACTGGTGGCAGATCCTTTGTGGTGGCGCCTATGCGCTCAACGAAGGAACTGCTAACGAAGCTGTGCGTGCTCCGAGAGTCGAGCAACAGCAACATAACCTGATTTCCCACCAATGCACGGAGACGAATTGTACTTGGCGCGTCCGACCCGTCCAGAGCATGGGCGGAGAGCATGCAACACTCGGGTGGTGGTGGTGGTGGTGGTGCAGCCATGGGCTCGTCAAGGAGTGCCAAGGCGTGGATGGCGTCATCAGACAGGAGCTCGCCATAGTCACCCACTTGGATAGTGAGCAGCTGCGCCTGTTGGTTGTAGCGGTGCTCCCTGGAGTAACGGTCACCGCACCGGAAATAGAGGCCGTTGGCGCGCCGAAACTCCTTGAGCTGCCGCTCGCGTGCGAAGTCATTGCCCGGCGGTCGCGGCGCGGCTGGTGGACGTGCTTGGACATTTACTGGGGGTGGTGGAGGGCGACCGGCTAGAATTGGCCGTGCACGCGCTCTTGGTGTGGCCAATTCTTCCTCCTGGATGCGCGCCAGGATGGATGCGTGCGTGATACTGGATGGCGCTTGCAGCCTCACTGCTGCCCGTAGCTCGTCCTTGAGCCCCAGGAGAAATTGTGTAATGAAGAATTTTGGACTCAGGGAAGGATCTAGAGCCAGGAGATGGTACATGTGTGTATCAAACAGCTGCCTGTACTCTGACACAGTGCCTTGTTGGCGCAGTTGAAGGAGTTTATGCATTTCCAGCTCGAACTCATCGATGCCGAATTCTTCTGTGATTGCAGCGCAAAACGCATCCCAGGTCAGTCCGTGATGTGTTTGACGAAATGCCTATAACCAATGCGCGGCTTGCCCTTCGATGTAAAGCGTGGCAGTAGTCACCCAACTGTGGGGCGGCACCCTGTAGAGGTCGAAGTAGGCGCGACAGCGGTCGAGCCATAGGTAGGGCGCGCTGCCGTCGAATCGCGGAAAATCATGTTTCGGCGGCTTGATGTACTGGTCGCCATGATTTGGCTGTTGGGGTTGATGCAGTGGTGCCGTAGGTGTTGTCTTGGTTGCACCTGGTTGGGGTAACATAGGAGGCCCTTCCCCGAGTCGTGGCGACAGCGGCAACCCGAACTGTTGTTGGGCCGGAGGTGGGCGCATTGGCGGTGGCGAGTTGACGATGGTGGCCGATTCCTGGGGCAGTGGTGACCGCTCCAGGGACTTGCGAGCGTCATCGACATCCGCCTGCGTCAGATCGAGTTGCTTGGTGATGTGCCGTAGCTCTTGAGAGACTTGTGTATTAAAGGCCAGCTGTGCCTCGAGCTGCTTGTCACTGACAAGCTTCTGCTCGTCGAGGCGAGAGATGAGCGAATCCAGAATTGTTTTGAGGCTATTCGTGTTGTCATCCATCGCCGACAGAAGTTGGCGGGTCTGGGCAGAGGGCTTGGACGGCGCCGTCGCTCTCTCCGAACCGATCTAAACCCACCGGGGATTTTGGGTGGCCTCAGCAGAGCAAGTCCACACCTGTGGAGGTGGATTTTATAGATCAAGGTCAAGAGGATTTGGGAGCGGCGAAGAAAATTTTTGGCCCAGATCTGAGGCTCTGATTACCAATTGTAACACCCCTGTCCTGATCGAGGTGATCGGAGTAGGTGGGGAAAAGGGGATCGGGGTAGGTGAGGAAGCGTGAAGAGGAAGAAGAGGGTGAGAACGATAGCAGAGAGGGATGAGGAATAATTCTTGTTTTAATAGCCTGTTTGATCTTGCATACATCTGCCTCTTAAGTATAGGGCTCGCTCACGCGGTTCTCCACCAGAGCCCACACACGCCCTTGGCCTTGGGCCCTACATGCCATACACACACACTCTGACCTCTAGGTCCACCTGCTAGTCACACAGTAGCACCTCTATGTGAAAGCAATAACGCCACATAGTCCGATTGCCTGGTTCGCTCCGCATACACCTCCTACACAGACCAAGACACTGGATAAAGAGTGTATTTGCATATGACCAAACACCCCGATACTATGTACTTGGGGGCTGAAGCCGACGACTGGAAACTTTCGGAATTATAAAAACAACCACACAGGAGATAAAAGTCGCTCATATTATAATACCGCAGAAGTTATACACATCGGTTCATAAGCTTAAGTCTTTACAGCCGGATACAATTATTCAAAGATAACATCCTTTGAGCACTGGCCTTCTACAAGGCGGGCGCCTTCTATGACGTCCTCGACGTACTTCTCCGGCTTGTGGTGCTCCTTGCCCGCGGGCGGTCCAACAGTAGCTATATGCTCCGCCCTCATCTTCACCCGGTGCACTTTCACATGAGTGAAGGCCATCCGAGCACCTTCTATGCAGGCCGAACGCGTCAATGCGTCGACCCGCGGACTCGCCTCGACGAGCCGCTTCACCAATCCGAAGTAACTAATTGGGCTTGGATCAGCGGGCCATAGCCGTACTATCAAGTCCTTCATGGCCGAACCCGCCATATTGTGCAGCTCGACCAGCTGCTTCATCTGGTCGTTGAGGGGCACCAGATGTTTTGGCGCATAGAACTGCGACAAAAAAACTTCTCCGTGTCATTCCCCTCCTGTGCTCGGAAGTACTGGGCAGCTTCAATACTGCTCCTCGGAAGATCAGCAAACACGCCTGGAGAACTCCATAACCGTGTCAGCCCAAGATACTTCTGCCCTCCGAAGATGCTCTGTAAGATAAAAGTCTTACCAGATGCTATCTATCGTGCATGCTTGATTTCTTCACAGGCGCTGCGCGACTCGCTTCGTGCATCCCGGGCAGCCTCGATTGCCTCAGCTAGCTTGGAAGCTCGTTCCGAAGCCTCCCCTTCCAATACCTCACATTTCCGAATGGCATCATTAAGTAACTTCGACTTCGGTCACCCGAGCCTGGTGCTTCTCACACGCGGCCTTTTCGGCCTCTAGTTCGGCAACCGCTTTGTCAGCGGTCGCCTTGCTCGCCTCGGCCTCCTTCTTGCCATTCGCAGCATCGCCCTTGAGGGCCTCGAGCTCAGTGGCGCCAACTGTGTAATACAAAATATCATAAAAGAGTTTATACCCATACTCAATTAATATTGTTAGTCTTCTTGACATCTTAACTTTTTATCCGCATACCTTGCATTTCATCTAAACGCTGGTTGACACGGTCGAGGTCCGTGTTGGCCAACAAGAGCTTCCGGTTTAGTTCGGCAACCTCTGTGTCTCGTGCAGTTGCCGTAACTCGTGAAGCCTGTTCAAATAACATAAGCACAATAGTTCAACTCTATAAGCACGCTATACTATGGATACTTCGTCCGATTCTGTTTAGAATCACACAAAGCATCAGGGGCTACTGGCTATACATGTGTATTTAAAACAAATAAGGTTCCATAAAGAACATTACATTGCTTACCTCAAAGCCCATTAACAGGCTGTTGAAGGCTTCATTCAGTCCGCCCTTGACGGACTGAATCTTCTTCATCACCGCACCCATCATGGTGCGGTGCTCCTCCATGATGGAAGCACTTCGCAGTGCTCCCTCCATAGGGTCCGACGCCTCCGGATTGACTCCGGGCGTTGTTGTATTCTCCCCCACTTGGGGAGTCTGGTCTCCGGACCCTGGAGCCGCACTAGGATCCGGGACAGTATTCGGTGGGGCCCCATATTGTTTGGGCCCCCTCCTTCGACCTCCATGGAGGTTGCTTCCCCATGGTCAGCGGGAGCCGAGGTATTATCCCCGGTCGTCCTTTCACCTGCCCCGCCCTCATCTCCTTGGGCGGAGGACACCCGCTGGGAGGACACTTCGGTGTCTGTCAGCGTCCTGGGAACCAGGGTACCCAAACTTGCATGTCTGCGGGCCGCGACGCGCTCCTATAGCAGCCTGGTATGGCCCAGCTGATCGACCAGCTGCCCAAGACCCTCGCGAGGGAGCTAAGCCTCGCGAGGAGAACAATGTCAAGACCCCCTCAGGAGCGGCCTCGGCAAGGTGCTCCGGAGGGGCGGAGAATCCAAGGCCAAGCTTGCCTCAGAAGGAGGCAGTGATGTCAGCAGTGACGCACCGCGCCAGCGGGTGCCATCGTCCGCCAGCGGCGCAGTTGCCATTTCGGTGCAAGGGGGACAGCGCAGCCGCAGGTTCCCGAGGAGCGGGACAATGGTTTCCCCATTGGTGCAACAAGACCGAAGACCGCAAGGACGGCAAGGAGGATGTCACCGCCGAGCCCACCATTGCGTCACCGCCTGCTCCTTTTGCAGGCGAAGACTGCTTTTGTCAGGGTAGGAACGTCCTTGTGTTCCCGCTCAAAAATGGCCGTCGTGGGATCCCTTCCCGCCTAAACATTTCGGGGGAAGAGGACCCTGGCCGCCTATATAAGTAGCTAGGATCCCCACAATGAAGAGGGAGAGAGACAGATCCATAATCTCGGCCACCACGCAAAGGAGCAAGAACACTTGCTTCCTGACCCTCTTGAGCTCACCTCCTCAGCTCAGGAACCACTGTACTAGTTCATATTCCAGCCCTCCCGAGACCAATCCAATCCACCAAAGCAGGAAGTAGTGTTATACACCACGCGGTGGCCTGAACCTGGGTAAACTCTTGCGTGCTTCACTTGTTGTTTGCTTGAATCTCTTCACCGATGAGGGCGAGACGGTAGGTAGATGCGAGTGGGAGAGATCTCGTTCACGCCCCTGTGTTCGAACTTCTTGGGTTTTGCGGAGCCTTGAATCCGACATTTGGCGCGCCAGGTAGGGGGCGTGTCGTAATCTCGCCTCTCCGACGACCTCGCTTCCCCTCTCCTGTTCCGCGCCGCCACGATGACTGCGGCCTGCCACATCCGCGTGGGGGCTGGCACCCTCCCCGTCGACTAAGCTGTACCGGCGGACCGCGCCACCCGTGGGAGCTCCTCCTCCTTCCCTGACGACGTTCTTGCCGGCCGGGCCATCGGAGAGCGGCCTGCTCCGCCATTCCCGCCTCCCGTGGCCTCGCCGGTCGCGCTCTTGATGGCACGGCGGCTGCCCCAGCACCGGTTGTCCGTCGGAAATCACGGCGCGCGAACGGCCCGCAGCTGCGGGCTGCGAGGCATTGCCAGCGGGGAGCTGACCTGCCGCGGGGTTGCCTGCATCCTCGGAGGGTCCCAAGCGCCTGCGTCGTCCTGACACGTCAAGTCGCACTTTCGGCAGGTTGGGGCTGCCGCCCAGCCGCAGGAGGCCTCGCGGGCACAGGGCGCGCAGGGGCACACCATCACCTTCGGCCCTAGCGACCTCGCCTCAGAAGCGGCCGACACTAGCGTTCTCCCCATGGTGTGCATGCCCACCATCTGCGGGGTGGCCATGACGAGGACCCTCATCGACGGCGGCGCCGAGCTCAACATCCTCTTCCCCGAGGCCTTCGGTCATCTGCCTGTGTCCTATAGGCAGGTCCTCCCCACCAAACCCTTCTCAGGGGTCGTGGGCTCGGCCGTTCCGCTCGGCCAGATCTGCCTCCCGGTCACCTTCGGCACACCGGCTAACTATCAGACTAAGCTCATCAACTTTGTCGTCGCGCCCATCCACCTGCCCTACAACGCTGTCCTCGGCTTCCCAGCCTTGGCGAAGTTCATGGCGGCGACTCACCCGGGCTACAACACCGTCAAGATACCCGGTAGCAGCGGCGTCATCACTGTCAAGGGGGACCCCAAGGCCGCCCTTCAGGTCCTCGAGCACACTTATAGGGCTGCTGCTGCAGCTCACCCATGAGCAAAGGGGGCTCCGGAGGCGCCGGAGGCCGCGCCTGCCAAGAAGAAGCAGCTCTTCTCTTAAGACCCCGCCGAGACGAAGCATGTGGCTGCTGATGAAGAAGGCTCAGGAGCCACCTTCACCATCGGTACGGGCATGGACCCTGAGCAGGAGGCAGTGCTGGTCAGCTTCCTCAAGGGCAACAAGGACGTGTTCGCGTGGAAAGCCGCGGATTTGGTCGGGGTGCCTAGGCACGTCATCGAGCATCACCTCATGGTGTGCCCCAATGCGCACCCTATCAAGCAGAAGGCGCGCAGACAAGCCCCAGAGAAGCAGGCCTTCATCATTCAGGAAGTTAGGAAGCTAGAGGAAGCAGGCGTCATACGGGAAGTACGACCCCCAGAGTGGCTGGCCAACCCCGTCATAGTCCCGAAGAAAGGAGGCAAGGAGCGCATGTGCGTCGACTTCACGGGCCTCAACAAGTTCTGCCCTCAAGACCCCTTCCCTCTTCCGCCAAATCATTGATTCAACGGCTGAGTGCGACCTGCTCTGCTTCCTCGACGCCTTCTCGGGCTACCACCAAATCAAGATGGCGGTGGAGGACGTGGAGAAAACGGCGTTCCTGACCCCATGCGGGGTCTACTGCTACACTTGCATGCCCTTTGGGCTGAGAAACGGGGGCGCCACCTTCCAACGCCTGATGCACATCACCCTTGGCCCTCAGCTCAGGAGGAATGCGGAGGCCTACGTCGACGACATCGTGGTTAAAACCAGGGAGGCGAGGACTCTCATCCAGGACCTAGAAGAAACGTTCGCGAACCTACGCAAGGTGAAGCTGTGCCTCAACCCGGAGAAGTGCGTATTCAGTGTACCCTCCGGCAAGTTGCTAGGGTTCCTGGTTTGGCACCGGGGCATTGAAGCTAATCCGGAGAAGATCAAGGCCATCGAGAGAATGAAGCCACCCACGAACCTGAAGGAGATGCAGAAGCTCGCGGGGTGTGTAACGTCTCTAGGGCGCTTCATCTCTAAGCTTGGGGAACTCGCCCTCCCGTTCTTCAAGCTCATGAAGAAGAAGGGGCCCTTTGAGTGGACTCCGGAGGCTGATGCCTCCTTTCGGGACCTCAAGGAATACCTCACCAGCTCGTCGGTTATGGTGGCGCTGCGACCCCTGGAGCCCATGACTCTCTACCTCACCGCAACGCCTCACTCCGCCAGCGCGACGCTAGTCGTGGAGCGCGAGGAAAGGCCCCTGAGGTTAAGTCCACCGGGCGGCCCAACGTCTTCAGGGCCCGCACTGCCCCCTGATGTAGCCCTAGAGGTAGATTCGACAATGGGCACTAACGGCCCCGCCACTCAGCAAGAGGCACCCAAGGTTCCTGAAGCACCCATGAACCCTGTTGCGCCGACCCTCGTGGAGCACCCGGTGTACTTTGTCAGCACCGCACTGCGTGACGCGTGCTCGCGCTACCCGATGCCTCAGAAGCTGCTCCTGGCACTCCTCGTCGCCTCCAGGAAGCTGCGCCACTACTTCCAAGGCCATCCCATCAAGGTCATTTCATCATACCCTCTTGAGAAGGTACTGCGGGGCCCAAATGTCTTCGGGAGCGTCTCCGAGTAGAACATCGAGCTTCAAGCATTACAGTTGGAGTTCAGCACCACACGAGTGATGAAGGGAGCGGCTCTGGCAGACTTTGTGGTGGAGTGGACTGACGCGCCGGAGCGGGGGTCTAGCGAGGACCGCTCGCTGGCCCCCGACGATGAAGCCCCAGACGGATGGGTGGTATACTTCAACGGCGCCTTCTTACGCCTTGGTGCGGGGGCTGGCGCCGTGTTCGTATCTCCCACTCCGGATAAGTTGTACTACGTTGTGCAGCTTTGCTTCCAGCAAGGCGAGAAGGTCTCCAACAACATCACAGAGTACGAGGGCCTAATCGCCGGGCTCAAAGCCGCCGCTGCGCTAGGGGTCAAGCGTCTCACCATCAGGGGTGATTCACAACTCCTCGTTGACTTCTCCAACAAGAAATACAAGCCCAAGGACGAGCACATGGAGGCATATCTGGAGGAGGTGTGCAAGATGGAGAAGCGATTCCAAGGGCTGGAGGTGCAGCATGTACCAAGAGGCACCAACAAAGAAGCGGACGATATCGCCAAACGAGCCTCCAGGAGAGAGCCTCAGAAGCCCGGCGTCTTCGAGGAGCGGCTACTCAAGCCGTCGGCAGCACCGCCAGCTCGTGAGCCGGCATCCCCTCCGCAGGGGTTACCTGCGGCGCCTCCGGACGGTGCCTCGCCCTGTGGACCACCCTCCGGAGCCCGCCTGCTGCTCGCTGCGGAGCCCGAGGAGGGTTGCTGGACCCAAGAGCTCAAGATGTACCTGCAACACGACACCCTGCCAGACAAGGAAGAAGACGCAGAGCGCGTGGTCCGGCAGGCCTCAACTTACTGCATCCAAGACGGAGAACTCTATAGGGGCGCCCCAACGACTTGTCGCTAAAGTGCATCTCGAGGAAGCAAGGGCGCGAGCTGTTGGCTGACATCCACGGTGGAGACTGCGGTCATCACTCGTCGTCCCGCGCCCTCGTAGGCAAGGCCTTCCGTAGCGGCTTCTACTGGCCCATGGCGCTCACGACGCCACGGAGCTTGTGCGGGCTTGCGAGGCATGCCAGTTTCATGCCAAGCAGATCCACCAACCGGCGCAGGACCTCCAGACGACCCCGCTCTCCTGGCCCTTCGCGGTCTGGGGATTGGACATCCTGGGTCCATTTCCCCGGGCAGCGGGGGGCTACCGCTTCCTGTACGTTGCCATTGACAAATTCACCAAGTGGGCGGAGGTGGAGCCTGTTCGCGCGATCCCAGCCGGGTCGGCTGTCAAGTTCATCCAGGGCCTCGTGAGGCGATTCGGGGTCCCCAGCTGCATCATCATGAATAACGGTACGCAGTTCACAAGCAATCTCTTCAGGTCATATTGTGTTAACCTTGGAACACAGATCTGCTACGCTTCGGTGGCTCACCCTAGGAGCAACGGCCAGGCCGAGCGCGCCAACGCGGAAGTCTTGCGTGGCCTCAAGACACGCAGCTTTAAGAAGAAGCTTGAGGCTTGCAGCAGGGGCTGGATCGACGAGCTCCAGTCCGTGCTGTG
This sequence comes from Secale cereale, assembly GCA_902687465.1. Taxonomy (NCBI): domain Eukaryota; kingdom Viridiplantae; phylum Streptophyta; class Magnoliopsida; order Poales; family Poaceae; genus Secale; species Secale cereale. The sequence continues at coordinate 507,049,708 of LR738710.1, forward strand.
GTCAATCCGAACCACTTCCACCAAACCCATGGGGGAAACTCCTTTCTTTCTCGTCTATGAGGCGGAGGCGGTCCTCCCTCACGAGGTCAAGCATCGCTCTCCACGGGTCTTGTCCTTCAATGAGGAATGCCAGGATGCCGCCTGGCGGATGGACCTCGTGCTCTGCGAGGAGGGCCGCTGCCGAGCTGCCGTCAGGGCGGCACATTATCAGCAAGCTCTGCGGCGGTACCACTGCCGCGGCATCTGCGCAAGAACACTTGAAGTTGGTGACTTGGTCCTGAGGCGGGTCCTCTCCCGGGAGGGGTTGCACAAGCTCTCGCCCATGTGGGAGGGCCCATTCAAAATTGCCCGTGTCTCTAGGCCTGGTGCTGTGCACCTGGAGACGCAGGATGGGATACCTATCCAGAATTCCTGGAACATCGAACACCTGAGGAGGTTCTATCCGTAATCAAGGCTCCATGCCCGTGAAGGTCTCCGCCCGTGACACTCTCACATAATAAGGAGTTGGGGCTGTACACGCCTCGGAGTCTCCTGTGCGTTGCCTACGGGCCCTCAGACGGGGCTCCCACCCACGCCCTAGTGGCAGTCCTTTGCTCCGCGCTGGAAATAAGACGTAGTGTAGGGGTCGGACGCGACCTTTTTCCTTTTTTCGCTTGGTGTTTGGCTGTCATACTTTTCAACTTCCTTGGCTATCAGCCCTTCCTCTACCCCGTGCTATGAAGTTCTCGTGTTTCTCGCTCTTCCTGCATTTGGTTGAGAGTCTTGTTTGGGATCTTTCTCGTCGGTTTTAAGTTCAGTTTGTTGAGCAGGGCTGTGCCACTCGCTCTTCTCCGTGCGCCTCGCGCGTGGGGGCTGGGGCACGGTCGGTCACCGGCCCTCGTCTGCCGTGACACCATGACCTCGCCTGGCTAAGACTGCTCAGGCTCTGGCGCCGGGCTTCTCAGTCCGCGCAACCTATCCTACCGAGCCGGCTCAGGCTTTGGTGCTCTAACCCGCGCTCGGCGCTCTCAGCAGATCTCAGCGGCTCACCCCCGCTCGGGGGCTACACGAGCTCTTTAGATTTGGCCATCCCGTCACGACCCGATGGGGCTCATGACGCCAAAGAGTCAGGAGGACTCCGCCTCAAGACACCGCGACGCATAAAAGCTAAGTAATTTCACCAAGGCAACAAAAAACATGACAGCAAGTTCTCGCTTCATACATATATCACAGTCCATTACACGCCTCCTCGAGGCAGCTTGAAATTTTGATGCAGAAAGGACATGAAGGAAAGGAAAGAAGAAGAAGCAGAGGCCGCTCCCGCTCAGTCGGAGTCTTCCAGTTCCTCTGGCCTCACCGAGCCACAACGGCGCGTCAACCCCCTCCCCTCGCCAGGCCGAGCTCGGCGGCGTGGTGGTTCGTCGCGGCCGCCACTGTTAGAGGAGCTGCTGCTGCCACAGAGGGGGGACCCACGGTGCCCCCCCAGGACCGAGATCATCTTAAGAGGATGATCTCCTCCTCAGGACGCCGTCCCCGTCGTCCTCTTCGTCATCGGCCTCAGGATAGCACCCAAGGCGCCTCCCTTCCTCCGAGAAGACCCTGACAAACAGTGTGAAGGCGCCATCATACCTGAAGTGGAGTGCACACCTCCCCTGCAGCCGGTGTGCGCGAGCAAATGATTGCCAGCCGCGCTCCAGGAACACATCGCCCGAGGGAGCCACATCAACCTCCACCCAGGATGCACCACTGCAGCAACCGCTAGCCTGCAGCCAGATGCCGCCGAGGCCTCCGGCTGGTAACACGTCGCCGAACGAGCGGGGAAGCCAGAGCCACGGGCTACCAGGCTTCTCCGCCCACACCATGAACTCCGACGACACGTCGAAGGAGTGGAGATGTGGGCGTGGAGGACGCGCGACTGACAGGCACCGTTGCGCGCCTCCTCTCCCTCCATGGCCACGACCACCTTCACCACGGGAGGACGTACCGCGCCTCTCACCAGCGCCCGTGGCACAACTCGAAAGGACGCGCCTGCCTTCCCGAGGAGTCGCGGCGAGCGCAGCGGCATGCTTGCGGGGGCAACCGCGGCCCCTCTTCGGCGGCAGCGGGGCCAGATCCTTCGGGGCCTTCCCCTTCTCCGCGGTGGACGGCTTACTCGACGGTGCCATGGAGATCTCGCAACAAGAGAGAGAGCGAAGAACAAGCAAGGAGAAGACGTCGCTGGCTTGACAACGGCTTGGGGGCTCCCCCCTAGTCTCATTTATAGGGCGGAGGAGCCCAATCGCTAGCGACTAGCATTGCTGGCATAACGCCCCCGTCGTTTGCGCCAAGGAGTTGTCAAGTCACACGATCACCAAGACTGCATGGGGAGCGGAGCCGCCACGTCCCATCCAACCGTCGCACGCCGGCCTGGCCCGCAACCTTTTAGGGCCCACGGCGCTTCGTCCTCGACTAAGGCTTCGCCCCGAAGCCAACTCCGCGCGCGCCTTGGGCCCGGGGGCTACTATCGGCGTCCTGGGAACCAGGGTACCCAGACTTGCCTGTCTGCGGGCCGCGATGCACTCCAACAGCACCCTGGTACGGCCCAGCTAATCGACCAGCTGCCCAAGACCATTGCGAGGGAGCTAAGCCTCGCGAGGAGAACAATGTCAAGACCCCCTCAGGAGCAGCCTCGACAAGGTGCTCCAGAGGGGCGGAGAATCCAAGGCCAATCTTGCCTCAGGAGGAGGCAGTGATGTCAGCAGTGATGCACCGTGCCAGCGGCGCAGTTGCCATTTCGGTGCAAGGGGGACAGCGCAGCCGCAGGTTCCCGAGGAGCGGGACAAAGGTTTCCCCATTGGTGCAACAAGACCGAAGACCGCAAGGACGACAAGGAGGATGTCACCGCCGAGCCCACCACCGCGTCACCGCCTGCTCCTTTTGCACGCGAAGACTGCTTTTGTCAGGGTAGGAACGTCCTTGTGTTCCCGCTCAAAAATGGCCGTTGTGGGATCCCTTCCCGCCTAAACATTTTGTTGGAAGAGGACCCTGGCCGCCTATATAAGTAGCTAGGATCCCCACTATGAAGAGGGGGAGAGACAGCTCCATAAACTCGGCCGCCACGCAAAGGAGCAAGAACACTTGCCTCCTGACCCTCTTGAGCTCACCTCCTAAGCTCAGGAACCACTATACTAGTTCATATTCCAGCTCTCCCGAGGCCAATCCACCAAAGTAGGAAGTAGGGTTTTACACCACACGGTGGCCTGAACCTGGGTAAACTCTTGCGTGCTTCACTTGTTGTTTGCTTGAATATCTTCACCGACGAGGGCAAGATGCTAGGTAGACGCGAGTGGGAGAGATCTTCGTTCACGCCCCTGTGTTCGAACTTCTTGGGTTTTACAGAGCCCTGAATCCGACAGTGTCCTCGCCGATCATGGGCGACGGAGCTCGGACCGGCGGGTCACTCTCCGTCTCTCCAGGCGCTAGAGAATTCCCCTCCGATAAGGAGGCGTCGGGGTGTCCTCAGGGAGGGCTGTAGGTTAGCAGGTGAGAAATACTAAATAAGTATCAAAGTGATAAATAAGCAAGATGAGGCAATCCAGAGAAACTTATGTTTTGGCTAGGGGCTTCTCCCTAGGCTTCACCACAAAACTGTGTTCGGATGATGAGTCCGAACTGGCGGGGAGGCTTAGCTTCCTCCGGGGTGCGACCTTGCCTACATCAGCAGGGGCCGCCCTCTTCTTCCCCTGCCTTGTGCAGGGGGCTCTTCTTCTTCTTCTTCTTCTTCTTCTTCTTCTTCTTCTTCTTCTTCTTCTTCTTCTTCTTCTTCTTCTTCTTCGTCTTCTTCTTCTTCTTCTTCTTCTTCTTCTTCTTCTTCTTCTTCTTCTTCTTCTTCTTCTTCTCTTCTTCTTCTTCTTCTTCTTCTTCTTCTTCTTCTTCTTCTTCTTCTTCTTCTTCTTCTTCTTCTTCTTCTTCTTCTTCATCATCCTCCCCCTCTTTGGAGGAGAGAATGTTGATCTCCTCAGACTTCTTGTCCGCAGGGCGGGGGCTGTCTTTGGCCACCTTGCTCTTCTTCTTGGGCTTCTTGACCAGCGGCTTGTACGGTGCTGGGACCAGCATCGCCGTCAATCGAGGCGATTCTGGGTCTTCGGCAAAAGGCGGCGGACACTTCATCCGGGTTGCCTTCTTCGTCCAGCATCATATATCACGCAAAAACTCCAACTCATGTTATCATTAAATAAGAGAAGAGATATATGTTCAGCAAAATTTTCTATTACCTCTGGGGCGGAGAGCACGGTACTATAGCCCGCGTCCTCGGATTCTGCCGGCCACTCCTTCTGGCTCTTGAAGAGATGCTTCCAGATCTCTTTGTGCGTAAAGCAAAAGAGATGCTTCAAAGGCTTATCTCCTGCCGGATCGAACTCCCATAGGGAGGAGTCCCGGCTTTGGCAAGGAAGAACAAGCTGGGCCAGCATTACCTGGACCATGGGTGAGAGATGGTGCCCTTTGGAAATCATGCCAGATACACGGCTCTGGAGTGTCTTCACCTCAACTTGAGACCCACAGCCCAGACCCTTTTTGGTCCAGGAGGTCAACCTCTCTGGGGGACCAGATCTGAAAGAAGGTTCCGCCACCCATTTAGTGTCGCAGGGTTCAGTGATATAAAACCACTCCTGCTGCCAGACCTTGTTCGTCTCTATGAATGACCCTTTGGCCCAAGTCGCATTCGGGAGCTTGCTAATCATAGCGCCCCCACACTCCGCGTGCTGCCCGTCCACCACCTTCGGCTTCACGTTGAAGGTTTTAAGCCATAGGCCGAAGTGTGGAGGGATGCGGAGGAAAGCTTCACACACCACTATGAAAGCGGAGAAGTGAAGGATTGAGTTCGCCGAAGATCCTCCACGCTCTTCTTAGTGACCGTGGAGGCCTCCCACTTGCCCCTGGCACCGGATCCAGCCATTGCTGGGGAAGGAAGTAGTGGTTGAGGAACGAGGAGCGGTGGGCGCAGGAGATGAGGATGCTAGGGCTAGGGAGATTGGAGAACTCAAGCTTGAGGAAAGCATGGGGCTGATGAAAGGGATTGGTGTCCTTTTATAACGCTGTGAATACAGAACGTCCCCCCACTGTAGCCATAAACCTCGCCTGTTCCCAAAGCAGACCTGCGTAATGCACAGTGTGGATGCTCACATCACATTAATAAGGATCCCACAATAAGCGGGCACGATCTCTATTCCGATAAGACGTGTCAATGAGGATATACCTCAAAACACGAAACTAGGGCCAAATAAAACGGTTCGATATGATAGTGGGATGGACGCGACGCTTCACCAAAAAGTTGTCAGTAAAGACACATTATTCATTTTCTTTTAAGAGCCTTGCCTTCAAGGCTAAGGGTTGTACTAACCTGGCAGAGTCGAACACAATGCACCTTTTTGCAGAAGATATATTTGGAAGAAGGAACCCGCCTTGCAATGCCAAAGATAATACATAAGCCGAACTCAACGTCATCGAAGACAGGTTCAGGGGCTACTGAGGGAGTCCTGGACTGAGGGGTCCTCATATGGCCGGATAACTCGTGGTGGGCCGGACTGGTGGGCCGTGAAGATCATTGTTGAAGATTGTCTCTTGTATCCGGATAGGACTCCTATATTCGTGTCGGTGGAGAATGATACCTATGGGATCATTGGAATCCCTTCTACGGTTGGCCGGCGTGAGGTTGTGCAAAGAGCGGGTCTAAGAGTCGGTACAAGGATCATTTACCCAGGTTCGGGCCCTTGAATGTGTAATACCCTAGTCCTGCTTTTGTGTGTATTTGAGTGTTCTTGAGTTCTTGAACTAGCTACGGTGCAAGTCTAGCCCAAAAGATCTGAATCCTCCTCCAGTATTCCTCGGGCCTCCTTTTATAGTGAAAAGGGGCTGCCACAGTGGCACACAGGAGGTGGAAAGGTATACAGTGCACAGGCTTATCTCATGCCATTACGGGACAAGACGCATTAAATGCGCTACTTAGGTGTCCACTCGCTTTATCGGGGACGGGAATGAGGCCCGTCCCATCTGCTGCCGCTCTGTATGGTTGCGACGCGCGTCTAGGCCAGCGGGGCAGGCACCTGAGATGGCGTGGTGGTAGGGTCTTCATGAAGATATGCATGCCACCACTTAGGTGCTTGACTAGCTGGATTGGGAACCACGTGCTGCCACGTGGATCCTTGCCTGGACTAGTGGGATGGCCGCCGAGCTGGGGCGACGATGGGGCAGCAAGGGCTTGCCGCGGTCCCGTGTCTGTTCCCGGCAAGGGTCTTGCCGGGGCCTCTGTTAGCGTCCTCGGCAAGAGGCTTGCCGGGGCTTCTGCGAGCATCCTTGACAAGAGGCTTGTCGGGGCTTCGGGGTCTCTTCGACGAGGAGCCTTGTCGGGGCCTTGTGGCCATCCTCGGCAAGGGGCCTCGTGATCGCCTTGTCTTCTGGTTCTCATCTTAGGAGTCATGGACCCTTGTCTTTACAAAGATCTGCATGCCATCACGTGGGCGCTTCCCGAGCCTTGGTTCCAACACTGTCGATGATGTTGGAGCTCCTAGGCTCAAGGGTGGCTGCAACAGAGGCGTTTGGGTGAGTTGCCTCAGCAAGGGTCTTGCCGGGGGTGTGCGGCCCCCCCAGCAAGAGTCTTGTCGGGGGAGAGTCTGTCTTCTTTCTTGGCCTCCTTGCGCCACTGTCTTGGTACTGCTCTGGTAGCTTTGTGTCTCTGGCTCCCCTCCTCTGCCTTGTTATGTGTGGTCGCAAGTGTGGCTCTGACTGCCCATGCACAAGTAAGGGGTACAAAGGAGCGCCTCTACTTTTGTACACCGACAGGAGCCCTCGGGCCTGGGCCATACATAAGCGCGACGTGTTGTTGTGCTAGGCCCAGAATGATGCGCGGGTAGTGGGGCTGGATCCCTTTTACTGCAGTAACTCGTCCGGTGGTTGCGCTTCCCCATGATCTACGCTGACGTGGGGGTCGTGCGTGGGGCGGTTGCTGCACGCTGGTGTCACGCCGCTGCAAATGGTAAAGGGGGCGGGCTGCGCCTTCCCCATAAAAAGGGGAAAAACCGCAGGCGCGCCGCTCATGTACCTTCTGCGCGTCTCCATTCTCGGTTTTGTCGTTCCTCTGCTTTTTCTTCAAGCGAAAAGCCAAATCTTTTGCCCCCGCTAGCCGCCGCCGTGCTCTCCTCGCCCCTGATTCTTCTCCTCCTCCCTAGCCGCTATGGCACCCAAGTCCAGCCAGGGCAAGGGAGCGGTCGAGGATGTGGGGGAGAAGGAGTTACCGGAGAGCGAGTTGGCGGCGCTTCGGATGCAGCACTCCTACTTCCCCCTGACGGTCGACGCGGCCCATCTCAGGGACTACTTCCAACCCCTGTGGGGGTGCAAGACGACGGGGCATCCAGCCACGCGCGTCGTCCCCGCCCAATTTGCCGAGGCCGGCCCGAATCGGTACCCCTTCTTCGTTGACTACTTCTCTTGCGGCCTATGTCCCCCTTTCTCCGATTTCTTCAATGATATCATGCACACCTACGGCTTCCATCTCCTTGATTTCACGGCGAATGCCGTGGCGTGCATGGCTTTCTTCGCCCACCTCTGCGAGCATTTCGCCGGGGTGGTTCCCAGCATGGCGCTCTTCCGCCATTACTTCTATCCTCGTATCCAGGCGGGGGACGCCATCTCCGGTGGTGTCACCTGGATTTCACGGACCCAGGGGAAGGGTACGTATCCGGAGGCTGTGCAGAAGGAGAGGTGGGAGGAGTGGAGGAGCTGGTGGCTATGGATTGAGGAGGATGACCCGTCGGAGTTCTGCCGAGTTCGTCAGAGCCCACCGGTCCGCCGCAAGGTCTAGGGGTACGTCGACGTCAACGACAAGAAGCTCTCGATCGCCACCACAAGGATCCACCGTCTTGATCAGGCCAGGCTCACCCTCGAGATGATTAGGGCTGATTTCATCCGCCGCCGAATCGCGCCACTGCACAGCAAGGGGAGGCCGGCTTGGCTTTTCCAGAACGTGGCCGATGTCATGAAGCTTCGCCCTGGTCTGAAGCACAACTTCACGGTGATGGTCCATGATCATCTTTGCCAAAGGCTCTTCCAGCTTGACGTGGACCAGGACGGTAGGGCCGAGAGGACCGGCAAGGCCGTCAAGGGGCCTCTGTTTGGGTTGCCGGCGGGAGTAGTACCGCTGAGCAACAACTCTCGCCAGTCCGCCATCATTGCCATGATGCCGGACTTCAACACGCATGGCCTTGACCCGGCCAGGGTCGATCCGCTAGCGGATCGGGTGCAGGAGTTCTTCGACACCTTGTCGGAGAGCTATGTCCGCGAAGAGCCGGTGCTCATTCGTGACATCACCCAGGCAGAGCTGGATTATATTGCCGCCAGGGCGGCGGAGGCGGCGCTTGCCCTGGAGGCTGGTAGCGCCGGCCATGTGGAGGATGAGGCCAACGCGGCCGCTGACGAAGTGGAGCTCGCCGGATGGGCGAGGTCTGCCGGGGAGGCCAGCCGCGCTAGCATCGACACCGACGCCCCTCTTGTCGAAGACGTGGTCGAGGAGTCGATCGAAGAGGAATCTGAGGCCGCAAAACCCTCCTATCATGGGGAGGCGGCGCCTCCTGCGGCGTGCTGGCTCGGGTGAGCCGGTTCGGCCTGGCGGCATCGCGCGGCCACAGCAGCCCCAAGAGCTATTCGTGCGTGAGACGATGGCGATGAAGGCCGCGGCAGAGAAGAAGGCGGGGAAGACTGCGGTGGCGAAGAGGACGACATCTGCTTCCTCTTTGTCCAAGCGTGGCCCGATCACATCTCCTTCTCCCCTCCCACAGATATCGCCATGGATGTTGACTTTGACCTTGGGTCTGTCAGCCCAAGGAGGAAGAGGAAGCCACAGGAGGAGGAGGAGGAGGAGGTGGAGGATGAGTATGTATTTTGCTCCCTGTATTACCTCCTGACCCCACCTTTGTGCTATCTTTCCCTGATTCGATGATGTATTTGGAGGGACATGGAGACGCTGGCCCAAAGGGCAGCGAAGAGGTCCAAGGCCTCGACTGGCGGAAAGCCCCCGGCGGGCACTTCAAGTATGCCGCTGCTGGTGGAGAGCAGCCCGGAGAGAAGCCCCCGGCGTAGCCCCCATTCTAGCCCCCAGTGTAAGTTCATTACTCACTTCTCCATAGATGAACACTGGGGTGCGAGTCTTTGATGCTGACCTTGCTAGGTTTGTAGGAGTGGAACGGCAGCAGGAGGGCCCGGACGGGGCCACCCCTAACACGACGCCCCGCTCAACTACACCGCCCGAGGGGCGTCCCCGGCAAGGGCACCGACCACCGAGCCCACACCTATGGAGGAGGAGGAGATGAATTTGGGCGCTGGTGACTCTACCCCGGGAACAATAATTGGCGGGGAGGGCGCCACTTTCCCCCAGTCTAGTACATACAAGTTTCTTGTTTTCCCGTCCTTGCTCTGTTTTCTTCAATTTGAGCCTTGCCCCTAGCTCTGTCTTACCCTTTTCTCCTGGTTTTTAGCCTCACCCTCGACGGACCAGGTGGATGTCAACTCCATCATTGAGGAGGTCGTCAAGGACACTGGGGCTGACGCCGACAGGATCGCTGCCGAGGAGGCCGCCAAAACCATTGCTGAGGAGACCGCCAAGGTGCCCGCCGAAGGGACCGGTGAACCAGCAAGGCTTCTGCCGAGGAGGCCTTCAAGGAAGCTGCCGAGGAGGCCGGCAAAGCTGCTGCCGAGGAGGCCGGCAGGACTGATGCCGGGGACCAACCTTCCTCCTCTGCCGCTTCTGGCTCGGGCCGTTACTTGAAGGTGAGCGACGATCTTTTTGTCCACCTCCCATGGACGGCAAGCAGCAAGGAACCAACCGAGGGGAAGTGTTCGACGACGAGGCACTTGCCACCGCCGGGCACGAGGTCGTTGATGAGCCGAGCATTGGTGGTGATGGTTCTCTAGAAGAGGAGCTCCTTTGGGCCATGGGTGCCAGCTTCCAGAAGCTCCAAGCGCTCCACCGCGCCCGCCTGGACAAGGCAAAGTCCAGGTCGGCGGTGGTGGATAAGGCAGAGGCGGACTTCCAGGAGCGTGTCCCCCAGACGCATACTTGGTTTGCCGCAGCCCGGGATGAGCTGAGGACTTCCCAGGAGCAGCTGGACGAGCGCGCCCGTGATCTTCTCCTAGCGCAGTCTGATTTTGAGAAGGCCCAGGAGATGGCAAAGGAGCGGGCCGCCCAGGATGAGGCCAAACACAACCAGCGCCAAGCTTGACTGGATTCTCAGGAGGAGGACCTTTTCGCTCGTGAGCAGGCACTTGCCGCTGCACTTCGCGGCAAGGATCAAGAGGTCGAGAAGCTCGTCGCACAGCGGACCCACGAACTAGAGCAGAGGCACGAATAGGCACTCAATGCTCAAGCTCTGTGTCACATCCCTAGTTTTGTCTTGCACTTGGGTTGGTCTTGCATGAGCATCATGTTTAAATTTTGCTAAACTTGAATTGGGGAATGTTCAAACTCTAGCACATGGAAATCCAAATAAGTCCAGCTTAAAAAAATGCATTCAATGAACCCAGAATGCCTTCATCAATGTTTGATAATTTTGACAAGGCTTTGAGACCAAACGAAAATTTAGGAACATTTTTAAGGATTTATTTTTGGGACTTTGAATTTAAATCATTAGCTATTTGAATTTTAATTGTATTCATATAATTAGAATATAATTTCAAATACCCCTGAAATGTTTTATGAGCTTCTGGAAAAGTCCATCTAGCAAAATAAAAATATTCAGAGGAGTTTTTGGCATTGTTTGAAATTGTTTAATTTCAAAACAGTGGCAAAATATATTAATAGAAAAAACAGAAAACATAAATTAGAAAAGGGAAACAAAAGGGCAGAAACCTACCTAACCTACCTGGCGGCCCAGCTGCAGCCCAACACTGTTGGCCCAGCCCACCTGGCAGCCGTGCCATCTTCAACCTCTGCCAGTAGGCAGAGGCGAAGACGCACGCGCGCGCTGGGAGGCCTCCACCTCCTGCTTCGCGCTGGAGGCCGCTCCTTCGTCTTGATCTGCGCCGCTGGAGACGCCTCGAGCCCCCCTGGTACTTACCCTCACTCTCTGCCTTCTCCCTCGTTCTCTCTCTTGTTCTCCCCTCATGGCTGAAGCCGCCATGGCCGTGCCGCCGAGACCACCGCAGCCACCGCCGTTCCCTCATCATATCATCGTGTCCAACAGCTCCAAATCATCTCCCGCAACTTCTACGGGCAAGAACACAAGTCGAGGAGCACCACACCGACGACATCGAGCTGGTCCTCGCCGCCGGTGCCCGAAGCTCGTCGACGTCGATTGGGCCGCTCCAGAGCTTCCCCGGGCCGGCTGAGCTTCTCATCTGGACCGATGTGAGCTCCTCTCCGTTTTCCCCTTGACCCCGTGGTCCATCTCTCGCCGTAGACGCCGTCCCCTTGAGCTCCGAAGCTCGCCAGAGCCGTGCTTCATTGCCGCCGTGGCTACGGAGACCGTAGCCTGCACCTGAGCTCGTCATCGTGCTCGGGTTGCTTCTAGGAGATGAACGGAGCCTTTAGCTCGCCTTTCCGTACTTCTTAGTGCCACAACCGTCGGCGCCCGAGCTTCGGCCGCCGCCGTTGAGGTCGCCACCACCGTTTCCGCCCACCCCAGCACTTGCCACGGCCACCATCCAAAGCGCCGCAGTAGCAGCTTTCCAACGCACCGAGCCGCGCGAGCTCCCGTTGCCGGAGCTGGCCGAACGGGCAACTCCGGCGAGCCACCGCCGTGTCTTTGGTCGCCGGCGCCTATCGCTGACGTGGCCGCTTACTTAGGGGCTAATCACCCCACTAACTAACCACCTGGCCCACTGACACATGGGCCCCACACATTTAATTAACCACGGCTTTTGTTTCAGTTTAGTTTAAGTTAACCACAGTGGCCCCACACGTCAGTTTTGACCGTGCTGACGTGGGCGTTGACTAGGCCCACATGTCAGCGACCCTAACCAGAACTAAGTCACTGACACGCAGGCCCCACCAGCAGGTTTGACCTGGACTGGTCAGTTGACCTGCTGACCTCAGCCTGACGCAGTGCTGACGCAGTAACTCTTTTATGTGATTTAAAATAAATCAGAAATGATTTATTTATTTCAGAAAGTAGACACAACTTCTAAAAATCACAGAAAATAATCTATAACTCAGATGAAAATAATTTATATATGAAAATTGATCAAAAAAAATCCAAGGAATCTGTTTATGGCATTTCCATGCATGTTTGAATAACTTACAGCCACTGTTTAGGACAATTTGAATAAATGGCATTTGAATAATCACATATGGAGTTTGAATTTGAACCTTTGGTTCAAATCAACTTCATTTAATATGGTTGCTAGTTGCATTAGCTCAATCAACAGCATATTGCCATGTCATGATCATGCATCATATTGTCGCATTGCATTGATTGTGTTCTCTCTTGTTTGCCGATGTTTGTCCCCTCTCAGTAGACGTTGTTCCGACGATGTGATCGATGACACCGATGAAGACTCATTGATATCTTCAGAAGTGCCAGGCAAGCAGAACGCCCTTGTTCATTCTGATACAATCCCACTCTCTCGCTCCTGCTCTCTTTACTGCATTAGGACAACAACGTTTCAACTGTTACCAGCTGCGGTAGTTGAACCCCTTTCCTCAGCATGACCTGTCATTGCCACAGTAAATAGTTGAAACCCACTAGCATGAGTAGGAGTTGTTTGAGCCATGTTGTGCCTACTCATTCATGCTTTCTGGTTATGCCTGCTATTGCTTAGAGTTGTGTCAGGTCTGATTCATCGGGGATGAATTGGAATGTGGTGAACATGTCCTACTGTGTGTGAGCTAAGTGTGTGAACACGATTTGGTAAAGGTAGCGGTGAGAGGCCATGTAGGAGTACATGGTGGGTTGTCTCACTGGAACCGTCCTTAAGAACTGAGTTCTGTGTAAGTTTTCCAATGACTAGCTACTACCATGCATTGGAATGCTTAAGTGCCCCTCTCGACTTATTAATCCACTCGATCTTTGTCCAGGAGTTGCAACTAGTTTCTGGTGTTTGTAGGTAGTGCTAGTAGTCTACCAAGTGGCACCTGGTACAGGTGGGCTTGGGACAGACTAGGTGCAGTGGCCCGATGTACCAAGTGGCACCCGGATGGTGGGCTTGGGAACCCTGTACACATCGTTTGCGGCCGTGAGCGACACCCCGGTCGGATCTCCCCACGGATGGAACCCGAATAGGCGATAAACCTGGACTAGAGTCTTGTGTGGTTAGTCAGGTCGTGGCCGACACCCTCGCCAGGCTTCCGCTTGAAGGTTGCCGAGATACACGACGTGTACATGGCGGTAAGTGGCGAGAGCGTGTGTGAAGAAGTACACCCCTGCAGGGTTAACATGATCTATTCGAATAGCCGGGTCCGCGGTTATGGACTTCTTGGATGCTTACGTGGTACATAGACAAGTGAAAGTGGATACTCTAAAACACGCAAGATAAGTGTGAGTGCTATGGATGGCCTTCTCGTAGGGAGACGGAAGCGGATCCATAATGGTGTATTGGTTGGTGAATATGTGGACTCGTGTGCGCCACCTCAAAAGAGTTACTTGCAGTCGTAGTTTAGGATAGCCACTGAGTCAAAGCTGGTTTGCTGCAGTCAAACTCCACCACCCCTTTGTTGATACTAATGCATATGTAGCTAGTTCTGATGTAAGTCTTGCTGAGTACCTTTGTACTCACGTTTGCTTAATTTATGTTTTTGCAGAGAGACTTCAGTCTCGCTAGTGGTTCCGCGTGGACTTCGATGTTTAGCTTGTTACCTCAACTACGATCTTGTGCCCTTGGGAGGGTCTTGTAGATAGTCATGCTTCTTAGTCTTTTTCATTTGTAGTTGTCTGTACTCATACATGTTATGCTTCTGTTGCCTGTATGCTCTGTATGTTGGGTCATGTGACCTCTGTTTGTAATAAATGCTATGATGGCTCTTCTGGGCCTTTATCTATCTGAGTTGTTGAGTTATGTTGTGATGCCATGTTGTACAGCACATACTTGCATGTTATGCATACGTGTAATGTGTATTGCTATGTGTGGGATCCGACACCTAGTTGTTTACCTTTGGTAGCCTATCTTACAGGGAAATGTCTCCTAGTGCTTCCACTGAGCCTTGGTAGCTTGCTACTGCTCTGGAACACTTAGGCTGACCGGCATGTGTCCTTCTTCGTTCCTGTGTCTGTCCCTTAGGGGAAATGTCACGTGTTGTTCCTTTAAGTCCTTGTAGCTTGATACGGCTTGGGTTCATACGTTGATGACCGACACGTTCGTTGCTGGCTCATGTATGCCTGTCTCTGTAATTTAGCGCCACTTTTGGTTTATAACTAGTCATGTCGGCCCGGGTTCTCTGTCATATGGATGCTAGCGACACTATCATATACGTGCGCCAAAATACGCAAATGGTCCCCGGCCAGGTAAGGTGGCACCCGTGGGGAATACCGTGCGTGAGGCCGCAAAGTGATATGATGTGTTACAAGCTAGACCTGTGTGACTTAGGATCGGGGTCCCGACAGTTTTGGTATCAGAGCCTGACTGCCTGTAGCATTAGCAAGCCAAATTGGTCGAAGTCGTGTCTAGAAATTCTTTAGTTATATAAGGGAATTGATTGTGGAAGGGAACGTAAGGCTCTTTTTACTCCTTTACCCTATGACCTTCTGATCTGAGTCACCTTCCTCTTTCTACGGGGATTAAGAACCAGGCTTTCTCTTCTGTCTATTAGGATCACGTTAATTGTGGATTCAACCCTCAGTTCAGTTTCTTCTATCCCCGGGTGTTGACAGTTGGTCTTGGAATCTTGTTGTTGAGATGTTGAGTGGCTATGCCACCATTTTTGCAGGATCTTTCAAAATCTTTTGAGCATTTACAGCCGTTATGCTGTCCGAGTCATCCCAGGTTTCTAAATAGTTTGATGCATTTGCAAATCATTCCTACCTGTTCTTAATGTCCTTTTAGGACAGATTAACCACACTAGTCGGTGTGTGGAGGTACTCCTTACCTCGACACATATGTTGGAGTTATTATTATGACCCTAAGTGTCTTAGAAGATCACCCAGTAATCTAGTAGTACTCTGTATTCCCAGTGTGATGATTCTGGCCATCATTCTCGAAAGCATACCGTGATGCCATTTAGTTAGTAGGCATTCTACTCTTGGGTTCTTGAACCCGAGATTCACCCTACTTGCTTCCTGTTGATAGTGTTTGCTAGTTCCTTTAGGATATTAGTAACCTTGTGATAGTCCTCGAGGTCCGTGGTATATCATTCTTCCAAATACCATGAACCATCCTTGACAGAAGTTCTCCCGAACCAAAAGATCACAACCAGAGTGCTCCGAGTAGTACTCCATTCATATTGTGACTCTGCCAGTCCTACCTTTCTGCATGGATTATCCGGAAGAAACATGTTGAACTAGTTTGACATATTAATCTATGCATCCACAACTCGGATAGTTATATGTTCCTTTGAGTTTCCCTCTTTAGTTGTATTATGACCCTCGTCTATCAGTTGATAGTCAGGAGTAGTTGTGCACTTGTGTTCATCGATGCCTTTTACCCTTGTGGTCCGTCAAGCCATTCTATTCTGGATTGACTAGGAGAAATAAACTCCAGTACCTTATCCATATCCAGGATTGGGTCAAAGCAGTTGTACTCCGCAGATCAAAATGACATTCCAGCTTTTTGATTCTGTTCTAACTTGGAGTATTACCATCTTTATATCAAGAATGTCATGGGAATTGCACATCATCCTATGAACTCTTGATACAGTGATACTTCTCGCCCTCATTATTCATTTCTCGGTCCCCGTGTTATTGTAACTGGAACGCCGACAAGTGAATCATGATGTGTGAATCAATACCCCTAGCAACCTCGTTGCTTGGTGGTTAAAGGACAACAATTTCATTCTTAGTGTGTTGGTTACTAAATCACCATTCTAAGATTGATCGTGCTACCTAGTCCATTTTTCTGGTGCACTCTTTGATCAATGAGTTAGGATTGCATAAATCCCTCACTCTTGTGAATGTCATCTTGCCCTGAAAAGCAAGATTGTTTGCGAGCTTAGTAACATATTGGTGGTTCATGATTTTCCGAATATCTTCTCGGAAGTATCACCAGGTTGTCACCTGACCGGTATGTTGAGTTCGTGATCAAGTTGGTTTTCTTATAAACCACCACTTCTCCAAGAATCTGTGTTGGATACCCCTGAACTAGTTGGTTAAGCTAAACAACAACTTGGAGAGCTGGAAGATAAAAGCTTAATCCATATAGCTCACTCCAAAGGGATATCTTGTGCGTGTGTTGAAGAAAGATGATATCTTCATAGATTTATCTCCATGATCATTTGTGGATCTATTGTCTTGTCCAAACTTTGATTTGAGTATGGGTTATCGCCAAGTCAAATCAGAACCAACGATATTCGTAATGTTGTCTTACTCGTGGTTGATCCCTCGAGCATACACAGTTACATCTATTGGTCTGACCAATGCTATCACTTTCTTCACATTGTCATGGAATTCCATCTATACGGAAACCTGGATGAATTATTGTTGAGCCCATCGACAACATCCTGATCTTCTCCATGATTTGTTTGACATTATGCTTGTGTTGGAAACTTTGTAGGCATTGTCTTTGTGTTCCGATCATGAAGCATATGTTAGGATGAGAGGAGTGACTTCCTCTAATTCATGAGCATTTGATGAAAGTTGTCACCGTGAATTCGAGAAAGTTTGTTTTGCTTCCCTTGGAATCATCCCAAGTCAGTTATGCATGTGCGAATGTATATTATGGTTTGGCAGATTAATTACCTCCACTTCATATGTATTCCCTAGCACCCCAAGCCACTGATTGATTTGTTCAAGGAGAAGAAGTTTCTTCTTAAGAGCTAGACTTATGCAAGGACTTTGATATCCTCAATGATGGTTCCCACCTGAACTCGGTAGTGTTTTATCATAAGACTATTGCGTGGTCATGCTTGTCTTGGACAACGAGTCCATAGGTTTGTAGCAGAACCAACTCATGTTTTGGAGCTTGCTATCGTAGTTCACTCCCCGAGAATCTCGCAACACCGTCTCGTCGATTTGTGTTGCAAACTTTCATTTTTCTTCCTAGACTTGATGAGTCTGGAATATCCTGACACCAACCAGATCTGAATCTCAGGCAGATATGATGGTTGGAGCATTTTCCAAGAACTATAATATTGGTCACTCGATAACCGGTAAAGTGGATGTCGTGGCCAACACACCCAGCCGGAAGACCTATTGTTGTAGAATCTTAATTGAAGAAGTTGGCCATCTCCCCATAAGGATTTCGTGGGATTTATTTCCTAGTTGTTCCTTATGGATTCTTGTGCTCCCGAAGTCCGACCTTTATTTGATGTTCGAGATACCAAACATATCTATGAATGACTTACGCTAGCACATCAAAAGGGAACATTAGAAGCGGAGTGCTAAATGTTTCTCGGTCGATCATCCAAGTTTCGCCCCTTGACTCCGCCAAGGTGAAATCTGAGAAAGTGTTATCTTCCTTTGTATCTGCATTGTCTATCATTATTCATCATGGTAGTATGTGGTGTTGCCAAGATCCTTGACACGGATGTTGGTAAAAACTTGATGAATATGGAAATGGTCAAGTTCTTGAGAGCACGCATAAGCACTAGGTGTTATCACCGGCACTAACCGGGATTGCTCCCAGTGTTCTTGGTTATGCTATAACCTTTCCAAGAGTAGATTCACTCTCTACTGTTGGGTTTATTCCTAGTTACCAGAATCATTCCCAGCATTTGCATTTTGTTCCCAGCTTGCACCACCAATGTGCCATTTTACCATGGGTTCCATCCATTTCTGATGATAAGCAAAATCATCCGTTGTGTTGCCTTCAACAAGGTAGTCCACATCATCTATTCTAGATGGAGTATGTCATTCCTTCGAACTCCTTCAAACTCCTTCAAACTATCGATTGTGATCTGCCTCAGGCTGGTATAGGGAATTTCAATGATCTCTATATCAAAAGTAATTCTTTTTGCCACTAAAGGGAATAATTCTATGTTTCACCTTCTCTAAGGTGCCCGTCTGGTGACGTTGATCACCACCTTCTTAGGTGTGGAATTATTGCCTACCAAGTGAACCTTCATCATCTGTTTCACTCCATCCCTCTGGATGTGTGTTCTGTGTCTCAGCTCAAGAGATGTTTCAACATCTCACTCCATGAATTGATTTGAGTTTCTCGATCTTTGGCAAGATCGATTCCTGTAGAGTTTCTTTTGTCGTCACCGTGTTGGACAAAGACCTCGAAAGCAAGGATGCCAAGATCAACATGATGCCATGAATCAACAGGTTCGAGGAGGACAGTTGAAACGAGAAGTTTGTGATGGCTTTGTGTCCCCTCTATTTTCTTACCTCACGTCTTGAATCTCGGGACGAGATTCTTGTTTAGTGGGGGTGACTTGTCACATCCCTAGTTTTGTCTTGCACCTGGGTTGGTCTTGCATGAGCATCATGTTTAAATTTTGCTAAACTTGAATTGGGGATGTTCAAACCCTAGCACCTGGAAATCCAAATAGGTCCAGCTTAAAAAAATGCATTCAATGAACCCAGAATGCCTTCATCAATGTTTGATAATTTTGGCAAGGTTTTGAGACCAAACCAAAATTTAGGAACATTTTTAAGGATTTATTTTTGGGACTTTGAATTTAAATCATTAGCTATTTGAATTTGAATTATATTCATATAATTAGAATATAATTTCAAATACCCGTGAAATGTTTTATGAGCTTCTGGAAAAGTCCATCTAGCAAAATAAAAATATTCAGAGGAGTTTTTGGCATTGTTTGAAATTGTTTAATTTCAAAACAGTGGCAAAAGATATTAATAGAAAAAACAGAAAACATAAATTAGAAAAGGGAAATAGAAGGGCAGAAACCTACCTAACCTACCTGGCGGCCCAGCTGCAGCCCAACACTGTTGGCCCAGCCCACCTGGCAGCCGTGCCATCTTCAACCTCTGCCAGTAGGAAGAGGCGAAGACGCACGCGCGCGCTGGGAGGCCTCCACCTCCTGCTTCGCGCTGGAGGCCGCTCCTTCGTCTTGATCTGCGCCGCTGGAGACGCCTCGAGCCCCCCTGGTACTTACCCTCACTCTCTGCCTTCTCCCTCGTTCTCTCTCTTGTTCTCCCCTCATGGCTGAAGCCGCCATGGCCGTGCCGCCGAGACCACCGCAGCCACCGCCGTTCCCTCATCATATCATCGTGTCCAACAGCTCCAAATCATCTCCCGCAACTTCTACGGGCAAGAACACAAGTCGAGGAGCACCACACCGACGACATCGAGCTGGTCCTCGCCGCCGGTGCCCGAAGCTCGTCGACGTCGATTGGGCCGCTCCAGAGCTTCCCCGGGCCGGCTGAGCTTCTCATCTGGACCGATGTGAGCTCCTCTTCGTTTGCCCCTTGACCCCGTGGTCCATCTCTCGCCGTAGACGCCGTCCCCTTGAGCTCCGAAGCTCGTCGGAGCCGTGCTTCATCGCCGCTGTGGCTATGGAGACCGTAGCCTGCACCTGAGCTCGTCATCGTGCTCGGGTTGCTTCCAGGAGATGAACGGAGCCTTTAGCTCGCCTTTCCGTACTTCTTAGCGCCACAGCTGTCGGCGCCCGAGCTTCGGCCGCCGCCGTTGAGGTTGCCACCGCCGTTTCCGCCCACCCCAGCACTTGCCATGACCACCATCCGAAGCGCCGCAGCAGCAGCTTTCCAACGCACCGAGCTACGCGAGCTCCCGTTGCCGGAGCTGGCCGAACGGGCAACTCCGGCGAGCCACCGCCGTGTCTTTGGTCGCCGGCGCCTATCGCCGACATGGCCGCTTACTTAGGGGCTAATCACCCCACTAACTAACCACCTGGCCCACTGACACATGGGCCCCACACATTTAGTTAACCACAGCTTTTGTTTCAGTTTAGTTTAAGTTAACCTCAGTGGCCCCACGCGTCAGTTTTGACCGTGCTGACGTGGGCGTTGACTAGGCCCACATGTCAGCGACCCTAACCAGAACTGAGTCACTGACACGCAGGCCCCACTGGCAGGTTTGACCTGGACTGGTCAGTTGACCTGCTGACCTCAGCCTGACGCAGTGCTGACGCAGTAACTATTTTCTGTGATTTAAAATAAAACAGAAATGATTTATTTATTTCAGAAAATAGCCAAAACTTCTAAAAATCACACAAAATAATCTATAACTCAGATGAAAATAATTTATATATGAAAATTGATCAGAAAAAATCCAAGGAATCTGTTTATTGCATTTCCATGCATGTTTGAATAACTTACAGCCACTGTTTAGGACAATTTGAATAAATGGCATTTGAATAATCACATATGGAGTTTGAATTTGAACCTTTGGTTCAAATCAACTTCATTTAATATGGTTGATAGTTGCATTAGCTCAATCAACAGCATATTGCCATGTCATGAACATGCATTATATTGTCGCATTGCATTGATTGTGTTTTCTCTTGTTTGCCGATGTTTGTCCCCTCTCAGTAGACGCTGTTCCGACGATGTGATCGATGACACCGATGAAGACCCATTGATATCTTTTGAAGTGACAGGCAAGCAGAACCCCCTTGTTCATTCCGATACAATCCCACTCTCTCGCTCCTGCTCTCTTTACTGCATTAGGACAACAACATTTCAA
Source organism: Secale cereale (assembly GCA_902687465.1). Classification (NCBI taxonomy): domain Eukaryota; kingdom Viridiplantae; phylum Streptophyta; class Magnoliopsida; order Poales; family Poaceae; genus Secale; species Secale cereale. The sequence goes on from LR738710.1 coordinate 507,070,408, forward strand.
CTGTTACCTGCTGTGGTAGTTGAACCCCTTTCCTCTGCATGACCTGTCATTGCCACAGTAAATAGTTGAAACCCACTAGCATGAGTAGGAGTTGTTTGAGCCATGTTGTGCCTACTCATTCATGCTTTCTGGTTATGCCTGCTATTGCTTAGAGTTGTGTCAGGTCTGATTCATCGGGGATGAATTGGAATGTGGTGAACATGTCCTACTGTGTGTGAGCTAAGTGTGTGAACACGATTTGGTAAAGGTAGCGGTGAGAGGTCATGTAGGGGTACATGGTGGGTTGTCTCACTGGAACCGTCCTTAAGAACCGAGTTCTGTGTAAGTTGTGCAATGACTAGCTACTACCATGCATTGGAATGCTTAAGTGCCCCTCTCGACTTATTAATCAACTCGATCTCTATCCAGGAGTTGCAACTAGTTTCTGGTGTTTGTAGGTAGTGCTAGTAGTCTACCAAGTGGCACCCGGTACAGGTGGGCTTGGGACAGACTAGGTGCAGTGGCCCGGTGTACCAAGTGGCACCCGGATGGTGGGCTTGAACCCTGTACACATCGTTTGGGGCCGTGAGCGACACCCCGGCCGGATCTCCCCACAGATGGAACTCGAATAGGCGATAAACCTGGACTTGAGTCTTGTGTGGTTAGTCAGGTCGTGGCCGACACCCTCGCCAGACTTCCGCTTGAAGGTTGCCGAGATACACGACGTGTACATGGCGGTAAGTGGCAAGAGCGTGTGTGAAGAAGTACACCCTTGCAGGGTTAACATGATCTATTCGAATAGCCAGGTCTGCGGTTATGGACTTCTTGGATGCTTACATGGTACATAGACAAGTGAAAGTGGATACTCTAAAACACGCAAGATAAGTGTGAGTGCTATGGATGGCCTTCTCGTAGGGAGACGGAAGCGGATCCATAATGGTGTATTGGTTGGTGAATATGTGGACTTGTGTGCGCCACCTCAAAAGAGTTACTTGCAGTCGTAGTTTAGGATAGCCACTGAGTCAAAGCTGGCTTGCTGCAGTCAAACTCCACCACCCCTTTGTTGATACTGATGCATATGTAGCTAGTTCTGATGTAAGTCTTGCTGAGTACCTTTGTACTCACGTTTGCTTAATTTATGTTTTTGCAGAGAGACTTCAGTCTCGCTAGTGGTTCCGCGTGGACTTCGACGTTTAGCTTGTTACCTCAGCTACGATCTTGCGCCCTTGGGAGGGTCTTGTAGATAGTCAGGCTTCTTAGTCTTTTTCATTTGTAGTTGTCTATAGTCATACATGTTATGCTTCCGTTGCCTGTATGCTCTGTATGTTGGGTCATGTGACCTCTGTTTGTAATAAATGCTATGATGGCTCTTCTGGGCCTTTATCTATATGAGTTGTTGAGTTATGTTGTGATGCCATGTTGTAAAGCACATACTTGCATGTTATGCGTACGTGTAATGTGTATTGCTATGTGTGGGATCTGACACCTAGTTGTTTACCTTTGGTAGCCTATCTTACAGGGAAATGTCTCCTAGTGCTTCCACTGACCCTTGGTAGCTTGCTACTGCTCCGGAACACTTAGGCTGACCGGCATGTGTCCTTCTTCGTTCCTGTGTCTGTCCCTTAGGGGAAATGTCAAGCGTTGTTCCTTTAAGTCCTTGTAGCTTGCTACGACTTGGGTTCATACATTGATGACCGACACGTTCGTTGCTGGGTCATGTATGTCTGTCTCTGTAATTTAACGCCACTTTTGATTTATAACTAGTCATTACGGCCCGGGTTCTCTGTCATATGGGTGCTAGCGACACTATCATATACGTGTGCCAAAATGCGCAAACGGTCCCAGGCCAGGTAAGGTGGCACCCGTGGGGAATACCGTGCGTGAGGCCGCAAAGTGATATGATGTGTTACAGGCTAGACCTGTGTGACTTAGGATCGGGGTCCCGACACTCTGGTCCATGCCGACAAGGTGAAGGAGCTCGAGGCGGAGCGGGATGTCCTGGACAAACGGGTCCTGGGGTTGACCAAGGAGAGGGACACGATCAACTCCACCTTGACGGAGGTGCATGCCGAAGTCCTTGGCAAGGCCGAGCAACTCTTCGTGGCCCAGGACTCCATCAAAGACCTGAAGCTGGAGCTAGAGGGCCTCAAGGGGATGCTTTCAGAGGCCAGGGCTCAGGAGGAGACTCTGAACAAGGATCTCGAGAAGGAGAAGCAGCTGAGGAAGAACGATGCCGCTAGCCACGCAGATTATGTGAAGGACGAGAACCTTTGGATCAGTTGCCTCATCGTTTTCCCCGAGAAGCTCACCGCGCAGTTGGCCACCATGGGCATGCCAAACTTCAGGTTTTCCCAGGAGGCAAACCTCACCATCAACACCAGCCTGACCGTGTTCTTCAAGTCCATCCACGATGCCTTGGAAAAGCTCCGCTCCTACCAAGCGCTTTATCTGGCCGACGAGTCTTGGAGGCTCTACCGGCGCGCCTTTACCAAGGTTCTCACCAAGGTGACATACTGGAACCCCAACCTCGACTTCGACGCCACGCTGGATAGCTTGCCGGATGGTGTAGATCTCACTGCGCTCAAGGAGTGTATCAAGCCCATCATTAGTCGTGTCGACGGAATTCAGAGGGTAGAAGGTCAGCATCGGGATTAGGCACCCTGTTTCTTATCGTCGCTGCAGGTTCACAACCAAGACAATTTTTATCTTTAGTTAGAACCGTAGCAACAATTGATGTAATATAACTCTGAAGTACTTTGAAGTGATGCGTGCTATTTCCCTGTTTGATTCCCCTTTGTATGTCCACCCTACGCTTAATTTGGATAGGCTTGCCGGTGCGCAAACTCAAGCCACGGTGCCTTGAGGACGGATCCCCAATAGCCTGTCGGGTGTGCTTGCTGCCAGGAAAACCACCTTACCGCCCAGTGCGGCCGTTTGAACTGTCGAGCAGACCCGAAATAGGACAAAAGTATTGCTAGTGACGGAAAGGCTACCCTGTCGTTCTCGACGTGGCCGCTCGAACTGTTCAGCGGATTCGAAACAGGACGAAGGCATTGCCAATAGTGGAGGGGCCCCATTGCGTATAGGTTTATCATACATAGGGCAAGATCTCCGAGGAAAATAACCTTATGTAAAAAGGAATTACTCAAAGTTTTGCATGAATTATCTTTTCTTTTGCTGCATGAGCGCCCATTGTACTCGCTGATGATGCCGCACACTTGGTCATCTTCTTCCTCGGAAACCATGGCGATAATGAACTGCTAAACTAACTCCTAGACCGGATTTTCACAACTGCGCCCCCTACCTGGTGCGCCAAAGATGTCGGTGGAGAACGACGCCTATGGGATCACTGGAATCCCTTCTACGGTTGGCGGGCGCGAGGTTGTGCAAAGAGCGGGTCTAAGAGTCAGTACAAGGATCATTTACCCAGGTTCGGGCCGCTTGAATGCGCAATACCCTAGTCCTGCTTTTGTGTGTATTTGAGTGTTCTTGAGTTCTTGAACTAGCTACAGTGCAAGTCTAGCCCAAAAGATCTGAATCCTCCTCCAGTATGCCTCGGGCCTACTTATATAGTCAAAAGGGGCTGCCACAGTGGCACACGGGAGGTGGAAAGGTATACAGTGCACAAGCTTATCTCATGCCATTACGGGACAAGACACATTAAATGCGCTACTTAGGTGTCCACTCGCTTTATCGACGACGGGAACGAGGCCCATCCTGTCCGCTGCCACTCCATAAGATTGCGACGCGCGTCCAGGCCAGCGGGGCAGGCAGCTGAGATGGCGTGGTGGTAGGGTCTTCATGAAGATCTGCATGCCACCACGTAGGTGCTTGACTAGCTGGATTGGGAACCAAGTGCTGCCACGTGGATCCTTGACTAGACTAGTGGGTCGGCCGCCGAGCTGGGGCGGCAAGGGCTTGCCGCTATCCCGCGTCTGTTCCCGGCAAGGGTCTTGCCGGTTCCTCCGTGAGCGTCCTCGGTAAGAGGCTTGCCGGGGCTTTTCCGAGCATCCTCGGCAAGAGGCTTGCCTGGGCTTCGGGGTGTCTTCGGCGAGGAGCCTTGTCGGGGCCTCGTGGGCATCCTCGGCAAGGGGCCTCGTGATCGCCTTGTCTTCTAATTCTCATCTTAGGAGTCATGGACCCTTGTCTTTACAAAGATCTGCATGCCATCACGTGGGCGCTTCCCGAGCCTTGGTTCCAATGCTGTCGATGATGTTGGAGCTCCTAGGCTCAAGGGTGGTTGTGATGTGTACTATGCAACCTTTTTCTTGTAGACGTTGTTGGGCCTCCAAGTGCAGAGGTTTGTAGGACAGTAGCAAATTTCCCTCAAGTGGATGACCTAAGGTTATCAATCCGTGGGAGGCGTAGGATGAAGACGGTCTCTCTCAAACAACCCTGCAACCAAATAACAAGGAGTCTCTTGTGTCCCAAACACACCCAATACAATGGTTAATTGTATAGGTGCACTAGTCCGGCGAAGAGATGGTGACACAAGTGCAATATGAATGGTAGATATAGGTTTTTGTAATAAGAATATATAAAAACAGCAAGGTGGCAAGTGGTAAAAGTGAGCATAAACGGTGTTGCAATGCTTTGAAACAAGGCCTAGGGTTCATACTTTCACTAGTGCAAGTTCTCTCAACAAGGATAACATAATTGGATCATATTACTAGCCCTCAACATGCAACAAAGAGTCACTCCAAAGTAACTAATAGCGGCGAACAAACGAAGAGATTATGGTAGGGGTACGAAACCACCTCAAAGTTATTCTTTCTGATCGATCTATTCAAGTGTCAGAAGTAAAATAACACGAAGCTATTCTTTCCATTCGATCTATCATAGAGTTCATACTAGAATAACACCTTAAGATACAAATAAACCAAAACCCTAATGTCACCTAGATACTCCATTGTCACCTCAAGTATCTGTGGGCATGATTATACGATATGCATCACACAATCTCATATTCATCTCTTCAACCAACACAAAGTACTTCAAGAGTGCCCCAAAGTTTCTACCGGAGAGTCAAGACGAAAACGTGTACCAACCCCTATGCATAGATTCCCAAGGTCACGGAACCCGCAAGTTGATCACCAAAACATACATCAAGTGAATCAATAGAATACCCCATTGTCACCACATGTATCCCACGCAAGACATACATCAAGTGTTCTCAAATCCTTAAAGACTCAATCCGATAAGATAACTTCAAAGGGAAAACTCAATCCATTACAAGAGAGTAGAGGGGAAGAAACATCATAAGATCCAACTATAATAGCAAAGCTCGCGATACATCAAGATCGTGCCATCTCAAGAACACGAGAGAGATAGAGAGAGATCAAACACATAGCTATTGGTACATACCCTCAGCCCCGAGGGTGAACTACTCCTCCCCCGTCATGGAGAGCGTCGGGATGATGAAGATGGCCACCGGAGAGGGATTACCCCCCCCCCCAATAGGGTTCCGGAACGGGATCTAGATTGGTTTTTGGTGGCAACAGAGGCTTTCGGCGGCGGAACTCCCGATCTAGGTTATTTTTCGAAGGTTTCTGTATTTATAAGATTTTTTGGCGTATGGCACAAGTCAGGGCGGTCTCCGGGCTGTCCACGAGATAGGGGGGCGCCACCACTTGGGGTGGGCGCCCCCCCACCCTCGTGGGCAGAACGTGGCTCTCCTGGCCCAACTCTTTTACTTCTGGGGCTTCTTTTGGTCCAGAAAAAATCATCAAAAATTGGCTCGTCAATTGGACTCCGTTTGATATTTCTTTTCTGCGAAACTCAAAAACAAGCAAAAAAACAGAAACTGGCACTGGGCTCTGGGTTAGTACGTTAGTCCCAAAAATCATATAAAAGTGTATAATAACACCCACAAAACATCCTAGAAGGATAATATAATAGCATGGAACAATTAAAAATTATAGATACGTTGGAGACGTATCAAACATCCCCAAGCTTAATTCCTGCTCGTCCTCGAGTAGGTAAATGATAAAAACAGAATTTTTGATGTGGAATGCTAACCAACATAATTCTCAATGTAATATCATTATTGTGGCATGAATGTTCAGATCCGAAAGATTCATGACAAAAGTCAATATTGACACAAGAATAATAATACTTCAAGCATACTAACAAAGCAATAATGTCTTCTCAAAATAACATGGCCAAAGAAAGTTATCCCTACAAAATCATATAGTCTGGCTATGCTCCCTCTTCATCGCACAAAATATTCATATCATGCACAACCCTGGTTTCAGCCAAGCAATTGTTTTCATACTCAATTTTTTCAAACCTTTCAACATTCACGCAATATATGAGCGTGAGCCATGGATATAACACTATATGTGGAATCGGGTGGTGGTTGTGGAGAAGACAAAAGAGGAAGATGGTCTCACATAGACTAGACGTATCAATGGGCTATGGAGATTCCCATCAATAGATATCAGTGTGAGTGAGTAGGGATTGCCATGCAACGGATGCCCTAGAGCTAAAAATGTATGAAAGCTCAACAAAAGAAACTAAGTGGGTGTGCATCCAACTTGCTTGCTCATGAAGACATAGGGCATTTGAGGAAGCCCATCGTTGGAATATACAAGCCAAGTTCTATAATGAAAATTCCCACTAGTATATGAAAGTGACTAAACACGAGACTCTCTATCATGAAGATCATGGTGCTACTTTGAAGCACAAGTGTGGGAAAGGATAGTAGCATTGTCCCTTTTCTTTTTCTTTTTCTTTTTTCTTTTTTTTTCTTTTCCCCTTTTTTTATTTTGGGCCTTTCTTTTTTTCTTTGGCCTTTCCGTCTTTTTCTTCTTCTTTTTTCTTTGGGACAATGCTCTAATAATGATGATCATCAAACTTATATTGATTTAAAACTCGATATTACAACTCGATACTAGAACAAAGTATGACTCTATATGAATGCCTCCGGCGGTGTACCGGAATGTACAACGAATCAAGAGTGACATGTATGAAAAATTATGCATGGTGACCTAGCCACAAATACGATGTCAACTACATGATCATGCATGGCAATATGACAATATGAAGCGTGTCATATGAACGGAATGGTGGAAAGTCGCATGGCAATATATCTCGGAATGGCTATGGAAATGCCATGATAGGTTGGTATGGTGGCTGTTTTGAGGAAGGTATATGGTGGGTGTATGGTACCTGCGAAATTTGTGCGGTACAAGGGAGGCTAGCAATGGTGGAAGGGTGAAAGTGCGTATAACCCATGGACTCAACATTAGTCATAAAGAACTCATATACTTATTGCAAAAATTTACGAGTCATCAAAACAAAGCAATCAACGCATGCTCCTAGGGGGAGGTTGGTAGGAGTTAACCATCGCGCGCCCCCGACCTCCACACAAAAGATGACAATCAATAAATACCTCATGCTCTAACTTCGTCACATAGCGGTTCACCATACGTGCATGCTACGGGAAGCACAAACTTTAACATGAGTATTTCTTGAATTAATAATTACCACACTAGCATAACTCTAATATCACCATCCTCATATCTCAAAACTATCATCAAGTATCAAACTTCTCATAATATTCAATGCACTTGTATGAAAGTTTTTACTATACCCAACTTGGATGCCTATCATATTAGGACTAGTTTTATAACCAAAGCACATTACCATGCTGTTCTAAAAGACTCCCAAAATAATATAAGTGAAGCATGAGAGTTCATCTATTTCTTCAAAATAAATCCACCGCCGTGCTCTAAAAGATATAAGTGAAGCACTAGAGCAAACAACAAACTACTCCAAAAGATATAAGTGAAGATCAATGAGTAGTTGAATAATTATGTAACTATGTGAAGACTTCTAACATTTAAGAATTTCAGATCTTGGGATATTATTCAAACAACAAGCAAAACAAAATAAAACAAAATGACGCTGCAAGCAAAACACATATCATGTGGTGAATAAAAATATAGCCTCGAGTAAAGTTACCGACAGACGAAGACGAAAGAGTGGATGCCTTCCCGGGGCATCCCCAAGCTTAGGCTTTTGGTTTTCCTTGAATTTTACCTTGGGGTGCCTTGGGAATCCCCAAGCTTAGGCTCTTTCCACTCCTTATTCCATAATCTATCGAATCTTTGCCCAAAACTTGAAAACTTCACAACAGAAAACTCAACAGAAAACTCATAAGCTCCGTTAGTATAAGAAAATAAAACCACCACTTAGGTACTGTTATGAACTCATTCTAAATTCATATTGGTGTAATATCTACTGTATTCCAACTTCTCTATGGTTCATACCCTCCGATACTACTCATAGATTCATCAAAATAAGCAAACAACACATAGAAAACAGAATATGTCAAAAACAGAACAGTCTGTAGCAATCTGTAACTTTCGAATACTTCTGTAACTCTAAAAATTCTGAAATAAATTGGTGGACGTGAGGAATTTGTCTATTAATCATCTGCAATAATAATCAACTTAAAAGCACTCTTCTGTAAAAAAAGGTAGCTAATCTCGTGGGCGCTACAATTTCTGTTTTTTACAGCATGCTCGCATAAACTTCACACAAGTCTTCCCAAAGGTTCTACTTGGCACAAACACTAATTAAAGCACAAAAACCACATCTAAACAGAAGCTAGATGCAATATTTATTCCTAAACAGAAGCAAAAGCAAATAAAATAAAATTAGGTTGCCTCCCAACAAGCACTATCGTTTATCGCCCCTGGCTAGGCATGATGATTTCAATGATGCTCGCATAAAAGATAAGAATTGAAACATAAGGACAACATCATGAAGAATATGACCAGCACATTTAATTCTAACCCACTTCCTATGCATGGGGATTTTGTGAGTTAACAACTTATTCGAACAATAATCAACTAGCATAGGAAAAAAAAAGCATAACTTCAAAACTTCAAGCACATAGAGAGGAAAATTGATATTATTTAAATATGTAGAAGCATATGATCTTCTCTCATAATAATTTTCAGTAGCATCATGAATGAATTCAACCATATAACCAGCACATAAAGCATTCATTTCATGATCTACTTGCATAGAAATTTTACTACTGTCCACATAAGCAAATTTAATCCCATCAATGGTAGTGAGAGCAAACTCAACAAAATATCTATCATGTGAATCATAATCCACTAGAAAACTAGAATCATGATGAGAAGTTTCATGGTTATCATTATTCTTAATAGCATACAAGTCATCACAATAATCATCATAAATATGAGGCATGCTTTCATCATAATAAATTTGCTCATCAAAACTTGGGGGACTAAACATATCATCTTCATCAAACATAGCATCCACAAGCTTGTGCCTTTGCATATCATTAGCATCATGGGTATTCAAAGAATTCATACTAACAACATTGCAATCATGCTCATCATGCACATATTTTATGCCAAGCATTCTATGTAATTCTTCTTCTAGTACTTGAGCACAATTTTCCTTCCCATTATTTTCAGGAAAGATATTAAAAGGATGAAGCATATGAGGTAACCTTAATTCCATTTTTTGTAGTTTTATTTTATAAACTAAACTAGTGATAAAACAAGAAACTAAAAGATTTGATTTCAAGATCTAAAGATATACCTTCAAGCACTCACCTCCCCGGCAACGGCGCCAGAAAAGAGCTTGATGTCTACTACGCAACCTTCTTCTTGTAGACGTTGTTGGGCCTCCAAGTGCAGAGGTTTGTAGCACAGTAGCAAATTTCCCTCAAGTGGATGACCTAAGGTTTATCAATCTGTGGGAGGCGTAGGATGAAGATGGTCTCTCTCAAACAACCCTGCAACCAAATAACAAAGAGACTCTTGTGTCCCCAACACACCCAATACAATGGTAAATTGTATATGTGCACTACTTCGGCGAAGAGATGGTGATACAAGTGCAATATGGATGGTAGATATATGTTTTTGTAATAAATAAATATAAAAACAGCAAGGTAGCAAGTGGTAAAAGTGAGCATAGACGGTGTTGCAATGATTTGAAACAAGGCCTAGGGTTCATACTTTCACTAGTGCAAGTTCTCTCAACAAGGATAACATAACTGGATCATATTACTAGCCCTCAACATGCAACAAAGAGTCACTCCAAAGTAACTAATAGCGGAGAACAAACGAAGAGATTATGGTAGGGTATGAAACCACCTCAAAGTTATTCTTTCTGATCGATCTATTCAAGAGTCCGTAGTAAAATAACACAAAGCTATTCTTTCCATTCGATATATCATAGAGTTCGTACTAGAATAACACCTTAAGATACAAATCAACCAAAATCCTAATGTCACCTAGATACTCCATTGTCACCTCAAGTATCCGTGGGCATGATTATATGATATGCATCACACAATTTCAGATTCATCTATTCAACCAACACAAAGTACTTCAAAGAGTGCCCCAAAGTTTCTACCGGAGAGTCAAGACTTAAACGTGTGCCAACCCCTATGCATAGATTCCCAAGGTCACGGAACCCGCAAGTTGATCACCAAAACATACATCAAGTGAATCAATAGAATACCCCATTGTCACCACAGGTATCCCACGCAAGACATACATCAAGTGTTCTCAAATCCTTAAAAGACTCAATCCGATAAGATAACTTCAAAGGGAAAACTCAATCCATTACAAGAGAGTAGAGGGGAAGAAACATCATAAGATCCAACTATAAAAGCAAAGCTCGCGATGCATCAAGATCGTGCCATCTCAAGAACATGAGAGAGAGATCAAACACATAGCTACTGGTACATACCCTCAGCCCCGAGGGTGAACTACTCCTCCCTCGTCATGGAGAGCGACGGGATGATGAAGATGGCCACCGGAGAGGGATTCCCCCCCGGCAGGGTGCCGGAACGGGGACTAGATTGGTTTTTGGTGGCAACAGAGGCTTTCGTCGGCGAAACTACCGATCTAGGTTATTTTCTGGAGGTTTCTGTATTTATAGGATTTTTTGGCGTAGGGCACAAGTCAGGGGGGTCTTCGGGCTGTCCACGAGATATGGGGGCACCATCACTTAGGGTGGGCGCGCCCCCACCCTCATGGGTAGCCTGTGGCTCTCCTAGCCCAACTCTTTTACCTCGGGGGCTTCTTTTGGTCCAGAAAAAATCATCAAAAATTAGCTCGTCAATTGGACTCCGTTTGATATTCCTTTTCTGCGAAACTCTAAAACAAGGAAAAACCAGAAACTGGCACTGGGCACTGGGTTTGTAGGTTAGTCCCAAAAATCATATAAAAGTGTATAATAAAGCCCATAAAACATCCTAGAAGGATAATATAATAGCATGGAACAATCAAAAATTATAGAAACGTTGGAGACGTATCAAGCATCCCCAAGCTTAATTCCTGCTCGTCCTCGAGTAGGTAAATGATAAAAACAGAATTTTTGATGTGGAATGCTAACCAACATAATTCTCAATGTAATTTCTTTATTGTGGCATGAATGTTCAGATCCGAAAGATTCAAGACAAAAGTCTATATTGACACAAGAATAATAATACTTCAAGCATACTAACAAAGCAATCATGTCTTCTCAAATTAACATGGCCAAAGAAAGTTATCCCTACAAAATCATATAGTCTGGCTATGCTCCCTCTTCATCACACAAAATATTCATATCATGCACAACCCCGGTTTCTGCGAAGCAATTGTTTTCATACTCAATTTTTTCAAACCTTTCAACTTTCACGCAATACATGAGCGTGAGCCATGGATATAACACTATAGGTGGAATAGAGTGGTGGTTGTGGAGAAGGCAAAAGAGGAAGATGGTATCACATCGACTAGACGTATCAATGAGCTATGGAGATGCCCATCAATAGATATCAATGTGAGTGAGAAGGGATTGCCATGCAACAGATGCACTAGAGCTAAAAAGTATGAAAGCTCAACAAAAGAAACTAAGTGGGTGTGCATCCAACTTGCTTGCTCATGAAGACCTAGGGCATTTGAGGAAGCCCATCGTTGGAATATACAAGCCAAGTTCTATAAAGAAAATTCCCACTAGTATATGAAAGTGAATAAACATGAGACTCTCTATCATGAAGATCATGGTGCTACTTTGAAGAACAAGTGTGGAAAAGGATAGTAGCATTGTCCCTTTTCTTTTCTTTTTCTTTTTTTCTTTCCCCCCTTTTTCTTTTCTTTTGGGTCTTTCTTTTTTTATTTGGCCTTTCCTTTTTTTTTCTTTTTTTTCTTTGGGACAATTCTCTAATAATGATGATCATCACAATTATATTGATTTACAACTCGATACTACAACTCGATACTAGAACAAAGTATGACTCTATATGAATGCCTCCGGCGGTGTACCGGAATGTGCAATGAATCAAGAGTGACATGTATGAAAAATTATGCATGTGACCTAGCCACAAATATGATGTCAACTACATGATCATGCATGGCAATATGACAATATGAAGCGTGTCATATGAACGAAATGGTGCAAAGTTGCATGGCAATATATCTCAGAATGGCTATGGAAATGCCATGATAGGTAGGTATGGTGGCTGTTTTGAGGAAGGTATATGGTGCGTGTATGGTACCAGCGAAATTTGCGCGGTACAAGAGAGGCTAGCAATGGTGGAAGGGTGAGAGTGCGTATAATCCATGGACTCAACATTAGTCATAAAGAACTCATATACTAATGGCAAAAATTTACGAGTCATAAAAATAAAGCAATGAACGCATGCTCCTAGGGGGGAGGTTGGTAGGAGTTAACCATCGCGCGCCCCCGACCTCCACACAAAGGATGACAATCAATAAATACCTCATGGTCTAACTTCGTCACATAGAGGTTCACCATACATGCATGCTATGCGAATCACAAACTTTAACACAAGTATTTCTTGAATTCATAATTACCCCACTATCTTAACTCTAATATCACCATCCTCATATCTCAAAACAATCATCAAGTATCAAACTTCTCATAATATTCAATGCACTTGTATGAAAGTTTTTACTATACCCAACTTGGATGCCTATCATATTAGGACTAGTTTTATAACCAAAGCACATTAACATGCTGTTCTAAAAGACTCCCATAATAATATAAGTGAAGCATGAGAGTTCTTCTATTTCTTCAAAATAAAACCACTGCCGTGCTCTAAAAGATATAAGTGAAGCACTAGAGCAAACAACAAACTACTCCAAAAGATATAAGTGAAGATCAATGAGTAGTTGAATAATTATGTAACTATGTGAAGACCTTTCTAACATTTAAGAATTTCAGATATTGGGATATTATTCAAACAACAAGCAAAACAAAATAAAACAAAATGACACTCCAAGCAAAACACATATGATGTGGTGAATAAAAATATAGCCTCGAGTAAAGTTACCAATAGACGAAGACGAAAGAGGGGATGCCTTCCCGGGGCATCCCTAAGCTTAGGCTTTTGGTTTTCCTTGAATTTTACCTTGGGGTGACTTGGGTATCCCCAAGCTTAGGCTCTTGCCACTTCTTATTCCATAATCTATCGAATCTTTACCCAAAACTTGAAAACTTCACAACACAAAACTCAACAGAAAACTCATAAGCTCCGATAGTATAAGAATATAAAACCACCGCTTAGGTACTGTTATGAACTCATTCTAAATTCATATTGGTGTAATATCTACTGTATTCCAACTTCTCTATGGTTCATACCCTCTGATACTACTCATAGATTCATCAAAATAAGCAAACAACACATAGAAAACAGAATCTGTCAAAAACAGAATAGTCTGTAGCAATCTGTAACATTCGAATACTTCTGTAACTCAAAAAATTCTGAAATAAATTGGTGGACGTGAGGAATTTGTCTATTAATCATCTGCAATAATAATCAACTTAAAAGCACTCTTCTGTAAAAAAAAATGGTAGCTAATCTCGTGAGCGCTAGAGTTTCTGTTTATTACATCATGATCGCATAAACTTCACACAAGTCTTCCCAAAGGTTCTACTTGGCACAAACACTAATTAAAGCACAAAACCACATCTAAACAGAAGCTAGATCCAATATTTATTCCTAAACAGAAGCAAAAACAAAGAAAATAAAATTGGGTTGCCTCCCAACAAGCGCTATCGTTTATTGCCCCTGGCTAGGCATGATGATTTCAATGATGCTTGCGTAAAAGATAAGAATTGAGACATAAGGACAGCATCATGAAGAATAGGACTAGCACATTTAAGTCTAACCCACTTCCTATGCATAGGGATTTCGTGAGTTAACAACTTATGGTAACAATAATCAACTAGCATAGGAAAGCAAAACAAGCATAACTTCAAAACTTCAAGCACATAGAGAGGAAAATTGATATTATTGCAATATGTAGAAGCATATGATCCTCTCTCATAATAATTTTTAGTAGCATCATGAATGAATTCGACCATATAACCATCACATAAAGCATTCTTTTCATGATCTACTTGCATAGAAATTTTACTACTCTCTACATAAGCAAATTTATTCCCATCAATGGTAGCGAGAGCAAACTCAACATTGTGGTTGTGGATTTGCATATCATTAACATCATGGGTATTCAAAGAATTTATACTAACAACATTGAAATCATGCTCATCATGCACATATTTTATGCCAAGCATTCTATGTAATTCTTCTTCTAGTACTTGAGCACAATTTTCCTTCCCATCATTTTCACGAAAGATATTAAAAAGATGAAGCATATGAGGTAACCTTAATTCCATTTTTATAGTTTTATTTTATAAACAAAACTAGTGATAAAACAAGAAACTAAAAGATTCGATTGCAAGATCTAAAGATATACCTTCAAGCACTCACCTCCCCGACAACGGCGCCAGAAAAGAGCTTGATGTCTACTACGCAACCTTCTTCTTGTAGACGTTGTTGGGCCTCCAAGTGCAGAGGTTTGTAGGACAGTAGCAAATTTCCCTCAAATGGATGACCAAAGGTTTATCAATCTGTGGGAGGTGTAGGACAAAGATGGTCTCTCTCAAACAACCATGCAACTAAATAACAAAGAGTCTCTTGTGTACCCAACACACCCAATACAATGGTAAATTGTATAGGTGCACTAGTTCGGCGAAGAGATGGTGATAGAAGTGCAATATGGATGGTAGATATATGTTTTTTAATAAGAAAATGTAAAAACAGCAAGGTAGCAAGTGGTAAAAGTGAGCATAAATTGTGTTGCAATGCTTTGAAACAAGGCCTAGTGTTCATCCTTTCACTAGTGCAAGTTCTCTCAACAAGGATAACATAATTGGATCATATTACAAGCCCTCAACATGCAACAAAGAGTCACTCCAAAGTAACTAATAGTGGAGAACAAACGAAGAGATTATGGTAGGTTACGAAACCACCTCAAAGTTATTCTTTCTGATTGATCTATTCAAGAGTCCGTAGTAAAATAACACGAAGCTATTCTTTCCGTTCGATCTATCATAGAGTTCGTACTAGAATAACACCTTAAGATATAAATCAACCAAAACCCTAATGTCACCTAGATACTCCATTGTCACCTCAAGTATCCGTGGGCATGATTACACGAGATGCATCACACAATATCAGATTCATCTATCAACCAACACAAAGTACTTCAAAAAGTGCCCCAAAGTTTCTACCGGAGAGTCAAGACGAAAACGTGTGCGAACCCCTATGCATAGATTCCAAAGGTCACGGAACCCGCAAGTTGATCACCAAAACATACATCAAGTGAATCAATAGAATACCCCATTGTCACCACAGGTATCCCACGCAAGACATACATCAAGTGTTCTCAAATCCTTAAAGACTCAATCCGATAAGATAACTTCAAAGGGAAAACTCAATCCATTACAAGAGAGTAGAGGGGAAGAAACATCATAAGATCCAACTATAATAGCAAAGCTCGCGATACATCAAGATCGTGCCATCTCAAGAACATGAGAGAGAGATCAAACACATAGCTACTGGTACATACCCTCAGCCCCGAGGCTAAACTACTCCTCCCTCGTCATGGAGAGCGCCGGGATGATGAAGATGGCCACCGGAGAGGGATTCCCCCCGGCAGGGTGCTGGAACGGGGACTAGATTGGTTTTTGGTGGCAACAGAGGCTTTTCTCGGCGGAACTCTCGATCTAGGTTATTTTCTGGAGGTTTCTGTATTTATAGGATTTTTTGGTGTAGGGAACAAGTCAGGGGGGGTGTCTCCGACCCTCGTGGGCAGCCCGTGGCTCTCCTGGCCCAACTCTTTTACTTCGGGGGCTTCTTTTGGTCCAGAAGAAATCATCAAAAATTGGCTCGTCAATTGGACTCCGTTTGATATTCCTTTTCTGCGAAACTCAAAAACAAGAAAAAAACAGAAACTAGCATTGGGCTCTGGGTTAGTAGGTTAGTCCCAAAAATCATATAAAAGTGTCTAATAAAGCCCATAAAACATCCTAGAAGGATAATATAATAGCATGGAACAATGAAAAATTATAGATACGTTGGAGACGTATCAAGATGCAACGGAGGCGTTTGGGTGAGTTGCCCCCGCAAGGGTTCTTTCCGGGGGTGTGCAGGCCCCCCCGGCTAGAGTCTTGTCGGGGGAGAGCCTGTCTTCTTCCTTAGCCTCCTTGCGCCACTGTCTTGGTGCTGCTTTGGTAGCTTTGTGTCTCTGGCTCCCCTCCGCCGCCTTGCTATGTGTGGTCGCAGGCGTGGCTCTGAATGCCCGTTCACAAGGGGTACAAATGAGCGCCCCTGCTTTTGTACACCGACAATTTGTATAATGGCAGGTTTTAGGTTCGGGTGTAATGTTTCCTTCCCTTGCAAGTTGGCTATGTGCAAACCCTAGGCCCCTCCGGTGCATATATGAACTAGAGGGTTTAGTCCGTAGAGGCTAATAGAGAATCACAAATCCTCATAGGCTAGACTTTAGGGTTTAGCCAATACGATCTCGAGGTAGATCAACTCTTCTAATCATATCCATCCATATTAATATAGCAGGAAGTAGGGTATTACCTTGATCGAGAGGGCCTGAACCTGGGTAAACATCGTGTCCCTAGCCTCCTCTTACCATCAATCCTCAGACACATAGTTCGGGACCCCTACCCGAGATCCGCCGGTTTTGACACCGACATTCTTCCTCAGCCCACCTTGAGGCAATCCACCACATTGCAGGAGTAGGGCCACTCACCGCTAGGTGGCCTGAAGCTGGGCAAACTTCCCTGTGTCGTGTTCTTTCTTATTCCTCGAGCTAGTTCGTAGAAACGGCGAGTAGGCTGATAGGGGAAGTTGAGTTCTTCGCACGCACCCCAGTGTTTGAACTTGCAAGGGTTTTGTGGAGCCTTGAATCTAACAATTGGCACACCAGGTAGGGGTGCGCCGGAGTCTCTCTTCTTCCGTCTAGTTCGCCATCGCTTCACCGTCTCTATGGCGGATGCTCATCGAGTTCGTGCTAAGCACTGTGCCGCTCTTGCCGCCAGTGTGGCTCAAACCGCACCTCCAGGTGATGGCATCCCCCGTCGCTTTCCATCCCCGGCGGCGGTCGCAGCCACCGGCCCCTCCGCCCGCAAGCAGCAAGACTCGTTGCTCCCGCTGTTAGCGCGACACGACGGCCGCACTACAACCCCATCACTGACTCATGTGGCCGCACCTCCCACGCTCGTCGTGGGCCGGCAAACTCATAGGCCGCTCTGCTCATGGCGTGAGAGCTCCTGCTCTATCGCCCGACCGACGACCTCTATGAGTAATGGATGGACTGCATCGCCGAGGTTGTTAGTGCCGCGGGAGAAGCACCAGCATCGTCCCGCTCGCTGCCTCCTCCACCACCTCAGGTGGACGACCTGGCCCACGGCGCACCTCCTCCTCCTCTCAGGCGTGACGTCGTCCTCGAGCCAAGGCGTGAGGCCTCCCAGCGCGACCAACCACGCAGGGCACCTGCGAGCAATGAAGAAAGTTGCCAGGTGGTGCAGCGGCCCTATGGTGAGGCGTGCGCACTCTCAGCGCCGCCTCGCCAAGGTCGCGCGCCGCCTCTCGCAGCGGCGCGTGAGCATCCTAATCAGGCTCCACCTCAATGGCAGGCACGCGGGGGCGCCGCAGGCTGCCGAGCATTCACCCCGGAGCTGCGACGCATCATTTGGCCCGGCAAGTTCAAGCCAAACCTGCCTCCATGCTACGATGGAATACGCGACCCCGCTGAGTTCTTGCAGCTCTATGAGCTGAGAATCGAGGCGGCCAGTGGAGACGAGAAGGTCATGGCCAATTGGTTCCCCATGGCCCTCAAGGACGGTGCATGCTCGTGGCTCCCGAACCTCCCAGCAGAGTGGATCTCTTCCTGGGAGGAGCTGCGCGAGCGATTCATCTCCAACTTCGAAGGGACTCGTGACCGCACCCCTGCGACAGGCGACCTGCACCGTATCAAGCAGCGGCCGGGGGAAACCTTGCGCAAGTACATCCAGCATTTTGCCAATGTCTGCATCAAGATTCCCAAGGTGTTAGACGAGACCATCATCTTCGCGTTCACTGACGGCGTCTGGGATGTTAGGATGAAGGAGGAGCTCGCCATTCATGAGGATCTGTGCTCGGCTCTGGAGATGTTAAACATGGCATTCAAGTGTGCAAGGGCGGAAGAGGGTCGCCTCTCGCTCGTCGAGCTCCCTGAGGCTGACCCAGAAGACAAGAAGGCCAAGACGAAGGAAGCCAAGCGCAAGGGACCTGCTGTGCTCGTGGCTGAGCCCGAGATGAAGTGTGGATGCGACTACCCCGAATCCTCCAACGGAAGATGCCCATTCTACGTCTTCCACAATGTGCACAACCACAACACCAACGACTGCCAGGAGCTCAGAGGCATCCGTGACGGACGCCTTGACCGTCACCCCGAGCGTGGCGACCGAGGCTACGGTCGCAGAGGTGGACGAGGCAGAGGACGTTGGGAGAACTATGACTCTTGACAAGGTTGGCGCGATCAGCCTCGTGAGGACCACTGGGAGGGCTAGCCTCGTGAGGGCCCATGGAGGGACCAGCCTCGTGAGGACCATCCGCAAGGCAACGCTGGTCTTCCTCCACTGCCTCCACCACCAAGAAGGAATGAGGACCGCAACCAAGATGATGGGGCTGGGGGCTTCCAGGAGCCTTGTGCCATCGCTTGCATCCTGGGTGGCGCTCAGGCCCCAGCATCTCACCGTGTCTTTAGGCAGTTTGCTCGTAAGGTGAATGCAGTCCTCCCCAAACTCGAGGTAACGCACCCGCTCAAGTGGTGCAAGTACGCTGTCACCTTCGACTCAGCCGACCAGCTCAAGTGTGCGGCCGCGGCCGGCGCCCTCCCACTACTCTGCTCGCCCACCATCATCAACGTGCTCGTCACCAAGACACTCATCGATGGAGGAGCTGGACCCAATGTCCTGTCCTTGAGACATTCGACACACTCCAAGTGCCGTATGATTAGCTTCAGCCGACCAAGTCCTTCTCAGGTGTGACCGACGGCTCCACCAACCCGATAGGACAGATCCGCTTTCCTGTCACCTTTGGCAATCCCAAGAACTACCACACCAAGCTCATCGACTTCGACGTCGCCCACACCCGTCTCCCATACAATGCCATCCACGGTTACCCAGCGCTGGCAAGTTCATGGCAGCGACCCATCACAGCTACAACGTCCTCAAGATGCCAGGAAGCAGCGGCATCATCACGGTCGCCTGCAACAAGAAAGACGAGGTGTGCTCCCTCGAGCGCGCCTACCAAGTTGCAGCGGTTGAGAACTCAGATGCCGAGGCCTTTGCCTACCCACCTGAAGCTATCCCAAAGAAGAAGAAGCAGCTACTCACCCTGGGGCCTCAAGAGGGCGGAGCACCTGACAGCCATGCCCCAGGACCTGCGCCCACGGACGGGGTGTCTTCCCCTCTCGCATAGGAAGGTGCGCCTGGCACCCCTCACTGGCTGGACTCAGGGGCTCTCCTCTGGAGGGCCTCCGACCTGTCCAACGTCACGAGGGAGGTTCTCGGGCACCATGTGGAGGCGTGCTTCAGCTCATGTTTCCACAAGGAGAGCACAGGGCGAGAGGCGCCAAGTGCTCTGGAGTTTGTCACCAAGGAGATCAAGGATCTTGAGGAAGCAAGGGCGATGCGAGGCGAGCGTCGGCCCACGTCACCAAGCACCGCTCCCTCTACCGACGAGGGCAGGGGGCTACGAGTCTGCGTCAATATCCCAGGGCTCAACAGAGCCGCATCTTAGGAGCTCTTCTGGCCGTCCCAAGTAGGCCGGTATGAGGGTCCCCCTCACAGCTATGTTTGCATGCCTTTCGTCCTGCCAAACAACACTGCCTTGCACCAGCGCCGCATGCGGGGCATCCTGGCAACTCGCAAGGCCAAGTACCAGGAGATCCTGACGGAGGAAGCTCTGGTCCTTCGTGAGCCTCCTGGACCACAGGAGCTTCACGAGGTCCAGGGGCCAGACGACCCATGAGGAGCGACTTCAGCGGCAGGCATCTTCAGTTACCCCAACACTTCTCCCGCAATGGTGCCAGGTGACATTTTTTGTTTCGTTTAGTTGGGGGCGCCCCATGGGCTACATCATCCCAAGCCATGTGGGTCCGTCCCTATGGCACTTATCATCTTTTCTTCTCATTCAGTTGGGGGTGCTCCTCGGGCTGCATCATCCCCATGCCCTGTGGGTCTGTCCCTATGGCGTGTGTCATTTTTGCATCTATTAGAACTTGCCTTACCTTGAGCTACTTTACAAATATTACCTGCCTGTCCGGTGCTTCGTCGCCATGAACATCGTGTGCCCTTGCGAACCTGCCCTTGACCGCCTCATGATTAAGGACGGGCACGGCGTCTGTGCTCGGGTCTGTCCCTGCAGCGTTGCTAAACCCAAGTGGACGAGCTCTGGATCGCGGGCCATCTCTCGTGTATGTCACCTCCCATGGCCCTTGGTGCCTTGTTCTCGCATGAGCTAATCGGGGGTGGATGAGTTAGGGCACGCGACCCGGTGCCTCACCACCTCGGGAGCCGCGTGCCGGTTGTTTTTCTTTAGGACCGTTGCATGAGAATACTGGGCACGGTGTGTGTGCTCGGGTTCGTCCCTGCAGCATCGACAAAGCCAACGGCTGAGCTCTGTCTGGCGGGCCGGCACCGTTCACGTCACCTCCTGGGGTCATTGGTGTTTGGCCTTCTCATGCGATATCCTCAGGAGATTCACTCGGCGCAGGTTACCTAACAATCTTGCTGGGCGTTCACAAGCATTCTAAGACAAATTCATACGCAACCCGCCTTGAGGTAGGGCCTCGTGAGTCCCGTGCTGGCTCACGAGTGCCCATACACACCTCCTGCAGTCCTACCGTGCAAGCCACGTGTTAGGACGGGGCTGTACACGCCCCGGGGGTTCCACTCAGAGGGAGCCCCCACCCACGCACTAGTGGAAGCCCCATGCTCCGCACTGGCGGACGACACTGTCGAGGAGCGGCTATGCCCGTGCTAGAGCGGAAGCACCATGCTCCGTGCTGGTGAATAAACAACTGAGGGTGGCCTCGCAGACACAGCAACCTCATGAGAGCCACCAAGCTTGCTTCTCAGCCTCACCGCGCTACTGTCCCTCGGGAGGGTAGCACGAGGTGGCCGGGCACGCAGGCTACACTCAGGTCAAACCCAGCGTACGCCACCTCGCCAGGTCCCTCGGGCCTGGTCTTCGCGCACCCCTCCCGAGTGAGAGCCCGACGAGGAACATGTACATAGGTTTGTTCGTACGTCAAGGGGGGCCCTAGGCATCATGACCCAGGGGCTTAACTGGTCACGTAGCCCCTCACCCCTTGGTCTCATCCTGGTGATCCGGACGCCCCAATGGCGGTTGAGGTATGCACTGGGCCGGGCCCTGTCGATGCAGAACGCTAGAACCTACACCCGCATCTCCTTCCTGAGGGCTGTTCGAACGTCAAGGGGGACCCCTGGGTATCGCAACCCAGGGACCTAACTGGTCACATAGCCCCTCACCCCTTGGTATCGTCCTGGTGATCCGGACGCCCCAACGGCATTTGAGGTATGCGCGGGGCCGTGATACATCCATTTTGCATCATGTTTTCTTACTTTTATTTATGTTGTTATTGTGTATAATAATGCTTTTAGGAGTAATTCTAATGCCTTTTCTCTCATAATTTGCAAGGTATACACCCAAAGGGAGAATTCCGGCAGTTGGAAATCTGGACCTGAAAAAGCTACATCAGACCACCTATTCTGCACAACTCCAAACAAGCTGAAACTTCACGGGGAATTTTTATGTAATATATAAGAAATACTAGAGCTGATAACCACCAGAGGGGCCCACCAGGTGGGCACAACCCACCTGGGCGCGCTAGAGCCCCCAGGCGCGCCCTGGTGGGTTGTGCTCACCCAGGCCCGCTTGCCGTGACCATCTTCTGGTATACATGCCTCTATGAAGTAAAAAAATAAGGAGAAGACTTTCGGGACGGAATTCCACCGTCTCGAGGTGGAACTTGGGCAGGTGCACTTTTGCCCTCCGGTGGAGCGATTCCGCCAAGGGAACTTCCCTCCTGGAGGGGGAAATCATCGTCATAATCATCACCAACAACTCTCCCATCTTGGGGAGGGCTATCTTCATCAACATCTTCACCTGCACCATCTCATCTCAAACCCTAGTTCGTCTCTTATGATCAATCTTGTTACCGAAACTATGGATTGTTGCTTGTGGGTGACTAGTAGTATTTATTACATCTTGTAGTTGATTACTATATGGTTTATTTGGTGGAAGATTATATGTTCAGATCCATTATGCTACATATTACCCCTCTGATGTTGAGCATGTTCATCATTTGTGAGTAGTTACCTTTGTTCTTGAGGTCACGGGAGAAATCATGTTTCAAGTAATCATGTGAATTTGATATGTGTTTGATATTTGATAGTATGTATGTTGTGATTCCCTTAGTGGTGTCATGTGAACGTCGACTACATGACACATCACTATATTTGGGCCTAAGGGAATGCATTGTGGGGTATTAATTAGATGGTGGGTTGCGTGAGTGACAGAAGCTTAAACCCCAGTTTATGCACTACTCCGTAAGGGAACGATTGGATCCAAAAGTTTAATGCTATGGTTAGAATTTATTCTTAATACTTTTATCGTAGTTGCGGATGCTTGAGGGAGGGTTAATCTTAAGTAGGAGGTTTGTTCAAGTAAGAACATCACCTAAGCACCGATCCACCCACATATCAAATTATCAAAGTAGCGAACACGAATTGAACCAACATGATGAAAGTGACTAGATGAAATTCCCGTGTAGCCTCAAGAACACTTTGCTTATTATAAGAAACTGTATTGGCCTGTCCTTTGCCACAAAAGGATTGAGCTATCTTCCTGCACATTTGCTACAACTGTCGTTACTTGCTTGTTACAAAATTATCTTGCTATCAAACAACTCTGCTACTTACAATTTCAGCACTTGCAAACATTACCTTACTGAGAGACACTTATCATTTCCTTCTGCTCCTCGTTATGTTCGACACTCTTACTTATCAAAAAGAGCTACAATTGATCCCTATACTTGTGGGTCATCAGGTCGGGCCCTGCCAACGCAGAACGCTAAAGCCAACAGAAAGGAAGATAGAGAAACCCTAGCAAATTATTACAAAACATACTGTCTCACAAAGGTTCAAAGCAGATGTTCTTACGCCTCCACAAGGCATGATAAATATTGCAGGAACAAAGCTGGAAGCAACGGTGCCCCATCCTCTTCTTCAGCCCTGGACGCCACCATCGCCAGCCTGGGTTGACCCGTCATCGACATCATTGCCGTCTCCTCCATCTGCCCCCGTTGTCGCAGCCGTGGGGTCGACCGGACGAAACTGCTGCAGCAAAGCCCCCACCTGTTCCTCCACGACCTCGGCAGTGGAACTTTGAAGCTCGGAAGCTGGGGGCTCAAGCAGGGCGCCAAAATCAAAATTGGGATCCCGGAGGTAGAGGTGGTGGTAAATGCACATCGTGACCGAGGTGGCAAAAGCACGAGCCTTCGCCTCCACCGAGGGGGCCAACCCAGCGACAACACCCTCACGCGACATAGCGAGCCTAGGGAGCAGTCCGGTGTTGCCCGTGGCTTCTTGTACCTCGATCCGTAAGGGAATCGCAGTGACGTGCGGAGCCTCTCCTCGAGGGAGACGAAGGCGTTGTGTTCCACGGTGCCCGCCTTCTCAGCCTCGGTGAGAGACTTCCGAGATGTTTCCACCTCTTTCTTCAGCTTCTCCAGGTGGCCGTGCTCCGTAGCTTAGTCTTGGGTTTTCGCTTCAGCTCGGTGTCGCGGTTGTCAAGCACAGCAGCCCCGGCCTTCAGCTCCTTCTCCTGCTCCTCAAGACGACGGGCATCCTCGGCGCATGCCTAAGTGAGGGTCTTTAGCTCGGCTTCCACCGTGCGAAAGAGCTCCTCAACAGCCTTCGCGTCGGCCCTCGCCAAGTCGCGTTCGGTCGTGGCCACGCCAGCCACCTTCTCGCCCTCTACAACGCCAGCCACCACGCTCCAGGCTGTCCTGACAGACGAATCGTCCTGGAGCCACCCCACGATCAGCCCCAGGCGTCCCGTCGCCATGCGGAAGTCACCATCGTGGAGGTCAACCTGAAGCTGGTTTAGCGCAGTGAAGACATCCTCCAAGACGCGGGGCATGGTGGCAGAGCCATGACCCGCTGGCGTGATGACTTGAGGAAAAAGACGACGTCGGCGCCCGGGCCGGCGGGGCAGCAGGAACATGAGCGACAAGGAGCTACCGAGCCTTCACACCCCCAGCAAGGTCATCGGGGGCTGGGGCCTCCGAGGTCAGTCTGGCCACACTTGAGGTCGTCTCCTGAGCATGGGTCCCTGAGCCTCGAGAAGCATGCCCAGGAGCAGGCAAGCGCAGGGCAGCCCCTTCCTTCTGCGCGAGGGTGTAGGATCGAAAGTATGTCTAGAGGGGGGTGATTGGACTACTTGACCAAATGAAAATCTATCCTTTTCCAAATTTTAATTCTTGGCAGATTTTAGCAACTTAGCACAAGTCAAGCAATCAACCTACACATGCAATTCTAAGAGTATAGCAGCGGAAAGTAATCAATTGCATATGAAGGTAAAGGGAGGAGATTAGAGGGATCAAACGCAAGTGAAGACAATGATGTTTTATGTCTTGGTTTTAATAGGTGGTGCTATCGTACATCCAAGTTGATGGAGACTTCAACCCACGAAGGGTAACAGCTGCGCGAGTCCACAGAGGGCTCCACCCACTAAGGGTCCACGAAGAAGCAACCTTTTCTATCCCACCATGGCCATCGCCCACGAAGGACTTGCCTTACTAGAGGTAGATCTTCACGAAGTAGGCGATCTCCTTGGTTCAACTCCACAATCTTGTCGGAGGCTCCCAAGTGACACCTAACCGATCTAGGAGACACCACTCTCCAAAAGATAATAAATGGTGTGTTGATGATGAATGCCTTGCTCAAATGCTTCAAGTGATAGTCTCCCCAACACTCAAACAGCTCCTCATAGATTTGGATATGGTGGAGGAGGTATTTGACTGGAAATCAACTTGGGAAAGGCTAGAGAACAAGATTCATATGTTAGGAATGGAATATCTTGATCTCAACACTTGAGTAGGTGGTTCTCTCTCAGAACATGAATGATGGAAGTGTAGATATGTTCTGATGGCTCTCTCCACGAGTGAAGAGTGGGTGAAGGGTATTGTCAGGGATATTACTAGCAGGTATAAACCGGCTAGGGAGATCCGGATTATGGTAATGTAGCTGTGTTGTTATAAGCTAAGTAGAGGTTACGACCCATG
Source organism: Secale cereale (assembly GCA_902687465.1). Classification (NCBI taxonomy): domain Eukaryota; kingdom Viridiplantae; phylum Streptophyta; class Magnoliopsida; order Poales; family Poaceae; genus Secale; species Secale cereale. Next base: position 507,096,105 of record LR738710.1, read on the forward strand.
AAGGCTTAGGGCCCATGTGTAAAGTTTACGGTTTATAAACCGTCCTATCATGTAACTTGAGATACAAGGAAGAAAGAGTAGAGACCGAGGCGGACACGGTATGAGCCGGCCTCGGGACTCTGTAAACCGGACCGGGCGTTGCCTCCTATATAAAGGAACGACCCGGCGACTTTTCAGTGACAAGCAACAAACCGTCGACAGACAGGCAAGCAATCTGCTCCATGTTCATCGATGCCCAAGCAATACCAAACCAAACTAGACGTAGGCTTTTACCTTCATCGAAGGGGCCAAACTAGTATAAACCCTCTGTGTCCTTTGTGTGCTTTTAACCTCTTCAAGCTGACCCGCACGATGGCTCCACACCTAAGTCCTCTAAACCGGACATCTGCCGTGCTAATTCCACGACAGTTGGCGCCCACCGTGGGGCTATCGCCCGATGGTTTCGAGTTCTTGAAGGGCAGCTTTGAAGGACTCAAGGGTTACGCGGTCGGCCGGATGACCAAGAGTCACCGCGGCCGGATCTACATCGACGATGCAGGCTAGGGCCCGGAGGCCGATTCCATTGAATACGGGTACCGGGTCCCCTTCGGCGGCATCCACGTCTTCATAGGCAAGATTGGTGAACCGGGACCTGAGCCGGACATCTTCTCCAACATCGTCGAGCCGGCTCAGCGTGCGAGATCGGCCCGGATTCAGCCTGCCATGAAGCGCGTTTTCGTTGGAGCAATACATGGGGTCCAAGCCAAGGACGGATCGGATTTTGGTGGCGAGACAGTTGTCTATTCCGACGATGAATCTTCATCCGGAGAGACTGAATCCTTGTAAGTGTTGCGGGACGGTCGATCCGAGGGTGTATCCGATGGTGATAGTATTCCGGACCCCTTTGATCCGCCAAACCGGGTGGCTGTCTTTATGGCCAGATCGCAATCTGTGCCGCAACCCACGGTGACCGGGGCGTTCACAACAGAGGTAGCTGGTGCAGGGGGGAGCGGCCAAGCCCCCTCGCCCTCTGACGCTCTATCCACCTTAGTGGAGGAGTTGACAGCCCATGCAGTAGCAGTGGTGGCTCCTGCTGACAAGGCGCAACACGATGCAGAAATCCTTCAGCTAAAGGGCCGGATCAAACAAGCCAGACGGGATCTAGATGCAGAGAAAGCTACGATAGCAACAAGGCAAGCAGAGCTGGATTCTCAGGCTTTCCGGCTCGGGATGGATCAGGTCTCTGCGCAGGAGGTGAGGAACAAAAGGTATCATACTCGTCTACCGCCGGTCTATGAGGCGATGAATCTTTTTGGCACACCAGGAGCGGGGGGCAGCAATAACCTCGAGGTAAACCGGAGGGGAGCCCCAGCCACAGGCGCGCCGGTTCAACAACCAACCGTAGAGCAGAATCGTCGGATTGTACCCACACCGCACGTCCCCACTCCTCCGGGCCATTACTCGAATCCCTTGGATAACATTGTCGCTACCACTTCACGGCTGGCCGCTTTACCCATTGAGGGAACATCTCCCATGGCAGCAGAAGCGCGCAAGGTCAAGGAATTGCTAGACCCAGCGTTGACGCAGCAGCAGGCGTACTCTTACAGCAGGGAGAGACTTCATTCAACACCCCATCACAGCAAGAGTTATACTAGGCATTAGGATGAACCGGAGGTGTCTAGCAGCGAGCGGAGACGTCAACGTCACAGGCAAGATAATCTGGCGGGGGCAGAGGCGCACGCCCAGGAGGCAGTAAACCGGGTCAGACCTACTGCCCGCGAGGATACCCGTCAACCGACACCGGTTCACCCGACCACAGCAGAGACAGGGGTCACGACGAGTTCTTTTGGAGTACAGTGCCTCGTTCCTGCTTTACGACGCGTAAGGTTACCCAAGGACTTCAAAGGACCGCGCAAAGTGCCTAACTACACAGCAGATCTGGCTCTAGAGGCTTGGGTTGAGAGCTATGAGATGGCCATGGAGATGCTAGAGGTGGATGAAGTGGCGTGCGCGAAGTATTTTACCATGATGCTCGAGGGTACAACCCGGACGTGGTTAAAGGGCTTACCCCCTAACTCCATCGGATCATGGGGTGAGCTGCGTCGTCAATTTATCAAAAATTTCAAAGACACGTGCAAGCAACCGATGTCAATAGTGGACTTGGCGGCGTGTGTTCAAGGAGAACAGGAGCCTACAAGCACCTGGGTCCGGCGAGTATCGGAAATCCTACACTCTTCCAATAGCATCAATCCTAGCACGGCGATAGTGACACTGGAAAACAATTGCCGTTTTGAGTCTCTGAAGCTGAAGTTGGGATGGCTCAAGCGGCATTGTAACGATATGGTGTCGGGGAAACTGATCGCCCACGAACACCTATGGGACCGGAGCCCCTTTTCGGTACGGCAAGGGAGCGGAGGGAGCACGAAGAGCAGATCGAGGGGCACACGCGAGCAGTTTACCCAGGTTCGGGCCGCACAGATGCGTAAAACCCTACTCCTGCCTTGGTTGTATTGAGTTCTTGGCTCGGGAGCAAGAAGATCTACAGTACTAGCTGCACCGAGCGTGGGAGTGATCAAGTTTTCGGAACCGAACCCCCTCTACGTTGTGCATGGGCCTCCTTTTATAGCTCAAAGGGGTCACCGACAGGTGCCAACGTAGATGAGGGTAAAAGCGTAAAATTGGTGTTAGTTGTAACAGTGCATGTATAGTGCATGTATAGTGGTCTATACCTAACCCTGACGGTGGGGGACAAGGGCATTGAAGGCCCGTCGCCGTCACCCCAAAAGCGTCCGCCCGGGCGCCTCCGTTCGCCACGACGGAAGCCTCGTCATCGTGGCTTGCCACCGTGTACCCCAGGCTGCACAGCCATCCGCCACGTGCCCCAGGAAGGGCCCCAGGGCGATGCGTGGCCAGGTGAGCTGGAGCGCAGGCACACAGTGAAAGCTTGCCGCGGCAAGCACCTTGCCGCGGTCGCTACCTTGCCGGGCCCGGAAGCTTGCCGCTCTCCGGGTCTTGCCGGGGCGCGCGATGCGCCACGACAGGTCTTCTGAAATGCTATTTTCTGGCCTTCCTGGCAAGCTCCTCTTGCTAGGGTCTTGTGCAGAAGGGATGATCTCGAGCCTGGAGCGGCCTTCCCGGCAAGCTCCTCTTGCCGGGGTCTTGTTTCTTAACTTGAATACCTTGTTCTTGAATGGCTTCAAGGGAACTAGAGCGGGCTTTGGCGGGCACGTGGTGAGCCCGACCACGGGACGCTGCTACTGCCCGTGCACAAGTCGGGATACTAAGGTACCCCTACTTTAGTACACCGACAGGAGCCCCCGGGCCTGGGCCACACACGGTGCAGAGCGTTGTTGGGCCAGGCCCAAAACAGTGCATGGGCACACGCGGCCCACGGCGCGCCGTATCCCGCTCCGTATCCGCCGCATCCCTCCCTAACGGCATGTGTCGATTGCGGCGTCGTGGGAGAGATCGTGGCCTGTTTCTTTAATGGGAAAATGCGGAACGTCCCCCACTTCCCCCTTAAAAGCAGAGGAAGCAGGGGCAGTTTCCCCCCATTGCTTCATTGCGTCTTCAATCTCCGGAAACCCCCGCCGCTCTCCGCCTCCCCAAAGGTCGACAGAGAGCCGAGCTCCACCCTTACTGAGTCGCTTGACGGGGCCCGGAATAGGGAGTCCAAGTTGAAGGAAGATCTCCGGGCTGAAAGGGCGCTGCTGGACAGTGCCGCCCTGTCGCAGAACAACTTCCAGCGGACGGTGGAGCAGTGGACCGAGGAGCTCGTCGCCTCCGCCGCCAACATCGACAAGGAGATGGTGGCGCTGAGGGCGGAGCACCTCGTGTACTCCCCCGATGAGAGCCTCCCCCACAGCGCCAAGCTGAGCTTGTTCTTCAGAGGAGTGGCGCCGGCCCTCGCGCAGCTACGGGAGAGGGTCCCCACGCAGCTGGCTAACGAGGCGCGCCGGCTTTGCATGGGTACTATGGAGCGGGTGTTGACGAAGATCGTCTACCGCAACCCCGGGATTAATCTCGAGAACGTCCTCCGGACCTTGCCGCCCGAAGCTGACCTGGAAGCGTTGAAGGCACGAGTTGCCCACATCGTGGCCAAGGCGGGCAAGATCAAGAGGGTTGACGGAGACCGTGTAGACTAGGCTCCCTTCTTTCTGCTTCCCTTGCCGCTGTCGATTAAGTCATGGGTAGTAGTTGGTTAGAACAACGGCAAGTTATCTTGTAATATAACTTTATTTTGGATAGTCAATGCAGTGTTATCTTTCTTGCTTGATCCCTTCACTTTGTATGCTTTCCACCTTACACTTTTAGGGAACTTGCCGGCAAAGGGACCCTTGCCGCGAGCGCTGAGTGCGGGACTCTTAGCAGCCTGCTGGCAATGCCCTCGCCGGCAAGAAACCTTGCCGCAGCTAGTCGCAGCACACTTGGGTTGCTGAGCGAACTCGGAAACGAAATAAGGGTGCGACACTTGTCGCAGCTCACTTAAGTCGTTGAGCGTGCTCGAAACAAAGTAAAGGGCGCGGCTAGCCACGGGTAGGTTCCTCTGCGCACAGGTTTTCCATACAAAGTGTGGTCGTTCAAGGAAGATAACTAAGAATTTTAAAGTTTCGAATGCTCAAACTTTGGCAACTTAGCTTTTGTGTTCTGTTTGTGTAGGATCGAAAGTATGTCTAGAGGGGGGGGGTGATTAGACTACTTGACAATATAAAAATCTGCCTTTTGATTATGCAAAGTTTTTGGCAGTTTCACAATTAAGATCAATTCAAGTATCACCCTACACATGCAATTCTAGAGTATAAGCAGCGGAAAGTAAATTGCACATGTAGTAAAGAGAGGTGGAGAAGATCAAACGCAGTTTGGAGACACGAAGATTTTTGTCGTGGTTCCGATAGGTGGTGCTATCGTACATCCACGTTGATGGAGACTTCAACCCACGGAGGGTAACGGCTGCGCGAGTCCACGGAGGGCTCCACCCACGAAGGGTCCACGAAGAAGCAACCTTGTCTATTCCATCATGGCCTACGCCCACGGAGGACTAGCCTTACTCGGGGTAGATCTTCACGAAGTAGGCGATCTCCTTGCCCTTACAAACTTCTTGGTTCAACTCCACATCTCAAAGACGGAGGCTCCCAAGCGACACCTAACCAATCTAGGAGGCACCACCCTCCAAAAGGTAATAGATGTTGTTGATGATGATGAACTCCTTGCTCTTGTGCTTCAAATGATAATCTCCCCAACACTCAACTCTCCTCACTGATTTGGCTGTGGTGGAAGAAGGGATTGAGTGGAAAGCAACTTGGGAAGGCTAGAAATCAAGTTTCATATGGTAGGAATGGAATGACTTGATCTCAACACAAGGGTAGGTGGTTCTCTTCTCAGAAAGTGTATGGTAGGAGTGGTAGACTTTCTGATGGCTCTCTCCACGAATGAAGAGGGGGTGGAGGGGTATATATATAGCCTCCACACAAAATCCAACCGTTACACACATATTTGAGCAATCTCGGGGAGACCGAAGTGAAAACTCGGTCAGACCGAAAGTTCAAATATAGTGAACGTTGGGATTTTCGGTGGGACCGAAAATACCATCTTGGTGTGTCCGATGTGAGTCAAAGGTAGGAGCTTGCCATTCTCGGTGGGACCGAAATTAACAACTCGGATATTCCGATATGATGTCAATTGGTTACAGAAGGTTGGCAGTCCAGTTTCGGTGAGACCGAACTCAAAATCGGATGGACCGAAAAATTAGGGTTTGGAAGAATAGCTGAGGTGGTTCATCTCGGTGGGACTGAGTTTGCAGAATCGGTTTGTCCGAGATTACTTATGAGTGTGTTAAGTAGTGAAGGGTGCTGATAGTTGAGGGAGCTAGATCACTAAGCACTTGAGCAACCAGATCATCAACACAACCTCATCCCCTTTTAATAGTATTGGCTTTTTCTATGGACTCAATGTGATCTTTGATCACTAAACCAAAAATGGAGTCTTGAGCTTTTGCCAATGCTTGTCTTAGCATTTTGAGGGGTCCACTTCTTCAGACATTTCCATACCCATATCATCGAACTTCTCTGAAATGATTCTCAAGTAAATATTAGTTCAATGATATATATGTTGTTATTAATTACCGAAACCACCTGGGGATTAGTTGCACTTTCAATCTCCCCCTTTTTGGTAATTGATGACAACATATAGATCAAAGCTTCGACAAAAGATATAATCAATGAATAATATCGTCGCTTTGAGAAGTATGTGAAAAACAAGAGCTCCCCCTAAATTTGTGCATTATTTAAAATTTGCGTTTGAATGCAAATGCACAATCGATTAGGATTATGGATCACTCTTCCATGTCACATACATCTTGGTGGAGCGCACGAAATGATAAGAATGAATAACATGCACTCAATCACCAAGACAAGAGTAAATAGCCATACAATAAGGAATAGCATATGATAAGCATTAAGCACACATTAAAGCATAGTATGACCAAGCACTCATTAAGGTAGCATCAAACGTAGTAGCAAGCACACTGAAAGTTTCGAAAGACCAAAAGAAGCCAATGTATCTCAAAAAAAACCGGCAAAAGAACGAAAGAGCACTCTCTCTCTCGAAGCCCTATGATCTATACAATTTCTTCCCCTTTGGCAACAAGTTACCAAAAAGTTCGAAAAGGTATAGAGCTAAGCGTCACTGCGGGCTCTGCTGGCGGCTCCCGTCTGGGTAGATGTCGGAGTAGAAATGACGGCATCGGCGAAGACTTCTGCTGATGTCTGCGCTGGAGGAGTGGATGCTGGAGCTGGAGTAACTGCTGGAGCTGTGGCTGGTGCTGAAGTGGTAGCCCTGGAGTCAGTCACTGGAATAGCTGCAGATCTGAATCCTCTGGGAACCTGAGCAGTCTGGCGATGAGAGTCCTGGACTAGATCATCCTGCATGAGCTCTGCTCTCTCTTGCCTTGCTTCCTCCATGTCTGCCTCAAGCTTGTTGACGGACACCTGAATTTCTGTCAGCTTCACGTCCAGAGCGTGGATCTTGTCCTCAACAATCCTCTCTAGGCTTTCCTGAGATTGCTCAATGCTGGCCAGGCGTTGTTCAATTCTCTGGGTAGCTTCAAGAATCTGCTCTCCGAAGCTCTTTGGTTTAGCTGCTGCTGCTGCTGCCTCTTTGTCAGCTTTAGCTTTCTTCGCAGCTTCGATTTTGGCTTGTCCTTCAACTGAGGTTCGATCCTCCTCATCCATCACAACTACGTTATCCTCATGCTCTGGCTGCAGTGGCAAGTGCTTCCTATCCAACATGAATTTGCCCGTGCCAAACTTGGCATTGATGAGCATCTGAATCTGCGGGGCAAACCCACACGACCGCTTCTGGTCAGCTACGGTCCTCTTAATGGTCTCTACCATTAAGTCCATCACCTTGAAAGGTGCCTTCTCATCAAGAATGTGCAGCATGTTGATAGAATAGCCTCGAATCATGCGATGGTCTCCAGACTTGGGCATCAATGTATGCCTCAAAATAGTGTTAGTGGTGGTCAGACCTGCCTGGAGATAGTACACTGAGCCAAGCTTCCACCCTTCCAAATCAGCAGCGGGGATCTCCTTGTACATGTTCTTCATGGAATCATGACTCTTCTTAGGAATCCCATAGACATCAATGTCGTCCTCTCTCTGCACTGGAGCATTCAGAAGTTCTGCCCATTCTTCAACAGACGAAGAAAACCTTTGACCTTCAGTCATCCAGGTGATCTTGCCATCAGGATAGAAGTGGGTTGTGGCGTAGAACTGCATGATCATCTCGTCATTCCAAGCTGTCAGCTCTTGACCCACAAAATCAGCAACTCCACATGCAGTAAAGCTCTCATGCACATGGGGAAAGAAGTCTCGGTGCTCTTCACTGTCAATGTATTTCCAGTCAACATACCTGGTGTCCGCAACAATAGGCTTCTTATCCATCAGCACGGTCTCATAGAAGTCCTGCTGCTCTCTGGTGTGAAATCTGGGGTCCACAGCAGTCCTTCTCCTCACGGCATATGGATCAGACTGTCTCCATAGCCTGAGACCTTTATCCTTCCTTGCCTTCATGTCCTCAGCTTGAGGATGAGCATCATTGTGGAGTGGCAACTTAGGACGGAGCTTAAGCAACACATGCTCTTCATCTGACTCAGACGGTGGCATCTCACCTTTGTTCTTCTCAGAAGCTGGAATGCTCCTGGTTGTCCTCTTGGGCTTGGCTGGAGCTGCCTTGGCTTGAGCAGGCTTCTTGGGCTTAGAAGAGGCTTGAGCCCTAATAGCATCACCCATGAACTTAGCTTTCTGAGGAGGAGGCTGGGGTGCATCTTCTTCTTCTTCTTCAACAGCATCAACATGAGGTTCAGCATATACTACCCTCTTCCTCTTGGAAGTTTTCTTCACCTTACTTGGAGCTGGCTCTTCCAAGTTTAGCTTCTTTGCAACAGCTGACTGCTTTACCTTGCTTGTGCCTTTCCTCGACTGCTGCCCTTGGTGCTCTTTGGCAACAACATTCCTCTTGGGCTTGGAGGTAACTTCCTCAGCAACGAAGTCAGAGTCCTCATCATCAGAATTTCTCTTCTTTCTCGTTCTGGTGGCTGCAGGAGGCAAACCACTAGGGGTGCTCCTCTCACCATCATCACTGGAACTGCTAGCCTCAGGACTGGTATCTGCCTCTGGAATCTCTGCAAACGGTGATTCAGACCTGTTCTGGCTGTCACTGACATCTGACATGGCTGACAACCTGTGAAAAGATAAGGTATAGGCAGAGTAGAAGAGTTATCACAACTGCAGAGGTTTTTGCAAAAAAAATGAGTTCAAATCTAAGTTTTGAGTTTTCACAGAATGCATTTCGGTCAAACCGATTTTCAGTTTCGGTGAATCCGAAGTGTATAACAGAAACCTACACACCACTTTCGGTCAGACCGAAATGGGTTTCGGTCCTACCGAAACACTAGGGTTTCACTGAAACTAAGTTTCGGTCACACCGATTTGCACAACTCGGTTAGACCGAATGGTGCAGTGCAATGCCCAGGGGCCAAATCGGTCATTCCGAGTTTCAAAATCGGCTTCACCGAGATGTGTTCCGTGGAAACCTAAACCTAAGAATTTCGCTCGAAACTAGAGGATCTGATCTGATGTTTAGGGAATATCTCAAACGTGGATAGATTCATGGCAAACCAATCGTGCAAGAATCAGATGGGGAGCACGAAAGGGATCGGGACTCACCCTAACTTGGTGGAGTCCCTCTACGCCGGCAACGACGCGGAGAGGATTACCGTTGACGGCGGCGGAGACCTGCGGCGAGGGCGCACAGGCAACGACGGCGACGATCCGAAGACCAGGGCGACGGCAGCAGGGGACTTGGGGGCGAAGCGGTTTGAAGAGTTAAATCGCGCGCAACCCTCAGGTATATATATCCCCATACTGTCGGTGGGACCGAGTTGAAAAACTCGGTGACACCGAAATGGCTAACTGCTGTGCAGTTATTCATATCGGTCACGCCGAGATTTTAAACTCGGTTTCACCGAGATGAAACCTAGATCAGTCTAAGCGTTTCGGTTGGACCGAGATGGAAAAGCCGGTCAGACCGAAATGGACTTAGAAGGTTTTGGAAGTCAGCCTTAGACGGATCGGTGGCTCCGAGTGCTCCTCACTCGGAGGGTCCGAAAATGACTTGTTCAAAGTTGTGATATGAGCATGAATAGAATTTGAGACAAGAAAGCATAGATAGCTAGGGAAGGTGCTTAGGCATTCTTGTCCATCCATTTGGCCAGAAAAAAATCAAAACAATCAAAACAACAAATGGATGTCCTTGAATGGATAAAATCATGCATTCAACATGCTCACACAATAAGATAGCAACTGAAATATGTGTCAAACATGCACAACCAATACTCTAGCTACTAGCACACAATTTGTCGATGACTAGGTCATCTATATATGAGTATTTTGACTTAGGAGCCAAATGAGAACATTTGATCATAGGTCATACTCATCGTTTAAGCACAAGCGGGGTTACCACTTTTACATAAAGCATTTATGTGTTCACATCATTTGGAGATGCTTTAGCTCAATTTTTAGAGCAAAGCTCCCCCTAGATGTGAGAACCCCTTTTAAAGGGTCAAACTAACCTTGGGTTGTCGTAGAAGACTTCATGTAGATGTTGAAGATGTGGATGCTCAATGTTGATGTAGATCATCAAGAGTTGGGAGCTATCCTTTGGATTAGGGCACTTTCAATACCTACATGGGTTAGTCCCACAAGGAACAAACAAGAATATCCATAGACATAGATTGAAGTACACAAAAGATGATGTCCATGAAAGCAATGATTACCTTGTCCCTTGACTTACCAACAAGAGGGTTTGTGACTCCATGAACTAGTGCATGATGTGGAAGTTGATTGCACAATTTCTTGCCAAAATGAATATGAGTGAAGTTTGTTGGTGGAGTCACCCTCAAGAACCTTCTAGTTCTTCTTCTTTGGGATCCACATCATCTTGATGGGAATCCTCGGGGTTGTAGTTGAGCTTGACGAAGTAGAACTTGATGTGTCCTTGGGAACCCACTTGACCATGGCTTGAGGTGCTTCAATGAATGCATCAATCTCCTCTTGAAGCTTGTCCTTGGCCTTTAGCTTGTGGTCTTGTGGTAGAAGGTCATCTTGAGCTTGTTCCACATCGGAAGAAGTAGGATCATACTTCTCCTTTTGTGAAACAAACTGTGGAGTAGGGTATTGACCTTCTTCCCACTCAACACCTTCGGCGTTGAACTTTCGCTCAAAACCAATCCCTTGATTCTTCCGGTGCCTTCCTTGTTTGCGAACAATCTCCTCAAAGTTCTTGCTTCCGGCAAGACTCTTGTAGACACCTTTCTCTATGATTTCCTTCAATAAGCTATTTTCTTGCTCAAGTGTAACTTGGCTTGAAACATTGTTAGTGGAATCAAGAGAACTACTAGAAGCAACAATATTGGATTTAACATGGTTATTGTTACTACTAGAGGAAGAATTTTTCTTATGCTTGTCATGTTTAGTCTTGATAGGTGGCAAGAAATTAGACAAGAGAAGTCGTTTGGCAAGATATGAAGAACTCTTCTTTCAAAGATCGTCATTGATCGCTTTTAGAAACTCATGTTCTTGCTCTAGAGTGAGCTTCTCGAAGCGTAGCTTCTCATGAGATCTTAGGAGCTCTCTATGATCTTCTTGAGTTGTTTCATGAGCTAACTTAAGAGTGTTTAGTTCTTTAGTTAGACACTCAATATCCTTCATAGCATTGTCATTCGACTCTTCTCGACTATAAAGACTACTAGCATTTTCATCATTACTAAGCTCACTAGATTTATCATGCAAGAGCTCATCTTCACCAAGCAAGTCATCCTCATCACTATCAAAGTCAATGAACTCAGGGTGTGTTACCTTGGGGCCTTTAGCCATGAAGCATCTTCCAATTCCCTCATTTGGTGAATCAAATAAGTCGTAGGAGTTGGAGTTGGAGGATACGAGTGCAAGTCCGGCAACACCTTCATCTTGACTGTAGTCGGTGTCGGAATGATAGCTTCCATCGGATTGATTGTCGGAGTCGGAGCCAGAGACCCATTCACCTACATGAGCTTGATGTCTTCTTCTTGTGTAGCTCCTTGATGACTTGTCTTTCCTCTCCGAATCCTTGCTTCTCCGAGAGGGTCTTCGTTCATAACGATCATCTCTACTCCTTCTCTCTCTCCGAGGTGACTCATCTCTTGCTCTTCTTCTTGGAGATTCTTCTCTTCTCTTGTGGGGAGCCGTACACTCATTTGAGAAGTGTCCGGGTCTTCCACAATTGTAGCAGTTTCGATCACGACTAGAAGATCTCTTTTCATCATATGATCTAGACTTTGAGCTTCTTTCTTTGCCTCTATTCTTGTAGAACTTGTTGAAGTTCTTAACCATTAGGCTTATCTCTTCATTGGAAATTAACTTGTCACTTGAGGTAGTGGGAGCATCACTTGTAGCTTTGTAGGCACCACTTGACTTGTTGTGAAGCTCTTCCTTATCCTTAAGTGTCATCTCATGAGCAACAATTCTTCCAATGACTTCAGTTGGCTTGAGAGTCTTGTAGTTTGGCATCATTTGGATCAAAGTGCACACGGTGTCATACTTTCCATCCAATGCTCTTAGAATCTTCTTGATGATGAATCGGTCGGTCATTTCTTCGCTTCCTAAGCCGGCAATCTCATTTGTGATGAGAGCAAGCCTAGAGTACATTTCAGCGATTCCTTCACCATCCTTCATCTTGAACTTGTCAAGTTGACCTTGAAGAATATCTAACTTTGATTCCTTCACAGATTCAGTACCTTCGTGCATTTCAACCAAAGTATCCCAAATCTCTTTAGCATTCTCAAGACGGCTGATTTTGTTGAACTCCTCGGGACACAAAGCATTGAAGAGAATGTCACAAGCTTGAGCATTGTTTTGCAACATCCGCAACTCTTCCGGTGTAGCTTCGCGATCCGGAACTTTTCCTTCTTCGAAGAAATCACCTTGCATACCAACACAAATAATGCCCCATGCGGCTGGGTTATGACCAAGAATATGCATTTTCATTTTATGCTTCCAACTAGAAAAATTTGTACCATCAAAGTAAGGACCTCTACGATAATTACCCTCACTAGACGCCATACTCTCCTAGGTTGTGAAACCAAGCTTATGGAGTCCAATGCAATGGAAACCAAAACAATGGAGACCAAAGCTCTGATACCACTTGTAGGATCGAAAGTATGTCTAGAGGGGGGGTGATTAGACTACTTGACAATATAAAAATCTGCCTTTTGATTATGCAAAGTTTTTGGCAGTTTCACAATTAAGATCAATTCAAGTATCACCCTACACATGCAATTCTAGAGTATAAGCAGCGGAAAGTAAATTGCACATGTAGTAAAGAGAGGTGGAGAAGATCAAACGCAGTTTGGAGACACGGAGATTTTTGTCGTGGTTCCGATAGGTGGTGCTATCGTACATCCACGTTGATGGAGACTTCAACCCACGGAGGGTAACGGCTGCGCGAGTCCACAGAGGGCTCCACCCACGAAGGGTCCACGAAGAAGCAACCTTGTCTATTCCATCATGGCCTACGCCCACGGAGGACTAGCCTTACTCGGGGTAGATCTTCACGAAGTAGGCGATCTCCTTGCCCTTACAAACTTCTTGGTTCAACTCCACATCTCAAAGACGGAGGCTCCCAAGCGACACCTAACCAATCTAGGAGGCACCACCCTCCAAAAGGTAATAGATGTTGTTGATGATGATGAACTCCTTGCTCTTGTGCTTCAAATGATAATCTCCCCAACACTCAACTCTCCTCACTGATTTGGCTGTGGTGGAAGAAGGGATTGAGTGGAAAGCAACTTGGGAAGGCTAGAAATCAAGTTTCATATGGTAGGAATGGAATGACTTGATCTCAACACAAGGGTAGGTGGTTCTCTTCTCAGAAAGTGTATGGTAGGAGTGTTAGACTTTCTGATGGCTCTCTCCACGAATGAAGAGGGGGTGGAGGGGTATATATATAGCCTCCACACAAAATCCAACCGTTACACACATATTTGAGCAATCTCGGTGAGACCGAAGTGAAAACTCGGTCAGACCGAAAGTTCAAATATAGTGAACGTTGGGATTTTCGGTGGGACCGAAAATACCATCTCGGTGTGTCCAATGTGAGTCAAAGGTAGGAGCTTGCCATTCTCGGTGGGACCGAAATTAACAACTCGGATATTCCGATATGATGTCAATTGGTTACAGAAGGTTGGCAGTCCAGTTTCGGTGAGACCGAACTCAAAATCGGATGGACCGGAAAATTAGGGTTTGGAAGAATAGCTGAGGTGGTTCATCTCGGTGGGACTGAGTTTGCAGAATCGGTTTGTCCGAGATTACTTATGAGTGTGTTAAGTAGTGAAGGGTGCTGATAGTTGAGGGAGCTAGATCACTAAGCACTTGAGCAACCAGATCATCAACACAACCTCATCCCCTTTTAATAGTATTGGCTTTTCGTATGGACTCAATGTGATCTTTGATCACTAAACCAAAAATGGAGTCTTGAGCTTTTGCCAATGCTTGTCTTAGCATTTTGAGGGGTCCACTTCTTCAGACATTTTCATACCCATATCATCGAACTTATCTGAAATGATTCTCAAGTAAATATTAGTTCAATGATATATATGTTGTTATTAATTACCAAAACCACCCGGGGATTAGTTGCACTTTCAGTTTGCTTCTCGGCAAGGCTTTCCTTCCTTGAACAGTACTTGGTCCATACCACTGTCTCCTTCCCCCTCGGCAAACTTGTGCGCGAGGAACACTCCTTCTGCTTGAGAGAAAAAGGAAGAGGGGAGGAAACACAGATATGGAGCCTTGCGGCTTGTTATCGCTTACCGGGATCGTGTGCTGCACAAAGTGTCAGATAATACATGCAATGAAAACAAGAATGCATGAAACGACAAGCTGTGCGAAGCACAAAAGTTTTACTGATGCACGGGGTCTGCACCCGGCTTTGTACAAAGGTTTACATGCAACAGCGGCAAGACTTGTACAAAAGGTGGTTGCCAGAGCGGATCACGGCAACCGCGCCTCATGGGTGAAACTTGCGAAGATGCTCAATGTTCCAGGAGTTGCTCACCGGTAAGCCTTCTTCGGTCTCAAGGCGGACAGCGCCGGGCCTTGTGACTTGTCTCACCCGATAAGGGCCTTCCCACTTCGGCGTCAACTTGTTAGAGTTCTTGGCGGACTGAACGCGCCGAAGAACAAGGTCGCCTTCCTCGAGCCTCCTAGCCTTGACTTTGCGGCTATGATAGCGACGCAAAACTTGCTGATATCGAGCAGCTCGTACAGCAGCCTGGAGACGGTCCTCCTTGAGGAGCAATGCATCATCTTGCCGCAGCTGATCCTGCTCAAACTCGTCGTAAGCGAGCACTCGAGGAGACCCGTATACGAGTTCCGTGGGGAGAACTGCCTCTGCTCCATAGACAAGAGCAAAGGGTGTCTGTCCGGTGGCTCGATTTGGTGTCGTTCTGATTGACCAAAGAGCCGCCGGCAACTCCTCGATCCAGTTTCTTCCGCACTTGTGCAGCCTGTCGAAAGTTCTTGTCTTGAGTCCGCGCAACACTTCAGCGTTTGCCCTCTCCGCTTGACCATTGCTCCTCGGGTGAGCAACAGAAGCGAAGCAGACCTTAGCACCAAGGTCTTGGACGTATTGCATGAAGGTGCGACTTGTGAACTGTGTGCCGTTGTCGGTGATGATACTGTTAGGGATTCCGAAATGGCAAACGATCGATCTGAAGAACCTGACTGCTGACTGCGCGGTCACCTTTCTCACTGGTTCCACTTCCGGCCACTTTGTGAACTTGTCGATAGCAACGTACAAGTACTCAAAGCCCCCGACAACGCGGGGAAAGGGGCCGAGGATGTCGAGCCCCCAGACCGAAAAGGGCCAGGACAAAGGGATCGTCTGGAGAGCTTGAGCTGGCTGGTGTATTTGCTTGGCATGGAACTGGCACGCTTCACACTTGGTTACTTGTGCAGTTGCATCTTGGAGGGCTTCTGGCCAGAAGAAACCTTGCCGGGGCGGCATCCTTGCTGTCCGTTCCTCCTACTCCAGTATCCTCTCCGGGGAGTCTCCTCCCTTCTTCAGCGCGCGCACACTTGTCAACCAGAGCGTAAAGCTTGCTGACGTCCCGGATCTTGGTCATTGCCATCTCCTCCCTCATTCGGCGGTTACGCACGTTCTGGTGGAACGCGCTGATAACCGCGGCAGGGTGGACATCCGGGATGTTGTGCTGAACGCGGCTAAACCTCTGGATGTACTTTCGCAAGTACTCTCCCTCCTTCTGGGCAAGAATGTGGAGATCGCTCTCCTGGCCGTGGGGTTTGTCGCCGCCCGTGAAGGCGCCGACAAACTGGTGGCACAGATCTGCCCAAGAAGAGATGGAGTTCTCCGGCAAGTGCATAAGCCAAGATCTGACGCTTGGCTTAAGCACGAGCGGGAAGTAATTCGCTAGAATCCTCTCGTCGCGTCCCTCGGCAGCCTACACCACGATGGTGTAGATGCTGAGGAACTCCGAGGGATGGGTCTTGCCATCGTACTTCTCGGGTACGTCGGGCTTGAAGTTCTTCATGCTGGGCCACTGGACTTGCCGCAGCTCTCGGGTGAACGCAGGGCAACCTGCCGCATACGGCAAGTCGCTTGGTTCACTGGGCGCGTGCAAGTCGACAGCGGTCCCAGCGCGCTGGTCGGACTATCGCCGTGCTTCTCTTCGACGCTCGATGCGAGTTCGAGCGTCCTCTTGTCGCCTGTCGTCGAGGACTTGGCGCTGATCGCGGCGGGCTCGCGAATCCGACGACGCCGTGGAGTCGTCGTCGACGTTGATCCGGCGAGCTGGCGATTTTTGCTTCTGCGGCGGGGAGTGCACGGTAGTTGCACCCTCGGCGGTCTTGTCTCCATCAGCCTTCGCTTGGCTGACTTGCCGCGGCCGCGATGTTGCCGGCTGCTGCGGCGAGTCGTTGTTGGCGAAGGCGATGAGGCTCTGGATTGTAGCCCTCCAGTCTTCGGCCTTGTCCGCCGCTGGAGGGAAGTCGAGGAGCAGTTGAGCCCTAGCTAGAGCTTCTGCTGGAGAGGAGGGAAGCGGTGGCGAGCGGTGCGAGGAGCGAGATATGCTCGGACTTCTAACAGGGTTAGAAGGAGCAGGGTCTCACCCCGACGACCGCGCCTTGCTCGTACCGACGCGTTGGCCTTGAGCATCCCGCGACCCGCCGGCTTGGCCACGTCCCAGCAAGCGTATGGTACCCTGGGTACCACGCCGCTGCTAGTCCGGCACCTCCTGAGAGGGACGCGGCGTGTGCACGGACGCCGAAGTCTTGGAATGGGCTCGGTCGTCCGTCTTGTCCTTGGACTTGGCGGTGCCGTGAGTTTCCTCGCCGACATCCACCCTTCCGCCAGCGTCTACCGCACCAACCGTTGGTTCTGGTGGTGGTGGGATCGACGCGGACGGGCCTCCTACCTCCGAAGCCTTCTTCTTCGGAGGCATACTGGCGTAGTCGATGAAGCTGACGGAGTTGGAGAAGGTTGCGCCCGCGTGAGCGCCGGATCAGGTTCGCACAACCTCGACGCCCCCTACCTGGCGCGCCAAAGATGTCGGGGAAACTGATCGCCCACGAACACCTATGGGACCGGAGCCCCTTTTCGGTACGGCAAGGGAGCGGAGGGAGCACGAAGAGCAGATCGAGGGGCACACGCGAGCAGTTTACCCAGGTTCGGGCCGCATGGATGTGTAAAACCCTACTCCTGCCTTGGTTGTATTGAGTTCTTGGCTCGGGAGCAAGAAGATCTACAGTACTAGCTGCACCGAGCGCGGGAGTGATCAAGTTTTCGGAACCGAACCCCCTCTTCGTTGTGCATGGGCCTCCTTTTATAGCTCAAAGGGGTCACCGACAGGTGCCAACGTAGATGAGGGTAAAAGCGTAAAATTGGTGGTAGTTGTAACAGTGCATGTACAGTGGTCTATACCTAACCCTGACGGTGGGGACAAGGGCATTGAAGGCCCGTCGCCGTCACCCCAAAAGCGTCCGCCCGGGCGCCTCCGTTCGCCACGACGGAAGCCTCGTCATCGTGGCTTGCCACCGTGTACCCCAGGCTGCACAGCCATCCGCCACGTGCCCCAGGAAGGGCCCCAGGGCGACGCGTGGCCAGGTGAGCTGGAGTGCAGGCACACAGTGAAAGCTTGCCGCGGTCGCTACCTTGCCGGGCCCGGAAGCTTGCCGCTCTCCGGGTCTTGCCGGGCCGCGCGATGCGCCACGGCAGGTCTTCTGAAATGCTGTTTTCTGGCCTTCCTGGCAAGCTCCTCTTGCCAGGGTCTTGTGCAGAAGGGATGATTTCGAGCCTGGAGCAGCCTTCCCGGCAAGCTCCTCTTGCCGGGGTCTTGTTTCTTAACTTGAATACTTTGTTCTTGAATGGCTTCAAGGGAACTAGAGCGGGCTTTGGCGGGCACGTGGTGAGCCCGACCACGGGACGCTGCTACTGCCCGTGCACAAGCCGGGATACTAAGGTACCCCTACTTTAGTACACCGACATATGGGGACACTCATGAGCGCTCTGGTGAAGTATGGGGACTCTGACAACACAAAATACCCAGACGTGGATGGAGATAAGTCCGGAAAAGCAAATAAGCCTGGTAAATCGGCGCATGCTAGTCCGGTCGGCACAAGCTTCAACAGTAAGCGAAAGGTAGAGGGTGGCTCTGATTTTGTGGCCAATACCAACGTTCAAGGAAACTTTCAACGCAACAAGGGTAGGCCACCTCCACGGAGCGGCGGAGGATTCATTAATCTGGATCAACAGTTGAACGAGCCTTGCCCGAAGCACGGCACAATGGAACGCCCAGCTAAACACACATGGGGGCAATGCCGGGTCATGATGGAGGCTATGAACCGGGCCAAATTCAAAAACGGACCACCGGGCGGCGGTTCAGGTCCCGGATTTCATGGGCCGGGTCCCCAGGGTAATGGCTCCGGGTCAGGATATCATGGTGGCAACAATGGCTACAACCAAGGCAATCATCAGCATGGTCAGGGCGGTTATAATAACCAAGGCAACCATCAGTATGGTCAGGGCGGTTACAATAACCAAGGCAACCAATAGCAGGGCCAGGGTAATCACAATAACCAAGGCAATCAGCAGCGTCAGCAGCAGCAACAATCCGGATATCAGAGTAATCCGAAGGAGCTGAGTAGTGGACAGTATCATGTGTTCACTATGAGTTTATGCAAACGAGATCAAAAAATCCTAAAGCAGGCGGTCCACACGGTTGAACCGGCAACACCACGATTCCTGCGTTGGTCGGAACAACCTATTGTGTGGAGCAGAGAGGATCACCCGCCGCGGGTTGATAATCCGGGTCAGTTGGCCTTAGTGGTGGCACCACAGGTGGGTGGCTACAAATTCACTAAGGTACTCATGGACGGTGGCAGCAGCATCAACATCTTATATTACGAGACTTTCCGTCGCATGGGGTTAACGGACAAGAAGCTAAGACAGTCAAATACTATGTTCCATGGAGTGGTACCAGGTAAATCAGCTTACCTAGTTGGGAAAATTGATCTCGAAGTTACCTTTGGAGATGAACAGGATTTCAGATCAGAGACGATAACCTTTGAAGTTGTAAAGATCAGGAGCCCCTATCATACCTAGTTTGGACGGCCGGTTTATGCCAAGTTTATGGCTAGACCGTGCTATGTTTATCTACAGCTCAAGATGCCGGGTCACAAAGGAACCATCACGGTTCATGGAAGTCGCAAGATCGCATTGGAGTGCGAGGAAGGAGACGCTGCTTATGCAGAGGCAGTATGTGCTACAGAGGAGCAGAAGTTCTATAAAGACAACGTTGATCCGGCAGATATGTCCCCGTTGAAGAAGCCAACTACAGAGCATGATCCGGCGCTGAAGTTTAAATCGGCAGAGGAAACCAAGCAAGTCGACTTTGTACCGGGCGACTCATCCAAGCAGTTCACTATCAGCGCTAACCTTGACCCCAAATAGGAAAGCGCGCTTATCGAGTTCATCCGTGAGAACCGGGATATCTTTGCATGGAAACCTTCTGACATGCTAGGTATACCGAGGGAACTCGCTGAGCACAGTCTTAATATTGATCCGAAGTTCAAACCGGTCAAGCAGTATCTGCGCTGCTTCAATGAAGAAAGGCGCAAGGCTATAGGTGAAGAAGTGGCCAGGCTTTTGGCCGCAGGGTTCATAGTTGAGGTGTTCCACCCGGAGTGGTTGGCTAATCCGGTTCTGGTGTTAAAGAAAAATGGAAAGTGGAGGATGTGTGTGGATTACACAGACCTAAACAAAGCTTGTCCAACAGATCCTTTTGCTCTCCCTCATATTGATCAGATCATTGAAGCTACGTCAGGATGTGAGCGGCTAAGTTTTTTGGATGCATATTCAGGGTATCACCAGATCAAGATGGCAGTTAAGGACCAGGAGAAGACAGCCTTCATAACTCCTTTTGGTGCCTTTTGTTACGTATCTATGCCTTTTGGGCTCAAGAGCGCCCAAGCAACTTACCAGCATTGCGTACATAACTATCTTAAGGGGCAGATAGGGAAAAATGTCCATGCATATGTGGATGACATTGTGGTAAAGTCAAGGAAGGAGGAGGCGCTGATAGAGGACCTCAAGGAAACCTTTGATAACCTCCGGGTCTATAAGATGATGCTTAACCCGGAGAAATGCGTCTTTGGTGTTCTGGCTGGCAAGTTCCTTGGATTTTTGGTGTCAAACAGAGGAATAGAAGCCAATCCGGAGAAGATCAAGGCGATCATATCCCTGACTAAACCAACTTGCATCAATGGTGTATAGCGTATCGCCGGCCGGATTACAACGTTAAGTCGATTCATCAGCCGTCTGGGAGAGAAAGCAATTCCGCTTTATCAGATGCTGAAGAAGACAGACCGGTTTATATGGAGTGATGAAGCAAATGCCACGTTTGAGGACTTGAAGCGGCAACTGGCGGAACCACTGGTCCTTGCTGCCCCTATCGATAAGGAGCCGCTGCTGTTATATGTGGCCGCCAATGCCAGGGCAGTTAGCGTTGCAATTGTGGTCGAGCGGAAAGAAGCATCAAGGAATATCCGGTTCAATGCTCGGTTTATTATGTAAGTGAGGTTCTTACTGAATCAAAACAAAGGTACCCACACTGGCAGAAGCTGGTGTATGGCGTGTTCATGGCAAACCGGAAGTTGAAACACTACTTCCAAGGCCACCCAATAACTGTTGTCAGTTCAGCTCCATTGGGGGATATAATCCAGAACAGAGAAGCCACTGGCAGAGTAGCAAAGTGGGCCATTGAGCTTAGCCCACACGGATTGAAATTTGTGCCACGCACCGCAATCAAATCCCAAGCATTGGTGGATTTTATCAATGATTGGACAGAATTGCAAGCACCAGGGGAGAAGCCGGATCATACATACTGGACTATTCACTTTGACGGTTCAAGGCAATTAGAAGGCTCGGGGGCTGGAGTTGTGTTAACTTCCCCGCGAGGTGACAAATTTTGTAATGTCCTCCGACTAATGTTTCCTTGTACTAACAATGCAGCAGAATATGAGGCATTTCTCCATGGCCTGCGGATGGCTAAGGAGATGAACTTGAGCCGGGTCAAGTGTTTTGGTGATTTAGATTTAGTGGCACAGCAAGTATCCGGCAAGTGGGATTCTAAAGACCCTCTTATGGCAGCTTACAGACGAGAAGTTGAAGCAGTCGCAGGATATTTCAAAGGATACCAGGTGGATCACATAGACCGTCGAAAAAATGAAGCGGCCGATGCTCTAAGCCGGCTGGGTTCTTAGCATAAACCGGTGCCACCGAATACCTTTTTGGATGAGCTACATAGTCCATCAGTTCAGGTACCATCGGAGGAAGATTTGGCTGTTCCTGATCCGGAGCGCAGCTGGTTGCGGCACTTCATGTTATTCCGGATTGGACGCTCCCTTACTTGGCATATCTAAGCCGTGGGGAGTTGCCAGATGATGAAATTGAAGCAAGGCAGATAATCCGGCGATCCAAATCCATGACAATTGTAAACGGGG
The DNA here is from genome assembly GCA_902687465.1 of Secale cereale. NCBI lineage: Eukaryota > Viridiplantae > Streptophyta > Magnoliopsida > Poales > Poaceae > Secale > Secale cereale. Next base: position 507,117,692 of record LR738710.1, read on the forward strand.
AACTTCACCATCGCAGCGTTTCTGGAGCGTTTCAGCGGTGTGTATCATCCGAGGAAGGCTATGACATCCTTCGAGAGATTCACGAAGGGGATTGTGGTCATCACGCCGGTTCAAAATCTTTGGTAGCTAAAGCTTTCCGTCACGGGTTCTATTGGTTGACAACCCATGCTGATACGGAGGATCTAGTCTGGAAGTGCGATGCTTGTCAGAAATTTTCACGGCGCGCTCTTGTTCCAGCACAGGAGCTGCAGATGATTCCAATTACTTGCCCGTTTACGACTTGGGGGCTTGATATGGTTGGGCCTTTTAAACGATCCCAAGATCAAAAAACTCATCTGCTGGTCGCTGTGGATAAGTTTACAAAGTGGATTGAGGCAGAGCCTGTGAGCAAGTGTGATGCGGCAACAACGGTTAAATTCATCAAGAAGGTAATTTTCCGGTTTGGCTTTCCACACAACATCATCACTGACAATGGCACCAATTTATCTAAAGGAGAGATGGAAGAGTTTTGTCAAAGGGAACATATTCGCCTAGATGTGTCCTCTGTAGCTCACCCTCAATCCAACGGTCAAGCTAAAAGGGCCAATCAAGAGATTTTGCGAGGTATCAAGCTCCGGCTTATGACTCCCTTGCAAAGAACGCCAAGATGCTGGGTTGAGGAATAGCCCTCTGTCCTCTGGAGCATCAATACTACACCGAGCAGGTCCACATGTTACACACCTTTCTTCATGGTGTACGGTGCTGAAGCAGTTCTTCCAAGTGACATCCGCCATGATTCACCACGGGTGGCGGCTTATGTTGAAGCAGCCAATGAGCAAGCAAGACAGGACAGTTTGGACCGGCTGGATGAAGAGCGGGACATAGCAGCAGCAAGATCTGCAATTTATCAGCAGGACCTGCGCAGATATCATAGCCGTCGGGTTAAAACCAGGACATTCCAAGAGGGGGACTTAGTACTCCGGCTCATCCAGGACCAGACTGATATGCACAAGCTATCCCCACCTTGGGAAGGACCCTTTGTGGACAGCAAGAACCTACATAACGGTTCATACTACCTGGTGGACGTTCGAGAGCACAAAGACTCACGGACATCAGAATAAGAGACGAAGAGGCCGTGGAACATTGCCCTCCTGCGGCCTTACTACACCTGAGCCATGAGCTCCGCCTTATGTATCCTATATATATTACGATTAATAAATAAACCGGCACCCTCGGTAAACCGGGGGATCAGCCTTTCTTCTTCTAAATATATGTCTTATGAAAGTTATTACACATATTTCGAACAGTCTATTTTGTTATGCAGGAGGGACCAAACAGGACTTGCCTTTCAAAAGTGCAAGCTCCTTCATAGGAACCCTACCTCCAGGATCACTAGGGGGCTACAGATCACATGTGAATCTGTGGGGACCCCGACTTAGAAGTCGAGATCACCGAATGCACGTGTACAGTGATCCCAGAGATCAATGCTCACTGAACACACAGAAGCTGAATAACAAGAGTCTTACATCCATACATATCGTCTTACACAAATTATGGCCATTATGGCCAAGTCTGACATAGATAAAGCCTCACGGGCTGAATAGCAAACAACTCAAATAGCGGAAGTCTTCGATAGTAGGTAGAACCCATGCCATCTGCCCTAACCCTACAGGCATTCTGACTGGGATAGCGTCCTAGTTCGCATGTTCGTCTCCAAAGAACTCTTCACCATATTCCTGTTCCTCCATGCCTGGTCAATTAAATAACCAGTGGCAAGCCAATGAGTACTTTGAATGTACTCGCAAGCAACCCATGATGTGGTTCAAAATAATAATGCAAGTGAACAATAATGAGCAATCTAGCAGTGGCTAGAATAAATATTCTACCATCAAGTTTATGCATCAATAATCTCGCGTAACCTTGAAGACAGGTTACCGATATCATCATGAATATGTTTCAACTCATCGAGTCGAGTCACCACCTTGACTCATCACACACATACTTTCACTGGTGAAGTAAAATTCTGGACATAGTTTAAGTAGCACCACCCAACTGTCCATGACCGTGGACACGACTATTCGAATAGTTTAACACTCTGCAGAGGTTGCACACTTTACCCACAAGATCCGGGGAACTTCCGTGTCATCCACGACCCGCGGTACCTCAAGTACCCGGGGTAAGCACCCGATCATTACCTTTCCTTAGACGACACTAACATAGAGTCCACTCGTTGGTACACGGCCCACGGGTACAAACAGTAGATCACGGGACTTGCCCTAATTTCAATGTCACGCGTACCCGAAGGGACCAACGGTGTGTCCGGTGCCCTGTAAAAACAGTCATGGTCGTCTATCCAAGCACGACCCCGTCCCGGGAAAGACCTCAAGTCTTCCCGTCACTAGTAATGCAGGCACCATGCTAGTATCGACCTAAGTAATCAATAAAGCCCCGTCCCATAAAGGGTAGTGTGGTTGCACATGTTTGGTTGGGACGGTAGTCACACATAAATCTAATCCATTATTTCACCCATGCACAAGTTTTACCGGCACATCACTTCTTCCTCAAGTGATGACCTAATTTCAACATCACCCTCGGGCATTAGGGGCACCCGATGGGTTCATGCAAAGATTTTAACCACGAAGGTTCATATCACACATGCATCACTAAGCATCATTACTAACTATTAGCATGTCATCTAGCACATAGCAAGATCAAGATCATGGCATGCATCATGTAGTGGTTCAACTAGGTCACCATCGTAACCCTATCATCATGCATCGGAAACAAACGGGTTCCGAAGAACAAGTGTATCATGGTCAAAGGGCTGCTTGCCTGGATTGTCTTGGTCTTCAAAGTCTTCAAATCCTTCTCCTTCTCCTTCTTCAGCAACTTCGTCAAATACGGTATCTATACGTCGCGTAATAACAACGGAAAAATAAGACCACAAATAAAATAGAAAAATCAAAGTGCTCAGAAAAATGTCAACTCATTTTTGTTAAATACTAGAGGGATTTCTAAGATGGGGAAAATTCTTAGTTGGAGATTTGGAGTAACAGAATAGAATCTATTGATTTTAGAACAGGAGTTTTATTGCTCAAATTTGAATTTAAATTTGAACAGAACAGAAAAGTTTCATGGATATGTGTGAAAGTGACACTATTAGATAGGTTGGAATATTACAAGAATTTAGGAGTTGGAATTATTTTATTTGGATCAATATTCATTTCTGTAAAAATGTTTGAATTAATTACAGAAAGAATAAAGAAAAATGCCCCTGTGCAACTGGGCCAGAGGGGCCACAGTGCACGACCCAGGGCAAACCAGCCCAGCCGCACGGGCGCCAGCGCGCATGTCAGGTTTTCAAACCTGACAGGCGGGGCCCGGCGGTCAGTGGCTGAGAGGAGGGGGAGAGAGAGGTGAGGATGACAGGCGGGGCCCGCCTGTCATCTCCAACCTCACGGCCACGGCCACGGCGAGCTCACCGGCGAGGATTCCGGCCACGGCGACGACAACGGAGGGCAGGGACGTGATCAGCGTCGTGTTGCGAATGCAGGGGTGGTGGTGCGGCATGCCGGGGAGGTCGGGTTCGCCGGCGGCGAGGTAGGACGGCGGAGGATCGTTGGGAGGTTGTTGCTCCGGCCGTTTCCGACTGCAACAGAAGGGGGAAACAGAGGGGAAAGGATCAGTGTTGCTCGGTGGTTCTAGATCGGGCAAAAGGAGGGGCGGAGGAGGCCTGTACTGCGAGATCACCGGCGGCCCGTCGCGGCGGAGCTTCGGTCGATCCCAAGCACTAGGACTTCCTGGGGAGGAACGGGTGGTGCTAGGGGACTGAAGGAGGTGTGGTGGAGCTGCTGATGCTGTTGGAGAGGCTCGGGTGGGGGGGGGGTCCTTTATATAGGGGAACGGCGGAGCCCCGTGGTCTAGTGCGCCGGCGAGCTCCTGCTCGACGCTACAGCGCACGGGAGGCAATGGGAGTGAGTTCACGGCGTTGCTGGACGAGCTCCACATCCATTTGGGGTGAGAGGAGGAGCGGGGAACCTTCCAGGCCGTGCGCGCGTGTGAGCCCGAGGAGTGGGTGCTGCGGGCGGCCGGTGCGCGTGCGACGACGGACACTGGAGGGCGCGGGAGGAGGGAGGACAGCGCGGGGGTGGTCGCGGACGTCGAGGGGCATCGACTGGCGCGAAGGAGGAGCCCGAGGCTATCGGGGGCCGGCGATTGGCTGGAGCTACAGTGCGGTGGCGCACTGTAGCGTGCTCCAGAGCGCCCTTATCGCATGCCACGGCATGCCATTGGGCCTCTGGACGCGCCCACCGTGTCTGGGGGGGTCCAGGGTGATGCAAGTAGTCGGTATGCAGCCTTGGAGACTCTGGGGAGTCAAGGAGAGAAAGAGGAAGCTGGTGACTTGGTGAATTTTGGCTGTCCAGCAAGGTGATCCAGGATTTTTACCCCTCAATCATGGAGCTGGGGTGCTGGGGAAGTTACTGGAGGTAGCCAGTAACTGGTTAAACATGTGGTAAGAAGTTGAGGCCAAGGAGAAGGGTAAAAGTGATCAAGAAGAGGGTTTTAGTAATTCTGCAGAAGGTGTTTGATCAGTGTTTGGTCAAGCAAATGATTTCCACTTGCCTTGACACTCAACAGGATTGAATAACATGTGAAATTAGGGTGCTTCACCAAATTTGGGCTCATTTGAAGAAACTAGCCAATGTAACTTTGGTGAACCCTAGAAATCAACAGAAATGGCTTCATCTTGTTTGAGTCAAGCAATTCATCTCCCCTTGATGCACCACTTGGTGTAGTTTCATCATTTGGGGTATTGATTCTGCCCACAAAGTTTGAAGCTCCAGATAAAAAGTTGGTAATGTAAAGTTGTTCAAATTTGCATTTAAACAGAAAGGGTTTTGGGGTGATCTGATCAAGTTGCTCCATTCCAAATCTTGTGCCATTTGGTCTAGATGCCTTATTAGGCATTTCTAGCATGTACACCAAGTTTGAGAGCATTTGGACAAGTTTGGCAATGTAGAGTTGCTCAAACTTCAAATATGGACAGAATGGTTATGAAGGGTTTTGATGAGGTTTTCTTGCTTACCAAGGCATGGGACTTGGCAAGATCATCAAATATGTCATATGTGACATGATAGAATTTCCTTGGAATTTTTTGGAGAATATTCCTTTGTAAATATTTCAAAAGCTTGAAATATCCAGAAAGGGTTTTAGAGGGATTAGCCCATTATTTTTAACATGACCAAGTGTTGAAACTCTTATATATGGACAATATATGTCCTATGGGTCTCCCTGAATTTTGGCAAATATTTTTGAAATAGTTAAATAATTTTTCCCTATTAAAGACCATTTCCGGCCTTAAGAAAAAGCTTTTAAATAAAATAGGAAAATAACTTTTAAAATTATACCTTGGTGGTTTCTGGGAGTCCTATGACTATTAGGTTTCAAATATACATTTTGAAATATTTTTCTCACCCTAAATCAAGTACTTGCAGTGCAAATCTCAATTCAGGGTTTTTTGGAAAACTAAATTTATAAAATACATTTTGGCCAAATTAATTTTGTAAGAAAATACTATACTGTTATATAACACTTGGCATGATCATTGGGCAGAAGTTTTGAGTATGGAGATGAATTCTACAAGAGGTAATAGTTGACTTTAATAAGCACATGAAAAAGCACATGAAGAAAACTCAATTCAAATAAAAGCCAAATGATGCCAAAAAATTTTGCAGGTCCAAATTTTCATGCTTCATTGATGCAAATAACATGTTACAAAATGCAGGGTGTGACAGACCTACCCCCCTTACAAGAATCTCGTCCCCGAGATTCCTAAACTAGGGCTTAAAAGAGATCGGGAAACTCGGATCTAAGATAGTCTTCATGTTCCCAGGTTGCTTCTGCTTTGGTGTGGTTGCTCCACTGGACCTTGAAATACTTGATGGTACGGCTTCGCGTACGTCGCTCTGCTTCGTCCAGAATGCGAATGGGCTTCTCGCGGTAGGTCAAATCAGGCTGCAGATCAATGGCTTGGTGATCAACATCCTTATAGAGATTGGGCTTGTCTGGAACTTGGAGACATTTCCGGAGTTGTGACACATGGAATACATTGTGCACATCGGATAGCTCAGGTGGTAGTTCCAACTGGTAAGCCACTTCTCCTCGTCGTGCAGTGATCTCAAAGGGTCCGATGAACCTCGGTGCGAGCTTCCCCTTGACGTGGAAACGCTTGGTTCCCTTCAGAGGAGTTACCCGCAGGTACACATGGTCCCCGACATGGAAACTCATGTTCCGACGGTGAGTGTCAGCATAGCTCTTTTGCCTTGACTTGGCTGCCTTCAATCTCTCTCTGACTAGTTGGACTTGATCTTCTGCTGCGCGAAGAATATTCGGTCCAAAGACTAGTCCTTCTCCAGTCTCTGACAAGTTGAGGGGTGTGCGGCATCTGCGTCCGTACAACACCTCAAATGGTGCCATCTGAAGGCTTGACTGGTAACTGTTGTTATAGGAGAACTCGGCAAAAGGGAGACAATCCTCCCACTTGGCTCCATACGCCAGGACACAGGCTCGGAGCATATCTTCGAGAATCTGATTGACTCGCTCTGTCTGACCTCCGGTCTGCGGGTGGAAAGTCGTGCTGAAAGACAACTTGGTTCCCAAGGCTTCTTGGAACTTCTTCCAGAACCTCGAGGTGAACTGGGTTCCTCGATCTGACACAATCTCCTTGGGAACGCCGTGGAGACTTATGATTCTGTCGATGTAGAGAGCTGCCAGCCAGTTGCCATCATAAGTGGTCTTGACAGGAATGAAATGGGCCACCTTGGTCAAATGATCGACTATGACCCAGATAGAGTCATGTCCTCTATTCGACCTTGGTAATCCAGTGATGAAGTCCATTCCGACTTTATCCCACTTCCACTCAGGAACTTTGAGTGGTTGAAGCAATCCAGCAGGTCGCTGATATTCAGCCTTGACCCTTTGGCACACATCACATTTTGCAACATAGGTTGCAATCTCTCTTTTCATCCCGTGCCACCAGAATCGTGCCTTCAAGTCTTGGTACATCTTGGTTCCTCCGGGGTGGATGGAATACGGAGTGTCGTGGGCTTCCTGCAGAATCACGTTCTTCAGCTTTGTGTTGTTTGGTACGCAGATGCGGCCTTTGTACCAAACAATCCCGTGCTCATCTTCGGAGAATCCTGGGGCCTTGCCTAGCTTCATCTTCTTCTTGATGCCTTCAATGCTTGCGTTTCCATCTTGTGCCTTCTTGACTTCGTCCATCAGGGTTGGTCTGACTTCCATATGATCCAGAAATCCAGGGGTGACCAATTCCAAACTGAATTGTTCGAGTTCCTTAAACAAGGCTGGCTGCCTTTCTTGAATAATAGCATTCAAAGAGCAAGCCTTCCTGCTTAAGGCATCGGCCACCACGTTAGCCTTCCCGGGGTGATATTGAACACTGAGGTCATAGTCTTTGATGAGTTCCAACCATCTTCGCTGCCTCATGTTCAATTCCTTTTGGGTGAAAATGTACTTCAGACTTTTGTGGTCTGTGTAGATCTCACACCGTTTCCCTAGGAGGTAATGCCGCCATGTCTTCAAAGCATGGACTACTGCCGCTAACTCAAGATCGTGAGTAGCGTAGTTCTCCTCATGAGGTCGTAGCTTCCTGGAGAGGTATGCTATGACTCGGCCTTCTTGCATCAGAACGCTTCCCAGTCCGGTTCGAGAGGCATCACAATATATCACGAACTCCTTGTGAATATCAGGTGTTGCCAGAACAGGGGCGATGGTCAATCTCTTCTTGAGCTCTTGGAAGTTTTCTTTGCATTTTGGCGTCCACTCGAACTTCTTGTCCTTCTTGAGGAGCTGAGTCATTGGCCGTGCAATGCTAGAGAATCCTTCCACGAATTTGCGGTAATAGCCCGCAAGTCCGAGGAAGCTTCTGACTTCCTTGACGGTCGTTGGAGATTGCCATTGGGTCACAGCTTCGATCTTAGCGGGATCAACAGATAATCCTTCCTCGGTCAGGACATGACCTAAGAATCCAACTTTATGCAGCCAGAACTCACACTTGCTGAATTTGGCATACAGTTGGTGCTCTCGAAGCTTGTCTAGGACCATCCTCAGATGCTGCTCGTGCTCTTCCTCCGACTTCGAGAAGACAAGAATGTCATCAATAAAGACGACAACAAACTTGTCCAAATATTCCATGAAGACTTTATTCATGAGATACATGAAGTAAGCTGGGGCATTGGTTAACCCAAAGGACATGACCGTGCACTCATACAGGCCATATCTGGTTACGAATGCCGTCTTCGGAATATCTTGGGGTCTGATCTTCAGCTGGTAGTACCCAGATCTGAGGTCGATCTTGGAGAACACCTTGGCTCCATTGAGCTGATCAAACAAATCTTCGATCTTGGGAAGTGGATATTTGTTCTTGATTGTAACTTCATTGAGGGAACGGTAGTCAATGCATAAGCGGATGGTACCGTCCCTCTTTGCCACAAACAGAACAGGAGATCCCCAAGGGGAGGCACTTGGGCGGATAAATCCCTTCCTTAGCTGCTCTTCCAGCTGCTTCTTCAACTCAGCTAATTCTTCCGTCCCCATTCTATAAGGCTTCTTATAGATGGGTCCTGCTCCGGGCACGAGCTCGATGATGAACTCAATGTCACGGTCAGGGGGCATTCCTGGTAGTTCATCCGGAAAGACATCAGGATACTCACATACCACCGGTACTTGCTCTAGCCCAACTTCCGACAGACAGTTGACTTGAGCGGCTTGAGCGGAAGAGGAGTTGGAAGCAAACTTGACTTCGACTCCCTGGTCATTGGTCACAGTGACTGTCCGATTGGCACAGTCTAACAAGCCTTGGTGCTTGCTGAGCCAATTCATGCCTAGGATCACATCCAAGCCTTGTGATCTCAGGACGATGAGGTCTGCTAGGAAATCTACACCGTTAATGGTAATACTGACTCCTTTGCAGCCTATCTTGGCTCTCATCTCGGCTCCGGGGGTTTGTACCACCATAGGGTTATCCAGGGGTGTAGGGGTCATGCCACTTTTTAATGCAAATCTTTGAGTGACAAAAGAATGCGCTGCTCCAGAATCAAACAAGACAGTTGCAGGTGCTGAGTTGACAAGGACCGTACCCAGCACGACGTCCGGGTCTTCCTGGGCTTCTTCAGTAGTGACGTGATTCACACACCCCTTCCATTGGTTAGGTGGATTGCGAGGAGCTGGGTTCCTCGGTGGCATCCCGCGGCCTTGTCCCTGGTTCTGCGCATTGGGGCGCGGGGCATCAGGCTTCTTGTTGGGGCACACCCTGGAGATGTGTCCGGACTGACCACATCCAAAGCAAGTGACTTGGTTTGGATTGATCTTGTTGCCACCACCGGTATTGGGGTTGAAAGCTGGCCTTGGGTTGGCATACTGCTGAGGCTGAGGGTTGGTGCGAGGTGCAGGAGCCCTTGGTTGCTGATAAGTTGGCTTGGCCGGGGCTGACTGCCACAGACGAGGCTTCTGGTTGCTGGAACTTCCCTTGATGACCATCTTGCGCTTGCGAGTGTCTTCCAAAGCACGCCGCTTGTCTTCAAGCATAAGTGCCTTGTTTACCAGGTCAGGGAAGGATGGGCAGTCGCACACGACAAGCGAGTATTGCAGAGTCTGATTGAGGCCTTCCATGAAGCGCTCCCTTTTTGCAGCATCAGTGCTGACATCTTCAGGGGCATACCTTGACAGAACACTGAACTTCTGCATGTACTCCTTGACAGTGCCACTTCCTTGCTTTAGGGCTCGGAACTCACGCTTTTTGATAGCCATAATTCCGGAAGGAATGTGGGCCTTGCGGAATTCTGCCTTGAATTTGACCCAAGTGATGTCTTGTTCAGCATGCATAACCTTGAATCCATCCCACCAAGCTCTAGCAGTCCCCCCGAGGCAGTGGGCTGCATAAGCCACCTTCTCGCGGTCTTCGGTGCATCCGACCAGCTCCAGTATTTCCTCAATGGAGCGGACCCAGTCGTCTGCATCCAGGGGTTCAGCAGTCTCGATAAAGGTTGGCGGTGCATGCTTCTTGAACTCTGCCAACGTGGAACGTCCATTGCCATTCCCCGTCGGCTGGCGGTTGTTGGTGACAGCTTGAGCAATCAGCTGAAGGGCTGCAGTGTTGGCTTGGCATTCCTCTCAGAAAGCTTGGAGAAGCTGAGCCATGTCCATGTTCAGAGGAGGTGGTGGTGGAGTTGGGTCGTTAGTTTGGTCGTGGCCTGCCTCTGGCTGAGCGGATGCTCCGGCTTCAGGCTGCTGGGTAGAGGTACCAGTACGAGTTACAACAGGCATCTTGTTGGAGCGGTAAAAGGTCTCATGACTTGGAAGAGGGAAAGCAAGATAGATGGGTGCCTAGTAAGGGGGTGGGTATGACACTAATCAAATCATGCAAGGGCCAAAAGGCTAAAACACATCCATTAAAATCCAAATGGGTGATGTAGTCGTTTACACATTCCCGAAGGAAGAATACGACATTCATCCAGACACAACAAAAGCGAACACTAGATGGTTTCATATGAACCATACAAGGACTCGACTGCGCATAGGGGTTACACGACCTATCCTACCGTAGAGGTCACAACTGGCATATCCGAGTAGCGAATAATGCCTAAGCGGCGGAATGCTCGGTCGCGTATTCCGGCTCTTCTGGGTCTTCCTCCTTGTCTTCATCTGTCTGGGCCCCTTTGTCACTTGAGGGTGTGGGGGAGTGGAGGAGTTGGATACGACGGTGCTTCGTCGGTGGTGCAGGGAAAAGCTTGCGATATTCCCTTGCCGTCATCCGGCGTTGCCGAGGTGGTTCTTCATCCTTGGAAGATACATCCTCGGAGGGCCTTCCGCCTCGATATGCGATGGCGGACTGTCCTGAAGGTGCTCCTTCCTTCTTGATCCTATTAGTCTTCTCCCGAGCTCGACGAAGAAGTGCCTTGGTCTTGTGAAGTTCTTCTCGAAGCTTCATTGATTCCAAGGCCAAGTCTTGTGCCAAGCTGTCGGCACATAGACTGAAGTAGGTCTGGAACCGAAGCGAGAGTCCTTCCTTCAATGGAGGGGCTAGTGCGCTGCTTTCTTCTTCACCTTCCTTCCGGTAAGGTAAGAAGCGAGTTGTCATCTTGGTTGCCATCTCCGGAAGAAGCTCGCGGAGACGGGTTAGTGCCTTGAGTGCAGCAGCCTCGACAGCAAGAGGTAGTGTTGCCATCTGGGGTCCCTCGAAGAACCAACTTGTGGGAGGATCGTTTGCCTTCACGATCACTTCCACATGGTACTCCACCTCAGTGTCGCTAACCCAATGCTCAAGGTAGGTGAGGATGGGTGCTCGGTGGAACTGACACTCCTGGAGGCTATCCTCGAGAAGCAAGGGAAACCCAGTGGTCAGGTGCTCTTCGGGTACAGCGGCCATCTACAAAGGTGGAATAGGAGGGGTTAATAAGCTGATGAAATCTCAGGTTCAGAAAAGGAGAGAGGTTCAGAAGTCTTATTTTTGAAAAAGGGTCTCATCTAACTAACGCCCATGCTAACTAAGGCTCCCTACAGTCAGGATGGCTCTGATACCAGCTCTGTGGGGACCCCGACTTAGAAGTCGAGATCACCGAATGCACGTGTACAGTGATCCCAGAGATCAATGCTCCCTGAACACACAGAAGCTGAATAACAAGAGTCTTACATCCATACATATCGTCTTACACAAATTATGTCCATTATGGCCAAGTCTGACATAGATAAAGCCTCACGGGCTGAATAGCAAACAACTCAAATAGCGGAAGTCTTCGATAGTAGGTAGAACCCATGCCATCTGCCCTAACCCTACAGGCATTCTGACTGGGATAGCGTCCTAGTTCGCATGTTCGTCTCCAAAGAACTCTTCACCATATTCCTGTTCCTCCATGCCTGGTCAATTAAATAACCAGTGGCAAGCCAATGAGTATTTTGAATGTACTCGCAAGCAACCCACGATGTGGTTCAAAATAATAATGCAACTGAACAATAGTGAGCAATCTAGCAGTGGCTAGAATAAATATTCTACCATCAAGTTTATGCATCAATAATCTCGCGTAACCTTGAAGACAGGTTACCGATATCATCATGAATATGTTTCAACTCATCGAGTCGAGTCACCACCTTGACTCATCACACACATACTTTCACTGGTGAAGTAAAATTCTGGACATAGTTTAAGTAGCACCACCCAACTGTCCATGACCGTGGACACGGCTATTTGAATAGTTTTACACTCTGCAGAGGTTGCGCACTTTACCCACAAGATCCGGGGAACTTCTGTGTCATCCACGACCCGCGGTACCTCAAGTACCCGGGGTAAGCACCCGGTCATTACCTTTCCTTAGACGACACTAACATAGAGTCCACTTGTTGGTACACGGCCCTCGGGTACAAACAGTAGATCACGGGACTTGCCCTAATTTCAATGTCACGCGTATCCGAAGGGACCAACGGTGTGTCCGGTGCCCTGTAAAAACAGTCATGGTCGTCTATCCAAGCACGACCCCGTCCCGGGAAAGACCTCAAGTCTTCCCGTCACTAGTAATGCGGGCACCATGCTAGTATCGACCTAAGTAATCAATAAAGCCCCGTCCCATAAAGGGTAGTGTGGTTGCACATGTTTGGTTGGGACGGTAGTCACACATAAATCTAATCCATTATTTCACCCATGCACAAGTTTTACAGGCACATCACTTCTTCCTCAAGTGATGACCTAATTTCAACATCACCCTCGGGCATTATGGGCACCCGATGGGTTCATGCAAAGATTTCAACCACGAAGGTTCATATCACACATGCATCACTAATCATCATTACTAACTATTAGCATGTCATCTGGCACATAGCACGATCAAGATCATGGCATGCATCATGTAGTGGTTCAACTAGGTCACCATCGTAACCCTATCATCATGCATCGGAAACAAACGGGTTCCGAAGAACAAGTGTATCATGGTCAAAGGGCTGCTTGCCTGGATTGTCTTGGTCTTCAAAGTCTTCAAATCCTTCTCCTTCTCCTTCTTCAGCAACTTCGTCAAATACGGTATCTATACATCGCGTAATAACAACGGAAAAATAAGACCACAAATAAAACAGAAAAATCAAAGTGCTCAGAAAAATGTCAACTCATTTTTTTTAAATACTAGAGGGATTTCTAAGATGGGGAAAATTCTTAGTTGGAGATTTGGAGTAACAGAATGGAATCTATTGATTTTAGAACAGGAGTTTTATTGCTCAAATTTGAATTTAAATTTGAACAGAACAGAAAAGTTTCATGGATATGTGTGAAAGTGACACTATTAAATAGGTTGGAATATTACAAGAATTTAGGAGTTGTAATTATTTTATTTGGATCAATATTCATTTCTGTAAAAATGTTTGAATTAATTACAGAAAGAATAAAGAAAAATGCCCCTGTGCAACTGGGCCAGAGGGGCCACAGTGCACGGCCCAGGGCAAACCAGCCCAGCCGCACGGGCGCCAGCGCGCATGTCAGGTTTTCAAACCTGACAGGCTGGGCCCGGCGGTCAGTGGCTGAGAGGAGGGGGAGAGAGAGGTGAGGATGACATGCGGAGCCCGCCTGTCATCTCCAACCTCACGGCCACGGCGACAGCGAGCTCACCGGCGAGGATTCCGGCCACAGCGACGGCAACAGAGGGCAGGGACGTGATCAGCGTCGTGTTGCGGATGCAGGGGTGGTGGTGCGGCACGCCGGGGAGGTCGGGTTCGCCGGCGGCGAGGTGGGACGACGGAGGATCGTCGGGAGGTTGTCGCTCCGGCCGTTTCCGACTGCAACAGAAGGGGGAAACAGAGGGGAAAGGATCAGTGTTGCTCGGCGGTTCTAGATCGGGCAAAAGGAGGGGCGGAGGAGGCCCGTACTGCAAGATCACCGGCGGCCCGACGCGGGGGAGCCCCGGTCGATCCCGAGCACTGGGACTTCCTGGGGAGGAACGGGTGGTGCTAGGGGACTGAAGGAGGTGTGGTGGAGCTGCTGATGCTGTTGGAGAGGCTCGGGGGGGGTCCTTTATATAGGGGAACGACGGAGCCCCGTGGTCTAGTGCGCCGGCGAGCTCCTGCTCGATGCTACAGCGCACGGGAGGCAATGGGAGTGAGTCCACGGCGTTGCTGGACGAGCTCCATGTCCATTTGGGGTGAGAGGAGGAGCGGGGAACCTTCCAGGCCGTGCGCGCGTGTGAGCCCGAGGTGTGGGTGCTGCGGGCGGCCGGTGCACGTGCGACGACGGCCACTAGAGGGCGCAGGAGGAGGGGGGACAGCGCCGGGGTGGTCGCGGACGTCGATGGGCATCGACTGGCGCGAAGGAGGAGCCCGAGGCTGTCGGGGGCCGGCGATTGGCTGGATCTACAGTGCGGTGGCGCACTGTAGCATGCTCCAGAGCGCCCTTATCGCATGCCACGGCATGCCATTGGGCCTCTGGACGCGCCCACCATGTCTGGGGGGTCCAGGGTGATGCAAGCAGTCGGTATGCAGCCTTGGATGCTCTGGGGAGTCAAGGAGAGAGAGAGGAAGCTGGTGACTTGGTGAATTTCGGCTGTCCAGCAAGGTGATCCAGGGTTTTTACCCCTCAATCATGGAGCTGGGGTGCTAGGGAAGTTACTGGAGGTAGCCAGTAACTGGTTGAACATGTGGTAAGAAGTTGAGGCCAAGGAGAAGGGTAAGAGTGATCAAGAAGAGGGTTTTTGTAATTCTGCAGAAGGTGTTTGATCAGTGTTTGGTCAAGCAAATGATTTCCACTTGCCATGACACTCAACATGATTGAATAACATGTGAAATTAGGGTGCTTCACCAAATTTGGGCTCATTTGAAGAAACTAACCAATGTAACTTTGGTGAACCCTAGAAATCAACAAAAATGGCTTCATCTTGTTTGAGTCAAGCAATTCATCTCCCCTTGATGCACCAGTTGGTGTAGTTTCATCAGTTGGGGTATTGATTCTGCCCACAAAGTTTGAAGCTCCAGATAAAAAGTTGGTAATGTAAAGTTGTTCAAATTTGCATTTGAACAGAAAGGGTTTTGGGGTGATCTGATCAAGTTGCTCCATTCCAAATCTTGTGCCATTTGGTCTAGATGCCTTATTAGGCATTTCTAGCATGTACACCAAGTTTGAGAGCATTTGGACAAGTTTGGCAATGTAGAGTTGCTCAAACTTCAAATATGGACATAATGGTTATGAAGGGTTTTGATGAGGTTTTCTTGCTTCCCAAGGCATGGGACTTGACAAGATCATCAAATATGTCATATGTGACATGATAGAATTTCCTTGGAATTTTTTGGAGAATATTCCTTTGTAAATATTTCAAAAGCTTGAAATATCCAGAAAGGGTTTTAGAGGGATTAGCCCATTATTTTGAACATGACCAAGTGTTGAAACTCTTATATATGGACAATATATGTCCTATGGGTCTCCCTGAATTTTGGCAAATATTTTTGAAATAGTTAAATAAGTTTTCCCTATTAAAGACCATTTCTGGCCTTAAGAAAAAGCTATTAAATAAAATAGGAAAATAACTTTTAAAATTATACCTTGGTGGTTTCTGGGAGTCCTATGACTATTAGGTTTCAAATATACATTTTGAAATAATTTTCTCACCCTAAATCAAGTACTTGCAGTGCAAATCTCAATTCAGGGTTTTTTGGAAAACTAAATTTATAAAATACATCTTGGCCAAATTAATTTTGCAAAGAAAATACTATACTATTATATAACACTTGGCATGATCATTGGGCAGAAGTTTTGAGTATGGAGATGAATTCTACAAGAGGTAATAGTTGACTTTAATGAGCACATGAAGAAAACTCAATTCAAATAAAAGCCAAATGATGCCAAAAAATTTTGCAGGTCCAAATTTTCATGCTTCATTGATGCAAATAACATGTTACAAAATGCAGGGTGTGACAGAATCCTCGCTAAAATCTCTTCTGGTCCTGTTTATATGATTGTCTTCACATCAGCGCCCTTTGGATAACATCTATCGATTGGCAAAAACTGTTCTTGTCCCTAGGGATCCTTCCTTTGATGGCAAATGCAAAAAATTCTTGCCCCTTGGTTGATCAATCCCTTTGATGGCAAAAGAAAAAATTGTTCTTGTCCCTAGGGGTCCTTGCTTTAATGGCAAATGCAAAAATTCTTGCCCCTTGGTTGATCAATCCCTTTGATGGCAAAAGAAAAAAATTGTTCTTGTCCCTAGGGATCCTTCCTTTGATGGCAAATGAATAAATTCTTGCCCCTTGGTTGATCAATCCCTTTGATGGCAAAAGAAAAAACTTTTCTTGTCCCTAGGGATCCTTCCTTTGATGGCAAATGCAAAAATTCTTGCCCCTTGGTTGATCAATCCCTTTGATGGCAAAAGAAAAAAACTGTTCTTGTCCCTAGGGATCCTTCCTTTGATGGCAAATGCAAAAATTCTTGCCCCTTGGTGGATTACTCCCTTTGATGGCAAAAGAAAAAGTTCTTGTCCCTAGGGGTACTTCCTTTGATGGCAAATGCATAAATTCTTGCCCCTTGGAGTACATCCTTTGATGGCAAAAGAAAAGAGTCATAGCCCTTTGGGTCGCACCCATTGATTGGCACATATGGAGCCTGGCAGCTCGTAAAAAGCCTCGACTACATGGTCTTATTGCAAACTATGTTTTGTGTTTTGTGATTTTTCAATATTTGCTATGGTTTTTTGATCCGGAGCTGGGCAACTTCAAAGTTGACCACATATTTACAAAAGTCTGGTCATAGAGCTTCAGCAATTATTTAAACCGGTAGTTATTATAACCTGGAATAATCATTGGGAAAATACCAACAGAGCTAAGAGCTTCCTCAGAATTTACAATGTCCACCGGATTAAGGATGTCAAGCATACTTAGTTAAAGGTATGAAAGTATGTCTAAAGTATAAAACCGATACTTTTCGATATATATATGCCTGTGAGAGCACTTTAATCGGTTCGGCGGTAAACCGCCAGGACATTTTTTCAGTGTTATCCATGCAGATGCAGGTAATATAAAGGATCAACCATAGCAGACAAGGAGTTAAAATTGGCAGATGCTAAACCAAAATTCTGACATCCGGATTAAGGCAGGAAATGTTTCAAGCTATCCTATTACAAGGCACTTGAAGGCCTGGACGGATTAAAGTTTTTCAGTAATGGATTATAGCCGATAAAAATAAAAGGAGGTGACTTATGCTTCTTCCTGCTGCGAAGGCTGAGGATTGACTTGTTCCGGAACTTCTTCGTCCTCTTGAAGCGGCTGAAAATCAGGAACACGCCAGTCGATCTTGGATAGTGCACGAAAGTACATCTCTTCAGTAATGAGATCGGACGGATCAACATCTGGGGCGAAAGTATGGGGGCACACTGGTGGGATTAGATTTTCGGTGTCATAAACCGGCCGATCCACCCGCTCATTCTTTAAGTCATACGCCGGATGATACCTGGTCAAGTCCGCTTCATCAGCGAGCTTACTGGCAAGAGGACGCATTTCCTTAGTCAGAGCATGAAGGTCTTTGCCAGAGAAGTCCGATCCATCCTCCTTGGTGCTGGGGTACCCGTTCATAGTTTCTTCCGGATCAAAGTCCGGAACCCATGCTTTGGCTCTGGTCAGCGCTACAAGAGAACCGACCCGTGCAGCCGAGTTCTTCACCTCTTCCAAGCGTACTGGCAATACAGAAAGCTTCTCCAAAGTACCTTGGATAGTGGTGGGGGCCTCTTTATAATGAGACATCGCGCTTATAATCCTTTGAGCGCCGGAATACAGCTGCTCAACTAGAGTATAAGAGGCCTTGAGTTTCTTCCGGAGGTCATCCCCAAGATGGGTGATGCGTCGCCCTGCATATGATTATTCCAGTTAAACCAGAGCAAAATAAAGATTGCAGAGATGAAAGCATATCCGCGTTAAGTACTTACCAAAGACAACAGAGGTCATAAGCTCTATTTGCTGCCTTAAACCGGTCAGCTCTTGCGTCACCGGGTTAAGGGCCTCTTCAGCATCCTTCGCTCTTTTTTCAAGAGCATTTCTCTGCACTTCCCAAGCTGTCCGTTCCGCTTCAAAATCCTTCTTCAATTGTTCAGCATTGGTTAAGCTCAACGCCAGCTCATCTTTGGCCTTGGCAGAAGTAGTTTCAGTGATAGCAAGTCTATTCCGGAGCTCAGTTACTTCTGCAGCCCTCCGTGTCAAGTCAGCCTACAAGAAAACCAAGTGGAATATATGGCAATTAAGACAAGTCTCAAGCACATAACCAAGTTATCTACTTGACACTTGGGGGCTAATGGGCAGTTGAAGTATCAAAAAAGAAAAACTCAGACAAGTCTCAAGCACATAACCAAGTTATCTACTCGACACTTGGGGGCTAATGGGCAGTTGAAGTATCAACAGAGAGATTCAGACAAGTCCCAGTCACATAAAACAAGTTATGCCCCTGGCACTTGGGGGCTAATGTAAGATCCTTTTTTCAGACATTTGGAAGTACCGGTTCACCTACAACGAAGCTAAACCGGAACTTGGGGGCTACTTTGACATAGACAGAAATATAAATAAGGCAAAGCAAAAACAAGTGAAGGAAGGTACCTCGTATTTATCCTTCATCATATTTACCAAGCCCAGTTCATAGTCGCGGCTGGTATGAAGCCGGTTCAAATACCCGGAATAAAGTTCCTGGGCACTCAGTTCGGCATAATTGGACAAGTCCGTGCTCCACTTGCCCTTCTCTTGTTGAAGCTTCTCCGCTTTAGCTGTGTGTTTGGCTAAAACGATAGGCTCAGCAGGAGCAGTAAAACCTATCCCGGTTATCTGAATATCCGGGGAAGAAGCAGTGGTTGGCTGCGAAGGGGCAGCAGTATGAGCCGGACTAGTAGGAGCCGGGCTAGTTCGAGGAGGGCTAGCCCGGACAGGACTCGCCGGTTCAAAGACATTTTCTGCATTGGTATCTTCAGAAGCAGCAGTATAGTCATGATCCATGGGAGCAGGATCATCAAGTTGAATTGCAGGCTCGTTCTCTAGAGGAATGACTTCATCCGGATCAGCCATCGGATCAACAGCGGCAGTCTCGGCAGCCGCTTTAGAGGCCTTTGCCTTTTTGCTAGGCTTGGGCTTGCTAAAAGAAATTGAAGAAGCAATCAGAGTTATAAAAAGGATAAATACAAATATAAACCGGATGAGGAAAAGGACTTACTCAGGTACAATATTCAGTACTGGGACCTGTGTGGCAGTCGATTCGCCAGAGGATGACAAAGGTGTCTCCTGATAGTTAGGATCAGACGGTTTAAGCGGTTTGCGTATAAGTCCGGCCTTGGGATGAAGAAGAGTTGGAAAAAGTAAAACCTCAGAGCGGCGCCTCCGAGCCGAAGTGAGAGATATTCTGGAAGACTCGACTACATGGCCACTATGGCGTGTAGTCCGACGGGCTTCATGTTGCTGCTTCTTCAAAAGAAAATTGGGGTCCAGTTGAGCATAAGGATGAGAAAAAGGGTACTTCCGAGATGCCTTATGAATCTTGGGCACCGGCGGTTCAGAATCTGAAGAAAGAGATATTACCTCAACTTCTGCCGCTTTATCTCCTTCAGCCAAATCCTGTGAAAGGACACTGTTAACATAAATCTGGATAAAAGAGATCAAAACATATCAAGATCAACTCATACCTCAGAATCCGGATCATCCTCCTCAAGATGTGAACCGGAGCCAGCGGCCGCCTTCTTCTTCTTGATAGCGCACGTCTTCCGGCGTGGCTGTTTAGCTGACTTGTCCTGAGATTTTCTTTTCCAAAACGGATTGTTGGCCTATGCAGAAAAGGAAAAATAAATACAAAGGTAATTGATATGAACGGATTAGAAACCAACCGAAGAAACTAACTTACGGCTGGCAGTGGGTTCTTCTCATAGTATGGAGTCAATCCGGTTTGGCTGCATTCTTCCAGAGAGATATTAAGCAGTTTCTTGGCGGATTCAGTAATTTCCTTCTCAGGAAGCATTACGTCGATATGGCGCTGAGGGTCATCCATCTTTCCGATATACTGATACATCAGACCGGAGCGCCGGCTCAGAGGAAGGATACTCCAGGCAAGCCAACAACGCACGAAATCGACTCTAGTCAAACCGTTGGCCATAAAGGCCTTGAGCTTGGCAAGCTGAGGGGCAAACCGGGCTCGCTCGGAGGAAGTAAGACGCTGTGGCAAGGGATGATCTTCCGGAAGACGATGTTCGCGGTAACCCGGTAGTGGGTTTTCTCCTTCAGGCAAGGTATCCTTGCAATAAAACCAGGATTGATTCCAGTCCTTGGGGTGTGTATGGAGAGCAGCGTGAGGAAAAACCACATCTCTTCTCTTCTGAATACTGACACCTCCCAGTTCTTGATGTGGTCTGGCAGTAAACTATGTCCGCCGGTTTAAGTGGAAAAAGTCCCGGAACAAGTCCATAGACGACTCTTCTTGAAGGTACACCTCGGAGAAGACTTGAAAATTGCAGACGTTGGATATGGAGTTGGGACCTATATCTTGAGGGTGAAGTTGAAAGGCGGCCAGCACATCCCGGAAAAACTTTGAACCGGACGGGCTAAAACCCCGGGCCAGATGGTCAAAGAAAACAATAGTTTCTCCTTCTTTGGGGGTAGGAGGACACTCATCCCCTGGGGCCCGCCATTTCAGAACTGCTTGGGGGCCCAGAATATCAATCGAAGCAGCATTGGTTAAATCCTCTTCCGTAATGCGGGAAGGAACCCAGTTGCAAGAAACAAACTGTTTGGAAGCCATGTGAGCAAAGGAAAACAGTGAAAAAATAAAGTGCAAAATCCGGATTATTCAAGTGCTGAAGCATAAACCGGAGTGTGTTATCAAATTACATTGACGGTTTAGACATGGTACTAATGGCGTTGACAACCCGGAAGCAGGTGGGAGATGAGCTGCTACCGGTTTATGATAACAAAAAAGAAGGAGCTAAACCGTCGGACTCATGATTGATGTTTTGCAAGAGCAATATGTGATTGGTTAAACCGGCGAGTAACTTGCAGATCTACCAAGACGAAGAAACATGTTTTTAAAGAAGGATAAAGTAAAAATGGATCTGAGCGATAAGAAAAAGATGAAATATATACAAGTCTGATACAGGAAGAACTACGAAGGTTTTCTACAGGTCGAATGAATCTAAGGGGAGAATTTAAAGGTTTGAATCTAAGTCTAAACTATGGAGCAGGGGCGCGTTCGAAGCAAATCTAGAGTTCGAATCTACTGCAGACATGACGTATAAGATGAACAGCAAAGCTTCGAGGTCTAATGGCGGAAGCCATGGAGGAACCCTAGATGAGAGATCTGTAGCGAGAGGAAAGGAATACCTGAGAAGGAAGGAGACGGCGGTGAAGTTGATCTGGACGCGTTTTAGGGTGATGCAGCGGCCTGGCTGATGACGGCGACGAGCTCGAAGGCAGCGGCGGAGCTTCGGGCGACGGAGGAAGAAGAAGAGCGGAAGGAAGGAAGATAACAGGGCACAGCGATATTTATATAGGCTGAGAGATGAAACGGCAAGCGCGGGATTTGAGGAGGTCAGATTGGATAGAGATTCCATTGTCGCCTCAATTTTCGGGATAAACTTTAAACAAAGGAAACAAACAGCTGTGAGCAATAAATGCGGAGGTGATGTCACGATCGAATAAAATGATTTCCGGAGATGACGTCATAGCCGGTTTACAAAGCAGAGAAAATACAAAGAAGAAGTTTATGCAAGATTTAGAAGACTGACATGAACAAGTTCAAATCACTCTGGGGCCTAATGCTAGGGATATTACTAGTAGGTATAAACCGGCTAGGGAGATCCGGATTATGGTAATGTAGCTGTGTTGTTATAAGCTCAGTAGAGGTTAGGGCCCATGAAGGCATAGGGCCCATGTGTAAAGATTACGGTTTATAAACCGTCCTATCATGTAACTTGAGATACAAGGAAGAAAGAGTAGAGACCGAGGCGGACACGAGTATGAGCCGGCCTCGGTACTCTTTAAACCGGACCGAGCGTTGCCTCCTATATAAGGGAACGACCCGACGATAGTTCAGTGACAAGCAACAAACCGTCGAGAGACAGGCAAGCAATCTGCTCCCTGTTCATCGACGCCCAAGCAATACCAAACCAAACTAGACGTAGGCTTTTACCTTCATCGAAGGGGCCGAACTAGTATAAACCCTCTCTGTCCTTTGTGTGCTTTTAACCTCTTCAAGCTAACCCGCGCGATGGCTCCACACCTAAGTCCTCTAAACCAGACATCTGCCGTGCTAATTCCACAACAGGTATATATAGCCTCCACAAAAAATCTAACCGTTACACACAATTTCCCAAACTCCGTGGGACCGACTCAAAGATCTCGATCAGACCGATTCAGTTCATAATGTGACTGTTAGGTATTTCGGTGGGACCGATATGATCAACTCGGTGGGACCGATTTCATTAGGGTTAGGGCATAATGTAATCTCGGTGGGACCGATTATGGTAATAAGCACACAGAGAGTTGGTCAGGCAAACTCCGTGGGACCGATTCGGTCATTTCGGTGAGACCGAAATGTTGCGAAGAGGCAACAGTGAGTTTGCATTACAGACTCAGTGGGACCGATTGCACATCTCGGTTAGACCGAAAATATTGCAACAGGCAACAGAGAGTTTGCAATCCCATCTTGGTGAGACCGAGATCCCTTTCGGTGAGACTGAAATGATTAGGGTTTCTGGTAGTGGCTATGTCAAATGAACTCGGTGGCGCCGGATAGATATTTCCGGTGGAGCCGAGTTTGACTTTTGGTTTGGGACATATGTGGATGTGAGAAAGTGGTTGAGGGTTTTTGGAGCATATCACTAAGCATCATGAGCAAGCAAGACATTAAGCAACACCTCATACCCTTTTAATAGTATTGGCTTTCCTATGGACTCAATGTGATATTGGATCACTAAAATGGAAAATGTAGAGTCCTTAGCTTTGAGCTTGAGCCAATCCTTTAACCTTTGCATTTTGAGGGGTCCACAATCCTAATCCATGCCATGCCAAACATTGAACTTTCCTGAAATATTATCTTGAGATAGGATTAGTTCAATGAGCTATATGTTGTTAGTAATTACCAAAACCACCCGGGGATAGTTGCACTTTCAATCTCCCCCTTTTTGGTAATTGATGACAACATATAGATCAAAGCTTCGACAAATGATAATAAGATTTAAATACATCTTCGCTTTGAGAAGTATGTGATAAGCAAGAGATCCCCCTAAATTTGTGCATTATTTTGAATTTGCGTTTGAATGCAAATGCACAATCGATTAGAATCATGGGTTACTCTTCCATGTCACATACATCTTGGTGGAGTGCTCAGAATGATATACACTAAAGCATGCACTCATCACCAAGCAAAGTGAATGATCATATGGAAATATAGAGATAATATCATCCAAGCAAACATTAAGGTAGCATATGATCAAACACATGACCACACAAATATCTCACACACATAACGTAGAGTATCAAACAAACACACAAATGAAGTTCAAACAAAAGCAAGAGAGACCAAAGAGGCAAGACACTCTCTCTTGAAGCCTATGATCTATACATATTTCTCCCCCTTTGGCAACAAGTTACCAAAAAGTTCAAAAATGCATAGTGTTATGCGTCTCTCAGGCTCGGTCTTCGGGAGGTGGTGTAGAGAGAACTCCAAGGACGAAGTCTTCAGATGAAGTAGTTGGAGCTGGTGAAGTGGCTGCTGGAGGTGGCACTGAAGCTGTAGCTGCTGGTGCAGATTTAGTAGCTCTAGTGTCTGGAACTGGCACTGCAGCAGATCTCTGACCTCGAGGCACTCGCTGAAATGCATATGTGGTAGCCGGTCCTCCTCTCTCCTCTGCTTCCTCCTGAAGCTTCTCAACTGCAAACTGGATCTCTGTCACCTTCAGATCAAGATCATAGAACTTAGTCTCAATGATCCTCTCCAAGCTCTCCTGATTCTGAGTCAGGGTGGCCAAGCCCTTCTCAATCCTCATGGTCGCTTGAATCAGATATGCCATTTGATCTTGCTTGGATTTAAGAGTCATTTGAGATGCTTCTTCTACACTTGGCATCTTGGCAGCTTTCTCTGCTTTGGCCTTCTCTCTTCTTTCATGAGCTTGCACTGAACATGGTTCATTCTCATCCATGACAAATGTGTTGTCCTCAAAGTCAGGCACCAAGGGTAGATATTCTCTGTCCAATAGATATGTGCCTGTGCCCATCTTGGAGTTGATAAGCATCTGGATGTGTGGAACATACCCACATGATCTCTTCTGATCTACATCAGTCCTCTTGATTGTCTCTACAATCAGGCTCATAACCTTGAATTTATGTGGCACATCAAATATATGCAGCATGTTGATGGAATGTCCTCTGATCATCTTTGCATCTCCAGACTTAGGCAACAATGTATGCCTCAAGATTGTATTGATAGTGGCTAGACCAGCCTGCAAATGATGTACAGATCCTAACTTGTGAGTTTCTAGATCATCATCAGGGATCACCTTGTACATATTTGCCATGGAGCTGTGGTCTTGCTTCTTCTTGGCATAGACATCTAGATCATCCTCATGCTCTTCAGGGGCATTGATTAGCTTGGCCCACTCAGCAACAGTCAAATAGTACCTTGTACCTTCAGACATCCATACAATCCTTCCATCAGGATAGAAGTGGAGTGTGGAATAGAATTGCATGAGGAGTTCATCATTCCACTTAGTCAACTTTTGAGCCACAAATTTGTCCACTCCACATGCTTTGAAGCTCTCATGCACATTAGGGTAGTAATATGCATTATCATCAATGAACTTCTAGTCTATTCTTCTCATATCACAAACAATGGGCTTCTTGTCAAGCAGGACTATTTCATAGAAGTCTTGTTGTTCCTTTGTGTGAAACCTATAGTCCACAGTAGTCCTTCTCCTTATGGCATATGGATCAGACTTTCTCCACAACCTGAGACATGCATCCTTTCTTAGTTTCATGTCCTCAGCAACTAAATGAGCATCATTGTGATCAGGGATCTTGGGCTTCAGTCTTTTGAGCATTTGAGTATCAGCTTCCTCAGCAACTTGAGGCACTGGGGCCTTATTCTTTTCTGAAGCTGGAATATTTCTTGTACTCCTCTTGGGTGCAGACTTGGTGGCTTGAGCAGTTTCGGGAGGAATCTTGGGCTTAGAAGGGGAAGCCCCAGACTTGATAGCATCTCCCATAAGCTTCTGAGCTTTGGGTGCTGGTGCGGCAACTTCTTCCTCTTCAGCTTCAGCTTCATTATCATCCCTCATGGATGGCTTGCCAATCACTCTGGCTGTTGTCTTCCTAGGTCTTTTCTTTGTACCTTCAGGCTCATCATCCCCGGATTCAAGTGTGATCACCATAGTCTCTTGAGTAGAGGCTCTGGTCTTAGACATGGGAGTCCTCTTGGTAGGGATTTTCCTTTTCTGCCCTGGCTTGGATGTCTCAGCTATGCCATACTCCTTTTTGAGTACTTTCTTCTTGTGAGTGGCCTCATCTGCCACAAAGTCCTCGTCCTCAAAATCTGAAGTTTTCTTCTTTCTGGTCTTGGTGGCAGCCTTTGGAAGGTCACTGGGAGTGCTTCTGCTGCTCTCATAGTAGCTGGAGTTGTTGGGACTAGAGCCCTCACTCAATTGTACCTGCTCCTCACACCTGTTCTGACTGTCACTGCCTTCAGACATCTCTGACACTGCAAATTGATCATGTGAATAGATGTAGATGAGATAGAGTGGATGAGCATCACAAAGCACATAATTTTTGCAAAACAGATGACAAGAAAAACTTAGTTTTAGTTCTCTACAGAAAGCATTTCAGAGCTACCGATTGTTAAACTCGGTGACACCAAAGCAATTCTAGAGCTTAAACTAGTAAACTCGGTCAGACCGAGTCACCGTTCGGTGGCACCGATATCGCTAGGGTTTCTCAAAGAATCGAACTCGGTCACGCCGATTTGCAACTTTCGGTCAGGCCGAAAATCACTTGTGCAATGGCCTAAGCCAAATCGGTGGGACTGATTTCTACTACTCGGTCGGTCCGAGATGAGTTCGACGGAGGCCTAATCCTAACTTTTTCGAATCAAATCTACTTTCTACAGAGTTTTTGCTGGATAGGAAGATTTCATACATGGAAAAGAAACATGGCAATGCATTGTGCTACGAATCGGAGTTAAGGTATAGCACAAAGAGTCAAGTCCATACCCTAACTCGGCGGTGAACTTGCTACGGCGGCAACGGCGGTGAGGATATCCATTGACGGCGGCGGAGTCCAGCAGCAGGAGGTCGCTGGCGGCGAGGAGATGATCCGGAGACCCGAAGAGGCAGAGCAGGTCACGCACGGGCTGGAAAGTTTTTCGAGATTTGGCCCGTGAGTATATATAACATGACACTCTCGGTGTGACCGAGTGGAACAACTCGATGGCACCGAGATGCAAAACTACTAGCAGTTGCTGCAACTCGATGGGACCAAAAAGTTCGAATCGGTTGTACCGAGAATGAAAACCTAGATCAACTTAGTGAAATCGGTGTGACCGAAGTGGACGACTCGGTCATACCAAAATGCACAAAGAGGTTTTGGATGTTTAAGCCCATGACGAATCGGGGACTCTGAGTGCTCCTCACACAGAGTGGTTCGAATCTGACTTGATCAAGCTTTGTGATGTAGCATGAATAGAGTTTGAGACAAGAAAGGCATAGATAGCTCGAGAGGGTACTTAGGCATTCTTGTCCATCCATTTGGCAAAAGAAAAGGAGCCAAACAATCAAAGCAACAAATGGATGTCCTCGAATGAGAAAAATATGCATTCAACATGCTCACACAATAAGATAGCAAATAAAACATGTGGCAAAGCATGCACAACCATTCTAGCATCTATCAAGCAATTGGCGATGAATAGGTCATATATATATGAGTATATTGACTTAGGAGTCAAATGAAAACATTTGATCATAGGTCATACTCATTGTTTAAGCGCAAGTGGGTTACCACTTTTACATAAAGCATTGTTGTGTTCACATCATTAGAGTTGCTTTAGCTCAATTGTTAGAGTAAAGCTCCCCCTATATGTGACATCCCCCCTAAGAGGGATGGACTAACCTTGGGTTTTGTCGATGATGACTTGATGTAGGTGTTGAAGATGTAGACGCTCAATGTTGATGTAGATCATTTGGAGCAGTCCATTGGAGTGAGTTGCACGTTCAATATCTACACGGGTTAGTCCCACAAGGAACAAACAAGGATATCCATAGACATAGAGTGAATTGCACACATGATGATGTCCATGAAAGCAATAGGTTACCTTGTCCCTTGTCTTACCAACAAGATGGTTTGTGACTCCTTGAACTAGTGCAAGATGTGAAAGTTGTTTGCACTTGTCTTTTGCCAAAATGATATGAGTGAAGTATGTTGGCGGAGTCACCCTCAAGAACTTCCTAGTTCTTCTTCTTTGTGATCCACGCCATCTTGATGGGGATCCTTCGAGTTGTAGTCGTACTTGATGAGGTAGAACTTGATGTAGTCTTGGGAACCCACTTGACCAAGGCCTTAGGAGCTTCTTCAAATGCATCAATCTCTTCTTGAACCTTATCCTTGCCCTTTATCTTGTGGTCTTGTGGTGTAAGATCATCTTGTGCTTGTGTCCCTTGAAAAGAAGTAGGATCATACATCTCTTGTTGAGGAACAAAATTCGTCTTGGGGTATTGACCTTCCTCCCATTCAACTCCATTAGCATTGAACTTTCGTTCAAAACCAACACCTTTATTCTCCCGGTGTCTTCCTTGCTTGCGTAAAATCTCCTGAAATTGCTTACTCCCGGAAAGACTCTTGTAAACACCTTTCTCTATAATTCCCTTCAATAAGCTATTTTCTTGCTCAAGTGTAACTTGGCTAAGAGAGTCATTAGTGGAATCAAGAGAACTACTAGAAGTAACATCATTGGATTTAGCATGATTATTGTTACTACTAGAGGAAGAATCTTTCTTGTTCTTGTTGCTAGATTTTACTTGTGGCATGTAGGTAGACAAGAGTAAACGCTTGGCAATGTAAGAAGAACTTTTCTTGCGAAGATCATCATTGATTGCCTTTAAGAACTCATGCTCTTGCTCAAGGTTGAGCTTTTAAAAGCATAACTTCACATGAGTCTTTAAAAGATCTCGATGATCTTCCAAGGTAGTTTCATGAGCTAACTTAAGAGTGTTTAGTTCTTTAGTTAGACGCTCAATCTTCTCCTTATCACTATCATTCGTTTTATCTTGATTAGCATGATTAATAGCAATTTCATCAGAGTTTTCATCAAAAGTTTCATCACTATTGCTACCAACAAGTAAATCATCATCTCCTAGCAAGTCATCTTCATCACTATTGAAATCAAGATACTCGGGGTGTGATACCTTAGGGCCTTTAGCCATGAAGCATCTTCCAATTCCATCATTTGGTGAGGCAAATATGTCGTAGGAGTTGGTTGACACAAGAGCAATTCTGGCAACACCTTCATCTTGAGTACCTTTTGATTCGGAGTAGTAGCTTCTCTCGGAGTGGTTATCGGAGTCGGAGCCGGATGCCCATTCACCAACATGAGCTTGATGTCTTCGTCTTGTATAGCTCCTTGATGATTTGTCCTTCCTTTCTGAATCTTTGCTTCTCCGAGAAGGTCTTCGTTCATAAGGATCATCTCCACTCCTTCTCTCTCTTGGTGGTGAATCTTCTCTTCTACTTCTCCTTTTAGGTGAGTCTTCTCTTCTCTTGTGGGGAGCCGTACACTCATTGGAGTAGTGTCCGGGTCTTCCACAATTGTAGCAATTCCGATCATGACTTGAAGATCTCTTATCATTGTAGGACCTTGACTTGGAACTTCTCTCTTTGCTTCTACTCTTGTAGAACTTGTTGAAGTTCTTTACCATTAAGCTCAATTCTTCATTGAATTCTTGTTTCTCACTTGATGATGTAGGAGCGTCACATGAAGCTTTGTAAGCACTACTGGACTTGTTGTGAAGCTCTTCCTTATCTTTAAGTGACATCTCATGAGCAACAATTCTTCCAATGACTTATGTTGGCTTGAGATCTTTGTAATTTGGCATCATTTGGATCAATGTACACACGTTATCATATTTTCCATCTAAGGCTCTTAGGATCTTCTTGATGATGAATCTGTCGGTCATCTCTTCACTTCCTAAGCCGGCAATCTCATTTGTGCTGAGAGCAAGCCTAGAGTACATTTCGGTGACACCTTCACCATCCCTCATCTTGAACTTGTCAAGTTGACTTTGGAGCACATCCAACTTGGATTCCTTGACGGAGTCGGTACCTTCGTGCATATCAATCAAAGTATCCCAAATTACCTTTGCATTCTCAAGATGGCTGATTTTGTTGAATTCTTCGGGGCACAATCCGTTGAAGAGGATATCGCAAGCTTGAGCATTGTATTGTAGCATCTTCAACTCTTCCGTGGTAGCTTCATGGTTCGGTTCCTTCCCATCGAAGAATTCACCTTGCAAACAAACTCACAGAATAGCCCAAACGCCGAGGTTATGTCCAAGAATATGCATTTTCATCTTATGCTTCCAACTAGCAAAATTAGTACCATCAAAATAAGGACCTCTACGGTGGTAACTTCCCTCGCTAGACGCCATACTCTCCTAGGTTGTGAAACTAAGGTTGTGATCACCAATGCTATCGAAATCACTACAAATGGAGACCAAAGCTCTGATACCACTTGTAGGATCGAAAGTATGTCTAGAGGGGGGGTGATTAGACTACTTGACCAAATAAAAATCTATCCTTATCCCAATTTTAATTCTTGGCAGATTTTAGCAACTTAGCACAAGTCAGGCAATCAATTTACACATGCAATTCTAAGAGTATAGCAGCGGAAAGTAAACAATTGCATATGAAGGTAAAGGGAGGAGATTAGAGGGATCAAACGCAAGTGAAGACAATGATGTTTTTTGTCTTGGTTCTGATAGGTGGTTCTATCGTACATCAGTGTTGATGGAGACTTCAACCCACAAAGGGTAACGGCTATGCAAGTCCACGAAGAACTCCACCCACGAAGGGTCCACGAAGAAGCAACCTTGTCTATCCCACCATGGCCATCGCCCATGAAGGACTTTCCTCACTAGAGGTAGATCTTCATGAAGTAGGCGATCTCCTTGCCCTTACAAACTCCTTGGTTCAACTCCACAATCTTGTCGGAGGCTCCCAAGTGACACCTAACCAATCTAGGAGACACCACTCTCCAAAAGGTAATAAACGGTGTGTTCATGATGAACTCCTTGATCAAATGCTTCAAGTGATAGTCTCCCCAACACTCAAATAGCTCCTCACAGATTTGGATATGGTGGAGGAAGGATTTGAGTGGAAAGCAACTTGGGAAAGGCTAGAGAACATGATTCATATGGTATGAATGAAATATCTTGATCTCAACACTTGAGTAGGTGGTTCTCTCTCAAAACATGAATATGTTCCGATGGCTCTCTCCAATAGTGAAGAGTGGGTGAAGGGGTATATAGAGCCTCCACATAAAATCTAACCGTTACACACAATTTACCAAACTCGGTGGGACCGATTCAAAGAACTCGGTCAGACCTATTTAGTTCATAATGTGACCATTAGGTATTTCGGTGGGACCGATATGATCAACTCGGTGGGACCGATTTCATTAGGGTTAGGGCATAACGTAATCTCGATGGGACCGATTACACAAACTCAGTGAGACCGATTTTGGTAATAAGCACACAGAGAGTTGGTTAGGCAAACTCGGTGTGACCGATTCGCTTATTTCGGTGAGACCGAAATGTTACGAAGAGGAACAGTGAGTTTGCATTACATACTCGGTGGGACCGATTGCACATCTCGGTTAGACCAAAAATATCGCAAGAGGCAATAGAGAGTTTTCAATCCCATCTCGGTGAGACCGAGATCCCTTTCGGTGAGACTGAGATGATTAGGGTTTCTGGCAGTGGCTATGTCAAATGAACTCGGTGGCGCCGGATAGATATTTTCGATGGGGCCGAGTTTGACTTTTGGTTTGGGACATATGTGGATGTGAGAAAGTGGTTGAGGGTTTTTGGAGCATATCACTAAGCATCATGAGCAAGCAAGCCATTAAGCAACACCTCATCCCCTTTTAATAGTATTGGCTTTCCTATGGATCACTAAAATGGAAAATGTGATATTGGATCACTAAAATGGAAAATATAGAGTCCTTAGCTTTGAGCTTGAGCCAATCCTTTAACCTTTGCATTTTGAGGGGTCCACAATCCTAATCCATGCCATGCCAAACATTGAACTTTCCTGAAATATTATCTTGAGTTAGCATTAGTTCAATGAGCTATATGTTGTTAGTAATTACAAAAACCACCCGGGGATAGTTGCACTTTCACAGGGTCGCAGTGGCGGTGGCAAAAGGCATGACCTCAGAGGGCCTGGCCCCCTCCTTCCTATTTTTCATCGACGGTGGCGGCCTGGCCATTGGAAGAAAGACGCCTTGAGTACGGTACCTACAGTAGAATCAGAAATAAGGTAAGACACTTACCGGTTAATGGCGATGGATGTCCTCTTCTTGGACTGGAGCGTGGCGGCCCCAAACTTCCCAGCCGCGAGACTCGCCGTGCCTTTAAGGGCGGGTGAGTGTGTGGCAGTGGCCCCTACATCACCCACCATCGGCAGCGAGGTGGAAGCACCGCCCTGGAAAGGCGGGATAGCCACGCCCTTCTTCATGACCCCACACACCAGCCTATTCAAGGGAATGGCCCCGGACCTTGTGGTCACCCCGGTGGAGTGTGGTGACCCCTCCGCCAAGCGCTCGCCAGCGTTTTCATCGTAAGAGAAGCCACGAAGCAACTCGCTCCATCCAAGAGGAGAGGTCTCTGCCATCTCCTCCAAGGTTGCCTCCGAGTCTAGCTTCCCATCCTCATCAGAGTCCTCGCTGGAGAACACCGGCACCGCGGGAGGAGGAGCATGAGGGCTCTTCGGCATCACAGGCCCTCACTTGTTGAAGACGGACATGGTGGCGACTACGTCTGACCAGTCGTCATGGTCATACAAAGGGACATAGCCGGCCGGAAGGTCGCCGGGCTCCTTCTCGAGCAGGACGTGCACGGCCTTGACCAGTTCCTCGTTAGTCAGAGCCACTGGGTGCAGCCGGAGCTTGTCATCTTCACCCTGGAGGCTCCATAAGGGGCGCGAGCGCGTCTGGAGAGGAGCAAGATGTTGCTTCACGAACTCCTTGACAAGCAAAGCCCCCTATCAGTTGCCCCGTCGCCGACTCCTTCGTCATCATCTCTAGCAAATTCTCTGCGCGGGGGTCGGTGAGCTTCTCATAAACCCACTAGGCCAGCTTCTCCGGCAGCATAAGTGGCTGCTCCAGCCAAACATGGGAACGCTTGGCATTCACGAAGACCCACTTGCATCGGAAGTCGTCCAATTTTTTCTTGGATTTGGAGATCATGTTTCCGGTATGGACTACGACGAAGGTAAGGCTGCCAGAGCCCTGGTCAGTGCCGCCCCGAAGGTAGAAGAAGTGGCGGAACAACGGAATGGAGGGCGCCACCCTGACGAATGCCTCGCAGTAGAAGGCAAACATTGACAGGAGAAATGAAGGGCATGGATACAGTAGTGATTGAGGATGGCGAGCAAGAAACTGGAGAAAGGGGGATGAGCCCAGCAAAGAAGTTGTGCAGGAAGAGGGGCTAAAAGGTCGCACCCAAAGATTCCGGCTCGGCGGAGCCAAACTTGACCATCGATCCCCCCCCCCCTCGTTGTAGCTGGACGCCAGCAGCGGGAGCACGGTGGCGAGGTCATTCTCCTTGGTAATGATGGTGGCGCTGAGGGCCAGCTCTGGATCTGAGGCCGGACTGAGGGAGAGGCAACGGGCTGTGATTTCTCGGTGGCCACTGGCGTCGGGTTCGGGGGCAGAACTCGGTAGATCTGGAGGCGCTGCAGCAAGGAAGGAAAGGGGATATGGAGCAAGACAAAATGGAGGCGACGAGGGTCAAGGCACAGGTGCCAGCCTTTTTGTTAGTCCAGGATGGTTGCCGAGGCAGCCTGGGGAAGTGGAGACGCCCATGTTTCATCACGGTGCCATGCGTCGATCAGGTCCGTAGGCGGTTGGGGCCCGTGGCGCTTCACCCTTGCCCTTTGGCTTCGCCTCAAAGCCTAGTCCGAGCACGCCTTGGGCCCGGGGGCTACTATCAGCGTTCTGGCAACCGGGGTACCCAGACTTGCCTGCCTGCGGCCCATGGTGTAGCTCTTTCACTGGCCTGGTATGGCCCATCTTTAGCATCGGCACTCAAGAACCTCGCGAGGGGCCAAGCCTCGTGAGGTGGACGACACCAAGACCTTCGGAGGGGACAGTCTCTCTAGGTTGGCTCTCAAGGGGCGGAGAACTCTATGCAAGCCCTGATCTCGTTAGGTTCGGATGACGCAAGCCATGACGACAAAGGTCAGGCGGGCGCCAGCGGGCGCAGGACGACCAGTTTCCTCTTTGGTGCTAAGGGGGCAAGCACATTGATACGTCCAAAACGTATCTATAATTTTTGCTTGCTCCATGCCTCTTTTGTGTGATATTGCTATGATATTTATACACTTCCATACACTTTTGATCATGTTTGGACTAACCTATTAACTCAGTGCACCCCAGTGCCAGTTTCTGTTTTCTGCTATTTTTGTATTTCAGGTTTTCCCATTACGTAAACTGCCAGAAAAACACCGGAAAAATTATATAAAAAATCAGCGTTCCGGAAGCTTCCATGCGGCCAAAGTAGGGCCGGAGGGGGGCCACAGGGGCTCCAGGCGCCCTGCCCAGGCGGCCCCACCCCTGGCCGCCTGGCCAGGCCACCTGGGCCCCCCCTTAGCTCCCCTGGCGACCCCCTTTGGCATATATTTAACACCCGTCGAGGAAACCCTGATTCCGGACCCCTTTTCTCCAGACGCAATTCCGATCTCCGCCGCCATCGCCATCAAGCTTTGGGGGACCAGAATTCCTATGCCGGCACCCTGCCGGGACGGGGAAGTGCCCCCGAATTCATCTCCATCGACGTTGCTTCCTCCCTCCATGATGCGGGAGTAGTTCCTCCTCGGGGCTGAGGTTTCTACGAGTAGCTATGTGGTCAATTCTCTCTCCCATGATGTGATCTTCGTTGTGATCATAAGCTATGTTAATCTAGGGTGATCCCATGATATTTCCCCTTCCTCTATGTATTGGATTGATGTACTCACTTGTCTTTATCTAGTATAATCCCCGAGACCAAGGTGACAGCGGTCTATTGGACATGGATTAGAAAAATATTTTCATGAGTGATTTCCTCTCTTGTGTGTTGATTGAAGATTGAGAGTCTCTTGGTGCTTGTCTTTGACTATCCTTTAGATATGTTGTGGTGATTGTGGGACTCTCTTTGGATGGCCGCGGTGACATTGGGAAATCCTTAGATAGAGAACTACGAACTTTGAGGTGTGCTTTTGTAGCCCTACATAATTCTCGTCCTCTCTTGACCACGAAGGAATGACCTCCGGGTGCATCTCCATTGCATGTTTTATGGGAAATATCATGTGATTCGATTATGTTAATGTTGTTGGGAGTTGCCACTAGTGAAAGTATGAAGCCTAGGCCTTGTTTCCACCATTGCAATACCATTTGTGCTCACGTTTACCACTTGTTTGCTTGCTGCACTTTTTATTACAGATTTATATTACTTTGCTTTGCCACTCCTATCATCCATATCACTTGCCATTTAACATCTCTTCGCCGAACTAGTGCACCTATACAACTCCTAGTTGTATTAGGTGTGTTGGGGACACAAGAGACTTCTTGTATCTTAGTTGCAGGGTTGCTTGAGAGAGACCATCTTCAACCTCTACTTCCCTGAGTTCGATAAACCTTAGGTCATCCACTTGAGGGAAATTGCTGCTGTCCTACAAACCTCTGCGCTTGGAGGCCCAACATAGTCTACAAGAGTAGAAGCGTGTGTAGACATCAAGCTATTTCTGGCGCCGATGCCAGGGAGGTGAGTGCTTGAAGGTATATCTTTAGATCTTGAAATTAAATCTTTTCGTTTCTTGTTTTTAGTTTCACTAGTTATGTTTATGGAAAACCGTGCTATTGGATCGTTGCTTGCGGGAAGACGCCCCACACCTGTGGTGGTTGCTCCTCCCCCTACTGAAATTGTGCCCTATAAAATACCAACTGGTATTATCGATTATGTTTTGGCTAATCGTTATGCAGGAGACAAACATCCGGGTGAACACTTGCTGTATCTGTCACAACTATGTTCATTATTTAAGCTTGCATGTGTATCAAGGGAGTTTGTCATGAGGAAATTGTTCGCCATATCACTTATAGATAATGCTTCAGATTGGTATAAGCTTCTCGATAACTCGCACTTGCTTGATTGGGAAGAGATCCAGTCTCTCTTTTACTCCAAGTTTTATCCTCTTCATGAAGTCCATGAGAATAGGAATTATGTTTATAATTCTATCTTCATGACGGAGAGAGCATAGCTCAAGCTTGGGGGAGACTGAAAACGTTAATGCTAAAATGTCCTAACCATGGGCTCCCCAAAGATATGATTATTACTAATTTCTATGCGAGGCTCTCTCGACAGGATAAAGATTTGCTCGATGCTTCCTCTATGGGTTCTTTCACAAACGAAAAGATTGATGCTAAATGGGAACTCCTTGAAAGAATTCAACGCAACACTGAAGATTGGGAGATCGACAAAGGTAAAGAGTCAGGTATAGTTTATGAGTATGATTGCATTAAGTCCTTTGTTGAAACTACAAGTTTTAATAAGTTTAGTGCTAAATTAGGGCTTGATTCTCAACTCCTTGTTGATTTCCTCAAATATTTTGCTTCACATCTTAATATGCCTAAGGAGGATTGGAACAAGCATCATGAACCTTTTAAAGAGATTTGCAAAGAAAATGAAATTGTTCATGATGATTGCAACATGCATGATCGAATTCCTAAAAATGAAGTTTTATATAAGCATGTTAATTTTTGTGGAGTGGATAGACCTTGTGAAAGGCCTATGATTGAAGAAGAGAAGTATTGTAAGCAACATAAGCATGAAAGAACAATCACTTGGGTCAGAGATTTAAATGAAATTGCTAGAGAATTGTGTTACCTTTATCCTTTTACTTGTGAACTTTGCTGTATAGAAGGTCACTTTAATTTCAATGCATGAACTTTCAAAACATAACTGTTAACCAGTTGTGTGATAACATGATCACCTCTGATCTTTATGATGAGCTTATGTTATTTTTGATGTGTGAGGAGTTATCAGAAAAGACTTCTTGGCTAGATGTTAATGCCATAGGAATAAAAAACACTTTGCAAAATTGCCATCTCTATTGTGTTGTTAATTGCCATGAAAATGATTACATAAGTAAGATTAGAAGGGAGGGAACTTTACCAAAGTATAAAAATGTCTCTTATATTTCTGCTAATAAAAAGGAGAGTTTCTCCCAAGTTTCCCCTATTGTTTCTAATGATAAACCAGGATATGTGGAGAAGCTTCATCTCCAACCACCCCCTCCTAAGGTGAAGAAGAAGAAAAAGAAGAGGAGGAGGAAGAGGAGCAAAAAGGAAGAAGAATGGGTATCAACCTGGCCTGAGCATATTCCTCCCATCAACTTTTATCCTAACGGTTGTAAGTTTAAAGAAGAAGGTGAAGTCCATTGCCTTAATTATCATCTTGATGATACTGCTTATGATCTTGAAAATCTTTTTGGTACCAACTCTGAAAGTGATGATATGGAAAGCTCTAAGCTTGGGGATGATAGGATTGCAAATCCTTTACCCACTAGTGATGTGATAATTGATAATTATTTTGCTAGTAAGAATAAAGACAACATGTTTACAAGTATAGTTGCTAGCAATGATAATGCTCTTCTCTACTATGATGATGTTATAACTCCAATCTATAGTGATTATAAAGGTACCTATGACATAAGGAGAAATTATCCTTATGAAACTTGTCATAATCATGGAGGGAATTACTCCCTTGTTGAACACCATCTTCCTAATACACAATTAATCTATAGTGTTCAAGTTGTTTATGATAGTCCTACTCCCACTATTACCAATGAGAAAGATTATGCTTATGTGGAGAGTAAGAGTACCCTTTTGCATGTGGATCATGGTAACAATGCTTTATGTGATGCTTATATTGTTGAGTTTATCCGTGATCCTGCTGAAAATTATTATGAGAAGGGAACATATGCTTATAGATATTTCAATAATATCAAGTTCCCTCTCTTTATGTTGAAGGTTTTGAACCTGCACTTGTTTTGTCTTCCTATGCTTATTGCTTTGTGCTTCAATGAATTATTCTATTGCAATACTCCTATGCATAGGAAGCATGTTAGGCTTAAAAGTGTTTGGTATTTGCTTCTTGATGCTCTCTTTTGTTCTTCAACTCTTATTCCTACGAGAGCATCATTAAAGTCTTATGCCTAGCTTAAAGGCATAAAAGAAAGCGCTTTTGGGAGGCAGCCCACAATGAATAAAATTTTATTTTGCTTTTGGTGTGTCTTGATGTTGTTACTACAGTAGCATCATCATTGTATCTTTACTTTTCAACTTTGTGCCAAGTGTAGCCTCTGATTGCAAGAAAGTTCAAAAGTTGTGACGTGCTGTCCAGGAAACAGATTCTGTCCTTGGACAGAAAAATTCGTATAAAATCACCAGATCATCTTTTTGGTCTGAATTGTTTCGACATCGTGCTCTATACAATTGTCTTTCGGGCGTCTGTTCTGAGTTTTTTGATTAGAGTTGCAGAAGTGCCCCAAAAAAATCATTTACTACCTGCTGTTCGGTTTTTCGCAGATTCTGTCCTGTTTTGCCTTTCCTTCATTTTGCAAACCTTGAGCTTGCTTTTTCTTTGCAAAAACCTTTTGGCAATCTTGAGAAACAGTAGACCTTCAAGAATATCCTTATTTCCAGCAAGGAACAATTATTTTATTATGGGTACTAACCTCGCTAATCAGATTATGATGAGTTATGTATGAAGGGAGTTTTCAAGTGTGCGAGGGAAGATGATAAAAAGATTCAGGAGTGTCAAACGCTCAAGCTTGGGGATGCCCCCATGCACCCCCAAGAAATATTCAAGGAGACTCAAGCGTCTAAGCTTGGGGATGCCCCCGTGCATCCCCTTCTCCATCAACATTATCAGTTCGTCTTTCGTTCCACTATATTTTTATCACTTCATGTGTTAATGTGCTATGCTTGGAGCGTCTTGCTTTTAGTTTCC
The DNA here is from genome assembly GCA_902687465.1 of Secale cereale. Classification (NCBI taxonomy): domain Eukaryota; kingdom Viridiplantae; phylum Streptophyta; class Magnoliopsida; order Poales; family Poaceae; genus Secale; species Secale cereale. The sequence goes on from LR738710.1 coordinate 507,155,968, forward strand.
TTTTTAGCTTTGCTTGCTTTTCATAACGAGTCGGAACTCATCTTTCTTTGTGTGGGATAGAAACACGCTCCACTTCAACCTAGAACACAACATAGAATTTTTATGTCTATCTTTGATGTGTATATTCTTGGTCTTTCGATAGCTACTATCATGCTTAGCTCTTAGTTTTCATGCTTATCTTTTTAAAGAGCTTTTGTTTAGTTGGTTGCTTGAACTCTCTTTAGTTATCATGCTTATCTTATTAAGAGTGTTTGCTTCTGTTGCATTGGTTGATATGTCTATGATAAAAATGCTACGTGCATAATGGTGCTTAGTAGTTCATGTTTTCTTATGGTTAGTCTCAAATAGCTGGGGGGTTCCCAATGTGTTATTGGAGTACAACGTGATTTGTTTGCCTATGATGTGGTATGGTTTAGTAATATCTTCCTTCGAGAATTTATTTTGATTGACTTGGCGTATGCTCACGCATATTTAAGACTGTAAAGAAAGTATGTCAAGCCTTGATGATCTTTTGTTTCTGAGTAGCGATATAACTTCCATGCCTGATTCAATGTTGCTTTGTCGCTCTGCATGATTATGACCGTCATTGCTCACTTAGTTGGTCGCTCCCAGTCTTTTGCTAACCTTCGCCTGTACTAAGCGGACTGACTGCTTGTGCATCCAAAATCTTTTAAACCAGTTATGCCATATGAGTCCACCATACCTTCCTATACATGGTATTTACCTGCATTCCTAACGAAGACTTTCATGTACCATCTCGAAATTATTCAAAAAATCATTTCTGTTTTGTGCCTCTGTTTTAGTTCATGAGGAAGTAGTAGTTAATTCATGATCTTTTTAAGTTGGACAAGCTTCACCCCGGGATTGCATGTCTAATGTGCAAACCCATAATACAAGAAGGAACTGGCAAAGAGTGCGCCCGGCTCAAAAATAATATAACAAACAAACCCTCCTTCACGCTTTGTTCATGAGAAATCAGAAAACTCTGGCAGTGATAAACAAAGGAGATTAAGAGGATGTGATCGTCCTCATTCGGGAGCCGTTCCTCGAAACTTGTCCATCTCAAGAAGTGATTGAGTTGTCTGCTAGCATTCGTTGACGAAACATGCATATTCAAAAAAATAATTATTACCTCTTTTTTTAAAACCAAGAGCTCTGGTACATGCTTTGTCTTTGTTTCCGACCACGGGTTTTCAACTTTGCCAACAAAAGCCACGGTTCGAGAGTCTCCACCTTCTTTAAGCATCAACTACTGAGAGCATGATTGTCATTCTGAGTGTAATGTGCATTGTCCCAAAGTAGCATTGTCTTTTGCATGATTATGATATCGTTTATTCTGAAATCATTGTATCTAGTCATCACTTAAACCTTGGAGGTGCCCCTGCATTTATGTTTTGCTTCACTAAAGGGGGCAAGCGAGATATCACTTTATCATATTTGCACACCATGCTCACTACAAATCTATTTGATGTTTCAGTATCATATTGTAAAACTTTCAGTTCTTTGTGATTTTCTCATGAGGCAACTTAACTACTACAGATTCATTGTCTCAGTAAGCACTTGTCATGTGATTGTAAAAAGTCCTTATATGGTTAATAGCATGTCACCACAAAAATTATGCTTGTTATCATTTACCTACTCGAGGACGAGCAGGAATTAAGCTTGGGGATGTTGATACGTCCAAAACGTATCTATAATTTCTGCTTGCTCCATGCCTCTTTTGTGTGATATTGTTATGATATTTATACACTTCCATACACTTTTGATCATATTTGGACTAACCTATTAACTCAGTGCACCCCAGTGCCAGTTTTTGTTTTCTGCTGTTTTTGTATTTCAGGTTTTCCCATTACGTAAACTGCCAGAAAAATCCCGGAAAAATTATATAAAAAATCAGCGTTCCAGAAGCTTCCATGCGGCCAAAGTAGGGCCGGAGGGGGGCCACAGGGGCTCTAGGCGCCCTGCCCAGGCGGCCCCACCCCTGGCCGCCTGGCCAGGCCACCTGGGCCCCCCTTAGCTCCCCTGGCGACCCCCTTTGGCATATATTTAACACCCGTCGAGGAAACCCTGATTCCGGACCCCTTTTCTCCAGACGCAATTCCGATCTCCGCCGCCATCGCCATCAAGCTTCGGGGGACCAGAATTCCTGTGCCGGCACCCTGCCGGGACGGGGAAGTGCCCCCGGATTCATCTCCATCGACGTTGCTTCCTCTCTCCATGATGCGGGAGTAGTTCCTCCTCGGGGCTGAGGTTTCTACCAGTAGCTATGTGGTCAATTCTCTCTCCCATGATGTGATCTTCGTTGTGATCATAGGCTATGTTAATCTAGGGTGATCCCATGATATTTCCCCTTCCTCTATGTATTGGATTGATGTACTCACTTGTCTTTATCTAGTATAATCCCCGAGACCAAGGTGACAGCGGTCTATTGGACATGGATTAGAAAAATATTTTCATGAGTGATTTCCTCTCTTGTGTGTTGATTGAAGATTGAGAGTCTCTTGGTGCTTGTCTTTGAGTATCCTTTAGATATGTTGTGGTGATTGTGGGACTCTCTTTGGATGGCCGCGGTGACATTGGGAAATCCTTAGATAGAGAACTACGAACTTTGAGGTGTGCTTTTGTAGCCCTACATAATTCTCGTCCTCTCTTGACCACGAAGGAATGACCTCCGGGTGCATCTCCATTGCATGTTTTATGGGAAATATCATGTGATTCGATTATGTTAATGTTGTTGGGAGTTGCCACTAGTGAAAGTATGAAGCCTAGGCCTTGTTTCCACCATTGCAATACCATTTGTGCTCACGTTTACCACTTGTTTGCTTGCTGCACTTTTTATTACAGATTTATATTACTTTGCTTTGCCACTCCTATCATCCATATCACTTTCCATTTAACATCTCTTCGCCGAACTAGTGCACCTATACAACTTCTAGTTATATTAGGTGTGTTGGGGACACAAGAGACTTCTTGTATCTTAGTTGCAGGGTTGCTTGAGAGAGACCATCTTCAACCTCTACTTCCCTGAGTTCGATAAACCTTAGGTCATCCACTTGAGGGAAATTGCTGCTGTCCTACAAACCTCTGCGCTTGGAGGCCCAACATAGTCTACAAGAGTAGAAGTGTGTGTAGACATCACACATGCGCAGATTCTCGAGGAATCAACCAAAGGTTTCCATTTTCGTGCAACAAGACCATGATTTTAAGGACGACGGGACGGAGTTCATCGTCGGGCCCACCATTGCGTCAGGATCAGAAGCTTTGCAGGCGAAGACCACCTTTAGTCAGGATAAGATGTACTAGTTGTCTCCCTTCAAATTTGGCCGTTGTGGGATCCCTTCCCGCCTACATTTTGGGGGAAGCGGGCCAAGGCCACTATAAATATAGCTAGCCACCACCATAGACGAGACGAATCAATTCCGACCTCCCTCACCACGACAAGCAAGAACACGCCTCGCGAGGCTATTCATCCACTGTACTATTTCTTCCTCAGCCCACATTGGGGCAATCCACCACATTGCAGGAGTAGGGCCACTCACTGCTAGGTGACCTGAACCTAGGCAAACTGCCCTGTGTCATGTTCTTTCTTGTTCCTCGATCTAGTTCGTAGAAACGGCGAGTAGGCTGATAGGGGATGTTGAGTTCTTCGCACGCACCCCAGTGTTTGAACTTACAAGGGTTTTGCGAAGCCCTGAATCCGACAACGTCTAAGTCTAACGTACTTCCTATGCATATGCATTTTATAAGCAAAAAAATTATTAAGACAACTAAAAACTAACATATGCAAGGAAGAAGAAAGAAACAAGATCAATCTCAACATGAAGAGGGTAATTTAGTAACATGAAGATTTCGACAACCATATTTCCCTCTCTCATAATAATTGCTTGTAGGATCATATTCAAACTCAACAATATAGCTATCACATAACATATTCTCTACATGATCCATATGCATGCAAAGTTGACACTCTTACAAAATAGTGTGATTAACATGGAAAAAAGACATTACTTCTCCAAGCCCACTTTTATGAGAAATTTCATGAGATTGATCATTCTCATATTCATCATGGGGTTTAAATAAATTTTCAAGATCGTAAGAAGCATCACCCCAATCATGATCATTGCAACAAGTAGTCGGCATAGCAAAATAAGCATCACTACTGGAATCAGGGATTTTGTCGTCTGGTAGTTCTTTGTCGTCTGCTTGCGGACGACAAAGAAGGTCTTTCTCATCAGCTACCAAACAACAGACGACAAAGAACTAGTAGAAGGCAAAGAAGGTCTTAGCCATATGTCATTTCTTTGCCGTCTGCTGGCAGATGGCAAAGAATCTTTGCCATATGACAGTGGACGACAAAGAGGTGTTGGTGGGGTCCACTGAATGCCAGTACACTGCAATGGTCCACCCTCCCTCTTTGTCGTCTGCTGGCAGACGACAAAGATTCTTTGGCATCTATTGGCAGACGGCAAAGAGGGGTGGGGTTTCCCTTTCCAGCCAAATTAACCATGGTTTTACCCCACCATATCAACATCAACGCACCGAGGACAGAACCCTACCAACCCATGCCGGCCTCGCTCCTCTCGCGCGCCGCCTCGGCCGCCTTCGCCCTCCACGGCGGCGCCGAATCCTCCCTAAGGAAACCCCCTTCCTCCTCCCGCTCCTCCTCATCCTCCTCGCCACCACCGCCGGCACGTTCCCCGCGGTCGTAACCCTGCCACTACGACCACCGCCTCGATCCGCCAGGTCTGATAGTGTTTGCCTCTTGGAAACTTGCAGGGCAGGGTTGGATGGGCATGCGTGGCGGAGGTCAGGTGCGGGGCGCCGCTGTCTCTGTCGCTGACGCGGTTCGGGACGCCACATCGTCGGTCGTCTTGGAGGCTGCCACCGCCAACAATGCATCGAGCGTTGTCCACGTGGTGCCGCGGACCGAGCCTGTCGTGTCCGCCGAGTGGATGCACGCCAACCTTAGGGACCCTGATGTGAAGGTATATCACTTGTCGTTCTACTGCGCCCGCCCTCTGAAATCTCAATGTCAGTTGCACAATTGGTATAGTCTAGATTTAAGACAGGGTACTCACATGGCTGGGGTTCTGCTGCTGTGGCAATTTGGTCAGCGCTGCTACAAGTGATAAATCTGTTTGCTTAACTAGTGATGCTAGCTAGTACGTGAATTGGTATTTTAGCTGAAAGAAGATTTTGGTGGGCTTTGTTTTAGCACCAGCAGTAATCTCAAGTGTTTTAAAAACAAATGAAGTGCCTGTATTACAGTATGTGACGAAGGTCAACGCCCCTCGGATAAACCTATTTTCGAAAAGAAAATCTTGCTACTGAAAAAATGCTACATTTTGGAGGCCTTTTCTTTCTCGACATTATTGACATAGTCTCGGGCTCTCATCACTATTAATAATAGAACATATACTACTAGGAGGAACCACATTTAACTATGCTATTCATAGGGTAGTTTTCTTGGTGTTAAACATGTCCACCAGCATACGTTGTATCTTATTATGCTCTTACTTTTTTGTATAGGTATTGGTGCCTCTTGGTCATAAGATGATGGCGAGTTCCTCATTCCAATTGAGTTTATATTATGTAAGTTTATTCGTCATGATCTGGATTGCCGAAGTCATGTTCAAGTCCAATGATATCTTGCGCAAGCAGACCGCTCTCTAGGTTGGTGCTTCGTAATAACTTGTCTATCAATGTGCTTCTTCTGCTTCTAGAGATTAATTAATTGTTCTGCCAAACAGACTACTCTCAAGGGCTTGTGCTTATCTTGTGTATCAACATTCTTGTTCTGCTTCCAGCACTGGTTCTGTCCCTTCAATTGAGGAAGTCGGCTAGCAGACTGCTGCAGTCACTAAATCCCTAACGCTCGGGCCTGTGTTAACTCCATTTGATTGTCAAATTACTTAGATAACTCAATTTGATTGCCCTCATAGTGTTCTCACATGTTTAGAAGAGTTGGAAACACTGTAAATGTTTTGGTACAGATATGTGCTCTAGAATGTGACCGTCATGTAGTTTCCCTTAAGTTAATGCGGTGAATGTCTTCAGCTGATCTATCACTTTTATTTAACACAGTCTTGATACACAGGCAATATGTTGTACATTATCATTCCTTATCTTTCTTCATACGTTGTAGCACCTCCCATGTGGCCCCCAATATTAGTTGCTTGTGTGATTCTGTCTTAAATAATGAAAGAAAACTATTTGTCTTGAAGTCCACTTCCTGCCCCTTGCCATGTTTTACGTCGAATATCTCAGCTGACAAAATTTGCTCTTAATATACTGCTACAGGACCTGGATATCTCTCAAAATTTTGTACTTTCAGGTGTTGATCTCAAGTGCTGGCTCCTACAGCATTGCATTTCACCAAGTGAAATGCTACATTTCTACTACTAACCCATTCTCTATTTCTTAGAGTTTTTGTTATGCAGGTTGGAAGAGAAGAAGAAGATCCAGAGAAGATCTTAGTAATAAGATAGTTTTTAGGAAAATAGATATTTAGTTTTAGGTCATTTCTTGTAATTTCAGATATGGAGTGCTTGTCTTTAGTTTTTGTTTTGACTTTGTGAAACTTGCTACCTATGGATGAAACTGCGTAATATTAATGAAACTATGTATACGTATGGATGAAACTTGCTACTAAGGTAACATGCGTTGGACATGCTATATTGGTCATAAAGACACACACACACACACACACACACACACTTGAAAATGAGTTGATATAAGAAGAAACAGAATTAATGCCTATTTGGTCTCTTTGCCATCTGCCAGGAGATGGCAAAGAGCCTGCAACCTTTGCCGTCTGCCACTAGATGGCAAAGAGCCATGCCCTTTGCCGTCCGCGAGCAGATGGCAAAGAGACACGCCCTTTGCCGTCCGCTGGCTGACAGGAAAGGCCTTTGCATCTTTGCCGTCCGCCAGCAGATGGCAAAGTACCCTTTACCAGAGCTCGTTCAGCCTGACGATTTGCCGTCTACCGGCTCACGGTAAAGACCTTTGCCATCTGCAAGGCGTGCCTTTGCCGTCCGCTATGGCTGACGGCGAAGATCCTGATTCCTGTAGTGCATCCCCAACCTTAGGGTTTTGCATATCATTAGCACAATTGTCACTCGTAGAATTTATAATAACATCATTGCAATCATGCTTTTCATTCAAGGCACTATCGTGAATTACTTTATTATTTTCTTCTTTCAACACTTCATCACAATTTTCAGATTCATGAATTTCAAGCAAAACCTCATCAAGATAATCTAGTGCACTCAATTCACTAGCAATTGGTTCATCATAATTGGATCTTTTAAAAAGATTATCAAGTGGATGAGGATCCATAAATAGATTTTTACCAAGCGAAGATGCAAGCAAATAGAAGGCATATGGCAACATGAGCAAACATAAGATCGAATGAGAAAGATGCAAACGAAAAGAAGGCAAATATTTTTGTGTTTTTCTGAAAACGTTTTAGAAGTGGGGGAGAGGAAAACGAGAGGCGAATGGCAAATAATATTAATGCAAGAGATGAGAGTTTTATGAATGGTACTTGGTATGTCTTGATTTGACGTAGATATCAATGGCACCAGAAATTGGCGAGTTGACAGAAGACAAATCTTGACTCTTGACTTGGCGTAGATCTCCCCAGAAACGATGCCAGAAATTCTTCCTGCTACCTCTTGAGCTTGCGTTAATTTTTCCATTGAAGATAAAAGGGTGATGCAGCAAAGTAGAGTAAGTATTTCCCTCAGTTTGAGAACCAAGGTATCAATCCAGTAGGAGACAACACACAAATCACCAAATACCTGCACAAACAATCAAACAACTTGCACCCAATGGAATAAAGGGGTTGTCAATCCCTTTATGGTTATCTGAAAAAGTGAGACCTGATAGAGATAGATAAACTACAAAGTAATTTTTTCGGTTTATAGATTGGAAAGTAAATGATTGCAAAATAGTATATCAGAAACTTATAAGATGTAAAATAGACCCGGGGGCCATAGGTTTCACTAGAGGCTTCTCTCATGATAGAAAATATTACAGTGGGTAAACAAATTACTGCCAAGCAATTGATGGAAAAGCGCAAAGTTATGATGATATCTAAGGCAATGATTACGAATATAGGCATCACGTCCGTGTCAAGTAGACCATTCCTGCCTGCATCTACTACTATTACTCCATGCATCGACCGAAACGAATCTGCATCTAGAGTATTAAGTTCATTAAGAACAGAGTAACTCATTAAGTAAGATGACATGATGTAGCAGAATTGACTCAAGCAATATGATGAAAACCCCATATTGTTATCCTCGATGGCAACAATACAATACGTGTCATGCCCCTTTCTGTCTCTGGGATTGAGCACCGCAAGATTGAACCCAAAGCAAAGCACATTTCCCATTGCAAGAAAAACCAATCTAGTTAGCCAAACCAAACCGATAGTTTGAAGAGAATTACTAAGATATTAAATCATGCATATAAGAAGTCATAAAAGACTCAAATAATATTCATAATGTCATCATAAATCCACAAATCATCGGATCTTGGCAAACACACCGCAAAAGAAGATTACATCAGATAGATCTCCAAGAACATCAAGGAGAACATGGTATTGAGAATCAAAGAGAGAGAAGAAGCCATCTAGCTACTAGCTATGGACCCGTAGGTCTGTGGTAAACTACTCACACTTCATCGGAAGGGCAATAGGGTTGATGTAGATGCCCTCCATGGTCGAATCCCCCTCCGGCAGAGTACCGGAAAAGGCCTCAAGAAGGGATCTCGTGGAAACAGAAGGTTATGGTGGTGTAAAAGTGGTTTCGATGATGCCTTTCGGGTTTATGGAATATATGAGAATATATAGGTGGAAGAAATAGGTCGGTGGACGCTTGAGGGGCCCACAAGGGTGGGGGCGGGCCCTACCCCCCATGGCGCGCCCTACCCCCCATGGCGCGCCCTCCGTCCTTGTGGCTGCCTCGCCGCTCCCCTGACGTGTACTCCAAGTCCTCTGGATGTCTTATGGTCCAAGAAAAATCCTCGTAAAGTTTTGTTTCGTTTCGACTCCGTTTGATATTCCTTTTCTTTGAAACTCAAAAACAAGGAAAAATAGGAAATGGCACTAGGCTGTAGGTTAATAGGTTAGTCCCAGAAATAATATAAAATAGCATGCTAATGCATATAAAACATCCAAAATAGATAATATAATCGCATGGAACAATAAAAAAATATAGATATGTTGGAGACGTATCATTCCTATCCCCAGCCCTGGATCAGCTCGAGGAGCTCAGCCTTCATGCTAAACGTCCTTGCTCGCTGCCGCCGTCCGTGCTCCGCCTCGCGCCCACGCTGCGCCACGCTACATTCATGCGGTGCATTTTCCCCCGGATCGATGCCGCACACGCTCTTCATCTCTCTAAACTTAAGCACCCCGAGCTCATTGTTGTCCGCATCTCAAAGGAGGATTTGGAGTGCCTGCTCGTTGGTTGTACAACGCTTGAATACCTTCGTCTTCATGTGATGGATGGGTTCAGTAGCCTCCACATCACCTCGACGAATGCCCGTGCGATTTATGTGCATTGCTGGTGCCGCCCAAGGCTGGCAGTAGAGATGTTTCACGATATGGTCATTGAGAATGTGCCTTTCCTCGAGAGATTGTATGTACATGATAAATTAGGTCCAACAAGAATTAGGGTCATTCACGCACCGAAATTGACAGTGTTGGGCTATTCGTGTGCTGAATTCAACGAACTTGTTACTGGATCAATATCCATTCAGGTACAACAATCTTCTTCTTCTCCTTCTAATATATTATCGGACAACACATTTTATCAAATTGTTGTTGATCTATATGTTCGCCTATCATCCAAAAAATGATTCCCACAAGCTTGACCCGGCCTCTGCGCACAGTGAAGATCTTGGCACTACAATCTGTCGGCCTCGATCTAGATGAAGTTGTTAGATTCCTTAGATGCTTTCCTTGCACGGAGAAGCTATACATCGAGGTGATGCTCCTTTCCTGTTAATTGTTAACCACAACAGAGCTCAATTTTTTGTTACTTTTACCCATGATTATAATGACAAATGTAGAATGATTTCTAAAGGAAATTTGGAGGGTTTCAATACATATTTTTTTAGATGCTAGTGTTGTACGCGTTTTATTCCCTCGCCCGACATGCTTTCATGATAAAAGTTTATTATGAAAGATTGAAGATGGCATTTAACTCATTAGAAATCCTGCAAATCAAAGAGGCCCAAAGTGTTCAAATCTGCAGCTATGCACAAATATGTTGTCTTCATTGGTAGATACTAGCAGGCACGGAAGTAGAAAATGTTGGAGAATATAACAATCCCATTGAATGTCTTGATCTACATGTTATAGAAATTACTTTTAACAAGTACCGAAGCACCACACCAGAAATTAAATTCGCAAGGTTCTTTGTTGAGAAAGCAAGGTTGCTCAAGGTAATGAGGTCTGCCCTATATTTATTGCGCAGAAGTGAATGGATTACTAAACAGCACATGAATCTACAGCTAAATGGAAAAGGCTCCGCACAAGCAGAATTTCAGTTTGTAACTTCATATGATAGATTATTCGTAAGTAACTGTATCGAGCTGCTATATGACTACTGATCCTTTTGCAGAAATAATGCATGAAAAATATTCTGAAGAAGATGAATTGTATGTGTCTGAATAGTTTGAACCTTGTAATCTTTGAATTTGAACCTTACAATATTTATGGTATTTGTTATATAACGTAATTGGATGTTTAATTTGGTTTTGCAATCATGTCATGTTATAAGTATATATATGTTCTTCTTCTGTACACAGAGCATAGATGTTGTGCAGACAAAGCATATCACATCGCACACGAACCACACTAGGGAACCCGTCGGTGATGAATTCATCAATCGCAAACGGTTGTATACCAACAAGCGTTTGCCCACAACACATAGGGCTTATTCCATCACAAACAACTCAGATGGATCAACAGTATGTCACGTATCACACATTATCAAAAAGTAATGCGGTAGACCTTCTTTAACATGTGTTAAAAAAACAAAAAAAACAAGGACCTCGAGGTTAGTTTAACTGATATGATAGATCATAGAGGTCATTTAATTTGACGTCTATGATTCATCCCAAAAGTTAATTTAACATCAAGACAACTTCCCATCCAGTCACCCATCTGATGGATGCTCCAGCCTGAGCACAGTTAACTTGAGAGTTCTCTTAGATGAGCTATCGATGGAACAACTAGTCCTTGCTGATTGCCTCTTCGCATCCTTATGGCGTACCCGGATGACCGCCCGTCCCCCAATGGCCAATAGATGTTGTGTAGATAGAGCATATAACATCGCACACATACCACACTAGGGAACCCGTCGGTGATGAATTCATCAATCGCAAACGGTTGTATACTAGCAAGCGTTTGCCCATAACACACACGACATCATGTCTCCGCCATTGCTTGCACAGTTCATCTTATTTGCCACGTATCACTGTGCCGGCCTCTGCTCGTGTCCCTCGTCGCGCTCTACTCACCGTTAGGCACTGCAGAGCGCTGTGCTCTCTGTTAGGGGCCGTGGCGCACTCTCCTCGTGTCCGTCGGCGCGCACTGCTCGCATACCTCCACGCGCTCGGCATGTGGACAACTTTTCCTTGCCTGTTCAACTACTATATGCATATATATGGTTGCTCACCGTTAAGGCGATCATGGAGCGATTTGCTCGTATCCTAGTGCGCGCGCTCTGCTAGCAATTGGGGCCTGCGCACGATCACGTTGGGGGCCCATATGCATGTGGTTGCGTGCACGTCGCCATGATGCAGTTACGTGCGGCACAATGGAGTTCGCTCTGCAAATTAGAACTGCCATCCGGGCTTGCGGATATTCCAGGATGTCTAGCTTCCCCTTTAATTCAGACGACCATTATAACCTTAGTCTCTTCAAGCTTTCGATCGCGCCCCATAACACAACAAGCACACCCAGACGACACATAGAGAGGGGATGTCTTTCGGCGCTCCTATGGAGTTTAGCGAGCATAAAGTGGAGACCCACGTGAGGGAGACATATCTCTCGGTGGTGTGCACCATTGACCCGGCCATGGCGGACGAACATCAACACCGTTGAGCAGTTTCTTGCTCAAAACAAGTACATGGTGGTCAGCATCGACCTCTAGTACACCTGCGGTCGTCCCAACATAGATCAGAAGGTTTCCGTCGCCTAGTTGTGCGTGCACAATCATGTCCTCATCTACCACTACTGCATGGCCATAGAGCCTTGCGACCGTTTCGCCAGGTTTGTAAATGGCACCCACTAGAAGTTCGCTATAGTGGATACCACCTTGTCAAAATCCGTGGCCACTACTAGATCTAGGGCAACACGAAGAAGGACTCCCTATTTGAACTCGCCTCGGCCATCATCGACCCCTACTATGAAAAGAGCAAGTAGGATGCCAATTGATTACGTCCCTTATCTTGGCATAGGGCCTGGGTGCGGAAACTGGATGAACCTCACCTCAGGTGCGCGGCGAAGAGCATGTACACATGCTACAAGATGCACATGCGTATCATTGACATGAGGAAGTGCCTCCTTCCCTAAATCGACGAGGTCAGATCGAGCCACTAGGAGAGCAGTGGCAGCAAGCATCATAAGAAGTAGATGATGACCAGATGATCATTTATCCTAGTTAATCATGCATGTAATATATAGTTTACTTTGGTGTGTGGAAATGTCATGTGTGTAGTAGCCACCTATGTAATTATGCATGTAATACTTTACTTTGGTGTGTGCAAATTCCATGTGTGTAGGTGTAGTAGCTACCTTTGTAATTGGATGTTTAATTTGGTTATGCAACAATGTCCTTATAAGTGTGTGTGTGTGTGTGTGTGTGTGTGTGTGTGTGTGTGTGTGTGTGTGTGTGTCTATATACATATATGGCTGGACTATTCGGTTACCAGTAATAGAATAATATTCGGTTACCCCTCGGCCCTATAAGGTGGCGATGGCACGCGAATCAAATAAGCCCGACCAGCCGAAAAAGCCCATCTAACCCTCCCAAACAAAGAAGGAAAAAAGGCACTGATGCCCCGCGAGACCAGTCATCCCCATTCCCATGCCCGATCCTCCCCACCTCCTCGACTCCGGCCAGCTCCCTGCCCAGGGCGCCGCCAGCCGGATCCCTGCCCAGGGCGCCGCCGGCCGGATCCCTGTCTAGCGCGCTACCGACCGAATCCCTGCCAAGCGCGCCGCCAACTGGCTCCCTCCCCAGCGCGACGCCTGTCAACTCCCTCCCCCGCGCGCCGCCGCCTGGCTCCCTCCCCATCACTCCGCCGCCTGGCTACCTGCCAGCGCACCCGATTCCTTCCCCAGCGTTTCGCCTCTGGGCTTCCTCCCAGAGCACTGCCGTAGCCGCCGCCCGGCTCCCTTCCTAGAAGCCACCGCGGCATGTTCCTCCACCGGTCCCTGGACATCGCCTAGCCTTGGTCGTGCCGCGCCACCTCCAAGAATGCTTGCGGTGCCATGGCGCGACGTCGTTCAGCCTCCCTCACCGTCGCTCCCCGTACCGCTGTCCCTTGCACGAGGAACACAGTGGGCCATTCGACTTCCTGCCACCGGAAGTCCTCCCTGCCGCGGGGCACCTCCCCACCCTGCATCGCCCGTGGAGACCTTCACCTATGAGCTTGAGGTAGAGCTCACCTTCTCCATATCCCCTTCTTCTACTAGTTACAGTCGTCGACGCCGTAGGTCGCCACACATCGAGGGCTGCTACTTCTCGAGCTTGCGTTGTATTCCCTCGAAGAGAAAAGGGTGATGCAACACAGTAGCATAAATATTTCCCTCAGTTTTTGAGAACCAAGGTATCAATCCAGTAGGAGACCACGCGCGAGTCCCTCGCACCTGCACAAACAAATAAGAACTTCACAGCCAACATGATAAGGGGTTGTCAATCCGTTCACGGTCACTTACAAAAGTGAGATCTGATAGATATGATAAGATGGTGTTTTTGGTATTTTTGGTATAGAAACAGAAAGTAAATAAAGCAAAGTAAAGTAGATGGAAGATTAATATGTTGAGAATAGACCCGGGGGCCATAGGTTTCACTAGTGGCTTCTCTCATGATAGCACAATTCTACGATGGGTGAACAAATTACTGTCGAGCAATTGATAGAAGAGCGCATAGTTATGAGAATATCTAGGCATGATCATTGTATATAGGCATCACGTACGTAACAAGTATACCGAAATGATTCTGCATCTACTACTATTACTCCACACATCGACCGTTATCTAGCATGCATGTAGAGTATTAAGTTCATCAGAACAGAGTAACGCCTTAAGCAAGGTGACATGATGTAGAGGGATAAACTCAAGCAATATGATATAAACCACATCTTTTTATCCTCGATGGCAACAATACAATACGTGCCTTGCTGCCCCAAAGCCAAGCACTTCTCCCATTGCAAGAACTATAGATCTAGTAGGCTAAACTAAACCAATAATTCAAAGAGACTTGCAAGGATATTATAATCATACATAAAAGATTTTAGAAAAGAATCAAATATTGTTCATAGATAATCTTGATCATAAACCCACAATTCATCGTATCTCGACAAACACATCGCAAAAAGATTACATCAAATAGATCTCCTTGAAGATCGAGGAGAACTTCGTATTGAGATCCAAAAAGAGAGAAGAAGCCATCTAGCTAATAAATATGGACCTGAAGGTCTGTGCTAAGCTACTCAAAACTCATCGGAGGGGCTATGGTGTTGATGTAGAAGCCCTCCGTGATCGATGCCCCCTCCGGCGGAGCTCCGGAATAGGCCCCAAGATGGGATCTCATGGGAACAGAAGGTTATGGCGGTGGAATTAGGGTTTCTGCATGCTCCTCGATGTTTTCAGGGTATGAGGATATATATAGGAGGAAGAGGGGCACCGGGGGAGCCAGAGAGGGCCCACCAGGGTGGGGGGCACGCCCCTGCCCTCGTGGCCTCCTCTCTCGTTCCCTCGCGTGTACTCCAAGTCTTCTGTGTTGAGACGGTTCCAAAAATAACTCTCCCGAAGGTTTCATTCCGTTTGGACTCCGTTTGATATTCCTTTTGTGCGAAACACTGAAATAGGCAAAAAAACATCAATTTGCATTGGGCCTTGGGTTAGTAGGTTAGTCCCAAAAATAATATAAAAGTGTATAATAAAGCCCATTAAACAACCAAAACGGAATATATAATAGCATGGAACAATAAAAAATTATAGATACGTTGGAGACGTATCAAGCATCCCCAAGCTTAATTCATGCTCGTCCTCGAGTAGGTAAATGATAAAAAATAGAATTTTTGATGTGAATTGCTAACCAACATAATTCTCAATGTAGTTTCTTTATTGTGGCATGAATGTTCAGATCCGAAAGATTCAAGACAAAAGTCTATATTGACTTAAGAATAATAATATTTCAAGCATACTAACAAAGCAATCATGTCTTCTCAAAATAACATGGCCAAAGAAAGTTCATCCCTAAAAAATCATATAGTTAGGCTATGCTCCATCTTCATCACACAGAATACTCAAATCATGCACAACCCCGGTTTCAGCCAAGCACACTCTAATTTTTTCAAACCTTTTCAACTTTCACGCAATACGTGAGCGTGAGCCATGGACATAGCACTATGTGGAATAGAGTGGTGGTTGTGGAGAAGACAAAAGAGGAAGATGGTCTCACATCAACTAGGCGTATCAATGGGCTATGGAGATGCCCATCGATAGATATCAATGTGAGTGAGTAGGGATTGCCATGCAATGGATGCACTAGAGCTATAAATGTATGAAAGCTCAACAAAAGGAACTAAGTGGGTGTGCATACAACTTGCTTGCTCGCGAAGACCTAGGGCATTTGAGGAATCCCATCGTTGGAATATACAAGCCAAGTTCTATAATGAAAATTCCCACTAGTATATGAAAGTGACAAAACAAGAGACTCTCTATCATGAAGATCATGGTGCTACTTTGGAGCACAAGTGTGGAAAAACATAGTAGCATTGTCCCTTTTTTTGGGACTTTTTTTGGCCTTTCCTTCTTTTTTCTTTTCTTTTCTTTTCTTTGGGAAAATGCTCTAATAATGATGAACATCACATTTCTATTGATTTACAACTCGATATTACAACTCGATACTAGAACAAAGTATGACTCTATATGAATGCCTCCGGCGGTGTACCAGGATGTGAAATGAATCAAGAGTGACATGCATAAAAATAATGCATTGTGGCTTGGCCAGGAATACGATGTCAACTACATGATCATGCATGGCAATATGACAATGATGAAGCGTGTCATAATAAACAGAACGGTGGAAAGTGGCATGGCAATATATCTCGGAATGGCTATGGAAATGCCATGATAGGTAGGTATGGTGGCTGTTTTGAGGAAGGTATAAGGTGGGTGTATGGTACCGGCGAGAGTTGCGCGGTACAAGAGAGGCTAGCAATGGCGGAAGGGTGAGAGTGCGTATAATCCATGGACTCAACATTAGTCATAAAGAACTCACATACTTATTGTAAAAATCTACAGGTCATCAAAACAAAGTACTACACGCATTCTCCTAGGGGAAGGGTTGGTAGGAGTTAACCATCGCGCGATCCCGACCTCCACACAAAGGATGACACTCAATGAAATACCTCATGCTTCAAATTTGTCACACAACGGTTACCATACGTGCATGCTATGGGACTTGCAAACCTTAACATAAGTATTTCTCAAATTCACAACTACTCTACTAGCATGACTCTAATATCACCATCCTCATATCTCAAAACAATCATCAAATATCAAACTTCTCATAGTATCCAATGCACTTTATATGAAAGTTTTTACTATACCCATCTTGGATGCTTATCATATTAGGACTAGTTTTATAACCAAAGCACATTAACATGCTGTTCTAAAAGACTCTCAAAAGGATATAAGTGAAGCATGAGAGATCAATAATTTCTACAGAATAAAACCACCACCGTGCTCTAAAAGATATAAGTGAAGCACTAGAGCAAAACTATCTAGCTCAAAAGATATAAGTGAAGCACATAGAGTATTCTAATGAATTCCAAACCATAATTATCTCTCTCAAAAGGTGTGTCCAGCAAGGATGATTGTGGCAAACTAACAAGCAAAGACTCAAATCGTACATGACGCTCCAAGGAAAACACATATCATGTGTTGACTAAAAATATGGTCTCAAGTAAAGTTACCGATAGACGAAGACGAAAGAGGGGATGCCTTCCCGGGGCATCCCCAAGCTTCGGGTTTTGGTTGTCCTTGAATTTTACCTTGGGGTGCCTTGGGCATCCCCAAGCTTAGGCTCTTGCCACTCTTTGTTCCATAGTCCATCAAAGCCATGCTCAAAACTTGAAAACTTCACAACACAAAACTTAGCCAAAAATCTCGTGAGCTCCGTTAGTATAAGAAAACAAACCACCACTCAAAGGTAATCTAATGAACTCATTCTTTGTTCATATTGGTGTGAAACCTACTGTATTCCACCTTCTCTATGATTCATACCCCCCGATACTAATCATAGATTCATCAAAATAAGCAAACAACACACGAAAAACAGAATCTGTCAAAAACAGAACAGTCTGTAGTAATATGTAACTTTAGAATACTTATGTAACTCAAAAAAATTGAAATAAATTGGTGGACATGAGGAATTTATCTATTAATCATCTACAAAAAGAATCAACTAAAAACCACTCTCGAGTAAAAAATGGCAGCCAATCTCGTTAGCGCTAAAGTTTCTGTTTTTTTACAGCATGATCATATAAACCTTACACAAGTCTTCCCAAAGGTTCTACTTCGCACAAACACTAACTAAAACACAAAACCACATCTAAATAGAAGCTAGATAAAATATTTATTCCTAAATAGAAGCAAAAACAAAGAAAATAAAATTGGGTTGCCTCCCAACAAGTGCTATCGTTTAACGCCCCTAGCTAGGCACGATACAAGAATAGATCTAGGTATTGCCATAATGATAATGTAGATCGCGAAAACTCATCTCATATTCCCTACGTTCAGCAGCAAGTTTTTTTGTGGCAATCAAAAGTAATCAAAAGGGCTAAATTTAATAGGACAAAAGTCCCCTATATCAAGCTCAGGAGGTATAGGTTCCTCCTTTGGCCCTTCATATTGAACAACCAATTCATCATTATAAGCATTCTTTTGGCAAAATGTCATGAGCCTTCGCTCAAAGGAAAAGCCTAACCCATTGTTTTGAATAGCAAAATCATCATTCAATTCAGAAATTCTATCAACCAAGATATCGGTAGGAACCTTTTTCCTAAGGTTTTCATTAAAAGCAACATGATCTAAAGATTGCAAACGCATTATGTCCTCTTGATTGAATAAGATAGCTTCTATGGGAGGACGACCAGCGTCCACCCTATAATGCGTAAAGATCTCTTTGGCCTCTTTCATTATGAATCTGAACTCATGAGTCAAAAAGATAGTAGCTGCGCGCTTAACAGAAGAATGCTCAATATTGGAAAATTCCAGAAAGATTCTCTGAATGCAAGGATGCTGGATGCATATGGATAAATTGCCTTTCAATTTCAACTATAAGCATAGATATGGCATCCGCAAGACTACTAGTTCTATGAAGTATAGATCCACCCATACTGGGTAAAGCACCGGCACAAGTAAAGAAGTCTTTAAGAACTCCTTTTCCGATAATATTACCACTACCAACCTGGAATTTCTTAGTATGTAAAGTGGTAGTTTCATCCCGGGGATCAACAAAGGTGAAGTTGCCCTCAACATTACTACCCCTGTCAACGGCATCTTCCCCCATCTCAGACATGATAGCAACAACCCGCGATAAAGACCAACACACACGAGGCAAGCGAATGGTAAACACACAGAAAAAGGAAGGCCGAATAAAACGGAAAGGGTGAAGTGGGGGAGCGGAAAACGAGAGGCAAATAATGTAATGCGAAGGATAAGGGTTTGTGATAGGTACTTGGTATATGAATTTTGTGTAGATCTCCCTGGCAACGGCGCCAGAAATTCTTCTTGCTACTTCTCGAGCTTGCGTTGTATTCCCTCGAAGAGGAAAGGGTGATGCAGCACAGTAGCATTAGTATTTCCCTCAGTTTTTGAGAACCAAGGTATCAATCCAGTAGGAGACCACGCGCGAGTCCCTCGCACCTGCACAAACAAATAAGAACTTCGCAACCAACGCGATAAGGGGTTTTCAATCCTTTCATGGTCACTTACGAAAGTGAGATCTGATAGATATGATAAGATAGTATTTTTGGTATTTTGGTATAGATACATAAAGTAAATAAAACAAAGTAAAGTAGATTGAAGATTAATATGTTGAGAATAGACCCGGGGCCATAGGTTTCACTAGTGGCTTCTCTCATGATAGCAGAATTCTACGGTGGGTGAAAAAATTACTTTCGAGCAATTGATAGAAAATCACATAGTTATGAGAATATCTAGGTATGATCATTGTATATAGGCATCACGTCCGTAACAAGTAGACCGAAACTATTCTGCGTCTACTACTATTACTCCACACATCGACCGCTATCCAGCATGCATCTAGAGTATTAAGTTCATAAGAACAGAGTAACGCCTTAAGCAAGATGACATGATGCAGAGGGATATACTCAAGCAATATGATATAAACCCCATCTTTTTATCCTCGATGGCAACAATACAATACGTGCCTTGCTGCCCCTACTGTCACTCAGAAAGGACACCACAAGATTGAACCCAAAGCTAAGCAATTCTCGCATTGCAAGAACTATAGATCTAGTAGGCCAAACCAACCGAATAATTCGAAGAGACTTGCAAGGATATTATAATCATACATAAAAGATTTCAGAAAAGAATCAAATATTGTTCATAGATCATCTTGATCATAAACCCACAATTCATTGGATCTCGACAAACACACCGCAAAAAGATTACATCGAATAGATCTCCTCGAAGATCGAGGAGAACTTTGTATTGAGATCCAAAAAGAGAGAAGAAGCCACCTAGCTAATAACTATGGACCCGAAGGTCTGTGGTAACCTACTCACAACTCATCGGAGGGGCTATGGTGTTGATGTAGAAGCCCTTCGTGATCGATGCCCCCTCCAGCGAAGCTCCGAAACAAGCCCCAAGATGGGATCTCATGGGAACAGAAGGTTACAGCGGTGGAATTAGGGTTTCTGCGCGCTCCTCGATGTTTTCAGCGTATGAGGATATATATAGGAGGAAGAGGGGCACCGGGGGAGCTAGAGGAGGCCCATGAGGGTGGGGGCGCGCCCCTGCCCTCGTGGCCGCCTCTCTCGTTCCCTCGTGTGTACTCCAAGTCTTCTGTGTTGATACAGTTCCAAAAATAACTCTTCCGAAGGTTTCATTCCGTTTGGACTCCGTTTGATATTCCTTTTATGTGAAACACTGAAATAGGCAAAAAAACAGCAATTTGCATTGGGCCTTGGTTAGTAGGTTACTCCCAAAAATAATATAAAAGTGTACAATAAAGCCCATTAAACATCCAAAACAGAATATATAATAGCATGGAACAATCAAAAATTATAGATACGTTGGAGACGTATCAAGGGCACCCCCATGGCTCTTGCTCCCCCGTCATAGAGATTTTATGCTAGTAAGGTGTTTCTGTTAATGTTTGAAAAGAGAAGAATTTTTTCCCATGAATTCTGTTTTTTTAGCATGGCTAGTGACATTGGAGACAAAGTGGTACAAATCTTATTTTCTTGGAGGTTCATTGTGTCGCTGCCAAGGAGTACATTCTCTAAATTAGTCTGATGTAATTGGCCAATGAAAAGAAAACAATGGCAACCAGGGATATGGGCGTGAGGTGCTGGATCCGGCAGGTGCTCGCATGTTGCGATATTGCTTCTTCGACGAGGATACCATACTGCATGACGCCGCCACACCACCACATCTCTGTTCTCTTCGGTAAGTTTCGATTAAAAGACCTCAAATAGCAAGTAGAAGTTCAGCAAAAGGACCTATATCAGTTCAGACCCCAGCATAGCAAGTAGAAGTTCGACAAAAGAACATGCATCAGTTTGTCAGTACTCCCTCTGTAAAGAAATATAAGAGTGTCTTATATTTCTTGATGGAGGGAGTACGTATCAATTAGCAAAAAATTATATTATGTTGTTTCGTACTTGTTTACAAAAAAATGACAGTTTGTCGTAGCAAATTGAGGAAAACTACAGTGAATGTGCTCTTGAAGTTCATATGAATGATAGTTTGTTCACAAGGTCAACCCTTTATGTTCAATTACTAACTTAGGTACTTGCCATTTCTTATTGTGTGTGATTTTTGGTTAATATCTTGTATGATCCATTTGGCAGAAAAGATTCATTTGATTTGTGAAGCTTATATACAACACTTCTGTAAACAAAATCATTTTTGCATGTGAGTGCTTGATGTGCAAAAAAAGTACATGCACATATGCAGGGGAGGTTCACCCCAAATTAAAGAGTTCACCTCGGTTAAAAAAATGTTTTATAAAGAAATGTGCTTGAAGTTCAATTACTATGGTATGAAAAATTCAATTACATCGCTAGTGCATTCAGCTCAGCAAAATTGAAAAAAGTGAAGTTCCTATGTCAGGATTATGTAAGTTGAAAAATATTGTATGATGTGTGTGCCATAGTTATCTGAACTTCAGGTCTGACTAATACTCCATTATAGTACTTCTACATATTCACTTCCGATTGCTTCTTGCTGCCACTATTTTTACCATTATTTTGTGTGTGTACCCAAGAGTCTTTTTGTTTCTATAGGTCATCCACTCAGCAACAGAAGCATGTACCGCTCAGTACATGTATTACTACTATGAAGATTCAAAACCAGAACTCAACAAGTTCATGGTTGATGGTACTGTGCACATGCAAACTAGATCAATAGTATTGTTGAACAATTCCTCCTCTTCAACTCCGGCAGCATCCCTCCATCATGCACTGCCGCCTCCTCACCTCACACAACCTCGCCACCGTCCTACCCTCCCTGCTATGTCCTTGGCAACCCTCGCGCCACCATAGTGCCCATGCCGTTTACTGTCGGCACCACCGCACGTTCACTACCGACACCCGAGGCCATTCAATGACACAACGACGAAGTGCGGCCTCCCCCTTCCCCTTTTCATGTAGTATATTATGCAAAAATATCAGACACTCTCAGCTGAATAGAAAGTGTGTAGCTTGGGTTTGATTTAACAATGATCAGTTCTAAATAAAATAAATGATATGTTTGTGAGTTTGTCAGTTCGCCGATGGGATCCGCAGGTCAGACCCTCATCTTCCACAAATTACTCTTCAGTCTTCTATGAGTATTAATTCAACAACTGACTGAAATGTGTAGCTTGGACTGAAGTTTTAAAGATCGGATTTACTACTTACCTGCCATAGCACCTAGGTTGTTCACAACCGCCACCCTAGTCCATTCATCAGTGCTAACCGAGGCTGTTCAACGGCGCAACGTTCAGGTCGTTCAATGACGCAATGGTTAGTCCCCCCCTCTCTCTCTCTCTCTCTCTCTCTCTCTCTCTCTCTCGCTCTCTCGCTCTCTCTTTTTCTTCTAACTGTATGAAGTGTTTCCTGACTAGTATTTTGGCTGGTTGACTTTTCCTCTTCCTAGCATTCGATTTTTTGATTTGGGGAATGAACAAGTGCAATTCGTTGAGGCATTTAATGTGCTGACCGCTTAATACACATGGTTGGTAGGATGACTAGTATTTATGTTCTCAAGATAAGAGAGACAATCTTGAGTGGGATGTCCGTATGATTGTGGCTTGTTGGTGTGTATGGTCTGGTGGAGATTACACATATTATTTGCTTATGACACGATGTACATTTTTTTTAGAAGTTCTAGTACCTATATTACAACAATTCACTGATAAAAAATGTATCAGTTCATTATGTGTAGCACGGGTTTAACACATATAATTACAAAACAGTTACTTGAACTATATAAGAGTTCATCTTTTACTTAATTTTCAGTTCAAATTTTGCGTTCTTTTCAGTACATCAACTTTAATGTGTAGAACATCGAGGAAATCCTGAAAAATTATATGTGCACTTTATGTATTTTCTTATGCTTACAAGAATCCAGCCCTGTTTGCTTATGTATTCTATTAAATTGACCTTGTTACTGAACTTGTGTTGTTGCTAATTCTGAACTTGTGTTCACTCTTATGTATTATATTGACCATGGATGTGCCCAGTGAAGGACAACGATAGGAAAAAAATCACTAGTGCAGTTGCTTGCCTCCTCTTCATATTCCATACCGGAAAACATCCTTCGCCTCTCTGTTTTCTTCAGTAAGTTTTCATTAAAAGACCTCAGAAGACCACTGAAAATGCCTACAACAACTTGACGTGTTCCCTTTTCATGTTTCTCTTTTGTTAAAATGAAGCTAGGGTGTTGTACTACTCTATTATGTACATCTGGGCATGATGCACATACTAAGCATTATGAGATCCTCGGTTTACTTACATGTAGGTCATCCGTTCAAACCTAACATAGAAACTCCTTGCATGGCATTCGAGCTCTTTTTTTCTCAACACTAGTACTGGTAAATGTTGTTTCACTATGTATTCTTTCCTCAGTCCATAAAGAAACATGGGAATAGTTCGATGTGGAGAAATAGCTCAGTTTTATACTCCGTCCGTTTCTAAATAAGTGTCTCAACCTTAGTACAACTTTGTACTAGAGTACAAAGTTGAGACACTTATTTTGGTACAGAGGGAGTATATCAAAAGAAAAAGAAAACAACATGTTTCCTATAGGAGAAAATCAAAAAAATTACTAGCAACTCACTATGTATTCTACCATCAGTTCTGTGTGTGTTAGACAGAGGGTTTGGTTACAGATTATTTTCACTTGCCCCAAAAAAATGTTTTGTTGCAGATTAGGAACATTGTATTTGCAGGGTTTTTTTAAACAAAGAACTAACAAGTTCATATAAGTTCAAAAGCAAAAGCGTCAAAAGTTCAATCGAAAGCTCTCACCACTTTCCTTTCTATTTCTTAATTATTGTAGGACATTTCAAGCACTGAGCGAAAGGGATTAGTATAAATTGCAGAAGTAGTTGTGCGAAGCTCAAGTTCTTTTGACCTTCTTTTCTCTCATTCTTCATGTACTGACGAGATGTTTCATTTTTTTTGTTTCAAAAGTAGAAGAGGAATATGTTGAGAGTGGACTACTCAGGGCCTTTGCTGCTGGAGTCGCAACATGTCAACGAGCTCCTGCAGAGCTAACGGTTCAGCGACCCGGCCGTGTCGATGAAATGCATGCTAATAAATTCCCTTGAAACCGCCATTGGTAACCTCATTCTTCTTTCTCGACAGGAAACAAGAGGGAGCGACAGCACTGAGACAAATGGAGATGCACACATGCCATGATCAACACATGCTAGACCCTATGTAGAAGGCTCAATAATTTTCCCTTGACTCTTGCAGTAATTGAACTGTTTGCCGCGAAACTCCTACGTTTCAAACAAAATGGTTACCATGCATCCATGATTATGTATAGCAAGGTGCACTACAGTGTCCACTTCTTGACACTTCCCATCTCATGTATTATTCCATCTATAGCTGAGATGGTTGTACCCTGCTAATGTTCTTTTATTTATTGATGAAACAATAGAAAAACACCCTGCTGGTGCCTAGGAATTGAGCAAGTGATGCATTGGTTTGTGACTGGGGATAAAGTAGATGTAGCAGTTCAACATGTATTCTATCATCAGTTCATAGAAGAAGAATAGGGATTTGCATTATAGTTACAGACTAATGGTGTCCTCATCCTATTGTGTCACGTTATTTAAATTCAGTCAGTTCAATTAGATAAGCCATTCAAGTTCGGAGCTAATGATAATCATTAGTTAGGATTAGAAACTATATTTGAAACTAATACGCAAAAAGGTTTATTTCTATAAGTCCACGTTCTAAACCCGAGAGAGTACAAAAAACCTGGTCATATAATCCACTTTCATTTTACGAGTTCAAAAAATGATGTTTTTTTGGCATATTCAAAACTGCTCCTAAACTGCAATGAATTTAGAGAAATGTTCAACATGAAAAAACTTCCTTCTGTTCACCATCTTTCCAACGGTTAAAGTTCAAGTCGCAAAACAAGACAACTCCAAAACATTCTTGCAAAAAAAATTAGTTAAAAAAAGAAACAAACAAAAAAATTCCTTTTGAAAAAACATCATTCAGTTGAACGATATAAACCATGCAAGTTCGGGGACTATGATACCGTAAATCGTTATAAAATTACGATAACCATATAAAAACAGAATAAACTCTAGTTTGTGAAAACATGCTAAGTACAAACCCATACGAACATCACCTCAAGTACTCTTTTGTCGGAACCATTCAAAATCACTTTGTGAAATATACCTCACTACAAATATGCACATAGATCAGTACAAGTACTTTATTTTTCCTGACAGGGAACATCACGACGGGTCTCACCATATTCAAAATTACTCCTTAATGGTTGCAAATTTGAGAAAACGTTCAACATGACCAAGTTTGGCATTTTCGACATCTTTCCAACGGCATATTATTTGCCTCATTTCGATAAACTTCTAAAAAAAATCGCGTTCGAAAACAAATTTGAATGTATTCAAATTCGCTTTTAAAACGTAAGAAATTAGAAAAATATTTCAATACAAAAAAGTTGCGCATTTTCCATAGTTTTCCAACGTCATATCATTTGCGTCAATCCGACAAACCGTTTGCAAAAAACGCGAAAATACGTTTTCGCCCAGAATTTCACCGTTTTTCAAATTTCTTTTAAATTATATAGCATAGGAAAAAACAATTGATATATGGAAGATGCGGGTTTTTACCAGCTTTCCAACACCATCTTATTTGCTCAATTCCGACAAACCGTTTGAAAATTGGGTCCAATACGATTCGTGTTTTCAGTTTTGAAAAAAATGGTTTTTTCAAAACTGCACTTAAAACATGATGATTTTTCAAAAGCTTTTATTATACTTGAAATATAGTTGTCAAGACATTTCCAACGATATATTACATGCCACGTTCCGACAAAAAAATTTGCAATTTTTTTTTGAACTAAAGAAGACGATTTGCTAAACAGAAATAAAAGTATCAGTACAAACCGCTCGAATACATCAGTACAACCGCCTGAAACCGCTAGTTCAAGTAGGGTAACATTTTGTTACACGAAATAGAATAGCCCAGATGTATATATTTAAACCAATAAGGAGGCTAGCCAACTCACTCCCACGGTGATCCCCCGATTGAGGCATTCCTATCCGTTCGATCGGTAGGTAGATCGCATTTTAACCATCCGATTTTACTGTCCAGTGAAAACTTTTGTTACATCTCTTATTTATTTCATAGCCCACTGACAATGGACCAATAAGATCGTTGTCCCACACTACAGCGAAGTGCTCGTCACTCAATCTTGGTGCGAATTGAATTCCTGGACAGGCAAAACCTAGGTTTCCACCCCACACGGGAGAGGCTCCTCCTCCAACACCCCGCCCGCAGCCGCCTCCTCTTCTCCATCTCTCCCTCCTCCTTGCCCCACGAGGCTTCTTTTGTGCTGCCGGTTTCCACCTCCTATCGGGTGTCTTCGCTGCTGCCACAGTCAGGAAAAAGAAGCAGATCAAGGAGGAAGGCGTGAGTGGACTGGTAGCGCATCAGGCATCCCAGATCACGAGGCCGAGAAGAGGGTGACGTCGCAGGGGTGGAGCTGGCCGATGAGGATGGCAACGGCGCGGGGGTGGAGTTGGTCGAGGAAGAGGGCGACGGCTCGGGGGTGGAGCCCGAGGAGGAGGGCGACAACCCGGGGGTGGATGAGGCGAGGGCGATAGCGCGAGGGTGGAGCCCGAGGAGGAGGGCGGCAATGCGGTGCTGGAAGAGGTGAGGGCGATGGCGCAGGGGTGGAGCCCAAGGAGGAGGGCATTGACGTGGGGGTGGAAGAGGGTGTGCCTGTGGTCATCGCGTTCCGAGACAACGCGACTCGGCGATTCAGATTTGTCTCCTTCCACGCCTCACCAACATGCTATGCTTCTTCAACTTGCAGGTTGTGGCCTATCTCTTCTCCTCTTGTTGCTTGCTCTCTGATCAAGCCATAGAAGATACTGTAGCATGTTGGATTCGTTGGTCTAATTTAGGTGTGCATGACTAGCCTGTTGTATCCCATTGTTGAATCTATGTCTCGTGAATTGTTGGTCTATGAACTTGGCTGCCTAAATCTTCTCACCCTCTTTTACGTATTCACATGAATTCTGTCTTTAGTCTGGTTGGCTATTAGTTTTTTTCTTTTTTGAAAGGTAGATAAACCCCCAACCCTTGGCATGGAGTGATAGTGATACACGAATCCAATTTTTTGTCATCTCCCTTGGGACAAATTTTGGTTATCTCACGTATCCAAATTTTGCGCACTACCCTACGTAGAGTCGCCTTGGCCACCGTCTCGAGTCACCTCCGTCCCCGTTGCGAGTCAACTCCACCGCTAACGCTAGGAATCCCATCCAGGCAAGGTAACTTCCTCAAAATCCCTGCTCTTCATGGTTCTCCTGTCCTACTTATGGCGTGTGTGTTGTGAGTCCTTCGAAAAGTACCCTTCCTTCCGATCTTAAGATCTCCATATTTAGTGGTTGCGGCGTTTGTTCAAGAAACATGTCAATGGTTGTTCGTTAGATTGAACACCCAGCTATAGGAATGCAATGTTATGATTCATACTCACCTATGGTTGCTATATTGTACATTTTTTTACGAAACTATACTGTACACTTGATAACCCGACTTCTTCAATGACAGAGAGCACTACATAGAGGTTTGACTGAGCGAGATGAGGTTGAGGGACAAGAAGAGGAACCAAAGGCAGGTTCTCTTGCGGCTCTCGGTTGGTTGCAAGACTGTGAGGGGAAGGACTTCTGGTGCGTGCATGCTTGCCTTCGAACCAAATTGAACCCAACAGAAACACACACAGATGCATTTTGTTCCTGTCCCTGATGTTCTGTTGTGATTGGTACAACCACTGGACTCAAAAGAGCAGAGGATCCGGTAGAAGAAGCAACCGGAGTAGCCAGAGAGCACCGCCCCTATCCTGTATATCGGGAGAAGATGCATTTTGCTCTTCCTTGCTGGCTCTGTCTTCCGTGTCTTCCTTGGCATGGAGAAAAGCGAAGGGGGAGGAGGCGCACAGAGGTGGTCAAGAGCAGGAGAGGAGTAGAGATGTGAATGGACTAGCCCTACTACCGATGCCCATACATACTCTCCGTTTCTTTGGAATTGGTTGGAAGTGTTTCTCCTGGTATCCACTCTCTCATAGGCCTTTTACCTTTGTTGCTGAATTTTGCATTGCTACAGATGGAAGACATTGCGCTGTTGAAGGAGTCCATCAAGAACTGGAGGCAATGGCCTATGACATGGGCATGTATTTGCTTCATGATTTTTGTTGGTTAATTGAGAGTATGTGATGCTCAAAGAAATGATCTACATTCGGACTAAATCTTTTATCTACATCTACAACTTAATGTTTCATGTTAAGAAAAGTATATCCCATATTTCCCCTTACTGGCGGGGAGCATATTTGAGCAGCTGACCGGAGGCTTGGCATCCGTGTCAGTTTGATTTGTTTGCGTATGTTCACTATTTTCTGTTTTCCAAGTGTTGAGTGGCTACATATTTTCTTCGATTTACTGTTGTTTTGCTTGACATGAGCAAAACTAGGGTCATGGCAGTTGGGCATGGGGCATAAAAGATTCATATTATCAGTGTCCATGCCTATATTTCAGGTTATACACCTTTTTAATGTAATCAGCCGTGCATGTCAATGGCAGTGGTTTAAAATACATAAGCTGATTAATCTTGTGCTTGCTTGTCACTTTGTTTCTACTAGGCAAGGTCTGCAATAGATTATATATTCATTCAAATATGACGTGGTCTTCTTCCTTTGCCTTCGTCAAGATATTTGTTTGGGAATTCCTTTTCTCTGTACTTTGTTTGGGTAGTGTTTTTCCTACACATGTCCTTTTTGATTATAAGTTTATGAGCTAATTTGGTCATAATATAACCCTGAACTAAAAGTACTCTTGCACATAAAAAATTCTCTTCTTTACATGTTTGGTCAAAATATAGCTCTGTCCTAAATTCTATTTTGCTTTCAGTTTGAATCTGTCATGACGTGGATAGATATACTGTAACATCCCAAATTTTCAATTTGGAATGTTATACATAGATCATATTTGCATTTTATGTTTTTGCATTTTTGTTCGTGGAGTTCTTCGAAATTCTAAGAAACTCAAGGACCTACGGAGAGCGTTGGGGATTTTACCGTTTTCGTATTTGAGTTCGCTCGAATACCGGTACGAGGACAGTGTGATTCTAATTATTTTTCTCTCCTAAAAATATTTCTAAATAAAATATATGAGCGGGGATAATATGACTTCTCTAAAATAACAGAAATATTGGAGGAAAAATATTAAAATCACTTTTGGTATTTTTCTGGATTTATTTTCGGATTTATTTGCATAGGAAAAATACGCGTTTTCAAAATTGCATTTAGGTCCGGGAAAAATGTTCACTTTGTCCTAAATATTATTAGAGGACGGCGAAAATTTATTTCGGGAATTTTGGAGGCAGTTTGATATTTCTTTCGTTAGTTTTTCTGCGCCGGGACTCTATTAAAAAAAAAACGAAAACCGACCTAGTCTCGTAGCGGACCGGGAGACTGGGCTTTATAAGCCGCAGCCGCCGGCCCAGCTCGCCTCGCCCGCCCCCGCAGCCGCCTGAACCCTAGCCCGAGCCCCCGCCGGAAGCCGCCGCCGCCGCCGCCTCCAGTCGCCGCCGCCGGAAGCCGCCGCCGCCG
This sequence comes from Secale cereale, assembly GCA_902687465.1. Lineage (NCBI taxonomy): Eukaryota > Viridiplantae > Streptophyta > Magnoliopsida > Poales > Poaceae > Secale > Secale cereale. The sequence continues at coordinate 507,185,837 of LR738710.1, forward strand.
CGCCGCGCCGAGCCGCCGCCGCCGCCGCCCCGCCCAGCCGCCGCCGCCCCGCCGCTAGCCGCAGCCGCCGCCGCCGCCCTCGCCGGAGTCCGCCGGAGTTCGCCGCAGTTGAGGTAGTTTTTTTTCGGTTAATAGATCGGTTCGTTTAGGAAAACCTAGATCTGTTTTTTTAACAGATTGGTTCGTTTTTTTATTTTCCGCCGGTTTAGTTAAATAGCGGACGTTCGTCCGTACGTTCGTTTTAACGAACGGTTTTCGTTAGTTAACCGCAGACAGTGAACGTTCGTTCATTAGCCTGTTCGTCGTTTTTCTTTTTGGGGTATTTATCCGTGATTTTTCCGATCGCGATTTCTGCCCTCATCTTGTTTTTCGCTTTTCTTTTCGCTCGAGAGTCGGAATCAGGTGATTCAAAACCCCAGTTCTTCGTCTCGAAGCCCTCTTTACGTTAGATCAAATTGAACAAAGTTTTGGCTACTGTAAAATTTGACTTTAGGCCAACTAGTAATTCGGAGCTCGTTTCTTTTGCAGTTTGAGTTCCGTTGCTTCTTTCGAGTTGATTCTTTTTGCAAACCGGAGTTCTTAAGTTGAACTTTCTGGTTAGATCTCTTATTTGAGTTTTACCCGTGCATTAGTTAAGTATTTATTGTATGCTTGTTTTTTTGATTGCGATAGAGTACCCGGAGTGCGCCGCTTGCTACTTTGAGTCTCTAGGTTTTGCGGATCATCAACAAGGCAAGTAACACTTTGATCATGCTTTCCAGTTACCCAGTTTTCATTGCATTAGTCCAACCCTCACACATTGCATGAGTAGGATCAATTAACTTGTGGGATTGGGAAATAGTTTGAGGTAGTACCTATTACCTGCATTACATTCAAACCCTTGGGAGTTACTTCTACGTTTGCTGTTAGGACATGCTATGCTCGTAGACGTGGTTTGGGTTTGAGTGAAATCCATGACAGATGTGAGTTGTTAATTAATGGTTCAACTTAAGGTGGCAACTTTAATACCCATCTGGGTGGATTGAGGCATCTGGGTATTCCAGGACTGCGTGTTTTTCTTTTGGACCGCCACCCAGGCTCAAAGGGGTCATGAGATTATTCATACTAGAAACTTCCGTGTGCAACCACAATGCTATTATGGGCTCTAGCATAGTATGAGTAAGTTGTGCGAACTCTTACAGTGGTGGACTAGCAGATGTAGGGGATGTAGGTTGGTACGGTCCGCCCGATCGTAAGGTGCTAGCACTTCTGAAAGACTATGTCTCGGTCATCCGTTTCTCAAACACCATGCAGTGCGAGAAACCAAACGGAGGCGATCGAGTCTTGTGGGAAAAGTGCACAAACCTCTGTAGAGTGTACAAACTGATCATGATTAGCCGTGTCCCCGGTTATGGACATCTTGAGTATCTGGTACTTGGATTATCATGTGCATCTCAACATGTTACTCTAATTTAATTTTGTTGGGTTTAATGATTACTTTTAATTGGGGTTGAGAGGATGTCTATCTTCTCAACGATGTTTCAACTACCTTGATAGTTAATTAAAATACATTCCTTTGAAGTAGGGAAAAATTGGCTTTACGCAAAAACTTAACCATAGAGCTTTCCACCAGCCATATTGCATATAGTATAGCTTTACTTTCATTGCATCTCTTGTGTTACCTTGCCAGCATATTCCATGTGCTGACCCGTTTTTCGGGCTGCAACGTTTCATGTTGCAGACTTTTCAGACAACGAGTAAGATGCCCTTTTAGGTCGTGGTTCTATACTCAGTGATGCCGCTGGAGTTAATGGACTCACTTATCTTCCAAAGCTTCCGCTGTTATCGTGTTATATGGCATTCAGCCATATTATTTGTAATAAATTCATCGTTGGACTATCGATGTAATAAGTGTGTGATTGCTACTCTGTTATAAATCCTTCAAGTACCGTGCGTGTTAGCATTATTGATCTAGGGATGACACTGATGCACGGAGATCAGACTGTTTGAGGTCTGGTCGCTACAAGATGGTATCAGAGCATACGCTGACTATAGGACACGACCACTAAGACAAGCCCTAGAACACTATTCACTCTTCTCTCTTCTGACTCCTCATCTTTTCTATTCTTTAGGATGGTGGAAGCAAAGCACAAGTTCATGCAACCGGATGATGATACACCCTTTGGACGACACCTGAAGGAAGTCACCAGATATCTACACATCGGATTACCAAGTTACACTGGAATCTACAATGCCACTCTACCAGAGGAGGAGCGTTGGTTGATTCAAGCTCAAGTTCCAGGAAGGACATTTGCACCTGTCACCTCACTCATAGCATTTTCCTTTAATGCACCTACATGGAGCCTAGGAAGGTGTGACGCCCCCGATTTGTCCGTACACTAATCATGCACGCAAATGTGTACGACCAAGATCAGGAACTCACTGGAAGATATCACAACACAACCCTAGACACAAATTAAAATAATACAAGCTTTATATTACAAGCCAGGGGACTCGAGGGCTCGAATACAAAATCTCGAAAACACAAGAGTCAGCGGAAGCAACAATATCTGAGTACAGACATAAGTTAAACAAGTTTGCCTTAAGAAGGCTAGCACAAAAGTAACAACGATCGAAAAGGCAAGGCCTCCTGCCTGGGACCTCCTAACTACTCCTTGAAGCCGAACTCCACGTAGAAACATCCTCGGGATCTTCTGGCTCCTGGACTCCATCAATCTGGTTGCATCATCCGAGAAGAAGGAACAAGAGGGGAAAAGGGGGAGAAAAGCAACCGTGAGTACTCATCCAAAGTACTCGCAAGCAAGGATCTACACTACATATGCAATGATATCTGTGAAAGGGGGTAATATATGTGGGTTAAACTGCAGAATGCCAGAATAAGAGGGGGATAGCTAATCCAATCGAAGACTACGCTTTTGGCCACCTCCATCGTGCAGCAGTAGAAGAGAATATAAGGAAGTAACAAGTATCCTCGCGTCTCGCAGCCTCCGTCTTGAAGCAGTAGAAGGGAAATAGATGGTAAGTTCACCAAGTAACAACGCATAGCATAAACCTACCCGGTGATCCCCCCCTCGTCACCCTGTGAGAGAGCAACCACCGAGTTATATCTGGCACTTGTAAGGGTGTGTTTTATTAAGTATCCGGTTCTAGTTGTCATGAGGTCAGAGTACAACTCCGGGTCGTCCTTTTACCGAGGGACACGGCTATTCGAATAGATTAACTTTCCTGCAGGGGTGCACCACATAACCCAGCACGCTTGATCCCATTTGGCCGGACACACTTTCCAGGGTCATGCCTGGCCTCGGAAGATCAACACGTCGCAGCCCTACCTAAGCACAGCAGGGAGGTCAGCACGCCGGTCTAAGTCCTAGGCGCGCAGGGGTCCGGGCCCATCGCCCAACGCACACCTGCACGTTGCATACGCAGCCGGTAAGCAGACCTAGCCTCTCCTAATACCAGAGTAGGCTTTCCAGTCCAATTCGGCGCGCGCCGCTAAGTCGCTGACGTCAAGAAGGCTTCGGCTGATACCACGACGTCGAGTGCCCATAACTGTTCCCACGCAGCTGGTTAGTGCGTATAGACCAAATGGCCAGACTCAGATCAAATACCAAGATCCCGTTAAACATGTTATTATGAAATAACCGCGGACAACGACCAGGGCCAGGCCCACCTGTCTCCTAGGTGGTCGCAACCTGCCCTGTCGCTCCGCCACAAAGTAACCATCAGGGGGCTGTCGGGAACCCAGGCCCACCACTACCTGGGTGGAACCACCTGCCCCTTCAGCCCCCATCTCCGAATCATCATCAAGTGTATGTAAAGTATGTATATAGTATATACCCGTGATCACCACCCGAGTGATCACGGCCCAATAGAATAGCATGGCAGACGGACAAGAATGTAGGGCCACTGATGGAATACTAGCATCCTATACTAAGCATTAGGATGACAGGTAAAGGTATCAACAGTGGTAGCAACAATGACAGGCTATGCATCAGAATAGGAGTTATCGAATCAACAACAGTAGTAAACTAATGCAAGAGTAAGAGGGAGGAGAATAGGCGATATCTGGTGATCAAGGGGGGGGCTTGCCTGGAAACTCTGCAGACGAAATGAATCTTCGGAATCGTAGCCGTAGTCGAACACCGCAGCATCAATGGTCTCGGGGTCTATCATAGTATCGGAGTCTACCGAAAATAAGCAACGAAGGGGAAACAAATAAATAACAGAGCAAACAATAGCACACAAAGCATAACAGGGAAATACGTAGTGCTACGTGTGACCTAACGCATTAGGAGGTGATACTGGCAAGGATGAAAAACATCCGGGAAAGTATTCTCGGTGTTTCGCGTTTTCGGGCAGATGAAACGGAGGGGGAATGTTGCACGTTCTGTATGATAGGGATGTGTGGTGGACGAACGGACCGCGTATTCGGATTCGTCTCGTCGTTCTGAGCAACTTTCATGTACAAAGTATTTTCATCCGAGTTACGGTTTAAAAGATATGATTTTCTAAAGTTTTTATTAATTTCTGGAATTTAATATTAATTAAATTAATTCGAAAAGGGTTTATGACATCAGCACGACATCATGCTGATGTCAGCATGGTTGACTGGTCAACCTGACCAGTGGGTCCCACTGGTCAGTGACACAGCGTAATTAGTTCTATATTTAATTAACTAAACCTGATTAGTTTAACTAATTTAAAGTTAATTAGATTAATCACAAATAATTAATTTAATCTTAACATTATTCAATTTAGTTAATTGTCCATTAGGTTAATTAAAGACAGAATTAATTAGATTAATTATCTAGTTAATTAATTAATTAATTAATATTATTAATTATTTATATTTATATTTCTTTTTCTTCTTCTTTTTTTCGTTCTGGGGCCGGGCCCCTTTGTCATAGGGCCATAGGGGTCCTTTAGCGGGGCGGGTGCTTAGCGGGTGCTGGGCATGCGGGCGCAGCCGCAACGGGCGCAGCCCAGCACCGCGCTGCGGGGCACCGGCGGCCCTGGCGCCGGCAGGCAAGCGGCCAGGGGCTGTGCGGGGCCGGCGAGGCAAGCCGCGGAGGGGCAGCGGCGAGCCCAGCGGGGACGGCCCGACGGGCACTAGGTTCGGGCGTCTGCGGCAGTGGCCGTAGCCGCGGCGGCAGTTGGGGGCGGGAGAGCGCCGGCGGCGGGGCGAGGCGGTGGCGGCGGAGCGGTGG
>LR738710.1:507199199-507253638 GCA_902687465.1 Secale cereale
AGGAGGGGGGGCGAGCGAGAGGGGGTGCTCACGTGGGGGGCCGGGTAGGGGTGGCCGGCGGCGTAGGCGTCCGGTGTGGCGGCGGGCGGCGATGGAGCAACGAGGCCTGGGGCCGACGGGGATGAGGAGAGGCGACGGGCGGCGCCAGTTGGGGTCCGGCGAGCACCTGGCGTTGCGGGAGGTCGGGGTAGGCAGCGCGCCGAGGTCGTGGCCCCGATCCAGAAGGGGATCGGGGAGTGGGGAGGAAGCGAGGGGAGAGTGGGGGGACGGTTAGGGTTCGGGGATGGAGGGGTTAGGCCATATAGGCCAGGGACGGGGTGGGCCGGCTGGGCCGGCCTGGTTGGCCCGATGGCCATCTGGGCCGCGGTCCAGTAGGGGGGGTCCTTCTTTTGTTTTTTTTTCTTTTATCTATTTTACTTTTCTGTTATAGTTTTGTATTCTATTATTTTAGTTTTAGTAAAAGATATACTTATTATATAAATTAGTAATTCAACTTCGTTCATAGTCAACAAGAGTCTAGTCCTCAATCAATTAGTTTGACTTTTTATTAATTACAAAAGGTATTTAAATAATTGTTTTTACTATTGTTTTATATATCTTATAGTATTTAAGAATTTTAAAAAGGTGTGGTTTCTCCACCATAATTACTTATGCAATATATGGTTCACTCCGAACATTTTAGTTTTAATATTTGAAAAAGTTTATTGTTTGTCTCTAACTTAAATTTGAAATTTGAACTTGGTTTCGAACTGACACCAGTTTATCCATAGTAATCGAGGTGACGTGGCATCATTAGCGAAGTTTTACTGTAGCTTGATTACCCGGGCGTCACAGAAGGAGTATGGCAGCCCACATTGCTATGGGAAGGATTGGAGAAGTCTACCAGACGGAGCTAAAGGACACTATCTACCAGATTTGTGGACGACGAGATGAGAATTGGGATATGACCAGCACTAGGAAGGGTATGTCCATTGCAGCATTCATCCGGGAGTTGAACCACGACATCCGTCGCCAGGAGCACCAGATGTGTGCTGGGATGATAGATTTGAAGAAGGCCCTAAATAGGAATTTGGAGCTAGAAGAAGAACTCAAGTCTACACGCGACGGACATGAGGAGGAGATGAAGATACTTGTGGAGAAGAATGATGATTTGACACGGAAGTTAGGGATACTCATGGGAGAAGAAGACGAGGAAGAAGAACCCAATGAGATTCCACCGGAAGACTACATCATTATAGATGACACAGATTCGGAAGCTGAGGATAGCAAAGATGAAGACTATGAAGATGAAGCTGGAGCAGATATTATGGAATCCTCTGCCGACCAATATTTTTAGATGACCACCCTGTGACTAGTAGTTTACCTCCATATATTAGATTTAGAGCACCTTTGTAACGATCGTTAGATTTGTAAGACCTTGTTTGAAGTTGATTGGTGTGATATGATTGTCTGTTGGTTTCATGTGCATATGGGTAGTGATTTTCCCTTAGACCTCTTTTCTATTCTAATCTCTTCCCTATACACCCATCAGATGCCTCCAAGACGTGAATTCGAGTTTCCCCCTGAGCTCACCCAGTTGATCCAGCAGCAGAACACCCTGATGCAACTTCTTGTCCAGAACACTCAGAACAACCAGAACAACAACAACAACCCTCCACCACCACCACCGGTGGACAACCTGACACGTTTCTTAAGGTTGCAACCACCTGTGTTTGCTAGCAGCATCGAACCAATTGTGGCTGATGACTGGCTACGCAAGATTGGAAGGGATTTGACCACCGCCAATTTCTCGGATGCTGAGAAGGTGCGATTTGCCGCACACCAGTTGTCTGGACCAGCCGCAGCATGGTGGGAGAATTACACAGCCACTTACCCCGTAGCCAATGTGACTTGGGATCAGTTTCAGCAAGCTTTTCGTACCGGCCATGTCTCAACTGGAGCCATGAGTATGAAGAAGCAGGAGTTTCGCAATTTGCGCCAAGGGAACCGTACTGTGACCCAATACGTGGATGAGTTTAGTACCCTATCTCGTTATGCCCTGGATGATGTGGCCACAGATGCCAAGAAGCAGGAGAGATTTATGGAAGGGCTGAATGATGAGATGAGTGTATAGCTGATGGTGGCAACTTTCAACAACTATCAGGAGTTGGTTGACCGAGCCCTGATGATTGAAAGGAAGCATCAGCAGATTGAGAGTCGCAAGAGGAAGTATGGGCAAGGAAAGTATAATTCGGGAGCTCAGTAGAAGCCTCGCTTTACCCCTAAAGCAGTAGGACAATTTCAGCATACCCATGGAGGAAGTAGATCACACAACCACAATGGCACCAAGAATAGCAATGGTAATGGGAATGGGAATGGAGCCAATGGAAACCAGAACCGCCCTGCACCGTCCACACCCACCAAGAGGGATTTTAGCCATGTCACTTGTTACAAGTATGGGAAGACTAGACATTATGCCAATGAATGCCCAGAAGTTAAGAATGGGAACGACAATGGAAGCGCCGGGAAGAAGCCCAACCCGTTCAACAAAGGACAAGTGAACCACGTGACTGTGGAAGAAGTAGAAGAGCAACCAGATGCAGTTATAGGTAAGTTCTTAGTTAAGTCCTTTACTGCACTCGTTATTTTCGATACTGGTGCATCGCATTCATATATCTCAAGGGGATTCGTGGATAAGTATAAACTGCCGACCCAAGCCCTTAGATCGCCCATGTTAGTAACCTCACCAGGAGCAGAGTATATGGCTAAGTCATGGTGTGATCAGTTGCCCTTAAGGATTGGTAATTATATATTCCCTTCGGACCTAATAGTATTGGAATCTCAAGGACCGGATGTGATATTAGGCATGGATTGGTTATCTAAGTATGAAGGGAATATTGAATGTGTCAGTAAGACCATTTTGCTTACTACGCCGGAAGGAAGAAGGATCAAGTATGTATCCCGGCATGAGTCAAAGAGGAGTAGATTAAATTCCTTGTCAGGAGTTGTACAGGAGGAAGTGCCAGTAGTGAAGGATTATCCGGATGTGTTTCCAAAGGAGTTACCTGGCATGCCACCGGATAGAGATATAGAGTTTTTGATTGAACTTTTGCCAGGCACCGGGCCAATTTCTAAGAGACCATATAGGATGCCCGCAAAGGATTTGGAGGAAATTAAGAAGCAGATTAAGGAGTTACTGGATAAAGGACTCATACGCCCAAGTTCTTCGCCTTGGGGTTCGCCAGTACTTCTAGTGGAGAAGAAGGATGGATCGTTAAGAATGGTTGTTGATTACCGAGGATTGAATGAAGTAACGATCAAGAATAAGTACCCATTGCCAATGATCAATGATCTATTCGATAGATTGCAAGGAGGTAAGGTATTTTCTAAGATCGATCTACGATCAGGGTACCATCAATTGAAGATCCGAGAACAAGATATACCTAAGACGGCCTTTACCACTAGGTATGGGTTGTACAAGTATACCTTATGTCGTTTGGTCTGACAAACGCACCGGCATATTTTATGAACCTGATGAACAAAGTGTTTATGGAGTATTTGGATAAGTTCGTCGTAGTGTTCATAGATGATATTTTGATCTTCTCGAAGGATGAAGAGGAGCATGAAGAGCATTTGCGTTTGGTATTGGATAAGCTTAGAGAACATCAGTTATATGCCAAGTTTAGCAAATGAGAGTTTTGGTTGAAGGAAGTCAGATTCCTCGGACATGTTATATCCGGAGAAGGAATAGCAGTAGATCCCGCCAAGGTGGAGACTGTGACCAATTGGGAAGCACCGACGACCGTTGGAGAGATCCGGAGTTTTCTTGGACTCGCAGGATACTACCGGAGATTTATCGCGAATTTCTCGAAGATTGCAAAGCCAGTGACGGAGTTGTTGAAGAAGGACACCAAGTTCAGTTGGACCGAAGAATGTGAGATTAGTTTCCAGGAGTTGAAGAAAAGGTTAGTATCATCCCCGGTGTTGATTTTGCCAGATCAACATAAGGATTATGAGGTGTACTGCGACGCTTCACGTCGAGGACTTGGAGCAGTTCTTATGCAGGAAGGAAGAGTTGTTGTCAGGACCCCGATCCTAAGTCACACCGATCTAGCTGTAACACGTCATATCACTTTGCGGCCTCACGCACGGTAACCCCACGGGTGCCACCTTACCTGGCCCGGGACCGTTTGCGCATTTTGGCACACGTATATGACAGTGTCGCTAGCATCCATATGACAGAGAACCCGGGCCGACATGGCTAGTTATAAACCAAAAGTGGCACTAAATTACAGAGACAGGCATCCATGACCCAGCAACGAACGTGTCGGTCATCAACATATGAACCCAAGTCGTAGCAAGCTACATGGACTTAAAGGAACAACGCGTGACATTTCCCCTAAGGGACAGACACAGGAACGAAGAAGGACACATGCCGGCCAGCCTACGTGTTCCGAGCAGTAGCAAGCTACCAAGGCTCATTGGAATCACTAGGAGGCATTTCCCTGTAAGATAGGCTACCAAAGGAAAACAACTAGGTGTCGGATCCCACACATACCAAGCATTTCAATCATACACGCAATATGATCAATATGTGCAAATACAACATTGCATCACAACAGAACTCTATGACTCAAAGTACTTTATTTAAAAGGCTCCAAGAGCCATACATAACATAGTCATACAGGTAGGGGTCACATGACCCAACACTCAAGTCATACAGTCATACAAGCACAAGCGGAAGCTACATGTCTGAGTACAGACAACTTAGAAAATAAAACAGGCTTGGTGTAGCCTGACTATCTACAAGGCCCTTCACAAGCTCCAGATCACCGTCTGGGTGTCAAGCTACTCGTCGACGTCAACGTCTATGTAGAACCCATCAGCAGGGGCAGGGTTCTCCTCTGCAACAGTTATTAAGCAAACATGAGTACAAAGGTACTCAGCAAGTCTTACCACAGAACCTATCATACATGCAATATTATCAAAGGGGGTAGTGGAGTTTATAGCAGAATGCCAGCTTTGACCTTGGCTAACCTATACCACAACTCTCAACGGATTGCAAGATATTGTTACGAACACGAGTCCACTACTCACCACATCAATACACTACCGAGGATCCTCTTCCGTCATCCTACGGAAGGGCCATCCACGGCACTCACGCTTATCTTGAGGCTTTTAGTAGTATCCATCAACTTGTCTATGAACTGTAAGAGTAACCAAGTAGTTCGTTCCACGAACAACGGCTATTCGAATAGTTTGATAACCCTGCAGGGGTGTACCTCTTCACACACGCTTCCACCACTTATCGCCGTTTACTCGGCGTGTACTCGGCAACCTTCAAGCGGAAGCCCAGCGAGGGTGTCGGCCACGACCTGACTAACTACTCAAGTCTCTCGTCCAGGTTTATCGCCTATTTGGGTTCCATCCGTGGGGAGATCCGGCCGGGGTGTCGCTCACGGCCCCAAACGATGTGTATAGGGTTCCCGAGTCACCAAACGGGCAACCGGTACACCGTGCCACGTACCTGTCGCATCACAACCCACCCCGAGGGTCAGCGTTGTGCACGACCTCCAGTAAGCTATAAACACCAGAAACTAGTTGCAACTCCTGGATAGAGATCAAGGGTAATTAATAAGCCGAGAGGGTCAATTAAGGATCCCAATGCGTGGTAGTAGCTGTAACTTGAACCACACATACAGATCTCGGGTCCTATGGACGATTCCAATGAAACAACCCACCATGTACTCCTACATGGCCTTTCATCGATACCTTTACCAAGCATATTCCACACTTCCTTCTCTTTATCGATAAGATCATTTCACTCTGATCCATCACCCAGATGAATCAGACCAGACACAACTCTAAGCATAGCAGGCAACATAAACAAATAGCATGGTGGATCACACATCACATGGCTCAATCAACTCCTACACATGCTAGTGGGTTTCAACTATTTACTTTGGCAATGACAGGTCATGCAAGGGAATAGGGTTCAACTACCGCAGCAAGTAGCAGTTCACGCGCTGTTGCCTTAATGCAGTAAAGAGAGCAGGAGCGAGAAGATTGGGTTGTATCGGAATGATCAATGATTGCTTGCCTGACAAGGTAGTTGTCGGGTACTGCTCTTCAACTGGATACGCAGCAGTATCCTCGGGAGCAGGACCTAACATAGGGAATACCGACAATACAATCATTAACAAACAAATGCAACAATATGATGCATGCTCATGACATGGCAAGATGCATGTGTGTTGGCTAATGCAACTAAAATCAGAAGGGTTTGAACCTATTTGAATCAAGGATTCAAATTGAAGTTCAAACTATTATTTAAATAAGTGTATAATCATGTTTTTGATGTATACAGCAAGTTAACTTGTTCAAACATGCATGAAACCAGTGCCATTAGAAAGATTGGATTTTTCTGATCATTTTTCATATATAAATCTTTTCCATCTGAGCTATGGTTGAATTTATATGATTTTTAGAAGTTTTGGGTATTTTCTGGAATTTCCTGAATTATTATTAAATCTAAAAATCCCAGAAAAACCTTTACTGTGTCAGCATGACATCATGCTGACGTCAGGCAGTCAACAGGGCCAGTCCAGGTCAAACCTGACTGGTGGGTCCCTCATGTCAGTGTCTTAGGAGCTAATCCCGGTCATAACCAGGGTTGACTGGGTTTGACTAACAGCGGGGGCCCACTGTCAGTGACTGTGGTGACTAAACTAATTACTGCTAACTCCTAATCATCGAGCCACGTCAGCCCGCCGGAGTTTGGCCGGCGGCGACCATTTCGCACGGCGGGGACTCGTCGAAATCCCTATTCCGGCATCCATTTGCCGCGCGGATGGGCTCGGTGTGCTCCTGGTGATGTACCGCATCCAGCGGTGCCACTGTTTGGACGAGGGGTCGCCGGAGTCGACGGCGACGAGCTCGTCCGCGGCGGTGCTCGCACGGGGTTGGTCGGGATGGTGTTGTAGTGCACGGGAGGAGGAGCTGAAGCTCGCTCTAGCTTGCTGGTGACCTACTGAAGCTAACGGCGTGCTCGGCCGCGAGGTACGGTGCCTATGGCCACGGCGGGGAGTTGGCCGGCGGCGGTGATCGTCGGTGAGCAAAGGGGGTGGCGGCTACAAGGCCTAAACGAGCCCGTGGAGAGGGGGGTTCGAAGCGTGAGCTCACAGCGGTCGCAGAGGGCGTCGAAGTGAGCTCGGGGACGGTCGGACGACGGCGTACGGGCGGCGGCGATAACCAGTGCCGGAGGTTGAAGACGACGGCGAGGAGGACGTTGTGGAGCTCCTGGCGTCGTGTGCGTCGGTGGGGAGCTTCAGGGCGACGAGGCGGAGCTAGTGGTGCTTCTGGGAGGCGAGGAGGTGGCGTAGGGCGCGGTGTCAGCGGTCGTCGGCGACGAGCTCGCTCGGGGGAGCTCGGCGGAGGGAAGAGAGGAGGGGAGAGACACGGGAGAGAGGGGGAAACGGTCGGGGTGGCTCCGTGGCGTCGTTCTAGACCATCCAGAAGGCCGAGGGGCCAACCAGGCAGGCAGGAGGTGGCCGGCGCATCGGCGGCGCTTGCCACCGAGCTGCTTCGTGCGCTGGTGCGACGAAGAAGACGGTGGTGCCCCTGGTGGGCTGGGCCGGCTGGGCCAGCAGGTAAGTGGGCTCAGGTAAGATTCTTCCTATTTTTCTTTTCCTATTTTCTTTCTGTTTTATTTCTTTTGCAACTTTGTTCATTTAATAAAAATGCCTAAACATTTTTATAACTCATGACACTTGTCATACCTACTGTATATAATATGAACAGTAGGAAACATTATAGTTCATGATTATTTGAGCATTTAAAATATTTAAAAGTATTTAAATGCCCAAATTCAAATACCATATGAATTAATCCAAAGCCCTAGATTGTCCTAGAAAATTGTGCACCATTTTTGGCAGAGGTTTAAGACCAAGGCAGAAATGATGAACATTTTGAAGGGCATTTTGGGTACATTGGAAAATATTTTAGTAAACCCTAGTTGTTAGGGGAGGGGTGCTGGGGTTTCTGTTAATCCCATTTCAAGTTTCTTTGGAAGTAAACATGATGCACACCCTAGTCAGATCCTAATGCAAGTGCTAGCTAGGGATGTGACAACTCACCCCCACTTAAAAGAATCGCGTCCCGAGATTCGGGTTCCTCCGGAAAGAGGGTGGGGTACTCAAGTCGAAGACGATCCTCCCTTTCCCAAGTAGCTTCACTCTGGGAATGATGTGACCATTGAACCTTGAGAAACTTGATATTGTGGCGTCGAGTGGTGCGCTCGGTTTGATCAAGAATACGAACGAGGTATTCTCGATATGTGAGATTGTCTTGGAGATCAAGCGTTTCGTGGTCCACTCCGCGGATAGGATCCGAGAAGCAACGCCTGAGTTGAGAAACGTGGAAAACATCATGAACTCTGGAGAGGTGCGGAGGTAGTTCCAATTGGTAGGCAACTTCTCCTCGTTTGGCAAGAATGCGAAAAGGACCGATGTAACGAGGGGCCAATTTGCCTTTGATACCGAAGCGATGGGTTCCCTTAAGAGGAGTAACCCGAAGGTAAGCCTTATCGCCGACTTCAAAAGTCACAGCCTTATGATGACTATCATATTGGGTCTTTTGGCGAGACTGGGCTGTTTTCAATCTCTCACGAACGATGCAAACTTGTTCTTCTGCTTCCTGAATCATATCCGGGCCAAAGAATTGTCTTTCCCCGGTATCTGACCAGTTAAGAGGTGTTCGACACCTTCGTCCATATAGAACTTCGAAGGGAGCTTTACCCAAGCTGGCTTGATAACTATTGTTATAAGCGAATTCGGCAAATGGAAGACACTTTTCCCATTCCATACCGAAAGAAATGACAGAGGCTCGAAGCATGTCTTCCAGAATTTGATTGACTCGTTCCACTTGACCACTTGATTGCGGATGGAAGGCAGTACTGAAAGAGAGATGAGTTCCCATAGCATTCTGGAAACTTTCCCAAAATCGTGAAGTGAAAAGACTTCCACGGTCTGAGTTAATCTCCAACGGTACACCATGAAGTGACACTGTTCGAGAGATATATAAGTCTGCTAGCTGGCTAGCGGTAATACTCTCCCGAACAGGCAGGAAATGAGCTACTTTAGAGAGGCGGTCGATAACGACGAAGATAGCATTATTCCCTTTCCTGGACCTGGGAAACCCGGTAATCAAGTCCATACCGACTTTATCCCATTTCCATTCAGGAATAGCTAGGGGTTGAAGGGTGCCAGCAGGCCGTTGATGCTCTGCTTTGACTCGACGACAAACGTCGCAGTTAGCAATGAATTGAGCAATTTCTCTCTTCATCCTAGTCCACCAGAATCTTTGACGTAGGTCTTGATACATTTTGGTACTACCGGGATGAATCGTGAGAGGAGATTCATGGGCCTCCTTAAGAATCATTTGTCGTAGTTGTGGTTTCTTGGGCACCACCAAGCGGTTCTCTAAGTACACAATACCTCGATCATCCATAGAGAAGCTTCTAGCAACTCCGCTAGCAATGTTCTACTTGATCCGAGATATGCCTTTATCATACCGCTGGGCAACTATGATTTGATCCATAAGGGTAGGTTTCGCCACCAAGGTGGAAAGGAATCCTCGAGGAACAATGTGAAGGTTAAGCTTACGAAATTCCTCGTGGAGAAGTGGTTGACTTTGTTGTAACATTAAGTTGTTACAATATGACTTACGACTTAGTGCATCAGCCATGACATTGGCCTTTCCAGGAGTGTAAGTGATTCCTAAGTCGTAGTCGGTGAGCAACTCAACCCAACGTCTTTGCCTGAGATTCAAATCCGGTTGGGTGAAGATATACTTTAAACTATGGTGATCAGTGAAGATTTCACAGCGATTACCAAGAAGGTAATGTCGCCACGTTTTGAGTGCATGGACTACAGCTGCAAGCTCTAGATCATGAGTAGGATAATTATCCTCATGTGGGCGCAACTGTCGGGATGCGTATGCAATCACTTGACGATCTTGCATGAGAATGCAACCCAGTCCTTGTCGCGAGGCGTCGCAATAGATTATAAAATCCTTGGAAAAGTCTTGTGGTACCAGTACAGGTGCAGATGTCAGGCGTCTTTTCAGCTCCTGAAAACTGGACTCGCACTGTGGGGTCCACTCAAACTTTTTATCTTTCTTGAGGAGTTCGGTTAGAGGTTTAGAAACCTTGGAGAAGTTCTTGACGAAACGTCGGCAATAGCTCGCTAAGCCAAGAAAACTCCTAACTTGCTTGACCGATTCAGGGGGAGTCCAATCAAGGACGGCTTGAACTCGCCCGGGATTGACAACAATACCCTTGCCAGAGATCACATGACCTAGATAGGTTACTTCTGGCAACCAGAATTCACATTTAGAGAATTTGGCATAAAGGCGGTGCTCTCGAAGTTTCGTCAATACCAGCCTTAAATGCTCGGCATGATCTTCCTTGTTCTTGGAGAAAATGAGTATATCATCGAGGTATACCACGACGAATTTATCCAAATACTCCATGAATATAGAATTCATTAACCGAGAAAAGGTAGCTGGGGCATTGGTTAATCCGAAGGACATGACGGTGTACTCATATTGGCCATAACGAGTAACGAAAGCCGTTTTAGGAATGTCCCCGTTCTTGATTTTGATTTGATGGTAGCCCAACCTCAAATCCATCTTAGAGAAGACTGAGGATCCAGCGAGCTGATCATACAGGTCGTTGATCCTGGGAAGCGGATACTTATTCTTTATGGTGACCAGATTGACAGGTCGGTAATCTACAACCATCCGCTCCGTTCCATCCTT
Source organism: Secale cereale (assembly GCA_902687465.1). Classification (NCBI taxonomy): domain Eukaryota; kingdom Viridiplantae; phylum Streptophyta; class Magnoliopsida; order Poales; family Poaceae; genus Secale; species Secale cereale. Next base: position 507,209,997 of record LR738710.1, read on the forward strand.
CTTCTTGACGAAGAGGACGGGGCAAGCCCAAGGGGAAGAACTAGGACGGATGAAACCTTTCTGTAAGGACTCATCGAGTTGTTTCTTTAGCTCAGCTAATTCTAGTGGTGCCATCTTATAGGGTTTCCTAGAGATTGGGACAGTTCCAGGAATAAGATCTATCACAAACTTGACATCTCTGTCAGGTGGAACTCCTGGCAGTTCTTCTGGAAAAACATCCGGAAAGTCACAGACTACCGGGATATCTTCGAGTTCTGGTAGAGGGCTGGCATTAAGAGAGTAAAGCTGACATTCAGCCATTCGGGTCAAGACATTGACTATCTTGCCGGATGGATGTGTAAGTTGAACGGTCCTAGTAAAGCAATCAATCTTGGCATAATGAGTTGTCATCCAATCCATACCCAAGATGATGTTTATGTCCGAGGACTTGAGAGCGATTAAAGATGCAAGGAAAACAAGTCTATCGACAAGGATTTCATTTCCATGGCTTACCCTAGAGGTTTGCCACTTTGAACCAGGAGTTTGAATAACCATGGAAGTAGGCATGTCACAAAAGGTCATGTTGTGCAATCGAGCATAGCTCCCAGATATGAACGAATGGGATGCTCCAGTATCGAAAAGAACAGATGTCGGATGGCAGTTTACGAGAAGCGTACCAAGGACGACGTTAGGATCCTCATAAGCTTCTTCGGCAGAAACATAGTTGACATGACCACGTGCAGTGGGGATTGGCTTGACATAGTTCACCTTGCCGGTTGGCTTGCCACGGCCAACGGGTTTTCCTGGCTGATTCTGGGGACAATCACGCATGTAGTGTCCCGGTTCTCCACACTTGAAACATGTCACAGTGGTGGTGCGTGGAGCAAAGTTGGAGGGTGGACCTCCATAGGTCTTAGCAGGTGCAAACTGTTGAGTTGGGCGAGGCGCCTCATAGGATGGCCTCGGTGTATACTTGGGTGGCAGGGCAGTGTTAGGAACCCACACACGGCGCTTGTGAGAACCAGAGCCGGATGAGGAACCAAGGTCTCGAGTATGCTTGCGGGTGGCCTCGAAGTCGGTCTGGCCTGTCTCAGCACTGATAGCCTTGTTAACCAACTTCTGGAAGGAGGTGCACTCGTGCAAACGTAGATCTCGACGAAGTTCAGGGCTGAGTCCCTTGCGGAACCTCGCCTGTTTCTTGGCATCGGTGGATACTTCCTCAGGTGCATAGCGTGCCAGATTACCAAACTCACGACTGTAGCCATCCACAGTCAAACGGCCCTGGGTTAAATTGTAGAATTCCTCCCGCTTGCGATCCATGAGACCTTCCGGAATGTGATGTTCACGGAATGCCTCACTGAACTCAGCCCAGGTAGTGACTTGGCCAGTAGGACGCATAGCTTCAAAGTTTTCCCACCAAAGACTGGCAGGGCCCTCAAGATGGTAGGCGGCGTAGATAACCTTGTCAGCTTCGGCCACGCGGGCAGAGTGTAGCTTGTGGGTGATACTACGTAGCCAGTCATCAGCATCCAGAGGTTCAGTGGAGTGATGGAACTTCGGTGGACACATCTTGATAAAATCGTGGATTGACACCACGTCATTCCTCTGACGGAACGCAGTGTTTTGCTCAATGCGTTCCAGCAGACGGTTGGTCTCTCTCTTGTTCCGTTCTGCTTCAAGCATAACTTCCGCCAAAGAGGGTGGCTGGGGCAGATTTCCATCTCTAGCCCCACTAGCCTCACCCTGCTCCTGAGCAGCAGGAGTGTTGCGAGTGATGACCATCCTAGGAAAACAAAACAACGGTTTAGACAAGGATGGCAAAAATTTGACATAGAAGTGCAGAATGTAATGGATGACACAGAATGCAGAGATGTTCATCCGTACGACATGGTAATATAGGAACTGCTATATATACACCAGTGGTCATACACACCATACAAAGTTTAGTACAAGCCAAGGCTAAAGTACAACTGCGGTGAAGGACGATACATCCCATCAGAGGCATTCCAAGCTCCTATACATTATTTAACTACACCTCCGGAATTCAGTACACACTAAGTCGTATTCCACAAGACGCGCTGGACTGTGGAAATACAACTACTACAATACTACTACTACCACGGACTAGCTCAGACATTCGCGTAGTAATCCTCGTAGAGATTACAACCGTAGCCTGGAAGTGGTACAGACGGATCTTGGAACTCGCGAGCACTCGAAGGCTGTGGACCATAAGGGCATGGGTGTGGTCTCGGTCCCGATGCTGGTGGTAACCGATGCCCACGTGGAGGTGTAATACCCCCAACGTCACGCCAATCCATGCGATCAGGCAGACGAGTTCGCACAGGATACAAATCCCGCATGTCCAGATATCCGGCGTGCACAGCAGGTGCAAGCCGTGTCAAAGTAGTCCAGTGAGCGGCTCGGGTGTTATACAGCTCCATTCGGAGGGCACGGACCTCACGGTCCCTATCCTCCAACATCTGAACAGTAGTCTGAAGCAGTGGCTCTTCATGAGCAGCATCAGTATACAGACCAGTGTAGTAGCCTTCTTCTCCGGGGAGTGAAGCTGGCATGTAACAGAACTCAGTGTTCAGCAACAGGGCATGCCTAGCACGGAGAATGGTCATCATCGAATAAGCGGCATCCTGTACTACCATCTCGATGGTAATCCCGAGTCCATAAGACCAATGGATGGGATCATTTGCTCCGGGATATGAGGGGTATATCCGGACTATGCAGAAATACTGACTTTGATTGAAATCCCGATACTGTTCCTCCACGGTGTATTCAGGATACCAGCGATAACCGGTCTCAGTCATCACACGGACTAGCATGGCCGTGTGTCCGGGCACATTAATGCACCGAGTCAAACGAACCACTTGGTGAGGGATATGGCCAGACATCTGAAACACGAAATAATGCAAAGGCATTAGTGTTTCTGGAAGAAATCGGGCAGCATAACAACTGTAAATGCTCAAACAAAGATTTGAGACATCATACAAATGATAGCATAGCCACTCAACAATTCCATATCAAGGTTCCGGTTCAACAATCATCATACTCAAAGGATAGAAACTGAACTGAGGCTTGAAACCAACAATCCTAAGAGTCTACGGATTAGTAACACGTTAACTTAGTAAGGATAAGAGGCCTAATCCTAAATCCCCGTAGAAAGAATAGACTGACTCAGATCAGAAGGGCATAAGGTAAAGGAGTAAAAAGAGCCTTATGTTCCCTTCCACAATCAATTCCCCTACATATAACTAAGAATTTTTCTAGACTCAACATCGACCAGTTTGGCTTGAGAAACCTACAGGTAGTCCAGCTCTCATGCCAACGCTGTCAGGACCCCGATCCTAAGTCACACCGATCTAGCTGTAACACGTCATATCACTTTGCGGCCTCACGCACGGTAACCCCACGGGTGCCACCTTACCTGGCCCGGGACCGTTTGCGCATTTTGGCACACATATATGACAGTGTCGCTAGCATCCATATGACAGAGAACCCGGGCCGACATCGCTAGTTATAAACCAAAAGTGGCACTAAATTACAGAGACAGGCATCCATGACCCAGCAACGAACGTGTCGGTCATCAACGTATGAACCCAAGTCGTAGCAAGCTACATGGACTTAAAGGAACAACGCGTGACATTTCCCCTAAGGGACAGACACAGGAACGAAGAAGGACACATGCCGGCCAGCCTACGTGTTCCGAGCAGTAGCAAGCTACCAAGGCTCATTGGAATCACTAGGAGGCATTTCCCTGTAAGATAGGCTACCAAAGGAAAACAACTAGGTGTCGCATCCCACACATACCAAGCATTTCAATCATACACGCAATATGCTCAATATGTGCAAATACAACATTGCATCACAACAGAACTCTATGACTCAAAGTACTTTATTTAAAAGGCTCCAAGAGCCATACATAACATAGTCATACAGGTAGGGGTCACATGACCCAACACTCAAGTCATACAGTCATACAAGCACAAGCGGAAGCTACATGTCTGAGTACAGACAACTTAGAAAAATAAAACAGGCTTGGTGTAGCCTGACTATCTACAAGGCCCTTCACAAGCTCCAGATCACCGTCTGGGTGTCAAGCTACTCGTCGACGTCAACGTCTATGTAGAACCCATCAGCAGGGGCAGGGTTCTCCTCTGCAACAGTTATTAAGCAAACATGAGTACAAAGGTACTCAGCAAGTCTTACCATAGAACCTATCATACATGCAACATTATCAAAGGGGGTAGTGGAGTTTATAGCAGAATGCCAGCTTGACCTTGGCTAACCTATACTACAACTCTCAACAGATTGCAAGATGTTATTACGAACACGAGTCCTCTAATCACCACATCAATACACTACCGAGGATCCTCTTCTGTCATCCTACGGAAGGGCCATCCACGGCACTCACGCTTATCTTGAGGCTTTTAGTAGTATCCATCAACTTGTCTATGAACTGTAAGAGTAACCAAGTAGTTCGTATCGCGAACAACGGCTATTCGAATAGTTTGATAACCCTGCAGGGGTGTACCTCTTCACACACGCTTCCACCACTTATCGCCGTTTACTCGGCGTGTACTCGGCAACCTTCAAGCGGAAGCCCAGCGAGGGTGTCGGCCACGACCTGACTAACTACTCAAGTCTCTCGTCCAGGTTTATCGCCTATTTGGGTTCCATCCGTGGGGAGATCCGGCCGGGGTGTCGCTCACGGCCCCAAACGATGTGTACAGGGTTCCCGAGTCACCAAACGGGTAACCGGTACACCGTGCCACGTACCTGTCGCATCACAACCCACCCCGAGGGTCAGCGTTGTGCACGACCTCCAGTAAGCTATAAACACCAGAAACTAGTTGCAACTCCTGGACAGAGATCAAGGGTAATTAATAAGCCGAGAGGGTCAATTAAGGATCCCAATGCGTGGTAGTAGCTGTAACTTGAACCACACATACAGATCTCGGGTCCTATGGACGATTCCAATGAAACAACCCACCATGTACTCCTACATGGCCTTTCATCGATACCTTTACCAAGCGTATTCCACACTTCCTTCTCTTTATCGATAAGATCATTTCACTCTGATCCATCACCCAGATGAATCAGACCAGACACAACTCTAAGCATAGCAGGCAACATAAACAAATAGCATGGTGGATCACACATCACATGGCTCAATCAACTCCTACACATGCTAGTGGGTTTCAACTATTTACTGTGGCAATGACAGGTCATGCAAGGGAATAGGGTTCAACTACCGCAGCAAGTAGCAGTTCACGCGCTGTTGCCTTAATGCAGTAAAGAGAGCAGGAGCGAGAAGATTGGGTTGTATCGGAATGATCAATGATTGCTTGCCTGACAAGGTAGTTGTCGGGTACTGCTCTTCAACTGGATACGCAGCAGTATCCTCGGGAGGAGGACGTTGCGGAGCTCCTGGCGTCGTGTGCGTCGGTGGGGAGCTTCAGGGCGACGAGGCGGAGCTAGTGGTGCTTCTGGGAGGCGAGGAGGTGGCGTAGGGCGCGGTGTCAGCGGTCGTCGGCGACGAGCTCGCTCGGGGGAGCTCGGCGGAGGGAAGAGAGGAGGGGAGAGACACGGGAGAGAGGGGGAAACGTTTGGGGTGGCTCCGTGGCGTCGTTCTAGACCATCCAGAAGGCCGAGGGGCCAGCTAGGCAGGCAGGAGGTGGCCGGCGCATCGGCGGCGCTCGCCACCGAGCTGCTTCATGCGCTGGCGCGACGAAGAAGACGGTGGTGCCCCTGGTGGGCTGGGCCGGTTGGGCCAGCAGGTAAGTGGGCTCAGGTAAGATTCTTCCTATTTTTCTTTTCCTATTTTCTTTTTGTTTTATTTCTTTTGCAACTTTGTTCATTTAATAAAAATGCCTAAACATTTTTATAACTCATGACACTTGTCATACCTACTGTATATAATATGAACAGTAGGAAACATTATAGTTCATGATTATTTGAGCATTTAAAATATTTAAAAGTATTTAAATGCCCAAATTCAAATACCATATGAATTAATCCAAAGCCCTAGATTGTCCTAGAAAATTGTGCACCATTTTTGGCAGAGGTTTAAGACCAAGGCAGAAATGATGAACATTTTGAAGGGCATTTTGGGTACATTGGAAAATATTTTAGTAAACCCTAGTTGTTAGGGGAGGGGTGCTGGGGTTTCTGTTAATCCCATTTCAAGTTTCTTTGAAAGTAAACATGATGCACACCCTAGTCAGATCCTAATGCAAGTGCTAGCTAGGGATGTGACAGTTGTTTCGTATGCTTCACGACAACTAAAACCTCATGAGAAGAACTATGCACCCACGATTTGGAGTTAGCAGCCGTAGTGCATGCATTGAAGACGTGGAGACATTTTCTCATTGGGAACCATTGTGAAGTATATACGGATCACAAGAGTTTGAAGTATATATTCACTCAGAAGGAGTTGAATCTTAGGCAAAGGAGATGGCTGGAACTCATTAAGGATTATGACATGAGATTGCATTATCATCCCGGAAAGGCTAACGTAGTAGCTGATGCACTAAGCCGTAAGAGCCATGTCAATACCCTAATGATGGAAGAGTTTCCAAAGGAGTTAGCCGACGACCTACGAGAACTACGTTTGGAGATAGTTCCGAGAGGCTATGTAGCAACATTAGAAATCCAGTCTACCCTGATGGATAAAATCAGAGAAGCTCACAAAGCTGACAAGGAGGTTGTCTCTATAACGGAGAGGATGAGCGAAGGAAAAGCTAAAGGTTTTTGCGAGGATGAGCACGACACCCTATGGTTTGAGGATCGAATCTATGTACCCAATGACCCGGAGATCAGGAAGTTGATTTTACAGGAGGCCCATGATTCACCATATTCGATTCACCCAGGAAATACTAAGATGTATTTGGATTTGAAGGATATTTTCTGGTGGACAGGTATGAAGAAAGATATTGTGGAGTACGTAGCAGTTTGTGATGTATGTCAGAGAGTAAAGGCAGAACATCAGAAGCCAACATGATTGTTACAACCTATGCCAATACCCGAATGGAAGTGGGAGAAGCTTGGTACGGATTTTATCACCGGATTGCCCAGGACCAAAGCAGGATATGATTCAATATGGGTAGTAGTAGACCGATTGACGAAGGTAGCCCATTTTATCCCGGTGAAAACCACATATACCAGTGCAAAGTTGGCAAAGATATACATGACCAGAATTGTATGTCTTCATGGAGTTCCGAGGAGCATCGTATCAGATAGAGGAACCCATTTTACCTCAAAGTTCTGGAATCAGTTACATGAAACTTTGGGAACCGGACTAGAGTTTAGCATAGCATTTCACCCGCAGACTGATGGACAGACGGAGAGAGTCAATAAGATTCTGGAAGATATGCTAAGAGCCTGTGCATTAGATTATGGATCTAGTTGGGATGACAACTTGCCCTACGCGGAGTTCTCATATAACAACAGTTACCAAGCCAGTTTGAAGATGGCACCATTCGAGGCATTGTATGGAAGCAGATGCCGAACACCGTTGTCGTGGGATGAAGTTGGAGACCGACAGTTGTTTGGACCAGACTTAATCAAAGAGTCTGAGGAGAAGGTTAAGTTGATTCGAGATAGACTGAAGGTAGCTCAGTCCAGGCAGAAGAGTTATGCAGACTCGAAGCGCAAGGAGATAACCTATGAGATCGGAGACATAGCGTACTTGAGAGTATCGCCTCTGCGAGGAGTTAAACGTTTTGGAGTTAAAGGGAAGTTAGCCCCGAGATTTGTGGGACCTTACCGTGTTTTGGAACGCAAGGGAGAGGTTGCCTATAAGTTGGAATTGCCCGAAGGATTGTCAGGAGTACACGACGTTTCACGTTTCGCAAATGAAGAAGTGCCACGCGGAGACGACCGATATACCGCTTAGAGACACAGTACCCCTGCAAGCAATTCAGTTGGACAGTGATCTGACCTACGAGGAGAAGCCCGTTAAGATTCTCGAGTTTTCGAGTACAGTTACTCGCAGCAAAGTTATCAAATTTTGCAAAGTTCAATGGAGTCACCACACCGAGTAAGAAGCCACCTGGGAGCGAGAAGATGATCTACGCAAGGACCACCCACACCTGTTCTCTAGCCAAGTCGAATCTCGAGGGCGAGATTCATTCTAAGGGGGGTAGGTTTGTAACATCCCAAATTTTCAATTTGGAATGTTATACATAGATCATATTTGCATTTCATGTTTTTGCATTTTTGTTCGTGGAGTTCCTCGAAATCCTAAGCAACTCAAGGACCTACGGAGAGAGTTGGGGATTTTACCGTTTTCGTATTTGAGTTCGCTCGAATACCGGTACGAGGACAGTGTGATTCTAATTATTTTTCTCTCCTAAAAATATTTCTAAATAAAATATATGAGCGGAGATAATATGACTTCTCCAAAATAACAGAAATATTGGAGGAAAAATATTAAAATCACTTTTGGTATTTTTCTGGATTTATTTTCGGATTTATTTGCATAGGAAAAATACGCGTTTTTCAAAATTGCATTTAGGTCCGGGAAAAATGTTCACTTTGTCCTAAATATTATTAGAGGACGGTGAAAATTTATTTCTGGAATTTTGGAGTCTGTTTGATATTTTTTTCGTTAGTTTTTCTGTGCCGGGACTCTATTAAAAAAAACAGAAACCGACCTAGTCTCGTAGCGGACCGGGAGACTGGGCTTTATAAGCCGCAGCCGCCGACCTAGCTTGCCTCGCCCGCCCCCGCAGCTGCCCGAACCCTAGCTCGAGCCCCCGCCGGAAGCTGCCGCCGCCGCCTCCAGCCGTCGCCGCCGCCGCCCCGCCGCCGCCGCGCCGTGCCGAGCCGCCGCCGCCGCCGCTCCGCCCAGCCGCCGCCGCCCCACCGCTAGCCGTAGCCGTCGCTGCCGCTAGCCGTAGCCGCCGCCGCCGCCGCCCTCGCCGGAGTCCGCCGGAGTTCGCCGGAGTTGAGGTAGTTTTGTTCAGTTAATAGATCGGTTCGTTTAGGAAAACCTAGATCTGTTTTTTTAGCAGATCGGTTCGTTTTTTTTTATTTTCCGCCGGTTTAGTTAAAGAGCGTAGTTCGTCCGTACGTTCGTTTTAACGAACTATTTTCGTTAGTTAACCGCAGACAGCGAACGTTCGTTCGTTAGCCTGTTCGTCGTTTTTCTTTTTCGGGGTATTTATCCGCGATTTTCCGATCGCGATTTCTGCGCTGATCTTGTTTTTCGTTTTTCTTTTCGCTCGAGAGTCGGAATCAGGTGATTCAAAATCCCAGATCTTCATCTCGAAGCCCTCTTTACGTTAGATCAACTTGAACAAAGTTTTGGCTACTGTAAAATTTGACTTTAGGCCAACTAGTAATTCGGAGCTCGTTTCTTCTGCAGTTTGAGTTTCGTTGCTTCTTTCGAGTTGATTCTTTTTGCAAACCGGAGTTCTTAAGTTGAACTTTCTGGTTAGGTCTCTTATTTGAGTTTTACCCGTGCATTAGTTAAGTACTTATTGTATGCTTGTTTGTTTGATTGCGATAGAGTACCCGGAGTGCGCCGCTTGCTACTTTGAGTCTCTAGGTTTTGCGGATCATCAGCAAGGCAAGTAACACTTTGATCATGCTTTCCAATTACCCAGTTTTCATTGCATTAGTCCAACCCTCACACATTGCATGAGTAGGATCAATTAACTTGTGGGATTGGGAAGTAGTTTGAGGTAGTACCTATTACCTGCATTACATTCAAACCCTTGGGAGTTACTTCTACGTTTGCTGTTAGGACATGCTATGCTCGTAGACGTGGTTTGGGTTTGAGTGAAATCCATGACATATGTGAGTTGTTAATTAATGGTTCAACTTAAGGTGGCAACTTTAATACACATCTGGGTGGATTGAGGCATCTGGGTATTCCAGGACTGCGTGTTTTTCTTTTGGACCGCCACCAAGGCTCAAAGGGATCATGAGATTATTCATACTAGAAACTTCCGTGTCCAACCACAATGCTATTATGGGCTCTAGCATAGTATGAGTAAGTTGTGCGAACTCTTACAGTGGTGGACTAGCAAATGTAGGGGATGTAGGTTGGTACGGTCCGCCCGATCGTAAGGTGCTAGCACTTCTGAAAGACTATGTCTCGGTCATCCGTTTCTCAAACACCATGCAGTGCGAGAATCCAAACGGAGGCGATCGAGTCTTGTGGGAAAAGTGCACAAACCTCTGCAGAGTGTACAAACTGATCATGATTAGCCGTGTCCCCGGTTATGGACATCTTGAGTATCTGGTACTTGGATTATCATGTGCATCTCAACATGTTACTCTAATTTAATTTTGTTGGGTTTAATGATTACTTTTAATTGGGTTGAGAGCATGTCTATCTTCTCAACGATGTTTCAACTACCTTGATAGTTAATTAAAATACATTCCTTTAAAGTAGGGAAAAATTGGCTTTACGCAAAAACTTAACCATAGAGCTTTCCACCAGCCATATTGCATATAGTATAGCTTTACTTTCATTGCATCTCTTGTGTTACCTTGCCAGCATATTCCATGTGCTGACCTGTTTTTCGGGCTGCAACGTTTCATGTTGCAGACTTTTCAGACGACGAGTATGATGCCCTTTTAGGTCGTGGTTCTATACTCAGTGATGCCGCTGGAGTTGATGGACTCACTTATCTTCCAAGCCTTCCGCTGTTATCGTGTTAGATGGCCTTCAACCATATTATTTGTAATAAATTCATCGTTGGACTATCGATGTAATAAGTGTGTGATTGCTACTCTGTTATAAATCCTTCAAGTACCGTGCGTGTCAGCATTACTGATCCAGGGATGACACTGATGCACGGAGATCAGCCTGTTTGAGGTCTGGTCGCTACATATACTCTAGACCTTGAGATATAAGTACGTAATTAAAGAAGTGGACATCTTGGTCATTGCAAATTTTCTCTGTTCATTTTTAAAAGAGTGGATTACAATTCTCCGGGAGCAACGCTACTGAGGAAGTTATTCATCCATCTTGCTTTTCAGAAAACTTGTGACCACAGAGGCCGAAGTCGCCACCCTATAAGGTCGCGCTGATGGTAGCCCATACTGCTTTGCGATGAATAATATCATAACAGCTAATGTATGAATTTTTCATACCGCTTCAGCTAATCTGTGAATAGGTCTGTACTCTGCGCCTACATATTTTGATGATCTACACTGCTGCCACAGCTGGCCAATATGATGATATGTTTAATGAAGCCTTCAAATATTCAATTAGCATAGCTCTAACAGGTAAGGATACTTTAGGTTGCAGCTTAGCTATTTATCTGTGAATATTACACTTACAACATGCTATTTCTTTGTTTTTTCGACTTAAAGTTTCTATGAATTGTGGCTTAACTATGATACTTTAGGTTGCACGCTCAACTATGGTTACTTTAGATTGCACGCTCAACTATGTATCGAGTATTCTATTACTATGTCTTTCAAAGGTAAGGATACTTTAGGTCTCTGTCATGCCTCTCCATTTCCCGCCTTTCCCGCTTAGCCAGAAGAGGTGGTATAGTGGAGCAAGCATCATGTGACAAGGCTTATTTATTTATTTGGACCTAAATTTCTTAGTATATTACCATAGACCTTATGTTAATATTCATTCCTAGCCATACTCCTAATATTTTGTATTTACCATTCTACAAATGCTTCAGCGAAACTTTTCTTTGTTTTAGTTCTTTACAGTTTTGTCATCTTCCAATAGAAATTACTCCATATAACAGCAGGGAGGCCCCTACTGTATCCATCTATATATTTTTCTTCCGAAAGCATGTGATTTGAAGTTCATTCTGGTGTATGAAATAAGTAGTTGATTGTGCAGTATTTTAAATGAGCAAGGCATGGGGGAAAGATTATGTACCATGCGTAACTATCTTTTAGTCTACAATTGAGTTGATGTTCTGTGAGATTTAAAAACTAAGTTGATAATTGGCATGGTTTGCATTACAAGTGTTGTGTGCTTCCTTTTACTTGTTCCCTTGTTGTTCAATTCCTTATTTCTATAAGGTTTATGTAATTATGTTTGATTCAAAAGGTTTAGATGCCATACTTTGCATGGCCTGTTACTAAAAGAAATTTTTGTTGTTATTAGGTACCAATGAGGTTATTGATGCCGCCGGAAAGTTGTCGTTGGCTATAATAAGGTTAGGTACCAATCTTGTTATTAAAGTTGTTATGGTATATGCTGCTACTACATAATTATACTCTTATGTGGTCAGACAAGTGTTCTTGTAGATATACCTTTGTGTAATATACAACTGAAGTACTCCCTCCGTTCGAAAAACTTGTCCCACAAATAGATGTATCTAGCACCAAGTTAGTGCTAGATACATCCATTTGAGGAACAAGCTTGGGACAAGCTTTTTCGATGGAGGGAGTACGATCATTTTCTTGCATACACTAAGCATACTAGGATGCATACAATGCCAAAAAAACTGTTGAAATTTTGTGTGTCGGGCCTTAAGAGTAGATTGCCTTTTCTGTACTTTCGTGCTTCATCCATTCATTATTATTAACATGTTTACACTTCACTATTAATGTACGGTTGTTTACCTTTTGGTGCCAACTTACCGATTTGTGCAATCAAATATAGAAAAGGATCTCATTTTGGAGACGACAGCCTCGCTGATGGCATGCTTTAGGATGACCTGATGGTTGATGCAAAATATTGTATTATTATAGTCATAGAAGAACTTGCTGATATATGTATTTATAGGATTATCTGATATTTGATGCAAAATATTGATGGCCAGGTGAATGCACTGAACTCTTTAAGACCGAGGGCCCCTACGGCAAAATATTGTATTATTATAGTGATTGAAGAACTTGCTGATATATGTATTTATAGGATTATCTGATATTTGATGCAAAATATTGATGGCCAGGTAAATGCACTGAACTCTTTAAGAACGAGGGCCCTTACGGCATATGCCAAGGGCATCCATGGACAACCTGCCCAATGTCTGGATTCACCTAGGGGTACAACCGGGGACACTTCTGGCTGCCTGCAGGTCTGGAAATCAGACAACATCTCTTAAACCCACTATCCCCTAATGCATGAATCTGTATGCTCAGTTTGGCTATAGCTAATTTGTCACCGTTTCATCCTATTCCATAATGCAAACATCCTGTTTTTTCATTGAGAGAAAAAACATTAAGAATTTTTGCACATTCTATTGTAGCAAGTGATTGTATGAATAACAGTAGTGTGTTTGGCCATTTTTTCATGTGGCTTCCAAAAAAATTGGAATGTTTGTTCTGCTGGTACAATTCTCTTTGGCTAGGAAATTTTGGCCTCCAATAACATAAATGAACCTAAAATTTCTTAATATTTTATATCACATTTTGTATTGATGTTCTTCATGCAGGTTCATATTCCAAGAGGATCAAGCAAATAATGTCACGCGTTTCTCGGCAAGCGCCAAGCCCTCTGACACCCAGCCGTCCGCTGTTGTCTCTGCCTGAAGGATTATGTTTCTCCACACATCTGCTACTCATATTTAAATTCCAGTATGTTCTTTGTTTATTTTCTGTCAACAAAATGGTGGAACCTGTTATTATTTTCCCATAATCATTTTGATGGGCAATTTGTCAATGTATTTCTAGCTGGAATTGCATGCGTATCTTGCAAATTTACATTGCAACAAATTAATAAGGAGAATAGAAAAGCATTTGGATCCATTTAACATATTTGTATGGTATTTTTCTAAAAGCTCAAGGTTAGAGATGTGACACTGTATGAGGCTATCATTAGTATGGATGATAAATTAATGTTAAAATATTGTTTGAATTTCCTTCGTTCTATAAACGACAATACAAGCTATGTTTGTGCCATGATTCTATTCCAATTTTTTTAACAAGTGGCAATTAATGACACATCAAATGTTCTGTATTGAAATGGATAATTTTGTTGCGTTGGGTTTAGTAGTTCATAATGGTTTTATGCCATGACAAGAGTAATTTTGTTTGTATTATAACCAGTTTCGGTTTTCGTTCTTTTGGTAGAAATAGTCAGATAGTGTTCTTAATGAAACATTGCATTTATTTCATACAAGTCACTAGTACAGTTTGCACCTAGCAAATAAATTTATATCACTATCTATTTTACCAGGTAAACACCAACATGTTGTTTGAGGTGCATGCATCAGTTGTAGCAAAGATGTGTGTATGAAGATACATTGCTGACCATGGAGCACTGCAAGCCTTCAGAAAATGTACTGCAACTTAGAGACTTGGCACATTTCCACTTGCTCCTACCATCATGCAAGTGGTCGATGCTTTAGTGTTGAACTATTTATAAAGCCCTCTTTTTTGTTTTTTCTATGTGATGTGCCCCTTACCATAAATACTTGTTATGTGGATTCAATAGAAATGATGTTTTAGGCATGTTTTATAGTTATAAAACATATGTCATAGACGATAGTTGTTGTTATTATGAAGACGTTTCAAACTATTGTTCCACTGCTATTCAGTGTTTGATGCTCCTTCATTATTTTTATACAGAAGGGCTAAAGCTCCAATCATATATGTTTGCTCAAACCTAAAGCTCCTAACTAGAGAAAATATTTTGAAAGCACTCATTATTTTGAAGTTCCTATATTTTTAATCAAAACAATTTTAAAGGTACATATATTTTTAAACAAAAGCCTATGCATTTTTTTGCTCAAACACACAGTTACTGAAAATTGTGAATGTTTTCAATGCGAACATGATTCCAAATGAGTCTGTGAATATGGTAACAAGTATTTTGTGCTATCAAATTAAAATGTGTTCTCTATTAAAGGGTATTGAAGAATATACAATTTTTTCATCCGGCAATGTGAACATGATTCCAAATGAGTCTGTGAATATGGTAACAAGTATTTTGTGCTATCAAATTAAAATGTGTTCTCTACTAAAGGCTATTGAAGAATATACAATTTTTTCATCCCGCACATGGATTTAGCATTCCTCTGTGCCATCTAGGTCGACGGGTCCATATGTGCTTGCTCATAACTAAACCAACTAAACCATGGATTTCTTTTCAATATTTTTTAACTTATATTTCTCATTGTGATAACCATATTTTCAACAAATACAATGCTTCCTTAGCAGGTTTGTACATGTTATACAATTTTTTTCAAACTTGGATTCGCAGCATGATAATCATATTTCCAATATAGCATGGTTTAACACATGAGCTTTCTACTACCAATATCGAATATTTTCTTGCAAAATGAAACTATTTTCATCGACAATGTGACTTTAGCGGGTCACTGCGCCATTTGGCGCAATGGGTCAACTAGTATATATATGGTGTTTCTGCCATCGCAAACATTTGCATCTTTTTTGACGATTTTTACATCACCATTTGCAATTAATGCATCGCACACAGTTTTGTCAAAGGGTCTCTGATCGTAGTGTCGCATTACTAGCATTCTACAGTAGTGCAAGGATGGAGCGTTTGGGATATTCCATCTATCACAAACAGTTGCGTGACGAATCGCGTTTGGGATAAATGCTGGCAACGCATACGCTTAGTTATCCAAAACGTATGCATTGCTACACCCTATCCCTGAAGGTTTCTGAGTCATGTGGAAAGGACCCCCCTATCGCCCACACTCACTAGGCGAAGGTTTAAAAAGCCGTCGCGGAAAGGGGTTAAAAACCATTTGTATAGCAGTTCGATGTTCTAGAGAGATTACCAAAAACCATAAATAGTTACAGGGGAGATTGGGCACGGTAGCACCATGTGCTTCCATCGATGTATAAAGGGGTGATGCAGAGTTTGTTGTAACAAATAAACATGCATCATGTATGCTTTAGTCCCATTTTTTTCACTTAATGGGAAACAACGGTACTACAATAGCTTCGATTCAACTTTTATTTAAAACTGTACCAATATAAGTAGCACGGCATCTCAAAGCGCACTGCACAATCATGTGGATGAAGGATGGTACTAACCTTTCTTTAGTCAGACTTGAAAGACCTCAAGATCAAATACGAATCTGCAACCACGGATATGTAATCCAATCTCGTTTTGTGTAGTTCCACTCAATCAAGCAAAGTTGCCGGTGTGATATTTTAGTTGAACTGCAAAAAACACTCTTGAAACAAAAGTGTTTTGCGTACTGAAGCAAAAGGTCACAATAGCAACGGGTTGAATAGATATCCTTGTTTTCACAGAGGTAAAAAGGAGAAAATTACTGGCCTATAAAGGAGGATTGGCCGGCGGAGAGTTCCCCTCTCAGACTTGATCGATGGGGAGGTCATGTGGCGGGATGCGATATGAAATACACGCACATGATTAGCAGTGAACACATGAAGCAAATGTCCGGGGAGTCTTCAGATTCATACCTTTAGGCAGGGGGTTTCACCTTGGGGTTCCTCTGAGGTACCTCTTCGGACACAGTGGACTCCTTGTTGGAGTGCGAGCTGTCGTCGGGCAAGACCAATTTGGCCCTGCGCGGCTTCTTCAGGGCATGAGGGGGTTGTTCCTCCGATGTCGCCCTCTTCTTTGTCCGAGAGGAGTCACTCTCTTCCCCATCCTCTTCATGCTTCCCCTTGTGACTGGAAGAGGCTTGAGGTCTCCCTAGACCTGGTATCCGGATGCACCCTTGGGCGGAGGCTTTCTCAGGCCTCCCTCGCCTCGTTCTTCTTCTTCTCCTTTTTCCCTGGCGCTTTGTACGGTGCCATGGTCAGCATCTCCTCTAGTAGGGCCGACCTAAGGCCTTCGGGCAGCAGGGCCGGACAGTTGATTTCCGTGGCTTTGTTGAGCTAGCCATTTGAGTAAAGGGGAAGAAGGATTCATATCCCTTATCAAAAGGCAAATATCCAAACATAAAATAACAGAGCTTTATTACCTTCTTAGGAGGGTGCACAACGTCGAGGCCGATATCCTCCTCCTTGGACGACCACTCATTTTGAGGCTTAAACAACACCTTCCACAACTTGTCATGGGTGGTGCCATAGATACGGAGCACTGTGGTCAGATCTTCGGGCATGTAAGCCCACATGGGGGCGGCCCGTAGTTGGCAAGAGGAGGCGGCAACAGATCATCACCTGAACCACATTGGTCAGCTTAGCGCGTGCCTTTATCAAGTTGGAGACACGCTTCCGCAACGGCTCCACCTCCTAGGAAAACCCCCAATCGAGGCCCTTCTTAGACCAATAAGTCAGACTAGTGGGAGGTCCCGATCTGAATTCGGGAGCCACCGCCCATGCCACGTCACACGGTTCTATGATGTTGAACCACTACTTCTGCCCGACCTTGACAGAATCTATGAACGTGCCCTCCAGCCACTCCACCCAGTGAACTTGCTAATCATCGCTCCCCCGCGGTCCGCCTGCTGGCCACCGACTATCTTCGGCTTGAAGTTGAAGATTTTTAGCCACAAGCCAAAGTGTGGCTTGACCCACAGAAAGGCCTCTCAAATGATGATGAAGGCCGAGATGTGCATAAAGGAGTTTGGGCCTAGATCGTGGAAACCTAGCCCATAGAAGAACATCAGTCCCCTCACGAAGGGGTGGAGCGAGAAGCCCAGTGCCCAGATGAAGTGGGGGCCGAACACCACCCGCTTACCTGGTCAGGGTGTGGGGACGACCTGGCCCTCTTTTGGAGCCCGATGAACGATGTTGGCTTAGAGAAAACCAGCTCACTTTAGATCCTCGATATCGGTGTTTGGTGATGATGGAAGCATCCCACTTGCCTTTCGCACCAGATCCGGCCATGGTCAAGTCGATCGAGTGGCTGAAAGGGGGGTCTTGAGGTGGGCTGGGTCAGGGCGATGGAGCTCTGGAGATTGAGAAAGCAATGATGAGAGGAAGGAGAAGGCGTACAAAGATTGTGGTGGATGCCCCCCTTTTATAAGCCACTGAAATGCCAAGAGTCCTTTTACTGTGCCGCAAGCCTCGCAGCTTCCCGATGAA
The DNA here is from genome assembly GCA_902687465.1 of Secale cereale. Lineage (NCBI taxonomy): Eukaryota > Viridiplantae > Streptophyta > Magnoliopsida > Poales > Poaceae > Secale > Secale cereale. Next base: position 507,227,895 of record LR738710.1, read on the forward strand.
ATCATGGCATTATACGCGAGTGGGATAACTGAAATCATTGATCATATCCCTTAAAAACGGGCACGATCACCATATTGATGCGATGTGGCAATGGAGGCACCGCCTCGAACCGCGAATCGAGTTTTTACAATGGTTCAATATCTATGCTCGGATGTGACCTTTTCACCCGAAGTTGTCAGATAAATGCACCATTCACACTCGAGTAGTTGGCCTTCGAGGCTAAGTAACACTTACAGTTAAGACTCCGAATATAATTCAGTTAGTACATGTCCAAATCTAGCCAAGCCACTCTTGGAGGCTCGACTAAAGGGAATTACTTCGAACAAAGAGGGGAAGGAGAACTCGCCACGCAAGCCGGAGTCTTCAGACGCACAAGGACTGTGGGAGTCGAGAAACACCTGCATTGGAGGCTAGTTCGAGGGCTACTAAGGGAGTCCTAGACTAAGGGCTCCTTGGGATGCCGGCCTATTTATATGGACCGGAATGTAGGGCCGGACAACAACTACTAGAAGGCCGAGCTATGAGGTGAACCCGTATCCGGACAGGAAATCTTTGATGCCTTGGTGTATTCTCCAAGTAAAGAATCAACATGTTAGTTCTTTCCATGTAACAGACCACGTGTAAACCCTGGTACCCCTGGTATCTATATAAACCCAAGGCTTTAGTCTTTAGAGGCTAGAACAATGACATCATCCTACTTGCCTAGGGTTTAGTTCATTTGATCTCATGGTAGATTGACTCTGTAATCATCCTATACACTTCAATATAATCAAGCACGACGTAGGGTTTTTCCGCTTCGAGAGGTCCTGAACCTGGGTAAACACCATGTTCTTCATCCCTTGTTCCCCATTAATCCAAGATCCATAGCTTGGGACCCCCTACCCAAGATCTGTCAGTTTTGACACCGACATTGGTGCTTTCATTGAGACTTCCGCTGTGAGATCACCAAAAGATCAATGGTTCACCTAATCATCAGAGATGGTGTCAACACCGAGGACATCTTTCTCTCCAGCCAGCTTTTCGCATTCGGCAGCATTGTTCTGCATGCTAACCTGGCCGGTAATCCCGACTAGGTCGACAGCGTCGCCCCGAGCACCAGATCAGGTTCGGTAACCTAGAGTATGTCGCTGACGCTCGAGGTGATCTGATCTTCGGCGGATTATCATCTTCGCTCGAGGCACCCAAAGACCCTGAAGCTTCAACTTTGGGATCTCCTTCTGACCCCACCCCTCGGTCGCCCTTTACCTCATATCTGTCCTCAAGCCTGGAAGCGATCTCTACGTCCGAAGACCAGGAGTCAACCCTGGCCGGAATCGCTTCCCTTTCCTCATATCCGGCCTCAGGCCTAGAAGTGATCTTTGCGTCCGAAGACCAGGAGTCAACCCTGGCCGGACTCGCTTCCCTTACCTCGTATCCAGTCTCAAGCCCGAAAGTGATCTCTGTGTCCGAGGATCGGGAGTCAACCCCGGCCGAACTCGCTTCCTTTACCTCGGATTCGGCCTCAAGCGTGGATGTGATCCCCTCATTCGAAGATCAGGACTCAACCCTGGCCGGACTCACCTCTCCTGCCATGGATCCGGTTTCAGCCTTAGATGCGACTACGACATCTGAACACCAGGAGTTGACCTTGACCAGACTCGCCCCTCAAGCCATCTCACTGGAGGTAGACTCTGGAGATGCTGGATTGGATCATGACGATGAACGTCGCGGAGGGCCTATCCTCGACCTACGCTCAACTTGGTATTGAGACAGGCCACGGGTAATTTTACGCCCCACCCACCACCTACTTAATAGCCACTGATAACCCACAAGTATAGGGGATCGCAACAGTTTTCGAGGGTAGAGTATTCAACCGAAATATATTGATTCAACACAAGGGGAGCCAAAGAATATTCATGAGTATTATCAATTGAGTTGTCAATTCAACCATACCTAAAAGATTTAATATGTGCAACAAAGTTTTTAATAGCAATGTAATATGATAGTAACGGTAACAGTGGCAATAGTATCAGTAACAGTTTTGTAGTGATTGTAACAGCAGCAGCAACAACAAAAGTAACTTAGCGAAGATCAATATGTGAAAAAAAAACTCGTAGGCATTGGATCGATGATGATAATTGTGTCAGATGATATTCATCATGTAGAAGTTATAAACTAGAGAAATGAAGAACTAGCTCCAATTCATCAGTGTAATGTAGGCATGTATTCCGTATATAGTCATATGTGCTTACGAAAAGAACTTCCATGACATCTTTTGTCCTACCCTCCCGTGGTAGTGGGGTCCTAATGGAAACTAAGGGATATTAAGGCTTCCTTTTCATAGAGAACTGAAACAAAGCATTAGCACTTCATGAATACATGAACTCCTCAAACTACGACAGTCACCGGAAAGAATCCCAATTATTGTCACCTTGGGGTATGCGGATAATAACACGTAATAGGTGCATATAACTTGCAAGATAGGATCAAGAACACATATGTATTCATGAAAACATAATAGGTTCAGATCTGAAATCATGGCACTCGAGCCCTAGTGACAAGCATTAAGCATAGCATAGTCATAGCAACATCAATCTCAGAACATAGTGGATACTAGGCATCAAGCCCTAACAAAACTAACTCAATTACATGGTAAATCTATTCCAACCCATCACCGGCTAGAAAGCCAACGATGGAATTACTCACTCTCGGCAGTGAGCATCGATAAATTTCTGATGGAGGAATGTTGATGATGACGATGGTGACGGATTCCACTCTCCTGAGCCACGAATGAACACTAGATCAACCCTCCCGATGAAGAACATGAGGCGGCGGTGGCTCCATATCGTAAAAGGTGATGAATCCTTCTCTCTGGGTTTTTTCTCCGCGAATAGGTATATATGGAGTTGGAGTTATGGTTGTCGGAGCTCCAAGGGCCCCACAAGCCAGGGGCGCCCTAGGGGGTACGCGCACCAACAGGACTTGTGGCCCCTGGGTGGGCCCCTGTGGTATCTTTTTCCACCAGTATTTTTTATATATTCCACAAAAATTCTTTGTAAATGTTTAGGTCAATCCAAGAACTTTTATTTCTGCACAAAAATAACACCCTGGAAATTCTTCTGAAAACCGTGTTAGCGGGTTAGTTCCATTCAAATCATGCAAATAAGAGTCCAAAACAAGGGCAAACGAGTTTGGAAAAGTAGATACGATGGAGACGTATCAACTCCCCCGAGCTTAACCGATTGCTGCTCCTCAGGCAATTCAGTTGACAAACTGAAAGTGACATAGAAAAACTTTTACAAATTCTATTTCATCTTTTTGTTGCAAATATGTCAAGCCAATGTTCAGGTTTTGAGCGAAGATTATGAACTAACCATACTCACAATAACATTTAGATCTCACATTTACTCATATCAATGGCATAATCAACTAGCGAGCAATAATAAGATATCTCAGATGACAACACTTATTTGAAACAATCATGACACAATATGATATAATGGTATCTCGCTAGCCCTTTCTCAGACCACAAAACATAAATATAGAGCACCCTTCAAGATCAAGGACTGACTGGACATTGTAATTCACGACAAAAGAGATCCAGTCACACTCATACTCAACATCAATTAACAACAAAGCATATAAATTACAAAAGTGCTCTCCAACTGGTGCTTTAATGAGAAGATGATTACTCGGCAATAAAAGTAAATAGAGGCTCTTCGCAGAGGAAAGTAGGGATTTGTAGAGGTGCCAGAGCTCGAAGCTTTTAAAACAATGATGGATATAATTTTTAGAGATACGCTTTCATTATCAACGCAACGACCGAGAGTTCTCAAAATCTTCCATGCTAAACACATTATAGGCGGTTCCCAAATGGAATAAAGTTTTTAACAAACACACTCCATGATAACCCACAAGTATAGGGGATCACAACAGTTTTTGAGGGTAGAGCATTCAACCCAAATTTATTGATTCGACACAAGGGGAGCCAAAGGATATTCTCAAGTATTAGCAGTTGAGTTGTCAATTCAACCACACCTGAAAGACTTAATATCTGCAGCAAATTATTTAGTAGCAAAGTAGTATGGAAGTAACGGTAACAATGGCAAAAGTAAAAGTAGTAGTTTTGTAGCAATTGTAACAGTGGCAGCGGAAAAGTAACTAAGGAAGATCAATATGTGAAAAGCTCGTAGGCATTGGACCAGTGATGGATAATTATGTCGGATGCGATTCCTCATGCAACGGTTATAACATAGGGTGACACAGAACTAGCTCCAGTTCATCAATGTAATGTAGGCATGTATTCCGAATATAGTCATACATGCTTATGGGGGAAAACTTGCATGACATCTTTTGTCCTACCCTCCCGTGGCAGTGGGGTCCTATTGGAAACTAAGGGATATTAATGCCTCCTTTTAATAGAGTATCAGACCAAAGATTTAACACTTAGTGAATACATGAACTCCTCAAACTACGGTCATCAACGAGAGTGGTCCCGATTGGTTGTCACTTCGGGGTTGCCGGATCATAACACATAGTAGGTGACTATTGACTTGCAAGATAGGATCAATGACTCACATATATTCATGAAAACATAATAGGTTCAGATCTAAAATCATGACACCCGGGCCCTAGTGACAAGCATTAAGCATGGCAAAGTCATAGCAACATCAATGTTACAACATAATGGATACTAGGGATCAAACCCTAACAAAACTAACTCGATTACATGGTAAATCTCATCCAACCCATCACCGTCCAGCAAGCCTACGATGGAATTACTCACGCACGGCGGTGAGTATCATGAAATTGGTGATGGAGGAAGGTTGATGATGATGACGACGACGATGATCTCCACTCTCCGGCGCCCCGAACGGACACCAGATCAGCCCTCCTGAGAGAGTTTAGGGCTTGGCGGCGGCTCTGTATCGTAAAACGCAATGAATCCTTCTCTCTAATTTTTTTTCCTCCCCAAACGTGAATATATGGAGTTGGAGTCGAGGTCGGTGGAGCCTCAGGGGGGCCCACTAGACAGGGGGGCGCGCCCAGGGGGGTAGGCGCGCCCCCACCCTCGTGGACAGGGTGTGGGCCCCCTGGTCTTGATTCTTTCGCCAGTATTTTTATATATTCCAAAAATATTCTCCGTGGATTTTCAGGTCCTTCCGAGAACTTTTATTTCTGCACAAAAATAACACCATGATAGTTCTGCTGAGAACAGCGTCAGTCCGGGTTAGTTCCATTCAAATCATGCAAATTAGAGTCCAAAACAAGGGCAAAAGTGTTTGGAAAAGTAGATACGTTGGAGACGTATCAACTCCCCAAAGCTTAAACCTTTGCTTGTCCTCAAGAACTTCAGTTGACAAACTGAAAGTGATAAAGGAAAACTTTTACAAACTCCGTTTGCTCTTGTTATTGCAAATATGTAAAGCCAGCATTCAAGTTTTCAGCAAAGATTATGAACTAACCACATTCACAATAACTTTTAGGTCTCATGTCTACTCATATCAATAGCATAATCAACTAGCGAGCAAGAATAATAAACCTCAGATGACAACACTTTCTCAAAACAATCATAATATGATATAACAAGATGGTATCTCGCTAGCCCTTTCTGAGATCGCAAAACATAAATGCAGAGCACCCCTGAAGATCAAGGACTGACTAGACATTGTAATTCATAGTAAAAGAGATCCAGTCACATTCATACCCAATGTAAATTAATAGCAATGCATGCAAATGACGGCGGTGCTCTCCAACTAGTGCTTTTTAATAAGAGGATGATGACTCAACATAAAAGAAAATATATAGGCCCTTCGCAATGGGAAGGAGAGATTTGCACAGGTGCCAGAGCTCAAGTTTTGAAACAGAGATAAATAATATTTTGAGTGGTATACTTTCATTGTCAACATAAAAACCAAGAGATCTTGATATCTTCCATGCTACACATGTTATAGGAGGTTCCCAAATAGAATGGTAAAGTTTATACTCCCCCACCACCAACAAGCACACTCCATGGCTTGCCTGAAACAACGGGTACCGTCCATACCAACAACAGCCCTAGGGGAGTTTTGTTTAATTATTTTGATTTGAGCATGTGATTGGGCATCCCAGTTACCGGCCATTTTCTCGTGAATGATGAGCGGAGTCCACTCATCATGAGAATAACCCACCTAGCATGGAAGATATAGACAACCCTAGTTGATACATGAGTTGTTTGAGCATACAAAACAGAATTTCATTTGAAGGTTTAGAGTTTGGCACATACAAATTTACTTGGAACAGCAGGTAAATACCGCATATAGGAAGTTATGGTGGACTCATATGGAATAACTTTTGGGGTTTATGGAAGTGGATGCACAAGGAGTATTCTCGCTTAGTACAAGTGAAAGCTAGAAAGAGACTGGGAAGCGACCAGCTAGAGAGTGACAATAGTCATGAACATGCATTAAAATTAATCAACAATGGGTGCAAGCATGAGTAGGATATAAATCACCATGAACATAAATATCATGGAGGCTATGTTGATTTTGTTTCAACTACATGCGTGAACATGTGCCAAGTCAAGCCACTCGAATCGTTCAAAGGAGGATACCACCCTATCATACCACATCACAACCATTTTAATATCATGTTGGCACGCAAGGCAGACCATTATAAATTCCTAGCTAATTAAGCATGACATGAGCAACTATAATCTCTAATTGTCATTGCAAGCATGTTTCTTTCATAATAGGCTGAATCAGGAACAATGAACTATCATATTTACAAAAACAAGATAGGTCGAGTTCATACCAGCTTCTCTCATCTCAATCAATTCATTATATATCGTCATTATTGCCTTCCACTTGCATGACCGAATTGTATGGATAATAATAATAGTGCACGTGCATTGGACTAAGCTGGAATCTGCAAGCATTTAATACAAGAGAAAAGACAAAGTAGCATGGCTCCTGGTTAAATCAACAATAATGCATATGAGAGCCACTAAGCATTTTCATCATGGTCTTCTCTTCTTGACTCCCAAAAAAAAAGAAACTATTTACACGGGAAAGCTCCCAACAAGCAAAAGAAGAAAGAGAAATCTTTTTGGGTTTTCTTTTAGGGATTTTTATTTCTGTGCCCCTGGTTCCTTAGCTCTACTCATTCATCCCCACTCTATTAACTTTTGCTCACTTTTCTCCACTCCCTTGCCCGAAACCCTCAGAACATGTTATAATGGATGTTGCCGTCGGGTCAATGCCTTTGACCGTTAACTCTGATGAGTGGGGCTGCGTATACGTGGGCGCATGCAAGAGCGCGGTCGTGGGGTAGCACGTGTCCATGGACATGCCCGAAATCTCCCATCATATAAAGAAGGGCAACCACCTCCATCGCCCCTACCATTTCCTCCAAATCCCCTCCCTGCCACATCGTCTTCCTCTCCCCCACCGACATCGTCTCGCTCTCCTCCACTGCCTCCACCACACCTTCTTGCTCTCCCCCACCGCATCCTCTTCCTCACCTTCATCTCCTCCATCTATCCGATGGACAAAGCTCGTGGCGACGCCGGCGCAACGGCTGGAGAAGTGGTGAAGCAGCAGGGCGCGGTGACCGCGGATGTCGGCGGCGTCCGCGGCAATGCAGGCAAACTCGCAACCGCTGTGGATGTGGGAAAGGAGGTAGCGTGATCCGACTCAGCGCAGAAGGTGACAGCGACGAGCGGCGCAGTCCATCCCGATGCCCCCCATGCGCAGCCCGGTGAGGAGCAGGAGGTATTTGCACTTGCTTTGCTTTAGGATATTAGCTTGTAGAGTTAGTTGCATTGGTTAGATTGTGGATTCATACGGTAGTTCAGATGGTTAGAGTAGTTGGTTTGACGGATGGGCCGGGGTTTTTAGTATGGGTTGGGGGGATGGGGGGTTTTCGTACAAGGGTTTGTTGGATAAATGCTAGCTAGATGTTGTGAACTATGATTTTAGGTGCTGCAATGATTGGGGTTTTTAGATTTGTTTTTACATTTGGATAAATTCGTTGCAAAAATGCTAGATGTTGTGAACAGATTGGGTTTTCTAATGCTATGATGCTTATTAGATTTGTTTTTAGTGCCCATAGATTGGGTTTTTTAATGCTATCATGCTTATTAGACTTGTTTTTTATGCTTATTAGATTCGTTGCAAAAATGCTAGATGTTGTGAACAGATCTGGGCTTATTAGATTGATTAAGAAGTTATTTGATTCAAGTTATATTAGCTCTGTTGTTCACAGTATTTCCACAATATGTAGTTATATTAGCTCCGTTGTTCAATGTGTGTGCATGACAAAGGAAAATGCAAATAGGATCATAGTATATTAGCCCTATGATCAAGTGTGCATATCTAAATTTCAACATGTAGTTATATTAGCTCTGTTTTTCAATGTGTGTGCATAAAAATGGAAAACGCAAATAGAATCATAGTATATTAGCCCTATGCATTTACTAGTGATGGATGTAACTGTATATTCAAGATGATGATGGTTGGGGGAAGAAGAGGAAGATAGACTATACCTTCGACGACCCGTACGATCCAGCGTATGGTGACGACAAAGAGTATGAGGTAAGCCTACTTGAAATTTAAATTGTTCATTTAGTTCGTTGACATGGTGTATTCCCATGAATCTATAATGTACTAATTTAATTCATTCATGTGTGCAGCATGTCTCTGGGGAAGATGTGGATGTGGACCGCGGCAACTTCACCTCCTTCAAAGAGAAGGAAGAGAAGAAGATCTAGGTCAAGGGCGTGGGTTACTACTACAAGAGCAGGGGAAAAACTTGGCGCTGCCCCTACTGCACCACCAAGACAAAGCCAAAGTACGACCGCTTCGCTTACCTTCTAGCTCATGCAGAAGATGTTGCCATCCACGGCGAGGACTACAAGATCATGGGCAACATGTTGCCCTAGCCAAAGTCCTGTCTCCCCTTCCCTGATGTTATGTTATGATGTGTTTTAAGTACTTTAGGTTGTGCTGAACTATGTTGGTGAACTATGTTTGTGGGGCCCCATGTTTGTGAACATGATGTGGGTTAACTTTTGGTGGTTTGATTTTATATGCATGTGGCTATCTATGTTGGGTATTTTTGTGTTTTTAAATTTATCTGCTATGATTTGTTTCAGTGTTTTGAAAGTTCAGGTGCTGCAATGATCACACATATGCTGCAAATATGCTGCAATCCATCATTTTATCAAGGGTTCCCTTTTATCGAATATTCCAATAACAAAGCAAAAAAACAATATTTTAATGAAGATGTATTATCAACTATATATGTTTGTGTACGAGATCATGTGTGCAAAATTTGAGGTGATTTAGAGGAGGTCAAAGAAATTTGAATTTGAGAAATGTGCTCCAAATGAGTGTAGCGACCACGGTTCCAATGAACCGAAGTCTCTGTGCTCAGTGTCATCCCTGGATCGGTATGCTGACACACACAATACTCGAGGATTAATAATAGAGGTTCAATCACACTTTATTACATCAAAAATCCTCGAAGAGGAAATATCCATTACACAAAAATGTCTGAAGGCCATCTAATAAAATAAACTGCGGAAGCTATGAAGGGTAGTTGAGTCCATCCAACTCCATGGCAGACATTGAGTGCATGACAACGACCTATCGCACCTTATTCTTCTTTTGAAAACTCTGCAACATGATACGTTGCAGCCATGTAGGTCAGCACATTGAATATGATGCTGGCAAGAACACACTATAATGATAATGAGCAATGCCTACAACTACATGCATATTTGGCTGGTGGAGGCTGTAAGGTTTATTTTTGCATAAAGCTAATTTTTTTTCCAACAACAAAGGAATGTATTTATTTAACTACTTAGTTAAATTTAAGCATGAACAATTGAGAATGGTACCCCCATCTCAATCCCAAAACCAAAGTCATTATTAACCCAACTAATTAAATAAAGTGATGAGATCAGTCCATAATTCAAATACCAGGATACTCAAGATGTCCATAACCGGGGACACGGCTACTCATGAATAGTTTGTACACTCTATAGAGGTTTGTGCACTTTTCCTCACACGACTCGATCTCCTCCGTTTGATTTCTCGCACTGCATGGTGTTTGAGAAACGGATGGCCGAGACACAATCTTTCAGAAACGTTAATTCTTAACCCAGGGTAGACCGTACCACCTACATCCGCTACATCTGTTAGTCTACCACGGAAAGAGGTCACACAACATACTCAACTATGCCGGAGCACATCATGGCATTGTGGCTGCACACGGAAGTTTCTAGGCATGAATGATATATGATCCCTTTGAGCCTGGGTGGCATTCCGTGGACAACACTGGTATATCCCCAGGTGCCCCGTCAACCACTGGTCCATCCCCAGGGTGCCACAACCAATCCACCCAGATGTGTATTAAATTTCCACCTTAAAGAAACCCTTAGTTGTAATTACACTCACAACTTTCATGAAATCACTCATACCAGTCCACGTCTACAAGCATGGCTAAGCAATAAGTAACAAAGAGTAAATTCCCTTGGATTGATCTCAAGATATTGGGTTCCTACCTCATGAACTACAAAGCATCATATTATGTAACCAGTCCTACTAATGCAAGTGTTTGAGGATTGAACTAATGCAATAAAAACTGGGTATTGGGGAGTATGACCAAAGTATGAACTTGCCGTGCCGAGGATCGCTGAAACCTAGTGACTCGTAGTAGCATGCTTCGCACTCCGGGAATTCAACCGCATTCGAACAATAGCATACATAAGCAATCATGCAACATAATTGATGAACATAACTCGATTTTTTTTGAAAACAAATGATTAACTCTTGCAACAGAAAACAATTTTTAATAGTACCAAAATTGGGTGAATTTGGACCTATCAGAAAGTTTAGGTCAAGAGCTTCGATTAGCAAAAAGAATCAACTCAAACGGAGTTACGAAACTCAAACTACGATCAAAAGAACATCGAACTCAAATAGGCTTGAAACCAAATTTTAAATTGTCAAAACCTTGTTCAAGTTGATTAAACAGAAAGAGGGGCTTGAGACAAAGATTTTAGCGTTGGTTTCACTGGATTCAGACGAACTGTTTAGAAACGGTGATGGTTTGAAGTTCAGGGGCTAATCTGCGATAAAAACAATCATGGATAGGCCCCTCGCCGAAAAAGAAATTAAAAAGAAAAAACTACGGCGCGAACGTTCGTTAACAGAGACAAACGGACGAACTTATTCATTAAAACGAACTAACGAGCGAACGCTCGCTAAATAAGCTAAACGGAAGAAACCGAGAAAAACCGAACCGATCTAAAAAACCAAACTAGGGTTTCTAAAAAACCGATCTAAAAAAATGGTGGTTTACCTCGCGGGTCGGGTTCGACTCACGGGTTGGGTCGGGCGGTGGATCGGGCAGCGGCTTCCGGCGGCGGCAGCGAGTGCGGCCGGCAGCGGAGGTGCGGCAACGGCGACGGCGGCTGGCGGGCGGCGGCACTGGCGCGAGGGGAGGGCGAGGCGGCGGCGCGGCTCAGCGGTGGCGTGGTAGCGGCGGCGGCGAGCGGCTACGCGGCGGCGAGGCTGCGTCGAGGCGGCTACGCGGCGGAGGCTGGCTGCGGCGGCAGGGTGGCGGGGTGAGGAGGAGGAGGCGCCGAGGCAGCGGGCTGGCCTTATGAAGGCCTCGGGGGAAGGGGCGTGGCTTGGCCGAGGGGCCAAGGCGGCGGCGGCGGCTCGGACTCCTGCCGGAGTCCGGCATCGGCACGGGAGGAGAGGTGGTGGCGGCCGGGCCGTGATTTTTGTTTAATAAATTCCGCCGAAGGAAAAATCCTAAATAAATATAAAAATGCCAAAAATAATTTTCACCGTCTAAATAAAATATTTAGAACAAAGTAAACATTTTCTTGGCCTAAAATGCAATTTTTAAAAAATGCATATATTTTTTTCTAATTCGAATAAAATAACAATAAAGTCCAAATAAAATTGTTTATTTGATTTTAACATTTTCCTCCAATATTTCTTTTATTTTGGAGAAGTGATATTATCTCCTCTCATATATTTTGATATTGAAATATTTTGAAGAGAAAATAATTAAAACCTAATGATCCACATTTCAATATTTGAGAAAATTCAAATATGAAAATAATAAAATCCCCAACTCTCTCTATGGGTCCTTGAGTTGCTTAGGATTTTTAGGATCCAAACCAAAATGCAAATAAAATATGATATGCATATGATGATCTATGTATAACATTCCAAATTGAAAATTTGGGATGTTACAAACCTACCCCCTTAAGATGATTCTCGCCCTCGAGATTCAGGTTGGCTAGAAAATAGGTGTGGGTGGTCCGGGCGTAGATCATCCTATCGTTCCCAAGTGGCTTTGTCCTCTGTATGGTGGCTCCACTGTACTTTGCAAAACTTGATGACTTTACTATGGGTAACTTTGTCGGCAAACTCGAGAATTTTAATGGGCTTCTCCTCGTAAGTCAGGCCGCTCACCAACTGTATTGCTTCCAGGGGCACTGTATCACGTAACGGAATCTCGGCCATCTTCGTGACACTTCTTCAACTGAGATACGTGAAACACATCGTGAACTCCAGACAAAGTCTCGGGCAACTCTAGCTGATAAGCTACTTGTCCTTTGCACTCCAAAACCTTGTACTGTCCCACAAATCTAGGTGCCAATTTACCCTTAACTCCGAAACGCTTAACTCCTCGAAGCGGAGACACACGAAGATACGCTCTATCCCCAACTTCGTAGGTCACCTCCTTGCATTTTGTATCCGCATAACTCTTTTGTCTGGACTGGACTACCTTAAGTTTGTCGCGGATCATCTTGACCTTCTCTTCTGACTCTTTGATCAGATCGGGTCCAAATAACTGACGGTCTCCAACTTCATCCCACATCAACGGTGTTCTGCACCTCCTTCCGTACAAAGCCTCGAAAGGGGCCATTTGCAAACTGGTTTGGTAACTGTTGTTGTACGAAAACTCTACGTACAGCAAGTTATCATCCCAACTAGATCCATAATCGAGCGCACAAGCTCTCAGCTCCTCTAGAATCTGATTGACTCTCTCGGTCTGTCCATCTATGTGTGGATGAAAGGTTATACTAAATTCAAGCCTAGTACCTAAATTCTCGTGCAACTTCTTCCAAAACTTTGAGGTAAACTGTGTTCTTCTATCTGATACAATGGTCCTTGGAACTCCATGCAGACATACAATCCTGGTCATGTATATCTTGGCCAACTTAGCACTCGTGTAAGTGGTCTTCACGGGGATAAAGTGAGTTACTTTCGTCAACCGATCAACTATCACCCAAATAGAATCATACCCTGAACGTGTCCTGGGTAGTCCTGTGATGAAATCCATTCCAATTTTGTCCCACTTCCATTCGGGTATAGGTAACGACTCTAATAACCCTGTTGGTTTCTGATCTTCAGCCTTGACTCTGACAAACGCCGCACATTGCTACATACTCGGCAATGTCCTTCTTCATTCCGGTCCACCAGAAATTCTGCTTCAAATCAAAGTACATTTTAGTGTTGCCTAGGTGAATCGAATACGGCGAATCATGGGCCTCTTGGAGAATCAACTTCCAAATCTCGGGGTCGTTGGGCACATAAATACTCTTTTCAAACCAAAGTATTTCGTATACATCCTCACGAAATTCTTCCGCCTTTTGTAACACCCCAAATTTTGAGTTGGTTTTTCTTCCAAACTTTTGGCCTTTTTGGAATGGGGTTGTTTGATCTTGTCTTAAAACCCTTCCAAATTTCCTTCTGGCCAAAGTTTGTGTGTCTTCTCAAGCTTTGTTTTTGGCCTTGAAGTTTTTCTCTTGTGTTTGGCTCTAGCCCAAGTTGAGTTTCAAAGTGGTTGTTTGAACTCTCTCCTTCTTGTCTTAAACCTCTCAGGTTTGACCTTGGTCTTATCTTCCCCTCCAACCTTCATCTTGCCATGCCCCCAACAAAAATATTTCTCTCCAAGACCCTCATTACACCTTAAGACAAGTCTATCATCAATTCCAGTAAGCTTTGACCTTATTGGGATTTTTCCTCAATTTATTTTACTCCAAAATCTTTTTCTGCCTTTTATAGTGGACCTTGGTGATTTACAAAGGAACCACCATATCCATCTAGTTATTTGATCCCAAACCAAAATTCCTAGATATTCCTTAGTACCCACAACCTAGATCCATCTTGTTTCACTGGTCCACAGTTCAAAATTTTCAAATTTCACCGGCTGCAAGTTTGGACTAGATTTGCAAAACTTGGTGAAATTCATATTTATCTTCTTCCAAAAATTCTGTGAAAAATTTGACAGCCTCTAGATGCATCAAGAGGCCACTCCACCAAATATCAGCACCAGAAATATTTCACACATGCCAGAAACATTTCATCAAACACTTAGCATGCACTATACTGTCAAGTTCAGAAACTGTTAACTGAAACTGTCGACAAACAGTTCGACATTTCGTTAGTTTCGTCAGGCGGCTTCAACAATCTCATCAGTAACACTTTGGCTCGATGCTGCACTGCACCTTCTTCTTATCCAGAGCGCCGCACGGGTGCTTGGCAGCTTCTTAGCGTCGGTGGCGCCCTGGCCCGACCGCACCGGCGACTGCCACGGCAATAGCACCGCCCGTGGAGGCTGACAGAAGTAACCCCGCGGCTCAACGTCGTTTGGCGCCGCCCTAATCACCCCAGTGCTCCGCGTGTCCATCTCCACTGCCAACGCACGTCTGCCGCGCCGTCGCCGTGGCCTGGTGCGCGCAGAGCGTGTTTTCTGCCGCCGACGGGCCGCACGGCCGTTCCGTCGAGGGCAGCCCGTAATCCTCTCTCCCCCACTGAGTTAGGCACGGGAATGGAATCACTGCACCTCCTAGTCGATGCTCAAGACCCTAACTCCGCCGTCCAGCCACTGCATCGCCGTAATCAACTCGCCGGACTTATCCCGTCACGGCAACCGCCTCGGGCCGGCTATATAAAGCGCCCCCGAGCTCGTTCTCGAGCCCGCACACCCCCACCATATCCCTAGACCGCGCCCAGCCTCTGGAAGAGCCTCGAGGGGCCCTTCTTCCCCATCTCCGGCCAACTCCGTCCGCCTCGGGCTCCAGCATCGTTCACTCCGGTGAGAGCTTCTCCGCCGCCGTGAACTCAAGCGTAGCACCCTGGCAACCACCTAGACCTAACCCCCACTTCAATTTGACCTCAGGGATCCTCTCCGACGAGGCCCACGACCACCCGAGCCGCCGTCCGCCGGAGACAGGGTCGCCGTCGACGTGGGGCTCGCCGACACTCAACTCCACCACCAATCGACGCGGAAGGTCACCGAGAAGCCGTACGTACCCTCCTCTCCCCCTAGCTCGCCGTGGATCGGCGCCGGCGACCACCGCCGCACCTGGCGCCGGCGCGGCTCTGTTCCAGATCTCAAACCCGACGAGTGGGGCCCCTTGTCAGCCTCACACCTCTTCCCCCGAACCATTTTTCTGTAAGCGCCTTCGGGCAAAGTACGTTTCCCTCTATGGTTGACGTACTGCGTACCGGTTCGCTTTGCTGTTTTCTGTTCTAGCCCCTGCAACTTTTCTGTTTCATTACAGATGAGTCCCTGGACAAAAACTCTAATATCTTTTTAACTAAAGATGATTTTGAGTTGATTCTTTTTCTGTCCTCTTTAGTTTTATGTCTAGTTTTTTTTTCATATTTATGTGGGAATTTTTGGAGCAACTTTATTTGCACGCACGGTATTTATGTTAGTATCTATTTGTTTGAATACGTAGATACCGAAGGACGTGACGGAGCCACGAACCTCACCGAGTTAGACTCCGACTTCTCAAAACCAGGCAAGCATGTTTGAACCTTTGATACGATGAGTGTGTTGCATGTTTGCTCGAGTAGTTCTTTTCACAAGCATGGTCATATAAGCATATGTGTATGGTTATATTTCATGCAAGCAAGCTTCGGGTGAGTCCCGAATGATAATGTTTGAACCACCTCGATCATGTGGTGACATGATGGGTGTAATGCTGGTATTGTTGGAGCATGCCAGTAGTTGGTTAACTCAGTATCAACAGAGATCATGTCGTGATTCCGTTCATCTCCTTTTTGGTACTATCATAGGCTGTCTGTTAAGATTGCGGTCTAGTCAGTTGTAAACCACTTCCCGAGTACACACCAAGTAGAGGGGCCGGGATGAGGGTTCCATGGCCCTGGATTAAAGCCCATCATCCGGTCAGGAGGCATGGGTGTTTCTGGTTGGGACCGAGAGGGGGGCACCCCTTAGAGCGCGCATATATAAATTTGATCCCATGCTATTCGAGGTTGTAGCCTCCCCGTCTTAAAGTTTTTCGCGAATGTTGTCGCGGGTGATTCCGGACAGCATGATGTTAAATGGGTGTGTACTGGTTAGTTGGGTTTCTACTAAAACACCGTAGACGGAACTAGTCCCCGTGGCTAGTAGAATCCGTTGGCTATGAGTTAGTAGTACAAGCTCTGCAGAGTTAAATTCCTCCAGTAGCCATGTTTATGGCCTAGGGTCAATCTCCATGTCAACCCGGTGACCGTCTCTAGTAAATTCTTGTTGCTAACCAGAGTAGTGTTTTCGTCAAGTTCATTTGGTAGATGAACTCACCAACTATCTCTGATTGATTTACTTCCAGAAGTATTTCATCATTATAACTATTGTTGTTTATAAGCCCTTTATGTGATGTCGCTCAGACGTCCGACTGTGGCATTCTTTTGATATTTATAAGCCCTTTATGTGATGTCGCTCAGACGTCCGACTGTGGCATTCTTTTTATTTATAACCCTATATGTGATGTCGCTCAGACGTCCGACTGTGGCATCATTTTTATTTATAAGCCCTTTATGTGATGTCGCTCAGACGTCCGACTGTGGCATTCTTTTATTTATAAGCCCTTTATGTGATGTTGCTCAGACGTCCGACTGTGGCATTGTTTTTATTTATAAGCCCTTTATGTTATGTCGCTCAGACGTCCAACTGTGGCATTCTTGTTATTTACTTTTGCTATAAGCCCTTTATGTGGTGTCGCTCAGACGCCCGACTGTGGCCTGCTATCATTTATTATTTTCTTACAGGCGTCACTCAGACACTCGTTTGGTCTCCTTCTATTTATCTTATGGATTTCGGGAGGATTACCGCCCGACTTCTATCGTTGCATACAGCACATTAATATTTTAATTTCCGGTCGCATTTTTGCTGAAATACTCATATGCATCATGTTGGCATTTGTTATATTTTAAGTCCGAACTGTCTTGCGAGTACATTCAAAGTACTCACCTGGCTTGTTGATTTGGCCAGATGTGGACGAAGGCGATCTCATGGATGAAGAGTTCGATAGCGAGTCCGACGTCTAGTGGAGTCCCAGTCAGTCCCTCGCGATCATGGAGTTGATCACTGTTTTATAACCGCTTCCGCCTACCACCAAATAAATTCATCGGGTCTCACTCCGACACTCGATGAACTGTAATATAATGGAGTCACGTCACCCACTCCATTGTATCATATCCACCACCTTTTATTATGAATTAGTAGTATGCCACCGTGCCTTGTGTCATATCCGCCTTTATGTACTATATTGGCGCGCTTGTAATAAAATTGTTGAGCAACCCCAGCTCAACCTTGTATGATATTCAGTGTACTGGAATTCTGTATCAAGGAATTGTCTGCCAGCAAGAAATAAATTTCCTCGCTGGTTTAATAAAAAGGTCGGTCTTCCGGTAATTATTTTACTGTAGGACCAGTCCTGACAACCTTGGTATCAGAGCCAGGCTGACTGTAGAAAGCTACTAGGTGCGCCCACTAATCGGTTGTTAGCGAAAATTTTTCTATTCAGCATTTTTACATCTGTAGCAATTTTCTGTTGGTCAGCATAAATTTATGACTTGACTATTCAGAATTTTTGTCTACTTTTGTAGATGGCCAGCAACGACTATGATGCATAGGTGTTCGCCAACATTCCTGAGGGGTTTGTCAACCTCCTCTTCGCCATCACCAAAGTCGCGATTGGGCCATCCACCCGTCCGGAGTTTACACTCTACCGTCACAAGCTCAACGACAGCTTGTCAATGCACCAGGCTGTGGTGCACTTCAAGGGAGGGCGTTCTGAAGCACGCCGCCTCCGTTTTGTGGGCAGGGCCATGCCTACGGAGAGGCATGCCATGCAAATGGCTGCCCGTGAGGCGATAGCTCATCTCCGGGACATCCTTCCTTCAATGAAGACTCATCGCTTTCATTGCCTCCCATGGCACATGCCCTACACGTGCCACTATGCATTTGCTTACGCAAATGGGGAACGTGATGAAGCCATTGAATCAATGGTTGAATACCTCAAGGCACTTGAGGTAGCCTTTGATAATCTTGTGGACGACTTGGTGGCTACTCATATGGAATTTGTCTAGAGTGGCTCCGCCAACAAGAGGGAGCTACTCCATACTGCACCACCTATGACGTTTGTCTCGTCCGCCGCATCCTACGCACCTTCCATAATAGCCACCGCTCGCCGTCTGCCTACCACTGAGGAGTTTGACCAGGTCATTGCTCCTACCCCAGTCAGAGCTGCACCGCCTGCTGCACCTGCTTTGACACCTCGTACCCATACTCCGCGCCTGGAGCCTATTAGTGAGGAGGAAGTTGAGTCTCCAGCACCACTGGGCCTTACCCTCGGCAGGCCGAGGGAAATCTTCAACATCTCCGACTAGTGCGTTATTCCGCGACGCGCTGTGCTTGCTTGTAATATGTGTGTGATATGTAAAATAGGTTGATGGGAGTAGTCTGTTTGCGCATCATGTAGGATCTTGGAGGAGTGCACTAGTTTTGAATAACATGTTAGGAATGTGTACGCACACCCTGAGTGACATATGTATAATTAGTACCCGCGTGTAAAATATGTACTAGGCAGTCCTTCTCCATGCGCAATCAAGCAATTTATTTCAGAAGTCTCTTTCGAGCTCGTGTTTTGTTGCTTTTGCAAAAACTTGGTTTATTTTGCTGCTCGGTTCTTCTCAGGATTTCTGCTTTGTTACCCCAGAGTAAGAAATGACTCGTCCCTGGACGCGTTCCATGCCAAGTCCGCCGGAAGAAAATTATGGCACACAGACAGACAACAATTTCACACAGGGGCAGTCAAGTCAGCAGGGCAGTGAAACAACATTTTCTCAAGTATGCCGTCTTTACGAGCAAAGTCAGCAACAGCACCAAGAAATGATGAACCACGTCATTAACATGGGAAATCACCATGAGCCATACCAGCAGCACTCAAAATTATCTGAATTTCAGAAGACACGTCCAACGACGTTTTCGCACACAGACAAACCTCTTGAGGCCGATGATTGACTTCGAGATATTGAAAGGAAATTAATGGTGGCACAATGCTCAGACCATGAAAAGGTGATGTACGCACCACATTACCTTACTGGAGCAGCCGCATCATGGTGGGATTTTTTTTGCTTATGCATCCCGACATAAATAATATCACCTGGGAAGATTTCAAGGAAGGCTTTCGTGGGGCACACATCCCCAAGAGCATTCTGAAGATCAAGAAAAGAGAATTTGATGACCTCAAGCAAAGGGGCATGATAGTACAGGAGTACAACAGTCAGTTTGCGCAATTATCCCGTTATGCCAACGAAGAGCGAATGACCGAAAATAAGAAGATGGAGAAATTCCTGGACGGACTGGCACCAGCACTAAAATGCCAGTTAGTCGTACACAATTTTCCAGATTTCAAGACACTGGTAGACAAAGCCATTACATTGGAAAATGAACGTCGCAGTCTGGAAGGCATTCGCAAGAGAAAGAGGGATCATACTAACCACCCTCGCAACAACAAGAAAATAATAAGCTTCCAGAGAAATGGTGCGAACAAACCCACGACAAATGACACACGTGCAAACAAGAATTTTCATGCAAGAGACAAGGATTTCACCAATCGCCCAGGTGTTACCTGCTACGCATGTGGAGAAGAGGGACACTATGCTAAATAGTGCCCAAAGCCAAGGAACTCAGCACCGAAGCAAAACAGCAACGGAAAGAATTCCGCGCCCAAGCGTAACAACTTCAACCCCAATAACAATCACAGGAAAGGCCACCTGAACCATGTGACCAAGGAGCAAGCACAGGATGCCCCAGATATCGTACTCGGTACGTTCCCTGTCAACACAATACCTGCCACGGTTTTGTTTGATTCTGGAGCTTCTCATTCATTCATTTCGAAGAGTTTTGCCTTGCAACATGGTTTTTCAATGCTTCCCTTGGGAAAATCAATGACCATCAAGTCCCCTGGAAGTAAGCAGATCACTCAGAATTACTGCCAAGGTTTGACCATTGAAATTGAAGGATTAAAATTTCACGCAAACCTCATCGTGTTGGAAAACAAGGATGTTATCCTAGGTATGGATTGGCTAACCACCAATAAAGGATTTACCGATTGCTTCAACAGGACTGTGATTCTTACTCATCATCACGGAAAGACGATAAGAGTCGCAGCTAAAGAAAGGCCAGTATCGCGGCAACCAAAATTAAACAAGGTTGATACCTCTGAGTTAATCAAGGTTCCAGTTGTATGTGAATTTCCGGACGTATTTCCCGAAGAACTACCAGGCATGCCACCAGACAGAGAAATAGAGTTCATTATTGAGCTAGCACCTGGAACCACCCCCATATACAAGAAGCCGTACAGAATGGCACCATCCGAGTTGGTTGAACTAAAGAAGCAAATAAAGGAACTACTGGACAAAGGATTTATACGGGCCAGCTCCTCACCTTGGGGTTCGCCGGTATTATTTGCCAAAAAGAAAGATGGGACTATGAGATTATGTATAGACTACCGAGCACTCAACATGGTCACAATCAATAACAAATATCCGATGCCACGGATAAATGATTTATTTGACCAGCTCGCGCAAGCCAAGGTTTTCTCAAAAGTTGACTTAAGGTCAGGTTATCATCAACTGAAAGTACGAACAGAAGATATCCCGAAAACAGCATTCACCTCCAGATACGGACTGTATGAATTTACTGTGATGCCGTTCGGACTGACCAACGCTCCCGCTTATTTCGTCCACCTCATGAATAAAGTATTTATGAAATTCATGGACAAATTTGTGGTGGTATTTATTTATGATATCTCGGTATGTTCAAAGACATCGGAAGAACATGCGGAACACCTCCGCATTGTACGGGGAGAATTAAGGAAACACCAACTTTACGCCAAATTCAGCAAATGTGAATTTTGGTTGAGACAAGTGGGTTTCCTAGGACACGTATTAACGCAAGAGGGAGTTACTGTGGACCCAGATAAAGTCAAGGCTGTACTTGGCTAGAAGTCACCAGCCAGTGTAACGGACATACGAAGTTTCCTCGGTATGGCCGGATATTACAGAAGGTTTATTGAAGGATTTTCCACCATAGCCAAACCAATATCACAGTTACTCAAGAAGGATAAAAATTTGTGTGGACCGAAGCATGTGAGAAAAGCTTCCAAGAACTCAAAAAGAAGTTAACAACAGCCCCAGTATTAATTGTACCAGACATACACAAGAGTTTTGAAGTATATTGCGACGCATCCCGAAAAGGCCTCAGATACGTACTAATGCAAGAAGGCAAAGTAGTCGCCTACGCTTCCCGGCAACTGCGAAAGCATGAAGAAAATTACCCTACTCACGATTTGGAATTGGCAGCAGTCATTCATGCACTCAAGGAGTGGAGGAACTTTTTGCTCGGAAATCGCTGTGAAATATATACGGACCATAAGAGCCTCAGGTATATTTTCACTCAGCCAGAGCTCAATTTACGACAACGATGCTGGCTGGAACTAGTAAAAGATTATGACGTCGGTATACACTATCACCCAGGAAAAGCAAACGTGGTAGAAGATGCTCTCAGCCGTAACCCCAGCCCGAACAACGGCAGCCTACAGAACCTGAGACCCAAATTTCAGCAAGAATTCGCCAGACTCAACCTAATGATGGTCACTGAAGGCGAACTGTCCAAGCTGGAAATACAACCTACGCTAATAGAACAAATAAAGAAGGCTCAGCACGGGCACCCCAGCATCGAAGGGATAAAAAGAAAAGTAAGTCAGGGCAAGGCCTCAGAATTCACCATAGACAGTGAAGGAATATTATGGTTCGGAGACAGGCTTTGCGTACCAAATAGCAACGACCTTAAACAACAAATTCTAGCAGAAAGCCACACCGCTCCATACTCAATCCACCCTGGAGGGACAAAAATGTACAAAGACATTCGGGAAAGATTTTAGTGGCACGGCATGAAGAGGGATATAGCCACATTTGTTGCATGCTGCGATTCATGTCAACGCATTAAAGCCGAGCACCAAAAACCCGCAGGACTCTTACAACCGAACAAGATACCAGAATGGAAATGGGACGATATTGGAATGGATTTTATTGTGGGACTACCACGGTCACAACATGGTAATGATGCCATATGGGTCATCACAGATAGACTGACCAAGGTAGCACACTTCATACCAGTCAAGACAACCCACACCACGAAAAAGCTTGCCAAGCTTTACCTCGCCCGTATAGTATGCCTACATGGGGTTCCAAAGACTATAATATCCGACCGAGGCACTCAGTTCGTCTCCAAATTTTGGGACCAGTTGCAACAAGCCCTCAGAACGCAACTAACGTTCAGTACAGCTTACCACCCCCAGACTGGAGGACAAACGGAACGAGTAAATCAAATACTTGAAGACATGCTAAGGGCATGTGTCCTCACATATGGGACCAGTTGGGAGGCAAGCTTACCATATGCCGAGTTTGCATACAACAATAGTTACCAAGCCAGCCTGCAGATGGCACCTTTCGAAGCCTTGTACGGACGAAGATGCCGTACTCTGTTAAACTGGTCAGAAACAGGGGACAGTCGTATATTTGGCCCAGACATGTTGAAGGAAGCTGAGGAGAGAGTAAAAATAATACGGGATCGACTCAAAACATCCTAAAGCCGACAGAAGAGATACTACGATCAAAAGTATCGGGAAATAAGTTTTGAGCCCGGTGAAGATGTGTACTTACGTGTATCACCTATGAGAGGACTGCAACGATTCAAAGTCAAAGGGAAACTGGCACCCCGATTCATCGGACCTTTTCGTATAATTGCACGGAGAGGCACAGTAGCTTATCAACTGGACCTTCCCAAGGAACTGTCTCACAACTTCGGAAGTGTGTAAGCAACCCAGAGAAGCATGTGTCACATGAGAGTCTTGACATACAACTAGATCTCACCTACCGGGAACACCCAGTAATTTTTTTGGAGGAGTCTGAAAGGAGAACCCGTCAGAAGACTATTAAATTTCTCAAAGTCCAGTGGAGTAATCACACACAGGATGAGGCAACATGGGAAAGGGAAGATTTCCTTCGGACAAAACACCCCCACCTATTGGAGGATCAGTGAAATCTCGGGGACGAGATTTTTCCTAAGGGGGTAGGTGTTGTAACACCCCAAATTTTGAGTTGGTTTTTCTTCCAAACTTTTGGCCTTTTTGGAAGGGGGTTGTTTGATCTTGTCTTAAAACCCTTCAAAATTTCCTTCTGGCCAAAGTTTGTGTGTCTTCTCAAGCTTGGTTTTTGGCCTTGAAGTTTTTCTCTTGTGTTTGGCTCTAGCCCAAGTTGAGTTTCAAAGTGGTTGTTTGAACTCTCTCCTTCTTGTCTTAAACCTCTCAGGTTTGACCTTGGTCTTATCTTCCCCTCCAACCTTCATCTTGCCATGCCCCCAACAAAAATATTTCTCTCCAAGACCCTCATTACACCTTAAGACAAGTCTCTCATCAATTCCAGTA
This sequence comes from Secale cereale, assembly GCA_902687465.1. NCBI lineage: Eukaryota > Viridiplantae > Streptophyta > Magnoliopsida > Poales > Poaceae > Secale > Secale cereale. The sequence goes on from LR738710.1 coordinate 507,251,677, forward strand.
AGCTTTGACCTTATTGGTATTTTTCCTCTATTTATTTTACTCCAAAATCTTTTTCTGCCTTTTATAGTGGACCTTGGTGATTTACCAAGGAACCACCATATCCATCTAGTTATTTGATCCCAAACCAATTTTCCTAGATAGTCCTTAGTACCCACAACCTAGATCCATCTTGTTTCGCTGGTCCATAGTTCAAAATTTTCAAATTTCACCGGCTGCAAGTTTGGACCAGATTTGCAAAATTTGGTGAAATTCATATTTATCTTCTTCCAAAAATTCTGTGAAAAATCAGACAGCCTCTAGATGCATCAAGAGGCCACTCCACCAAATATCAGCACCAGAAATATTTCACACATGCAAGAAACATTTCATCAAACACTTAGCATGCACTGTACTGTCAAGTTCAGAAACTGTTAACTGAAACTGTCGACAGACAGTTCGACAGTTCGTCAGTTTCGTTAGGCAGCTTCAACAATCTCACCAGTAACACTTTGGCTCGATGATGCACTGCACCTTCTTCTTATCCAGAGCACCGCACGGGTGCTTGGCAGCTTCTTGGCGTCGGTGGCGCCCTGGCCCGACCGCGCCGGCGACTACCACGGCAACAGCACCGCCCGTGGCGGCTGACAGAAGTAACCCCGCGGCTTAACGCCGTTTGGCGCCGCCCAAATCACCCAGTGCTCCGCGTGTCCATCTCCACTGCCAACGCACGCCTGCCGCACCGTCGCCGTGGCCTGGCGCGAGCAGAGCACGTTTTCTGCCACCGACGGGTCGCACAGCCGTTCCGTCGAGGGCAGCCCGTAATCCTCTCTCCCACGGTGACTTAGGCACGGGAATGGAATCACTACACCTCCTAGTCGATACCGAAGGACGTGACGGAGCCGCGAACCTCACAGAGTTAGACTCCGACTTCTCAGAACCAGGCAAGCATGTTTGAACCTTTGATATGATGAGTGTGTTGCATGTTTGCTCGAGTAGTTCTTTTCATAAGCATGGTCATATAAGCATATGTGTATGGTTATATTTCATGCAAGCAAGCTTCGGGTGAGTCCCGAATGATAATGTTTGAACCACCTCGATCATGTGGTGACATGATGGGTGGAATGCTGGTATTGTTGGAGCATGCCAGTAGTTGGTTAACTCAGTATCAATGGAGATCATGTCGTGATTCCGTTCATCTCCTTTTTGGTACTATCATAGGCCGTCTGTTAAGATTGTGGTCTAGTCAGTTGTAAACCACTTCCCGAGTACACACCAAGTAGAGGGGCCGGGATGAGGGTTCCATGGCCCTAGATTAAAGCCCGTCATCCGGTCAGGGGGCATGGGTGTTTCCGGTTGGGATCGAGAGGGGCACCCCTTAGAGCACGCATATATAAATTTGATCCCATGCTATTTGAGGTTGTAGCCTCCCCGTCTTAAAGTTTTTCGTGAATGTTGTCACGGGTGATTCCGGACAGCAGGATGTTAAATGGGTGTGTACTGGTTAGTTGGGTTTCTACTAAAACACCGTAGACGGAACTAGTCCCCGTGTCTAGTAGAATCCGTTGGCTATGAGTTAGTAGTACAAGCTCTGCAGAGTTAAATTCCTCCAGTAGCCATGTTTATGGCCTAGGGTCAATCTCCATGTCAACCCGGTGACCGTCTCTAGTAAATTCTTGTTGGTAACCAGAGTAGTGTTTTCGTCAAGTTCATTTGGTAGATGAACCCACCAACTATCTCTGATTGATTTACTTCCAGAAGTATTTCATCATTATAACTATTGTTGTTTATAAGCCCTTTATGTGATGCCGCTCAGACGTCCGACTGTGGCATTCTTATGATATTTATAAGCCCTTTATGTGATGTCGCTCAGACGTCCGACTGTGGCATTCTTTTTATTTATAATCCCTTTATGTGATGTCGCTCGTCCGGCTGTGGCATCATTTTTATTTATAAGCCCTTTATGTGATGTCGCTCAGACGTCCG
>LR738710.1:507253755-507279979 GCA_902687465.1 Secale cereale
GGCATTCTTTTTATTTATAAGCCCTTTATGTGATGTCGCTCAGACGTCCGACTGTGGCATTCTTTTTATTTATAAGCCCTTTATGCGATGTCGCCCAGACGTCCGACTGTGGCATTCTTGTTATTTACTTTTGCTATAAGCCCTTTATGTGGTGTCGCTCAGACGCCCGACTGTGGCCTGCTATCATTTATTATTTTCTTACGAGGCGTCACTCAGACACTCGTTTGGTCTCCTTCTATTTATCTTATGGATTTCCGGAGGATTACCGCCCGACTTCTATCGTTGCATACAACACATTAATATTTTAATTTCCGGTCGCATTTTTTTGCTGAAATACTCATATGCATCATGTTGGCATTTGTTATATTTTAAGTCCGAACTGTCTTGCGATTACATTCAAAGTACTCACCTGGCTTGTTGATTTGGCCAGATGTGGACGAAGGCGATCTCATGGATGAAGAGTTCGATAGCGAGTCCGACGTCTAGTGGAGTCCCAGTCAGTCCCTTGCGATCCTGGAGTTGATCACTGTTTTATAACCGCTTCCGCCTACCACCAAATTAATTCATCGGGTCTCACTCCGACACTCGATGAACTGTAATATAATGGAGTCACGTCACCCACTCCATTGTATCATATCCACCACCTTTTATTACGAGTTAGTAGTATGCCACCCTGCCTTGTGTCATATCCGCCTTTATGTACTATATTGGCGCGCTTGTAATAAAATTGTTGAGCAACCCCAGCTCAACCTTGTATGATATTCAGTGTACTGGAATTCTATATCAAGGAATTGTCTGCCAGCAAGAAATAAATTTCCTCGCTGGTTTAATAAAAAGGTCGGTCTTCCGGTAATTATTTTACTGTAGGACCGGTCCTGACACCTTTCCCTCTGTCATTTTTTCCTTTATTTCTGCAATCTCTTTGTCCACATTCTGGGCTTCTCGTATCCTTCCCAACAGCGTGAACTGAATTTCCAATGTGGCAACATAACCTCTAGGGACTATTTCCATCTATAATTCCTAAGGTCAACGGCTAACTCCTGGGGTAAACCTCCGAAAATGATGGCGTTTACATAACTCTTGCGACTTAGAGCATCTGCCACGACATTGGCTTTTTCCTAGATGGTAATGCAACCTCATGTCGTAATCCTTTATAAGCTCAAGCCATCTCCTTTGCCTGAGATTCAACTCCTTCTATGTGAAGATATACTTCAAACTCTTATGATCCGTGTATACATCACAACGGTTTCTGATAATAAAATGTCTCTAGGTTTTGAGTGCGTGCACTACAGCTGCTAACTCCAAATCATGCGTAGCATAATTCAACTCATATGGTCGAAGCTGTCGTGAGGCATCCGACACCACCCTTCCGTCTTGCATGAGAACACCTCCAAGTCCTTGACGAGAAGCGTCACAATATACTTAGAAATCCTTGCGTATATCCAGAAGAATCAGCACTGGGGCTGTAACCAAGCGTTTCTTCAACTCCTAAAAACTGGCCTCACACACTTTGGTCGACTTATACTTAGTCTCCTTCTTCAATAGCTCCGTCATGGGTTTTGCAATCTTTGAGATATTCTCAATAAATCTCCGGTAATATCCTGCGAGTCCAAGAAAACTGCGAATTTTGCCAAATGAGGTGGGTGCCTTCCATACTGTGACTGCCTCAACCTTAGCGGGGTCTTCGGATATACCGTCTCTTGATATGACATGTCCAAGGAATCCAACTTCCTTCAGCCAAAACTCACATATACTAATCTTGGCGTATAACTGATGTTCTCGGAGCTTCTCGAGAACTAAACGCAAATGTTCCTTGTGCTCCTCTTCATTCTTGGAGTATATCAATATGTCATCAATAAATACTACCACAAACTTATCCAAGAACTCCATGAATACCTTGTTCATCATACTCATGAAATAGGAAGGGGTGTTAGTCAAACCAAATGACATAATTGTATACTCATAAAGCCCATACCTTGTGGTAAAAGCTGTCTTGGGTATAACCTGTTCTTGGATCTTTAGCTGATGATATCCTAATCGCAGATCGATCTTATAGAATACCTTGGCTCCTTGCAACTGGTCAAACAGATCATTGATCATCGGCAATGGGTACTTATTCTTGATTGTAACCTCATTCAGTGCACGATAGTCAACAACCATTCTCAATGATCCATCCTTCTTCTCGACTAGGAGCACTGGGGCTCCCCATGGCGATAAACTTGGTCGTATGTAACCCTTATCCATTAACTCCTTGATTTGCTTCTTAATCTCTTCCAGATCATTAGCGGGCATCCGGTAGGGTCTCTTAGATATTGGTCCGGTGCCGGGTAATAGTTCAATTAGAAACTCTATGTCTCTATCCGATGGCATGCCGGGTAACTCCTTCGGAAATACATCAGGCTAATCCTTCACAACAGGCACTTCTTCCTGAACAACTCCCGTGAGTGCATTCGCATGCGCTTTCCTGGGTGTGTGCCTCGACACATACTTCATCCTCTTTCCTTTCGGGGTGGTGCGAAAAATTGATCTACTGGCGCAATCGATGTTTCCTCCAAACTTGGATATCCAATCCATTCCTATTATTACATCCAAACCTTGGGATTCCAAAAGAATAAGGTCCGTGGGGAATACATGTCTTCTAATGGTCAATGGCACTTGATAGCATCCATGGCATGCCATATACTTTGCTCCAGGGGAACTCACTAGCATGGGTGTCCTAAGGGCTACGGTGGGCAACTTGTACTTTTCCACAAAACCCCTTGATATGTATGAATGTGATGCACCAGTGTCAAAAAAGAACAAGGGTAGTAAATGCACTAATCAAAAACTTACCGGCTACTGCGTCGGGCTGCTCGTCAATCTCCTCCACATTGACGTGGTTCACTTGTCCTCTAGTGAACGGGTTGGGCTTCTTTACTAAGCTTCCATTGCCATTCCCATTCTTTGACTCAGGACATTCATTGGCGTAATGTCCGGTCTTCCCACACTTGAAACAAGTAACGTGGCTCAGATATGTCTTGGCAGGCGTTGAGGGAGTGGAACGATTCTGACTGTTGCTTCCTCCATTAACATTGCCATTCCTAGCACCACTATGGTTGTGTGCATTCCCTCCATTATTAGAATGGCCTCCATGGTTATGGGTGGGATGGTTGTGTCCTCGTGAGTATGGAGTATAGCGGGGCTTCTATTGGGATCCAGAGTTAAACTTCCCAGATCCATACTTCCTCTTGCGGTTGTCAATTTGTTAATGCTTTCCTTCTAGCATAATAGCTTTGTCCACTAGCTCTTGATAATTGTTGTAGGTTGCTAGCATTGGCTGCATACTCATCTCATCATTGAGTCCTTCTAGAAACTTCTCCTGCTTCACGGCGTTAGTGGACACATCATCTGGCGCGTAGCAAGCTAACTGCCTAAAGTCATCCACGTACTGCCCCACAGTACGTTTTCCTTGACACAAGTTGCGAAACTCACGCTTCTTTAGGCTCATGGCTCCTGGTCGGACATGTGCGATTCGAAAGGTTTGCTGAAATTGATCCCAAGTAATTGCAGCAAATGGGTTAGTGGCAGTGTAGTTCTCCCACCAAGCGGCTGTTGGTCCCTCAAGCTGATGTGCAGCAATACACACTCTCTCCATCTGTGCATCCTGCAGTTGCTAGCTCTCTGTCCATCTTACGGAGCCATTCATCTGCAACTATAAGCTCGGTGCTACTAGAGAACACCTGCAATTGAAGCCTTAAGAACCGAGTCAAGTTGTCATGGGGAGGTGGTGGTGGGTTATTGTTGTTGTTGTTGTTGTTGTTGTTGTTGTTGTTGTTCTGGTTCTGGACAAGTAGTTGCATCAAAGTGTTCTGCTGCTGGATCAACTAGGGGAGTGCTGTGGGAAACTCAAATCCGGGCTCACGTCTTGAAGGCATCTGAGGGGTTTAGAGGGGAGAGATTAGAATAGAATGAGGTCTAGGGGAAATCACTACCCATATGCACATGAGACAAACAATTTCATATCATATCACTCAATTTCAATCAAGACAAACAACAATCCTATTACAAAGCTAGCGAACGATTCTAACTACTCGGATTAATAGTAATGATTACAGGTTGGTCATCTAATCACTGTCATCTGAAGACTCCATGATATCGGCTCCAGCTTCGTCTTCATAGTCACTTTCATCACTGTCGGTGTCGTCTATCAGTATGTAATTCTCCATAGAAATTCCTATCTCTGTTTCCGGCTTCACTGTGCCAGTTCCAATCTTCTTCTTCAGTGCTTCATTCTGCTGCAATAGTACGGAAATTTCTTCTTCATATACATCTCGTACTGTCTTGAGTTCTTCTTCTAGTTCCGCATTCCGGGTTATCACCATGTTGGTCTTCTGCATAAGTGCGCACATCTGATTCTCGTAGCGTCGAATATGTTGGTCCATCTCCTGGATGTATGCTGCAATGGATCCGTCCTTCCTGGTGCGAAGCATCTCCCATTGCTGGTCTCGACGTCCACAAATTTGGTACATGGTGTCTTCAAGGTCCTTATTGTAGACTTCACATATGCGTCCAGATGTGATGTGAGCTGCCATACTCTTTCCCAAGATCCATGTTGGTACGTCGAATTCTAGCTCCAGTGGCTCCGTAAAAGGTGCAAAAGTTCTCCCAGGCACACTAACTTTGATCTTCCAGCATTCCTATTCCGGCGATGTTGCGTAGAGATCTCTAGTGATACTTGGTATTCCGCTGTGCAAGTATCTAGTGACTTCCTTCAAGTGCTTTCCGAAAGGGGTGTCATCGTCTAGCTGAGTGAACTTGCTCACTGGGTCCGACATCTATAGAAAAGAAGTGAATTAGAATGAGTAGAGAAGAAGTAGAATGAATAGAGAAGAACAACATATGGCTTATCCTAGTGGTCGCGTCCTACAGTAAACGTGTGCTCTGTTACCATCTTGTAGCGACCACGGTTCCAATGAACCGAAGTCTCTACGCTCAGTGTCATCCCTGGATAGGTATGCTGCACACAGAGTATTCGAGGATTTATAACACAGGTTCAATCACACTTTATTACATCGAAAATCCTCCAAGAGGAAATATCCATTACACAAAAATGGCTGAAGGCCATCTAATAAAATAAACTGCGGAAGCTATGAAGAGTAGTTGAGTCCATCCAACTCCAGGCAAACATTGAGTGCATGACAACGACCTATCTCACCTTATTCTTCTTCTGAAAACTCTGCAACATGATACGTTGCAGCCATGTAGGTCAACACATTGAATATGCTGGCAAGAACACACTATAATGATAATGAGCAATGCCTACAACTACATGCATATTTGGCTGGTGGAGGCTATAAGGTTCATTTTTGCATAAAGCTATTTTTTCCTACAACAAATGAATGTATTTATTTAACTTCTTAGTTAAATTTAAACATGAACAATTGAGAATGGTACCCCCATCTCAATCCCAAAACCAAAATCATTATTAACCCAACAAATTAAATAAAGTGATGAGATCAGTCAATAATTCAAATACCAGGATACTCAAGATGTCCATAACCAGGGACACGGCTACTCATGAATAGTTTGTACACTCTGCAGAGGTTTGTGCACTTTTCCCCACACGACTCTATCTCCTCCATTTGATTTCTCAAACTGCATGGTGTTTGAGAAACGGATGACCGAGACACAGTCTTTTAGAAGCATTAACTCTTAACCCTGGGTAGACCGTACCACCCACATCCGCTACATCTGCTAGTCTACCAAGGAAAGAGGTCACACAACATACTCAACTATGCCAGAGCCCATAATGGCATTCTGGCTGCACACGGAAGTTTCTAGGCATGAATGATATATGATCCCTTTGAGCATGGGTGGCATTCCGTGGACAACACTAGTATATCCCCAGGTGCCGTGTCAACCACTGGTCCATCCCCAGGGTGCCACAACCAATCCACCTAGATGTATATTAAATTTGCACCTTAAAGAAACCCTTAGTTGTAATTATACTCACAACTTTCATGAAACACTCATACCAATCCACGTCAACAAGCATGGCTAAGCAATAAGTAACAGAGCATAAATTCCCTTGGGTTGATCTCAAGATATTGGGTTTCTACCTCATGAACTACAAAGCATCATATTATGTAACCTGTCCTACTCATGCAAGTGTTTGAGGATTGGACTAATGCAGTTAAAACTGGGTATTGGGAGTATGATCAAAGTATGAACTTGCCTTGCTGACGATCGCTAAAACCTAGTGACTCGTAGTAGCACGCTTCGCACTACGAGAATTCTGTCGCATTCAAACAATAGCATACATATGCAATCATGGAACATAATCGATGAACAGAACTCGATAGATTTCGAAAACAAACGAATCAGTCTTGCAACAGAAAAACTTTCTAGAAGTACCAAAATAGGGTGAATTTGGCCTTATCAAAAAATTTAGGTCAAGAGCTTCGATTTGCCAAAAGAATCAACTCAAACGGAGTTAGGAAACTCAAACTACGGTCAAAAGAACTTCGAACTCAAATCTGCTTGAAACCAAATTTTAAATTGTCAAAACCTTGTTCAACTTGATTAAAAAGAAAGAGGGGCTCGAGACGAAGATTTTGGCATTGGTTTCACTGGATTCGGACGAACGGTTTAAAATGGCGAAGGTATACAGTTCAAGGGCTAATCTGCGATAAAATAAATCCTGGATAGGTCCCTGACCGAAAAAGAAAATAAAAAGAAAAAATACGGCGCGAACGTTCGTTAGCAGAGACGAACGGACGAACTTATTCGTTAAAACGAACTAACGAGCGAACACTCGCTAAATAAGCTAAATCGAAGAAACCGAAGTAAACCGAACCGATCTAAAAAAACCGAACTAGGGTTTTCTAAAAAAAAACGATCTAAAAAAATGGCGGTTTACCTCGCGGGTCGGGTTCGACTCGCTGGTCGGGTCGGGCGTCAGCTTCCGGCGGCGGCGGCGAGTGCGGCCGGCGGCGGAGGTGCGGCAGCGGCGGCGGTAGGCGGGCGGCGGCGCTAGCGCGAGGGGGAGGGCGAGCTGGCGGCAGGGCTCGGTGGTGGGGTGGCAGCAGCGGCGAGGTGGCGGCGAGGGGTGGCGGGGTGAGGAGGAGGAGGCGGCGAGGCGGCGGGCTGGCCTTATAAATGCCTCGGGGGAAGGGGCGTGGCTTGGCCGAGGGGCCAAGGCGGCGGCGGTGGCTCGGACTCCTGCCGGAGTCCGGCGTCGGCATGGCAGGAGAGGTGGTGGCGGCTGGGCCGTGGCTTGGCGCTAGCGGGGCCGGCCCAGTTCGGCCGTGATTTTTTTTAATAAATTCCGCCGAAGGAAATATTCTAAATAAATATTTTTTTTCTTTCTAAAAATGTCAAAAAACAATTTTCACCGTCTAAATAAAATATTTAGAACAAAGTTAACATTTTTTTTGGCCTAAAATACAATTTTAGAAAAAATGCATATTTTTTTCTAATTCGAATAAAATAACAATAAAACCCAAATAAAATAGTTTATTTGATTTTAACATTTTTCCTCCAATATGTCTTTTATTTTGGAGAAGTCATATTATCTCCTCTCATATATTTTGATATTGAAATATTTCGAAGAGAAAATAATTAAAACCAAATGATCCTCTTTTCAATATTTGAGAAAATTCAAATATGAAAATAATAAAATCCCCAACTCTCTCCGTGGGCTCTTGAGTTGCTTAGGATTTTTAGGATCCAAACCAAAATGCAAATAAAATATGATATGCATATGATGATCTATGTATAACATTCCAAATTGAAAATTTGGGATGTTACAATAAGCTCCCAGGCTAGTGTAAACAACCCATTTGTAATCAAGTTTTTTTGGACCTACTCTAAATGAGCCAAATGTTTTTTATTAACACCTATTCAATCTATATAGTATAGATTCGAAGTTTCGCTATTTTTTAATTAATCTTCATATTTTTACATTTTGTTTTGCAAAAAATACTTTAATGTAAAAACTAATAAAAACACGTTTAAAATATGAAAATGGAAAACTAAATTCACATCCTTCTTATTCACTTTAAACAAAGGTTTAGTGACTTTTTTATTTTTTTCAAAAACAGAAGGTAACACCACCTCCTCTCCTTGAACTCTATGAAATCATGTAGGTGATAGCTCATACGTGTGAAGGTTTTCTCATGAAAATGACCATAGCCTAAGTTTATGATTTTTGGTTGGTAACATGTCACATAAGACAACAGTGTGCGTAGGTTATATATTTTGTTGATTTTTTTAAATTAATGGTGCTCATTTGACCTTGATCGTGCCAGCTAGGATTTTTTCATGAAAATGACCATAGACCAAGTTTAGTATTTTTCCTTGTTAGTGTGTCTTATAAACGACGAATGGTGAAGGTTTCATATATTTTCAATTTTTTTAAAATTAGTTATGCTCAGTCAAAGCCTTCGAAACCCCGTTGACCAGCTCAAAACCCCTCTAAACCCCGCAGGGTTTCGCCTAACCCTAGCTCCCAACGTCAGTCGTCCGATCATACCTTCGCGCCAAGCGACAACCCTCAGATCTGGCCTTGTACAAGGAACTAGGTGGGCTGGCTGTGTGCAGGCTCCACGCCGTTGGATCACAAGGACTACTCCGCATTGTTGGATCGTGGGGCAATCCGCGAGAGGCGATCCTATTTGTTGTGCTCGGCTGCTTTCCCACCACGGACTCCGTGAAAAAACATTGTTATTGGGCCCAAAAGGAAACCAAGCTCTGGTTAGGCCGTCGAATTACGTCATTTTTTGCATCGTTTGCTCTGTTTTTTGTGAACGTGCTGGATCTGTATTTTTGCATCGTTTGCTTTGTTTTTTGTGAACGTGCTGGCTCTGTATTTTTGAATCCTTTGAAATCAATTGACATTGCGTAGTAAATGACCAATTTTTAAGGGACAAATTTTTTTATCATGCAAAATGGCCACAAACTATTCAAAATTTGTCTCTTTCCTATAATATATATGACCACTGATTCTCATGCGTGCAATTAGCTTCTTTTACTTCTTCTTTTTCAAACCACCGTTTCCCACGCGTGTACACTCCCCGATGTTGCGGTAGGTTTGAAAACGGGTTACTTCACATTTTACCCCGTTATTGCCACGACCAAATAACACGTAGCACTATGGCTATTTAAGCCACCCTCTGCCTCTGCCGTCCCACATCCATCTCCCACCCTCTCTGCCATCTTCCCTTCTTGCTCTTCGATCACTTCTCCTTCTTCTAGCACATCCTCAGCCATGCAGTACATTGGACCAACCTACCACTTCCCACCCACCATGCCGGAGAGGCTCTTCACCGAGTGTGAGAAATATCAAGGTGGAGGACCGCAAGGAAATTCACCGAGTTCTTCCTCGCGTCCGGCTACCACCACCTCCGATGGGGATCTCCAAGGATGTTCGTTGTCGAGGAGGTCATCCAAAACGGGGTGGTGGTTGCTCTCCTTGCCCACTTAACCAACATATTTGACGCCTTCTACCTCCTCGGCCGGGTGTTTTGGTGTGGTTGTGAGTTCATCGCTTTCACCATCCACAACATGTTCATGGAGTACACCAACATCTTCCCCACGCGTCCCAAATGCACACTCTTCCGTACCCCATCGACAACGCCCTGGAGGAGAAGTGAAGGGCGCCCAGAGAAGGAGCGAGGTGGAGAAGGTGGCGTCTAGGGTTCTAAACCCTCTATCTATTTTTTGAGTCAATGTTATGTTAAGTTGTAATCCTATTGAACTATGTGAGAGATGCTATGGGCTTGTTGGCCCTTTTATCAAGTTCGATTATTAAGTTATCTATCTATTCTATTATGATGTTCCTCCTAGTTTCAACTATGTGATCGTGCTATGGGCTTGATGGACATATCTACATGTATATTGATTGTTTTCTTAGAGAGATCGCTTTGTTAGTAACCACCTAGTGCATGCAGCCACACCGAACCCTTCTTTTCTTACACAAGCCACAAATATGTAGCCACCTAGCTAGTGCATGCAGCCACAACATATTTGTTCGACTTATTTGTCGTAGCAAAACGGGTTCTAAATCGAGGAGACAAGTGTGCGAGTAGAGAGGAACCAGCAGCAGCGACCGTCGCTGCATCCGTGGCGGCTGGCGTGCACGAAAGCGGCTCGGTCAGTGCATCAGGGCGGCACGCATCATCGCATGCAGGCTCGGTCGGTGCATCAACGCATGCATGCAGGCTTATTGGATGCATGCATAACAGGCTTCTGTCGTGGCGGCGCGCGCAGGCGTTTAATGCAAGGGAAGTCCTAACGAAACGACGACCTAACGGTCGAACAACTACACCCCCAACGCGGCCCCACTCGTCAGAGTTAACGGTCAAAGCACTGACCCGACGCCGACGTCCATTATAACCTATTCTGAGGGTTTTGGGAAAAGGAGTGGGGAAAACTAAGCAAAAGTTAAGAGCGTGGGGATGGATGAGTAGAGCTAAGGAACCGGGGGCACAGATGTAAAAAACCCTTTCTTTTAATAACTACTACTACAAGCATGGAAAGTAAACTAGCTAAAAGCTACACTACAAAAAAAAGACACATCCGTGACATTTTGGGCCGAACGAAAAAAAATTATGTCATACTTATGACACTTCTATGACGATAATTGTGACAAAACCCGGTATCATCATAGATGTAGTGGGGTCCTACTTCTATGACAAAAAATCATGACAGAAAATGGGCTTTTCGTCCTGGGCGGGCCGGAGGCGCAGCTGCATGACATTCTTTGGGTCGTCCATGACGGAAAAAACCGTGGTAGAAGCAAGGGCGAGGAAAATATCGGGGTGTTCCCGGTTACGGTGGGTGGTCGGGGCCGAGCGATGCGCGTTTCTCTCGTACACGCACGCGTGTGGGTGCGAGGCGTTGGGCTCTAAATGAACCCGAGCAAGGCGTTGGGCTATAACTAAACCCGAGCGATTGCAATGCAGGCTACGCGTTACTGAACCCGAGCGATCGATCGATGGTTGTTAACGGAACCCGTCGAGCGATTCCTTCGCTACTGCTACTAACTGAAGCCGATCGATGCTGCCTCTGGATGAACAGTGAGCATTGCTGGGGGGGTTTGGACGAACAGTCCCCGGTGGGGGTGGATGAACAGGACCCCATGGTGTTGCCTCTAGATTCACAGGACCCCAATCGATCGAGCCGGTTGGGGCTGGATGAACAGGACCCCGTGGAGGGCTGGATGAACAGTAGACGGTGGAGGGCTGGATGAACAGTAGCCCATGGAGGGGTGGTTGAACAGGAGCCCGTGGAGAGGGATGATTGAACAGTAGCCAGTGGAGTAGCGCGCGGTGGAGGCTGGATGAACAGGAGCCCATGGATGAACTGTCGCAGGTCGAGGCTGGAGGAGGTCGACGGTGGATGAACAGTAGCCCGTGGAGGATGGAGGGGGTCGATGGTGGAGATGAACAGTATCCTGTCGAGTCCCGTTTTGTGGTACGCCACACCCCTCCTGATGAACATGACCCCCATTTCAACCATAGTGCTCCAACACAAGTCCATTTCCTCCGTTTTGCAGTACGCCACACACCTCCCGATCAACAGGACCCCAGTTTCGACCGTAGGAGGTCCGTTTCCTCCGTTTGCGGTACGCTAGACCCCTCCCGATGAACAGGATCCCGTTTCGAACGTGGCCGGTCAAACACAAGGCCGTTTCCTCCATTCTGCGGTACGCTAGGCCTCGTTTCCATCGGCTGTTCCGTCCAAGCCCTCCCGATGAACACGATGACGCATTCCGTTCTGACCCAGCCGGTTGGCTCCCCATGAACACGATGACGACACTGTTTCTTCGTTCCGACCCAACCATGTACACGAGCCCTGGCCGTACGTACGCGAGAGTAGGCGTTCGAGACCCCGCCCGTATGTACGTACGTGACCGTATTTACTTTCTTGCACCATGGGCGCTGTACGTATGTGTACATGCTACGTGCGCGCCTCTGCTATGACACGTGCGCGCCTCTACATCGACCAGTATGTACGTACACGTTCGCGACCAGAATGACTACGCTACGTACGCTTCGACCAGGTGGGTCCCGACTGTTAGGCACTTCCTTGCGTGCGAAGATGTAGCTCGTGGGTCCCAACAGTCAGGGGGCGAATCGTTTTTTAGCCCGGACGGACTTCCTTGTGTGCGAAGATGTAGCTGGTGGGTCCCAGCAGTGAGGGGGAAACGTTTTTTTGCGAAATATGGTGGCTCGTCTGGTGGGTCCCCTCTGTCAGGTGGAGGAATAATTATTTTGCGCGTAATAAGGAGGCACTTCCTTGCTGCGGCCGTGGACCCAGCTGTCAGCCTCTCCACGTATAGTCCACATCTAATGGAAGCAGTTCCTTGACCATGTTGAGCACCAGGGCGGTCGACGACGTTGAGGCCTAGGAAGGGGATGACGCGGAGCCGGGTAAGACGCGGCAGTGGATGCCCACGCGTAGAGGAGTACAGGGGTTCACTGGTTCACTGCGGTGTGAGGCTATCGTCGCTGCAGAATAACAGGGGGTATGGGTGAGTAGAGGGATGGCCTGGCCAGCAGTGAGGCCTCCGCGACAGCACAACCGGCCATGGGAGGCAGTAGCATCCGGCACGACCAGCGCTGCGTTGGGCGGCTGCAGCAACAATACCAGAGGTTGAAGAACCACTACGGCCGTTGGATGGACATCGTACGGTCACTGGAGCTAGAATCGTTTATATTGACTAAGTTGACAAAGCACTCCGTCCCCGTCTACTTAGTTGGCCCACAAGTCAGCCTCCCACCAAGGTGGGTCCCAACCAGCAGGGGGAGTATTCATTTTTTTGTGCGTAATAAGGAGGCACTTCCGGTGGGTCCGAGCTGACAGTGGGGGGAATGTTTTTGTCACGCAATACGGTGGCCCGTCTGGTGGGTCCCAGCAGTCAGGGGGGAAACGTTTTTTTCATGAAATACGATGGCCTGTCCGGTGGGTCCCTGCTGTCAGGTGGAGGAATCATTATTTTCCGCGTAATAAGGAGGCACTTCCTTGCTGCCGTCGTGAACCCAGCTGTCAGCCTCTCCACGTACAGTCCACACACGATGGAAGCTGTTCCTTGACCACGTTGACCACGCCGCACCGCGAGCATCAGGGTGGTGGACGATGGCGAGGCCTAGGAAGGGGACGACGCGGAGCCGGGGAAGACGCGACAGTGGAAGCCCGCACGGAGAGGAGTACGAGGTTTCACTGGTTCGGCTGTGGTGTGAGGCTGCCATCACCGCAGAATAATAGGGGCTGTGGGTGAGTAGAGGGATGGCCTGGCCAGCGGTGGGAATAGTAGGGGGCGGCGAGGCCTCCGCGGCAGCACAGCCAGCCACGGGAGGCAGGAGCATGCGGCACGACCGGCGCTGCTTTGGGCGGCTATATCAACAAGACCAGAGGTTGAAGAACCACTACGGCCGTTGGACGGAGATCGTACGGTCACTGGAGCTAGAATCGTTCATATTGACTAAGTTGACAAAATACTCCATCCCCATCAACTTAGTAGGCCCACAAGTCAGCCTCCCACCAAGGTGGGTCCCAACCAGCAGGGGGAGTACTCATTTTTTTGCGCGTAATAAGGAGGCACTTCCGGTGGGTCCGAGCTGACAGCGGGGGGAACGTTTTTTTCGTGCGATACGGTGGTCCGTTTGGTGGGTCCTAGCAGTCAGGGGGGAAACATTTTTTTTTTCACGAAATACGGTGGCCCGTCCGGTGGGTCCCTGCTGTCAGGTGGAGGAATCATTATTTTCCGCGTAATAAGGAGGCACTTCCTTGCTGCCGTCATGGACCCAGCTGTCAGCCTCTCCACGTACAATCCATGTCCGATGGAAGCCGTTCCGTGACCACGTTAACCACACCGTGCCGAGAGCACCAGGGCGGTGGACGACGACGAGGCCTAGGAAGGGGATGACGCGGAGCCGGGGAAGACGCGGCAGTGGAAGCCCACGTGAAGAGGAGTACGAGGGTTCACAGGTTCGGCTGCGGTGTGAGGCTGCCGTCGCCGCGGAATAACAGTGGGTGTGGGTGAGTAGAGGGATGGCTTGGCCAGAGGTGGGAGTAGTAGGGGGCGGTGAGGCCTGCGCGGCAGCACAGCCGGCCACGAGAGGCACGAGCAGGCGGCACGACCGGCGCTGCTTTGGGCGGCTCGAGCAAGAAGACTAGAGGTTGAAGAAGCACGACGGCCGTTGGATGCACATCGTATGGTCACTGCAGCTAGAATCGTTTATATTGACTAAGTTGACAAAGCCCTTGGTATGCGTCAACTTAGTAGGCCCACAAGTCAGCTTTCGAAACGGTGCACCCCAGATGTCAGGGGGAGGAATCATTTTAGGGCGGGTGAAGCTAGAATATCCGAGATTGAAGAAGAAGCACGGCATCCGCTGGATGGACATCCAACGGCCACTGCTGCTAGAACAGTGTCTTGACTATAAGTTGACAAAGCCTTGCATACGCGTCAACTCTCGTTTTTTAGGGGACGCGTCAACTTAGTAAGGCCACAAGTGTTTGGCAGAGAACTTATAGCCCATTTGAGATTTGTAAGAATGTGCAGCCAATTTTTGAATTCTAATGGAATTTACTACAACCCATTCACAGTCTGTTAAAAGTACAGCCCATTTCAACCAACTGTTCAAAACAGAATTCAATAAAATTTCCTACATTTTGATGGGAAATATTTTTATCCCAAAATTTCTAGTCAGATTAAATACAATTTCAATATAAATTTATATTACGTAAAAATCCAACGAAACATTGCGCTCGCAACAATTAATGAAATTAAAATTTTCAATATCGAAAAATAATATTTTATAAAGTAATTACGTGTTTGGTGCATTTTTTATAGTTACTGCCCAGTTTTTATAATTACATCCTATTTATTATTTCTTAAAGCCCATTTCTTGTTAAGCCTAATGCATCCTTCCTAGGAAAGATTTGCAGCCCAGCGGGGCCGAGAATAACAACTTGACCTTGCCTGGGTATTCCTAAAAAAAGGATAGCTGGGCTAGCTATTTTCATCTTGAAAAATATTAATATCTCGGCTGGATATCTGGCCTGGGCTAGGCGGGCCACAGCCCGCACAGTTAATAGTTGCAGCGATGTTTTCGTTGTTGTTCAAAGGAGAAAAATTAATATCTGGGCTAAACATCGCTCAAGAAAAACTCTGCAGTGCTCACACCTCAAAAACACAAATACTGCTCGAGCTTCTTTGTCCCAGCTGCCGGCCGCTTCTTGTGCAATTCTCTCGTTTATTGACTAATAGGTTGAAAATGGTGTGGGACCATGATGTCAGGAAACGAGGAGGAAGCAAAAAGAATTATAGTTTTATATACTAATAAGGAGGCACTTGCGTACATGCGGCTATGGCCCTAGTGGGTCCCCACTGTCATCCTCTCCAAGTAAAGTCATCTCCTCATCCTCATGTCCATTGACTATGTTGACAACGCGAGATGGCGGAGCCACGGCGAGCGCAGCAACTCGAAGGACGACGGAGAGGGCCTCACGGTCCCTACGGATGGTCTGATACAGCGCCCGCTACTCATTCGGGATGCCAGGATCATAGGGCCACATGTCCGTGACGACATTGTCGTTCGCTTGTTCACCGGTGCTCGTTGAGGAGACAGAGGTTGCAGCACAGGTCCTCCTGCGCTGGTAGCTCTTCCGCCATTAGGGTGTCGAAGTGCGGTCGCACCTGCTCTATGGTGAACACGTCATGAACCGGCTTGGACAGTGGCACCGACTCCTGGTCGGAAGCTACGTCCATTGTCTGATTGTCGTTGCTCAGCTCGGCGAGGTAGCTGGCGAGCTAGCATGTCCGGCTGCTGGACCACCCACTGCCAAGCACGAGTCTGACTGCCCTGGCCCACCCAGACCGCCTCCCCCGCCCGCGCGCTTTCCGCCCGAAATGGTTAGTGCCGCCCACCCCGCTTCCCGGTGCATGTGATTGCTCCGCCTTCAAACGACACAAGTGCCGTCCGTCCGTCCTTCTGCCGCCCACATTAATGATACGCGATTGCCGAGGTGGCTACTCCGGCGCCACGCGTCCGTCCCTCCGCCGCCCACCATTGCTATATAAACTGCTGCGCCGGTCATAGCTGCAGTTATCCTCATATGTTCCCATTCTCCTGTCCACACCACTACTGCCCACCATGGCTTCCTCGGGCTCCAGCGCTCTTCGGGACGGGCGGATGACGGACCACAAGGAGATGGCAGCCATTGCTACCGACTGGCTGGCCGGCAGCCAGCTGGAGGACGACGACGTCCCAATGGAGAACATGGTAGTCGATGATCCGACACCAACCCCCTCCTCCGCGCCATCCTCGCCGGTGCATTGCACCATGACCATCGGCGAGGCCCATGGCCAATATATGGACACGATGAAGCAGAAGCGTGAGGAGCAGTTCCGGGAGGCGCAGGCCGATGCCGCCTACAACCACCATCTCCTCCAGGAGCACCTGCAGGCGGAGGAGCAGATCGCCGCGGAACAGGAGGCACTCCTCGACTCGTACCGCTCCCCCCGCGAGGGCCGCCTTGAGCGCTGGCGGTACCACATGCGGGTGGCGGAGGCTGCGGCCGCCTACAAAGAGGGCGATGAAGCGGGTGAGGCGCTGTTTGGCAAGACCAAGGATGAGGCAGGGGACAATGCCAGCTCTGACGAGTCCCCGCTCCGCTGGCATCGACGAGGCCCTGCTTCGCCGATGCCCCCCGGCGCCAACAACGAGGCAGAGGACACCGGCGGCTCCGCCGAGGGCCCACCCTGCCGGCAACAAGGTGGAGGATTTCCCCCGCTCCGCCGAGGCACCGCCCGCCGGCAACGAGACAGAGGACAACGCCAGCTCCGCCGAAGCCCCACCTGTGTCCGGAGCTACCCACCTGTGTCTAGCTGAGCCGAACATAAGCTTCAGTGACATACCTGCTGGTGCAGTTGGCTGACTTATGCTACTTCTCGAGCTTGCGTTGTATTCCCACGAAGAGGAAAGGGTGATGCAACACAGTAGCGTAAGTATTTCCCTTAGTTCTTGAGAACCAAGGTATCAATCTAGTAGGAGACCACGCGTGAGTCCCTTGCACCTGCACAAACAAATAAGAACTTCGCAGCCAACACGATAAGGGGTTGTCAATCCCTTTACGGCCACTTACGAAAGTGAGATCTGATAGATAGTATAGTTTGATATTTTCATTATTTTTGGATATCAGAACAGAAAGTAAAAGCAGAAAAGTAAAGTAGATTGTAGATTGATATGTTGAGAATAGACCCGGGAGCCATAGGTTTCTCTAGTGGCTTCTCTCATGATAGCGGAATTTTATGGTGAGTGAACAAATTACTGTCGAGAAATTGATAGAAAAGCGAATACGTATGAGAATATCTAGGCATGATCATTATATATAGGTATCACATCCGAAACAAGTAGACCAAAACGATTCTGCATCTACTACTATTACTCCACACATCGACCGCTATCCAGCATGCATCTAGAGTATTAAGTTCATAAGAACAGAGTAACGCCTTAAGCAAGATGACATGATGTAGAGGGATAAACTCAAGCAATATGATATAAACCCCATCTTTTTATCCTCGATGGCAACAATATAATACGTGCCTTGCTGCCCCTACTATCACTGGGAAAGGACACCGCAAGATTGAACCCAAAGCCAAGCACTTTACCCTTTGCAAGAACTATAGATCTAGTAGGCCAAACCAAACCAATAATTCAAAGAGACTTGCAAGGATATTATAATCATACATAAAAGAGTTCAGAAAAGAACCAAGTATTTATCATAGATAATCTTGATCATAAACCCACAATTCATCGGATCTCGACAAACACACCGCAAAAAGAGATTACATCGAATAGATCTCCTCGAAGACCAAGGAGAATTTGGTATTGAGATCGAAAGAGAGAGAAGAAGCCATCTAGATACTAACTATGGACCCGAAAGTCTGTGGTAAAATCCTCACAACTCATGGTGAGGCGATGATGATGATGTAGAAGCACTCCGTGGTAGATCCTCCCTCCGGTGGAGCTCCGAAACAGGCCCCAAGATGGGATCTCACGGGAACAGAAGGTTGCGGCGGTGGAACTAGGGTTTTCTCTGTTCTTCTGATGGTTGCGGGTTACGTAGGTATATATAGGAGGAAGGAGGGCACCGAGGGCCAGACGTGGGGTCCACGAGGCAGGGTGGCGCGCCCTATAGTGGGGGGGCGCCCCCACTCTCGTGGACGCCACGTAAGCCCTACTCCGTGGTTCTCAAGTCCCCCGTGCGTATTTTGCTCCAAAAATATCTCTCCCGAAGTTTCATTTCGTTTGGACTCCGTTTGATATTCCTTTTCTGTAAAACCTTGATATAGGCAAAAAACAGCGATCTGGACTGGGCCTTTGGGTTAATAGGTTAGTCCCAAAAATAATATAAAAGTGTATAACAAAGCCCATTAAACATCCAAAACATCATAAATAATTGCACGTAATAACAAAAAATTATAGATACATTGGAGACGTATCAAGCATCCCCAAGCTTAATTCCTGCTCGTCCTCGAGTAGGTAAATAATAAAAACAGAATTTTTGATGTGGAATGCTAACCAACATAGTTTTCAATGTAATTCTCTTAATTATGGCATGAATGTTCAGATCTGAAAGATTCAAGCGAAAAGTCTTTATTGACATAAGAAGTAATAATACTTCAAGCATACTAACAAAGCGATCATGTCTTCTCAAAATACTATGGCTAAAAAAAGTTATCCCTACAAAATCATATAGTCTGGCTATGCTCCCTCTTCATCACACAAAATATTCATATCATGCACAACCCCGGTTTCATCCAAGCACTTGTTTTCATACTCTATTCTTTCAAACCTTTCAACTTTCACGCAATACATGAGCATGAGCCATGGATATAGCACTATGTGGAATAGAGTGGTGGTTGTGGAGAAGACAAAAAGGAGGAAGATAGTCTCACATCGACTAGGCGTATCAACGAGCTATGGAGATGCCCATAAATAGATATCAATGTGAGTGAGTAGGGATTGCCATGCAAGGGATGCACTAGAGCTAAAAAAATGTATGAAAGCTCATCAAAAGAAACTAAGTGGGTGTACATCCAACTTTCTTGCTCACGAAGACCTAGGGCATTTGAGGAAGCCCATCGTTGGAATATACAAGCCAAGTTCTATAATGAAAATTCCCACTACTATATGAAAGTGACTAAACATGAGACTCTCTACCATGAAGAACGTGGTGCTACTTTGAAGCACAAGTGTGGAAAAAGATAGTAGCAATTGTCCCTTTTTCTTTTCTTTTTTCCTTTTTTTCTTCCTTTTTCCCTTTTTTTGGAGGGGTCTTTTCTTTTCTTCGGCCTTTCCTCACTTGGGACAATGCTCTAATAATGATAATCATCACACTTATATTGATTTACAACTCCATATTACAACTCGATACTAGAACAAAGTATGACTCTATATGAATGCCTCCGGCAGTGTACCGGGATGTGCAATGAATCAAGAGTGACATGTATGAAAAATCATGCATGGTGGCTTTGCCACAAGTACGATGTCCACTACATGATCATGCATGGCAATAGGACAATATGAAGCGTGTCATATGAACGGAACGGTGGAAAGTTGCATGACAATATATCTCGGAATGGCTATGGAAATGCCATGATAGGTAGGTATGGTGGCTGTTTTGAGGAAGATATATGGTGGCTGTTTTGAGGAAGGTATATAGTGGGTGTATGGTACCGGCGAAAGTTGCGAGGTACAAGAGAGGCTAGCAATGGTGGAAGGGTGAGAGTGCGTATAATCCATGGACTCAACATTAGTCATAAGAACTCATATACTTATTGCAAAAATTTACGAGTCATCAAAACAAAGCAATCAACGCATGCTCCTAGGGGGGAGGTTGGTAGGAGTTAACCATCGCACGCCCCGACCTCCACACAAAGGATGCACTCTACAAATACCTCATGCTCTAACTTTGTCACATAGCGGTTCACCATATGTGCATGCTACGGGAATCACAAACTTTCACACAAGTATTTCTCAATTTCATAATAACTCCACTAGCATGACTCTAATATCACTATCCTCATATCTCAAAACAATTATCAAGCATCCAACTTCTGTTCATATTCAATGCACTTACTATGAATGTTTTTACTACGTTGATATTGGATGCCTATCATGTGAAGGCTAGTTTTATAGCCAAAGCACATTACCATGCTGTTTAAATAGACTCTCAAAAGGATATAAGTGAAGCATGAGAGATCAAAAATTTCTACAAAATAAAATTACCACCGTGCTCTAAAAGATATAAGTGAAGTACTAGAGCAAAAACTATTCAACTCAAAACATATAAGTGAAGCACATAGAGTGTTCTAACAATTCCTAGGCCATATTTATCTCTCTCAAAAAGGTGTGTCCAGCAAGGATAATTGTGGCAAACTAACAAGAAAATACTCAAATTATACATGACGCTCCAAGTAAAACACATATCATGTGGTGAATAAAAATATAGCTCCGATTATAGTTACCGATAGATGAAGACGAAAGAGGGGATGCCTTCCCGGGGCATCCCCAAGCTTAGGCTTTTGGTTGTCCTTGAATTTTACCTTGGGGTGCCTTGGGAATCCCCAAGCTTAGGCTCTTGCCACTCTTTGTTCCATAGTCCATCAAAGCAATACTCAAAACTTGAAAACTTCACAACACAAAACTTACACAAAAATCTCGTGAGCTCCGTTAGTATAAGAAAACAAACCACTACTCAAAGGTACTGTAATGAACTCATTCTTTGTTTATATTGGTGTTAAACCTACTGTATTCCAACTTCTCTATGATTCATACTCCCCAATACTACTCATAGATTCATCAAAATAAGCAAACAACACACGAAAAATAGAATCTGTCAAAAACAGAACAGTCTGTAGTAATATGTAACTTTCGCATACTTCTGTAACTCCAAAAAAATGAAATAAATTGGTAAACATGAGGAATTTGTCTTTTAATCATCCGCAAAAAGAATCAACTAAATAGCACACTCCAGTAAAATCTGGTGACCATTCTAGCGAGCGCTAACGATTCTGTTTTTCATAGCAAGATCATATAAACTTCACACAAGTCTTCCCAAAGGTTCTACTGGGCACAAACACTAATTAAAACACAAAACCACATCTAACGAGAAGCTAGATGAAATATTTATTCCTAAACAGAAGCAAAAACAAAAAATATAAAATAGGGTTGCCTCCCAACAAGCGGTATCATTTTACGCCCCTAGCTAGGCACGATACACGGATAGATCTACGTATTGACATCTTTGGAAGGCAATCCATAAGTGGCTCTCATAATAGATTCATACAGTAATTTAATTTTCTTTCTAGGAAAGTGTTCCATGCCTTTCCTTAACGGAAATTGGAATCTAATATTTACTTCCTTCATATCAGTAATTGGACCAATCGTTCTAAGGAAAGGTCTACCAAGAATAATAGGACATGAAGGATTGCAATCTATATCAAGAACAATGAAATCTACGGGCACATAATTCCTATTGGCAACAATAAGAACATCATTAATCCTTCCCATAGGTTTCTTAATGGTAGAATCCGCAAGATGCAAATTTAAAGAACAATCATCAAGCTCATGGAAGCCTAACAAATCACACAAAGTTTTTGGGATAGTGGAAACACTTGCACCCAAATCACACAAAGCAAAGCATTCATGATCTTTAATTTTAATTTTAATAGTAGGTTCCCACTCATCATAATGCTTTCTAGGGATAGAAACTTCTAATTCAAGTTTTTCTTCATAAGACTGCATCAAAGCATCAACTATGTGTTTGGTAAAAGCTTTACTTTGACTATAAGCATGCAGAGAGTTTAGTACAGATTGCAACAAGGAAATACAATCAATCAAATAGCAATTATCATAATTGAGTCCCTTGAAATCCAAAGTAGTGGGTTCATCACTATGCAAAGTTTTAATCTCTTCAATCCCACTTTTAACAATTTTAGCATCAATATCTAAAAACTCTGAATCATTGGGAAACCTTTTGATTAAAGTAGAGTCATCTCCAATCCCATCTTTATCAAGATTCATACTAGAAAACAAGGATCTAATAGGAGACACAT
Organism: Secale cereale; assembly: GCA_902687465.1. Lineage (NCBI taxonomy): Eukaryota > Viridiplantae > Streptophyta > Magnoliopsida > Poales > Poaceae > Secale > Secale cereale. The sequence continues at coordinate 507,275,867 of LR738710.1, forward strand.
CAATAACGTTGAGATCTTCATCTTTATTTTCATGATAACTAGAAGAACATGCTTTTATATAATTCTCTCTTTTAGCACGCATCCTAGCTGTCCTTTCTTTGCATTCATCAATGGAAATTCACACGGCTTTGAGAGACTCATTGATATCATGCTTAGGTGGGATAGATCTAAGTTTCAAAGAATCAACATCAAGAGTAATTCTAATCACACATCTAGCCAATTCATCAATATTAAGCAATTTTTCTTCAAGCAAAGCATTGAAATTCTTTTGCGAATTCATAAAATCCTTAACACTCGTTTCAAATTCAGAAGGCATCTTTCCATAAGAGTTATTGTAGGAATTTCCATAATTATTAGAGGAATTACTAGGAAAATGCCTAGGATTAAATTTTCCTCTGTAAGCATTGTTACCAAAATTATTCCTACCAACCAAATTCACATCCAAAGATTCATTATTATTTTCAATCAACGTGGATAAAGGCATGTCATTAGGATCAGAAGAAGCACTCTCAGCAGCAAATAATTTCATAAGTTCATCCATCTTTCCACTCAAAACACTAATCTCTTCAATAGCATGCACTTTTTTATTAGTAGATCTTTCAGTGTGCCATTGAGAATAATTAACCATAATATTATCTTGGAGTTTGGTAGCTTCTCCTAAGGTAGTCTCCATGAAAGTGCCTCCTGCGGCCGAATCTAAAAGATTTCTATAAGCAAAATTCAAGCCAGCATAAAAGTTTTGAATAATCGTCCATAAGTTCAAACCATGTGTAGGGCAATTACGTATCATTAATTTCATTCTCTCCCAAGCTTGTGCAACATGCTCATGATCTAGTTGCTTAAATCAACAGAGCAGCATTGATCTCACAAGATTTAACTTCAATTTAACAATATCATTATCAGTATCCCTTTTCTTTTGCATATCACACAAATCAACAAAGTTGTTTAGATGGGTAGCGGCATCTTCACTAGGAAGGCCGGAAAATTGATCTTTCATGACAAGATTCAACAGAGCAGCATTGATCTCACAAGATTCAGCATCGGTAATAGGAGCAATCGAGTGCTAATAAAATCATTATTGTTGGTATTGGAGAAGTCACACAATTTAGTATTATTTTGAGCCATAGTGACAAGCAAGCAATCCAACACACAACCAAAGAAGAAGCAAGCGAATGATAAACACAAGGCAAGAAGAAGGGCAAATAAAACGACAAGGGTGAAGTGGGGAGAGGAAAACGAGAGGCAAAAAAATATAATGCGAAGGGTAAGGGTTTGTGATAGGTACTTGGTATATGACTTTTGCGTAAGCCTCCCCGGCAACGACGCCATAAATTCTTCTTGCTACTTCTCGACCTTGCGTTGTATTCCCTCAAAGAGGAAAGGGTGATGCAGCACAGTAGCGTAAGTATTTCCCTCAGTATTTGAGAACCAAGGTATCAATCCAGTAGGAGACCAGGCGCGAGTCCCTCACACCTGCACAAACAAATAAGAACTTCGCAGCCAACGCGATAAGGGGTTGTCAATCCCTTTACGGTCACTTACAAAAGTGAGATCCGATAGATAGGATAGTTTGATATTTTTGGTATTTTTGGATATAAGAACAGAAAGTAAAAGTGGAAAAGTAAAGTAGATTGTAGATTGATATGTTGAGAATAGACCCGGGGGCCATAGGTTTCTCTAGTGGCATCTCTCATGATAGCGGAATTCTACGATGGGTGAACAAATTACTGTCGAGCAATTGATAGAAAATCGAATACTTATGAGAATATCTAGGCATGATCATTATATATAGGCATCACGTCCGAAACAAGTAGACCGATACAATTCTGTATCTACTACTATTACTCCACACATCGACCGCTATCTAGAATGCATCTAGAGTATTAAGTTCATAAGAACAGAGTAACGCCTTAAGCAAGATGACATGATGTAGAGGGATAAACTCAAGCAATATGATATAAACCCCATCTTTTTATCCTCGATGGCAACAATACAATACATGCCTTGCTGCCCGTACTATCACTGGGAAAGGACACCGCAAGATTGAACTGAAAGGCAAGCACTTCTCCCATTGCAAGAACTATAGATATAGTGGGCCAAACCAAACCAATAATTCGAAGAGACTTGCAAGGATATTATAATCATACATAAAAGAGTTCAGAAAAGAACTAAATATTTCTAATAGATAGTCTTGATCATAAACCCACAATTCATCGGATCTCGACAAACACACCGCAAAAAGAGATTACATCGAATAGATCTCCCCGAAGACCGAGGAGAACTTGGTATTGAGATCCAAAGAGAGAGAAGAAGCCATCTAGATACTAACTATGGACCCGAAGGTCTGTGGTAAACTACTCACAACTCATGGTGAGGCGATGATGATGATGTAGAAGCACTCCATGGTAGATCCCCCCTCTGGCGGAGCTCCAAAACAGGCCCCAAGATGGGATCTCACGGGAACAGAAGGTTGCGGCGGTGGAACTAGGGTTTTCTCTGTTCATCTGATGGTTTCGGAGTACGTAGGTATATATAGGAGGAAGGAGGGCATCGGGGGCCGGACGTGGGGCCCACGAGGCAGGGGGCGCACCCTCTAGGGGAGGCGCCCCCGCACTCGTGGACGCCACGTAAGCCCTACTCCGTGGTTCTCAAGTCTCCCGTCCGTATTTTGCTCCAAAAATATCTCTCCCGAAGTTTCATTCCGTTTGGACTCCGTTTGATATTCCTTTTTGTAAAACCCTGAAATATGGAGAAAAAAAACAGCAATCTGGACTGGGCCTTTGGGTTAATAGGTTAGTCCCAAAAATAATATAAAATCGTATAACAAAGGCCATTAAACATCCAAAACATCATAAATAATAGCATGGAACAATAAAAAAATATATATATGTTGGAGACGTATCAACTGACACGTGGGCCCAACATGCATCTGGGCCACATGTCAGCTACACAACTACACCTGCAGTTAAGTCACTGAAGCTTCAATTCGGCTCAGGCGGACACATGTGGGTAGCTTCGTAATTAATTATACCTCCAGCGCACCCCTTTTTAGTTGAAGAATGTATGAAATGTAATGAAATCCGGCATGTTTATATGAAATCCGACCGTGTATGAATGAATTTATTTCGATTAGTTTGTATTATTGTATCACTGGCATTGGATGAAGATGCAAAACAATATGTACTAACATTATTCCCAGGGTGATCACCTCGTTTGCAGCAGTTTCACATGTACTCCCTCCAGTCCTTTCTAGTCTGCATACAAGTTTTGTCTGCAGTCAAAGTATCTCTACTTTGACCAATATTATTGAAAAAAAGAATGCACTTTCACAATGTGCGAAGTAAAAAGGAACAGAAGGAGTACAAAGAGTTTGAGCAGCTTTTTAGCGTTCCTGTACATTGCAATCAAATACACATGCCTGGCAATTCATAGAGAACATTCAAAACAATCGATGATTATGCATGTCAGCGATTCACATGTGAGAGCCAATATTTACTTCACAACTAAAGAATAAACAAAAAAATGGATCGATGCTGTTGACAGCAAAGGGAGTCCCATTCGAAAATATCAAACGCATGTTTTCTTGCTAAAATCTATTAGCAAAATTTGACAAGGTTTTCCCATTCCAAAATATCAAATTCCTACGATTGTGGAATGGGCAGGGTTTGCCATCAGTTCAGACATTGACATGGCACCTCGTGCTAAATAAACCAGTTGTTCTTGTTGTGCAGTTCCACCAAAATCAACCAAATTTGCGCATAGCTTGTATGATTTTGCCCTTATATGTTGCAACGCCTTGAACTTATCGGCACCTCCTTTCTTGTGGTGGAAATGAATGACTTGATGTATTCATGAACATTCTGTGCAGTTCCCATTGACTTCAAGCTGAGCACCCCTGTTTTCACAAATACAAAAAAGTGATTAGTATAAACCAAATTGTACTATGAATTGACAATTTAAATAGGCACCTACATGGTCCATGTAGATCACAATTTTAGAAAAATGGAACTCACGGAATGAATCCTAGAACAACATTGTACTCGTGCATCACAGCAAGAAAATGGAGATTTGTCAGTCCTTCTGAGCTGAAGTTAGTTTCGTCCTGTGGGGGGG
>LR738710.1:507280022-507343316 GCA_902687465.1 Secale cereale
GTAACCATCCTTCAACTACTCCTTCTGATGAGAAGATAGATAGGGCTTCTTCATCCTGGCATAATCGGAACTAGTCACTTCACATACTCCATATTCTTCTTTAGGCCTTGTTCGTTTAATCCTCCTCCCGAGGGGACTGTAGTGGATTGTAGAGGATTTTGGCTTGTAGGGGATCTAATCCCCCTCAAACCCTGCCATTCTCCTTCAAAAACCACCTCAACCGAACAAGGCCTCAGAGGAGGATGATCCTGTTGTGCAAAGACAAGAGGATAAATAAATGCTAGCAACCCTGTTTGCTCGAAAAAAGGAAAGGAAATATTTAAAATAGCACAGATGAAGCACTTCTCAAGGACAATACCACTTTTTGATGGCAGTATCTAAATAGTAGCACAACACCAATAGAGATGACAAAGCTCAATCATATGGATGAAATCAGTGGGCGAGTAGCAACCTTTGTCAGGAGCCTTATTTTGTAGAGCATACAGATGAAGCACTTCTCCAGAACCATATGTAGCTATCTACTGTGGTGGCCATGCTTACTATATAATCCATGATTAGATTAATATTTCCAACATCTTCTTGTGCAGTTCCACTAAAATATATGGTATCTTCAAAGCAATCAAGCAACGTTGTCGGTGTGACATTTTGGTTGAACTGCACAAACCACTCTTAAAACGAAAGTGTTTTGTGCAGTGCAACAAAAGGTTACAATGGCAACGAGGTGAAGTAGATAACCCTGTTTACACAGAGGTGCAAAGGAAACAACTAGTGGTCAATAACGATGGATGACACAGAAGCCAATAAAAGGAAGCATCTACCTTATCTAAATGGGAAAGAAAGCAAGACAGTAGCATTTCTCAAACGGTGGCATTGATTAATATTAACAGAGAGATTATATTAACAATAAAATTCATTAAACATGTAATTTTCTTTTAACTGTGGCATTGCATCAATTTTCCAGCGGCATTATTAGAGGGTGCTTGTTTACAGGGACATTTTGGTGGAGGGACTAAAAAAACTCCGTGTCAGTCCCATCTAAACCAAACAGGAGGGACATTTAGGGACTAAAAGTGGGCATTGGGGACTAAATGTAACACCCCAAAATTTTGACCTTGATTTATTAATCAAAATTTGCTAGGAAATTAAACCTTTCACCTTCTGGGTTTTCTTTGATTTCAGAACCACTCTTTTCTTTGATATTAAATTAAACCTTCCACCTTCTGGGTTTTCTTTGATTTCAGAACTACTCTTTTCTTTGATATTATGGAGTTTTCACCTCAAGTGAAAACTTTCCAAATATATTATTGGACTTGTTTACCTCTCAAGAAAAACATTTCCTTTACCAGGAGAATTATTGCTATAATTAATTTTTCCGAGTTTTACTTCTATTAAAATGATTTTTAATAGGTGTTGGAGCCTCATTTGCACTACAACCCTTTCAGAAAATCCTTTAAAATTCTCACCAAAAATTGGAGAGGTCAGTAGATGCATATAATTCAACTTAATGCAAAACCCCACTGGTGTCCCTTGAAAAATTTGAGCAAACCATCCTCTTTTACTCTCTGGTCCAGTTTGGCATTTTCTACTACAACCATGTGTTAATTTGTCCTTGTAACCATGATCTTTTTCCCTACTTCTAGACCACTCTATCAAACCCTTAAGTCCAGGAGATTGGACCCATTGGAATATTTTTGGTCCATGCAATAATGCCTTTTAGTTTCTGTCCATATTTGTTTTTCTCAAAAACTTACACTAACAAGTTTCTGGTCTTGACCTACTAAACTTGCCATCATCACCTACACCTAGAGAGACACTGGTCTGGAGTTTTTGGCCACCCCAAGAGTTGCCTTGATGCTCATGGCATTCTGTCAAACACCTTGGGTGCATGGCCAATTTTTGCATGATTTTGGGTTTACATTGCAAGCTTGGTCCACTAACCCAGCAACCTTGTCCACTAGACTCCTAGATGCCTCTAACCTAGACCTGTTAATCCCCAGCCCCACCCAAGACTCCTAGCATGCCTTGGCATTTTGCCGAACGATTGCCGTGCGTGCCCAGAGCGCGTATTTTGCATGTGCGTGCGCACGAGTCGCCGCGTCCCACTGCCGCCTCCCCGTGCTTGTTCTGGCCCTCCCCACTCACAGCCAGCATGCCCCGACCCCTTCCTCGGTGCAGGGCCACCCTAACGCCCTACAGCGCCACCGTCAGGTCGGCCTTGGCGGCACGCCGGCGACCACAGTACGCCTCTGCCATGGACGGTGCCGCCTGAGCCACTCCAGCACACCAGCTGCTCCCTGGAGCAGCTCAAGCTTATACAGGAGCCCGTCCGCTAGCGCCCGCCGCCTCCACGTCGCCCTGCTGCAACAGAACGGTGGTTTGCCGACGATCTTATCCCCGGCCGCCGCGGAACCGACCTCGAACGCTATAAATAGGAGCCCCCGAGCTCGTCCAAGCACTCACGCGACCTCAAGACACCTCCCTAGAACTCCCGTGGCCAGCAATCGATGGGGGAAGAGCTGTCTTCCTCGTCTCCGGCCAGTTCGGCCGCCACCGCACCCCAGCTCCGTTCGCCGCGAGCAGGCCCTCCCCCGTCCATCCAGCACCACCACCCGACTCCCCTTGATCGTGCGGAGCTAACCAAACCCTCAACTTCGACCAGGGGCCACTGTAGCCAAGACCCCCAAATCCAACCGAGGACACCTCTGCCGCGGAGCTCGCCGCCTGCGATTCCCTCCACCCCCGCCAATCTAGCGACCACCGGGAGGACCGCCCCAAACTGGCAGATCCATCCGCGCCCTCAGAACCCCGTGAGGAGCCGTGGGTCGTCGACGGCGATCGCCGAAGCCCCGCCCCGCTCGGACAAAGGAGGAAGGAGGAGGGCGACTGGTCAAACCTGACCAGTGGGCCCAAGGTACCCACTTTCAATGACCCAGCGACGACCCGTGCCAGTTCAAGTGGAGGCGTATTCCACAGAATACATATCCTCTAAGAGGAAAACGTAAGCCCCCCGAAACATTTTCTTTTATGGTTTTATTTAAAAACAGAATATTGACTAAACTTTGACTGGCTATAACTTTTTAAATATGAGTCCAAATGACTTGATTCTTTTTCTATTGTTCCTCAAATTTGGCCTAGTTTATTTTCATATTTATTTGAAAATTTTCCAAACAACTTTTTTTGTCCTGTTTTCAAGCCATGTGTTGATTTCAAACCTTCTTAAATAGGATTTTTGAAGAGGGAAGAAACTTTCTAAAGTTTTGGGAATGCACCCCGCCTCTCCACAACTTGAAGGCAAGCATTCTGAACCCTGGCCTAATAACTGTTGTGTGTTATTTGATACGATTAAACACCACCTTGACACGTAGTTTCGTTAATTTTATGTGATGATGTGATCATGCTCATGGGTGCATGATGAAGTTTCCTTGCTGTTGGAAATTAATATACTTGTGATAGAATCACCCTCGTCTACCTTTCATGCCTACTGGAAAGAATCCGGGAGAGTGTCTGTCAGCTCGTTACTGATATTTCGTTCAGACGAGTATAGTCAGTGGGGCATGATAAGGTATGGTGAATGGTGAATCTGTCTGTTGGTGTGGATTATATTTGTTATGCTAATCATGCAGGTGATGCTTTAACGTCCTGAGTCGACCATAGATCGAGTCTTGTTCCAGTAACCCCCATACTCGTTTCGTACTACCACTTGTCCGCCATAAGTAGGGTACAATTCAGTAAGTTGTCAACCCCTTTCTAGCACACACCGTACAGAGAGGCCATGGTGGAAGATACCGGCTGCATCCGGTAGGCATGTCACCTGGTCCGGGGGCATGGGTGTTTCCGGTTGGGACCGAGAGGGGGGCACCCCTTAGTAGCGCGCGTTATAAATTTGATCCCATGCTAATCGAGGTTGTAGCCTCCCCACTCAGAGTTTTGCTTAACAGGTGTCGTGGGTGATTCCAGAAACCGGTATGTTAGGTTGGTGTGTGTGGTCAGGTGTGGTTGCAAATGAAAGACCGTTGACGGAATTAGTCCCGATGGACTAAAGGAACCCGTTGCTATTGGGTAAAGGGTACACCCTCTGCAAAGATTAAATCTATTCGAATAGCCGTGTCCATGGGTAAGGACTACAATCTGGGATGGGACAAGAGTCACTCTTAGTGTCGGTCTTCGGAGGAAAGATTGCTAAACCAAAACATGGATCATGACTTGTGACGTATGATGATTATTGTTATTATTATTATGGACTGACCATTTATATTATTTGAGTTATTGAGTATCCCTGGGACGGTTCTACCTCCTGGTTATTCACAGGGATTATTTTATTTATAAGCCCTTTATGTGGTGTCGCTCAGACGCCCGACTGTGGCATGCTTGTTATTTCCTTTTAATTATAAGCCCTTTATGTGGTGTCGCTCAGACGCCCGATTGTGGCATGCATGTTAATTCTTTTATTTATAAGCCCTTTATGCGGTGTCGCTCAGATGCCTGACTATGGCATGCATGTTATTTATTTTATTTATAAGCCCTTTATGCGGTGTCCCTCAGACGCCCGACTGTGGCATGCTTGTTATTCCTTTATTTATAAGCCCTTTGTGACGCCCGAAGACCGACGTCCCAGAAGATTCCAGAAGATTCCAGAAGATTCCAGATGTTCTGGGTTCTCCCGTGTGTTTCTTTTGTGCTTGCTTTATTTATTTTGCATTGCATCATGTCATCATGCCATCATGTCATATTTATTTTGCATCTCAACTTAAATAAATCGTGTGGATCTTCGATCCATTTAAATCAAGGGAAGGATGACTTCTCTTTATAACATATCCTCTCAATATTTAGGGAGCTATATAAATAAATATTCCATTTGTTTGGAATCACCAACACACACTTGCATATCTTCCCTATTTTGTTGGAACCATTTTTGTTGGGTTGGTAATATTCCATAAAGCCTTACAAAAATGTTCCATCATTTATTTTCTTCTTCTTGGCCTCTTTTCTTTTTGGTGTTGTTCTCTCTCTATTTTTATTTCTACTAAAGAAATAAATAAGAAGACAACCACCTCCCCGGCCTCCCTAGGCCCATCTCCTCCTTCAGGCCTTGAGGCCCATCAGGCCCCTGCCACTTCCTAACCCTAGCGCTAACCTAGCCCGACCCCATCGCTCCTCCGATTCTCCCGTGCGCCGCCAGGCGGTTCCCCTCGTCCGCATCCCATCGAACCCCGCCGCCAGCATCCCTCATCGAGCGCTCCCGATCTCGCTCGTCCCCCTCGCTCCTCCTTCCGCACCCGATCGGGCCCTCCCGCCTCATCCTCGCCAGGAGCTGCGCCTCGAGCAGCATCGCTGCGCCAGCGCCCCGCAGCTCCTCCATCGCCCCATCGCCACGGCTTCCTGCGCCCTTCTTCCTCCAGCGGCCAGGAGCCCCGGCGCCCCGTCTCCAGGCCGCAGCGAGGCCCGTCCTCCGTCCTCCGTGTGCCTCGTCGCCAGGACGAGCAGCGTCCGCCTGCTGCCGTCTCAACCTCCAGCCGCGGCCGGCCTTCGCTCGCCGCCAGGGCTGGCCAGGAGCGCCGCCGTCCATCGTCAGGGCCGCAGCTCCAGCGCGCCCTGCCTCCTCTGGTCGGCCAGGAGCCTTCATCCCCAGCCCCGCGTCAGCACCGCCGCCGGTCACCACGGGCACCAGCCCCGTCCTCAAGCTGCTCCGCCCCTGCCTCCTCGCCAAGAACGTGTACCCCGACGCGCCTGGCTCGCCGAGCGCCTCGTCCCTCCGCGCCAGGAGCCCAAAGGCCGCGCCCCTCCTCGTCCTTGCACGCCCCGAACGGCTCCCTCCGCGTCAGCACCACCGGCGTGCTAAGACCTGCTGCTGCTGTGCTTTTTCCGTCGGCTTCGTGTTTTTGTTTTGGTCCAGCAGAAACTTCGTCAAGTTCCTCTTCAATGTACATCTACGCACGGTGGCTTCAAGTTCGTCTTCGGTGTTTTCGTCAAGTACACCACAAACAAGTACCGCGACGACCCGAACATCTACGGAAAAGCGAGCTCCGTGAACAACTACCGTCGCCGTGTACCCCTACGTCAACTTTGACGTGACAAGTACCCCTACGGCAAGTACCACGACGGCCCCGAACGCCTACGAACCGTGTACCACTACCATCGCGCCGAAGATGTCCGATGCCGCGACAAGTACCCCGACACGATAACGTGAACGACTACTTCCCTCTACGAACGTGTACCCCGACCGCCTCGAAAACGACTTCTTCCTCTACGCTCTTGAGCCGCCCCGAAACAGATGTTTCGAAGGTTTAACCCCGAGACGATGACCGTGGACATTTGCATGTGTTGTATGAGATGTTTTCACTTGTGTGCACCGTGCCCGTTTCGTCCTTTTATCGTGCTCCTCGGTTGCCTCGTCGCCGACCCGTGGGAACCCGGTGACGGGATCGCCCCACCTTTCATCTCGTTTGACTCGCTCACGCCATCTTTCTTTTGCACCGGACTCTCAACGAGTTACCGGAACCGATATGTTGCTTGGCATCATTTTCGGATCGTCGCCGTGGCCCCTTTCGTTCCACCACGGTGACAAATACTCCTTATATACTCCTTATCTTCTTCATGTCAACTTTTAATAAAAATTACATAAAACTTGATCATGTCATCCGCATCATGTTAACAACTTTTAAAATGTGTGAATTGTTGTTTGCTTAAAATTGCTAAACATGCTTATGGGGATTTTTTTCCGGAATTGTTGTTGTTTTTCCGGCCTTAGTTAACTTGCCTAAATAGTGTAGTTTGATTATGCTTCACCTCTTGCCATGTTAACAAACACTTAATCTTGTCTTGTAAATAAACGAGAGTCAACTAACTAAATAACATGCGGTGCTTCGTCATTATGCAACTCGTTGCATATTGAGCTCCACTTAATTTGTAGTGTTGTTTGTGCACTTTGCCATGCCATGCATAATTAAACCGGACATGCATCATACTTGGATGTGCATCGTATGCCATGCTTATGATTTGTGTGTTTACCGTGTTGTTTGTTTCTTTCCGGTTGCTTCTCTTGTTAGCTTCGGTTTCGTTCTGGAGTTGTGAGGATTCGCTCAACTATGTTGCTCCGTCTACTTCGTGGACCCGTTCTTCTCCCTTGCGGAATCCCAGGCAAGATGATCATACCCTTGGATACCTTTACTACCATTGCCATGCTTAGTTGTCTCGATGCTATCGTTACATGTCGCGCTACCCATCTTTTATGTCAGCCTCTCCTTGTTGCCATGAAACCTCTAACTTTTGAAACCTTCCTAGCAAAACCATTGTTTGGCTATGTTACCCGCTTGCTCAGCCCCTCTTATAGCGTTGTTAGTTGCAGGTGAAGATGAAGTTCGTTCCAGGAGGGAACTTGTTGTTGGAATATCACAATATCTATAATTATTATTAACACACCTATATACTGGGCATGGGTGGAAGACTTGGCCTTTTGCTCGGTGTTTTGTTCCACTCATGCCACCTTAGGCGCTGATAAACCGGCATTATGTTCCTTGATTTTGCGTTCCTTACACAATGGGTGGATGGGGACCCCTTGACAGTTCGATTTTGAATAAAACTCCTCCAGCAAGGCCCAACATTGGTTTTATTTGCCTCATAATAACAACTTATTTAATTAATTAAATTTGCATAGGGGGTCGCACCCTCGGGTTCTTAATTCTACATAGCAGGGGGGCCAGTGCTGATGGTGTTGGTCCCAAACGGGGGTTATGCGGGGCCACCACGGGGAAACTCGAGGTTTGGTTTTACTCGTATAATCGCCCATCCGGTCGTGGCCTGAGACGAGATACGCGCGGCTACTATCAGGGTGTCGGCATGCCGGGAGGTCTTGCTGGACTTGTTTAACCATTGTCGAAATGTCTTGTGCTACCGGGATGCCGAGCCTGATCGGATTTCCCTAAGATAAGGAGTGATGATATTATATTTATCACTTCAGCTAATCGTGAGAGCTTGTGATGGGCTAAGTTGGGACACCCCTGCAGGGTTATGATCTTTCAAAAGCCATGCCTGCGGTTATGTGGCGGATTGGAATTTGTTAATGTCCGGTTGTAGAAAACTTGACAGAGGATCCGAAGTAAAACACACAACTGTGTGAGTAACCGTGACTGTCTCTTTTCACTTTGAGAAGAGAACACAGTGGGGTTATGTTTGACTCGTATGTAGTTCATGATCTTTAGCGATCACTACTTTTGCGACCGTTTGCGTAGATGCTCTTGTCATTCTGGTACTCGTAAGTTAGCCACCATATTATGCTTAGCCGCTGCTGCAACCTCACCACTTTACCTCTTCCTACCCATAAAGCTTTGCTAGTCTTGATACCCATGGTTATGGGATTGCTGAGTCCTCGTGGCTCACAGATACTATAACACCAGATGTAGGTTCAGCCGAGAATGATGCAGGAGCTGGTTCAAGTTCTCCACTGGGAGCTCGATGAAGAGAGTGGCCGTATGCTTGTGACGTTTTCGACGATCAGTAGTGGTTTCTACTAGGGGCGATTCAGACCTGTGGCTTTATGTTGTTTTGGTATCTTTCTTTTGGATCTTCACCCGTAGTCGGGTTGTGATGTTCTGAATGATGTTTGGCTTATGTAATGCATTGTGTGAAGTGGCGAGTGTAAGCCAACTATCTCCTTTTGCAATTTAATCCCTCTTTTACATGAGTCGTGCAAAGATACCAAACTTGAGATCATTCTAGAATGGGCTTATACCTTTAAGCCGTGCCTCGACACGTAGGAGGAATAGTCCCATTCTGGGCATTACACCCTTTATGTTACGTCGCTCAGACGCCCGACTGAGGCATGCTTTATTTTATTTTGTTATTCCCTGATTGCATATTATTGTTTTATATGAATAACCTTCTTGCATTCGTGGATTATTATTATTTCATGACTGGCGTAGTGATCTCGAATATTTCCGAGCATGACTATCTTTTGTTACATTGTAGTTTACGAGTACATTCGAAGTACTCACTGGCTTGTCCCTGGCTATTGTCTTGGACAGATTCCTTGCATGGAGATGAACGTTGCGATGACCGCCCCGGAACCTACACAATGAGGATAGCAGCCTCGCGAAGATAGGAGTTATCCTGGTCAGCTGTTCCCGTGGGAAATGGAGTCCCATAGACACTGATGAACCACAAACCGCTTCCGCCATCGGCCACTAGAAACCTTGTGTTGTACTCACAGGCCAGAATGGTCTTGTACTACATATTTTGTATTTTTGCTTGGAATTTCTGTACCAAGTGGTGCCTCATCAGCTAACAGTAATTCTAGGGCTGGTGAGCACAAGGGCCACTTTTGGGGATTTAATACCCAGAAAATCCGGTCCTAACAACCTTAGTATCAGAGCCAGACTGACCATTGGCTAATCATATCTTAGCCAGGTCGAAAAACCAAGGTTAACCATCCCACCAGACCTTATCCTAACCCCGGCCAAGCTTCTCGTGTAAGATAGCCACACAGTGAACCGACACCTTTTGGCAATCGGTGCCCAACCTATCAACCTAGCCTATCGATCATGCGCCAGTGACCGAGACATAAATAGTCTCTTCCACAAGCGTGCGAAGGAAGACTCCGTCCCCTTTCTTCTATAAAAAGGGCACGCTAGCCTCAACCCAGCATAGCACAGCCTCTACCCCAAACCGAGCTAAGATGCCTGGACCCATTGTTCACAATGAGACCACAACAACCAACCTTGGAGGCTTTATGACCGTGCTAGCAAACCTCACCCGCCGTGCCTTTGCATTAGAAGAGCCCCCAGAATATGTTGTGTACCAAGGACCCATGGGCGGTGAGAGCCGTCAATTCTGGGCCACTGTGCACGTCTATTTTAGGGGTCTATCGCCAGAATGCCCCTACAGGTTCACCGGAAGGACAACTTCCTTTGAGCCACAAGCCATCCAACTAGCTACTTGAGAGGCTATAGTTAAACTCCGGCACTTGTCGCCCAGAGTTAACTGTCGCTCGTTTTACTACTACCCCAACCGTGACGGGTACGGTAGGCCACCCTAGGTTGCCAACAGAGATCACAAGACGGAACCTGCATTGTTGCATCTGGTGCGCTATGTAAGTGCACTAGAGGAACTGTTCGATCAAATCACTCTTGATCTGATCGCAGCTCGTGGAGAAGTGGTTCGCCGAGCCCAGGAAAGAGGAGAAACTGAGCCCGACGCCGACAACCCAGTCGTGCTGTTCGGACAACCGATTGAGACCTTGAGGTCGGCCCCAGCCATCGACCAAAATGCTTTGGTGTCCCCAGAAGTGATTCGTCGCCTTTTTGGAACATGCTCCAACGGGATTGTGGCCAACAATCCCCTCGATGGTCATCATCGCTACCCCGACCCTACAGTTTCTCAGCCCCCTCCAGCTAACCCTGACAGTGAAACCCGTGGAGAAGCCTCGGCATCCACAAGGCACGCCCGCTTAGATATAAACGAGGTAGACTAAATTACTTGAGTAACGCCAAGCCTTAGTATGTCCATGCCCTGTTATTGTGTGAACCTGTATCGCCATATTTAAATACTGTCTACTTGTGTGCCCTTATTTTTATGTTGGTGTACGATTGCATTTTAATTCCGGGCGTAGCTTCCAAATAACCACATCGACAACTCCTACAGTAATACGTCACTTTTGCGAGACGTGTGTATCTGTAGCATTGACCCCGACCCCATAAAGCATAACCGGCAAAATAGCTGCCCCTCACCGTCATTTAATAACCCAGCCCAGTTGCTATATAAAGGGCCACCCCGTGACCTGGCCAAGCATCCCTCACCTTGTGCACCACTCTCACAGCCATTTCTTTTGCCATGCCGATCCCTAGTATTTATCTAAGGACTCCAGATGCCACCCCAGGTAGTTTTATTAAGATATTGTTGGACTTTACCTGCAGTACCATGAGTGCTACCCGTCCACCCCACTACGAGTTGCTCAAATCTAGGATCACACCATCCACCTCGAAATATTGGGCGGTAGTGCACATCCCTCCCGCAAACCCAAACCAAGACCCAACAGAAGTCTCCTTCGTGGGGAAATCTATGCCAACTCCGCTGATGGCCATAGAAGCTGCTGTGTATGAAGCGCTCGCTCGCCTTCGATTCGCGGTGCCCTATGCCAGCGAACGGGGGTATTATTACTTCCCGAGCCGTGCAACACCCTGAGAAGTAGCATCTTTTCCTGGTGCACGAATTGAGAGAGACCCAGTACTGGCCAACCTTACACAGTATGTCATCGCACAAGAGCGTTTGACCCAGCGAGTAATGGGTTATCTCCAGAGCCTTGCCGATTTAAATCCTCGGATCGCCATCGGCAGAACACTGAGGCCCGGATAGGAGAGACGCATTCATCGACTAGTCAATCCGCTTCCATCGATAGAAAAAGAGTGTGCCCCAGTACCAGAGACATTTTCCCAGGACCCTGTCTATTTACCGTTTTCATTTTAGACGTCACAGCTATGTTTGTTGTCCCAACATTTATTTATGAGTTGCAACTTATGCGTGTTATTTTAAATTGTACGATGAATTAAATATTTGGTTTCAATTAATGGGAGTAGTTTTTACTGCTGACAGAATTTTGATTAACTAAATTCGCTCTTAGTAAGTCCTCGAGTGGGATGTTGTTTTCCCTGAGTTGTTACAGCATATATCTCTGCATGACATAGATTTTTCACGCAACACCGCAATAGCAGACTCACAGTTCCAGCCACTCGACCACGTACACTAATTGCATAACCACGTCCCCATGTTGCACCTAACTGGTCACATCCCTAACACACCATAGTCTCTGAAGGAGAAATTTGTGGGTAATTATTCAAGTGCAAGTACCTACAGCACGCTGACAACCGTTAGCACCTGACAACCAGCACCTAATCCTCATGATCGCCACCGCCGCGAAGAGCTAGCACTCGAGCAGCAGCATCACGACGATCATCGAGGATCATCGCGCACAAGAGTGTGGAGAACCCCAACAATGCCGCCAACCCTCCACACACCAGGATCATGCACCAGTCCGGCATCACCTCCGCCATTAGAGCCTCGTCCCGAGCTCCTGCAAACAGAAATGGAAGGAAGGAGGAGGAGAAGCAAGGCTAGGGGTGAAGAAGGAGAAGGAGCACCGCGGTCATTTTATAGCTCGAGATCGGTGTACGGTGGGTGAAGTCCACTAGCGCCGCTCGTCGCTCGATCACCGGTGTTCGGAGGAGAATTCGCGAGCAGTGCCGACAACGCACTGGCCCGCGAGGTGAGTGCACACTGCACTGGCAGCTAGCACGCCGCGCACTACCGCAGTACGGCCTAGATGCCCTACGCGCTAGACGTCGCCGGTGGAGAAAGCGCGGGAAAGCACGCGAGAGAGAGGAAGAAGAGAGAGCCAGAGGTAGAAGAAGAGACTGACCGTGGGCCCCGGGCCCACCTGTCAGCCAGAGAGGGCACTGTGCTCTCGGGTGCGACCAGTGTATTTTTAGAATTTAGAAGTTTATTCTAAATTCAGTGTAACCAAGAGTAGAATTATCTCGTTTTCCCTGACCATCGATTTTTCCACGCAGCGCCAGTATTTCACACTGTAGTTTTACACCACTTATTGCCCACTCACTGTAGCCGTATTTTATTGCATGAGTAGGATAGTTATTTTTGTGTTATCACTTTGTGACAGTAGAAGTATTCCTTTTCATAACAACTTTTAGAAAATCTCGAGGACGAGTTTTTTCTTAAGGGGTGTAGTGTTGTAACACCCCAAAATTTTGACCTTGATTTATTAATCAAAATTTTGCCAGGAAATTAAACCTTTCACCTTCTGGGTTTTCTTTGATTTCAGAACCACTCTTTTCTTTGATATTATGGAGTTTTCACCCCAAGTGAAAACTTTCCAAATATATTATTGGACTTGTTTACCTCTCAAGAAAAACATTTCCTTTACCAGGAGAATTATTGCTATAATTAATTTTCCTGAGTTTACTTCTTTTAAAATGATTTTTAATAGGTGTTGGAGACTCATTTGCACTACAACCCTTTCAGAAAATCCTCTAAAATTCTCACCAAAAATTGGAGAGGTCAGTAGATGCATATAATTCAACTTTATGCAAAAACCCACTGGTGTCCCTTGAAAAATTTGAGCAAACCATCCTCTTTTACTCTCTGGTCCAGTTTGGCATTTTCTACTGCAACCATGTGTTAACTTGTCCTTTTAACCATGATCTTTTTCCCTACTTCTACACCACTCTATCAAACCCTTAAGTCTAGGAGATTGGACCCATTGGAATATTTTTGGTCCATGCAATAATGCCTTTTAGTTTCTGTCCAGATTTGTTTTTCTAAAATACTTACACTAACAAGTTTATGGCCTTGATCTACTAAACTTGCCATCATCACCTGCACCTAGAGAGACACTGGTCTGGAGTTTTTGGCCACCCCAAGAGTTGCCTTGATGCTCATGGCATTCTGTCAAACACCTTGGGTGCATGGGCAATTTTGCATGATTTTGGGTTTACATTGCAAGCTTGATCCACTGACCCAGCAACCTTGTCCACTAGACTCCTAGATGCCTCTAACATAGACCTGTTAATCCCCATCCCCACCCAAGCCTCCTAGCATGCCTTGGCATTTTGCCGAACAGTTGCCGTGCGTGCCCAGAGCGCGAGCAGAGCGCGTGTTTTGCATGTGCGTGCGCACGCGTCGCCGCGTCCCACTGCCGCCTCCCCGTGCTCGTTCTGGCCTTCCCCACTCACAGCCAGCACGCTCCGACCCCACCGTCAGCGCAAGGCCACCCTGGCGCCCTACAACGCAACCGTCAGGTCGGCCTTGGTGGCACGCCGGCGACCACAGTACGCCCCTGCCATGGACAGTGCCGCCCGAGCCACTCCAGCACACCAGCTGCTCCCTGGAGCAGCTCAAGCTTCTCCAGGAGCCCGTCCGCTAGCGCTCGCCGCCTCCACCGGACCCCCGTCCATCCAGCACCACCACCCGACTCCCCTTGGTCGTGCGGAGCTAACCAAACCCTCAACTTCGACCAGGAGCCACCGTAGCCTAGACCCCCAAATCCAACCGAGGCCACCTCCGCCGCAGAGCTCGCCGCCGGTGATTCCCTCCACCCCTACCAACCTAGCGACCACCGGGAGGACTGCCCCAGGGATCCATCCCCGCCCTCAGAACCCCACGAGAAGCCGTGGCTCCTCGACGGCGATCGTCGGAGCCCCGCCCCGCTCGGACAGAGGAGGAAGGAGGCGGGCGACTGGTCAAACCTGACCAGTGGGCCCAAGGGACCGACTGTCAGTGACCCAGCGACGACCCACGCCAGTTTAAGGGGAGGCGTATTCCACAGAATACGTATCCGCTAAGAGGAAAATGTAAGCCCCCCGAAACGTTTTCTTTTCTGGTTTTATTTAAAAAATAGAATATTGACTAAACTTTGACTTGCTATAACTTTTTAAATGTAAGTCCAAATGACTTGATTCTTTTTCTGTTGTTCCTCAAATTTGGTCTAGTTTATTTTCATATTTATTTGAAATTTTTCCAAACAACTTTTTTGTACTGTTTTCAAGCTATGTGTTGATTTCAAACCTTCTTAAATAGGATTTTTGAAGAGGGAAGAAACTTTCTAAAGTTTTGGGAATGCACCCTACCTCTCCAGAACTTGAAGGCAAGTCTGAACCCTGGCCTAATAATTGTTGTGTGTTATTTGATACGATTACAACACCACCTTGACACGGAGTTTCGTTAATTTTATGTGATGATGTGATCATGCTCATCGGTGCATGATGAAGTTTCCTTGCTGTTGGAAATTAATATACTTGTGATAGTAATCACCCTCGTCTACCTTTCATGCCTACTGAAAGGAATCAGGGAGAGTCTCTGTCTTGGGTAGACACGAGCTCCTTACTGATATTTCGTTGAGACGAGTATAGTCAGTAGGGCATGATAAGGTATGGTGAATGGTGAATCTGTCTGTTGGTGTGGATTATATTTGTTATGCTAATCATGTAGGTGATGCTTTAACCTCCTGAGTCGACCATAGATCTAGTCTTGTTCCAATAACCCCCATACTTGTTTCGTACTACCACTTGTCCCTGCCATAAGTAGGGTACGGTTCAGTAAGTTGTCAACCCCTTCCTAGCACACACCGTACAGAGAGGCCATGGTGGAAGATACCGGCTGCATCCGATAGGCATGTCACCTGGTCCGGGG
This sequence comes from Secale cereale, assembly GCA_902687465.1. Lineage (NCBI taxonomy): Eukaryota > Viridiplantae > Streptophyta > Magnoliopsida > Poales > Poaceae > Secale > Secale cereale. Next base: position 507,295,215 of record LR738710.1, read on the forward strand.
GCATGGGTGTTTCCGGTTGGGACCGAGAGGGGGCACCCCTTAGTAGCGCGCGTTATAAATTTGATCCCATGCTAATCGAGGTTGTAGCCTCCCCACTCAGAGTTTTGCTTAACAGGTGTCATGGGAGATTCCAGACACCGGTAAGTTAGGCTGGTGTGTGTGGTCAGGTGTGGTTGCAAATGAAAGACCATAGACGGAATTAGTCCCGATGGACTAAAGGAACCCGTTGCTATTGGGTAAAGGGTACACCCTCTGCAAAGATTAAATCTATTCGAATAGCCGTGTCCATGGGTAAGGACTACAGTCTGGGATGGGTCAAGAGTCGGTCTTAGTGTCAGTCTTCGGATGAAAGATTGCTAAACCAAAACATGGATCATGAGTTGTGACGTATGATGATTATTGTTATTATTATTATGGACTGACCATTTATATTATTTGAGTTATTGAGTATCCTCGGGATGGTTCGACCTCCTGGATATTCACTGGGATTATTTTATTTATAAGCCCTTTATGTGGTGTTGCTCAGACGCCCGACTGTGGCATGCTTGTTATTTCCTTTTAATTATAAGCCCTTTATGTGGTGTTGCTCAGACGCCCGACTGTGGCATGCATGTTATTTCTTTTATTTATAAGCCCTTTATGCGGTGTCGCTCAGACGCCCGACTATGGCATGCATGTTATTTCTTTTATTTATAAGCCCTTTATGCGGTGTCGCTCAGACGCCCGACTGTGGCATGCTTGTTATTCCTTTATTTATAAGCCCTTTATGTGACGTCGCTCAGACGCCCGACTGAGGCATGCTTTATTTTATTTTGTTACTCCATGATTGCATATTATTGTTTTATATGAATAACCTGCTTGCATTCGTGGATTATTATTATTTCGTGACTGTCGTAGTGATCATCGAATATTTCTGAGCCTGATTATATTTTGTTACATTGTACATGTGTTCATAATGTTCGCGAATACATTCAAAGTACTCACTGGCTTGTCCCTGGCTATTGTCTTGGACATATTCCTTGCATGGAGAGGAACGTTGCGATGACCTCCCCGGAACCTACACAATGGGGATAGCACCCTCGCGAAGATAGGAGTTATCCTGGTCAGCTGTTCCCGTGGGAAATGGAGTCCCATAGACACTGATGAACCACAAACCGCTTCCGCCATCGGCCACTAGAAACCTTGTGTTGTACTCACAGGCCAGAATGGTCTTGTACTACATATTTTGTATTTTTGCTTGGAAGTTCTGTATCAAGTGGTGCCTCATCAGCTAACAGTAATCCTGGGGCTTGTGAGCACAAGGGACACTTTTGGGGATTTAATACCCCAAAAATCCGGTCCTGACACTAAAGAAAGAAAACCCCGAGGGGGAGTCTTTTTGGGACTTTTTCCAACAGTTGCCCGTGCCACGCATCGCAACTTGTCTCTATTAGTTCATTACTATGGGTAAGATGGTCTTTTAGCATGTCATTTAATAACCTCTAGTCCATGTTTAGTCCCTGGAACCAAGCAGGTAGGAACTAGGGAGTTTCTAACCAAACAGGGCCTTAGATTAACAAGAGCTAAAGAGTTACACGGGGCAGTGGACGCACCAGCACCATGTGCATCTACCGATGTACTGGGGTGATGCATAGTCTGTTGCAACAAAGAACAAACAACCAAGGAGTATATTTGTGTTGGTCCCAGTTTTGTTATCTTTAGACACCTTTCCCTATGTGAGCGCAACAAATCTAGTCCTGCTCAAACTCTACAGCCTTGTCCCCCAAAACGAAAGATCAGTTTGTTACAGATGTGCGTACTGCCTTTGTCATTGTTTTCTCTTTTCGACCAACGTAGGTGCTAGATAGCCAGTCTATACTAGTACTTTCCCCACTTCCTTTCCTCTGTGAACCACGTCCAAGATTTATGCTATACAACTTTCCCCACTACTTTCTCCCATTACTGTCCTCTTTGAACCACGTCTTAGATTCACGCAATACAACTTTCCCCACTACTTTCCCCCTTCATTTCCTTTTTGAACCACGTCCTAGATTCATGCTATACAACTTTTCCCACTACTTTCCCCCATTCCTTTCCTCTTTGAACCACATCCTAGATTCATGGTATAAAACTTTTCCCACTACTTTCCTGTTTGACCCAACACCTAGATTCGAGTACAGAAGCGGAAAAAGCCCACAAGCAGCTAGAGCAATGCATGTGGAATAAGTAAATTATACCTTAAGGTTATTGGGGTGTGGTTCGGTGGGCGACCAGAGACCGTTCGACCCACACCGGCGGCAAAGAAGAAGGGGTCGGAGGCCCTCCCGCGCCGCCGGTGGGTGAAAGTGAGCAGCTGCGTCGGTAGTGGATTCCCTCCCTCATCGACGGCGACAACGTTAAGCCTCCTTCCCTTCCCGGCGGACGGATCCTGCCACCTCTTTGACCAGCAGTGAGGGGAGAGAGAGAAGGCAATGAAGTCTTGTTTAGATCTGGAGAGGGTGAGACAGTGTGAAGAGAGCAACTACAAGCAGACCAGCAGTGAGGGGAGAGAGAGAGGCCAACGAAGTCTTGTTTAGATCTGGAGAGGGTGAGAGAGTGTGAAGAGAGCAACTACAAGCGCTGAGGCTCCAGCGTGTATATATATACTGGAGAGAGTGTGAAGAGTGCAAACCCTAGAAAACAAGCGCCGATGCTGCAGCTTATACGTGATGAGGTGATTATACGATCACTACAAGATCGTATAGCTCCGTATCCATCCATTTTGACCAGTCAAAGAATCCTCCTGGCACGAATTATGCTCAAGTGTAGTTCTCGAACCCGAGACCTCAAGTTTTATGAGCTAATAGGCTAACCAGCTACAAAATCCTCCCGTTATGTTCAACGAGAGGAAAATAACATTTTATACATTCATGCATTCGTGTGACAAGCATGCCGTATTTTGTGTGTGTGTGTGTGTGGGAGTCATTGGGATTTAAATCATAATCGTGTCATGTGGCTTTGGTGGTAAGACTATCCACAGTGGTGCAGAAATAATGCAGCCTTAGTCACCTTACCTCTCTCCACGTAGTACGTTGGGTCCCACCAGTCAGAGGGTGAAACAAACAAATTAATAAGAAAAATTAAAAGCGCCAGCGGTGTATCTTACCTCACTCATCTCGCTACTGCTTGGGAACACTGTCCAATTGATCCCTCTGTTTGTTCACGTACTATTTTAAGTGAATCCTTATTATAACATGCACACAATTTTGGGCACTTGTATTTGAACTAAGTCACTGTGCCACCGTATCTCGTATGACTCCCTCCGTCTAGGTGTATTAAGTCACGTTAGAAGGTGCAGCGGGACCAAGGTGCAAGCAGATTGGAGGAGAAGGAGAAACTTGACTAGTCATTCCTCCAATCAAAGCCCTGATTTCTGTCTCTAAACGTAACAATTAATCCAAACAACTAAGAGATACCATTTTAGCTACCATGCAGGGCCACGTATTAACTCGCATGCAAGCCAACTTTGATTTCTTGACTGACCAATGCGTAGTTCCGCTCCATGCATTGGGTTTCCAGGGGAGATAACAAGGCAGAGTAAGGAGCGTTTGGTTACATTGCTTAGGCTGGTCATAGTTTGTACATACTCCATTTGTATCTCACTTCCCGTGGCTTCGCACTCGCGCAATTTTCCTATTCTATGAACCTGTGTGTGCGTGTGCGTGTGTGTGTGTGTGTGTTTAATAGCATGTGTGTGTTAGAGAGAGCAACAGATCGACCTACTCCTACAGAGAGATGGTGTGTAGTGTACGATTTTAGCTGTGAGCATTGGTGCATCCTCTCATTTCCGGGCGTTCGGTAGGGACAGGCGGACAGCTGCCACGCCCGCTCCTGACTAGCCTGGCCCACCCAAAGCCCCTCCATTGCTCGCGCGCACTTCCTGCCCGAAACTGTCAACGCCGCTCCAAAGAATCGATGCCGTATTCATGCCCGGGCAGAGCGGACGCGACCTCTCACTGGCGCCTGTATTGAAGGGAGAAGCGGATTAAAGAGTGATGGTTGCTTTGTCCGTCCAACTTACTGCTGGGTCTATGTGATTTGACGGCTCATTGGTCATTATTACTGAGGTGGTAGGACTGCTGGATGTCCCACGCTTTCTGCGAAAGGAGGTACTACTAGATTACAATTTTCTCCCATTCTTACGGCGGAGGAGTGCAAGTGCAGTGAAAACACGCAAGCTCAGTGATTACATGGCCCACCTCACACTATCACCATATTTTTTGGACACCGTGCGACACCTAACTCTTTACATAGTACTCCCTCCGTTCCTAAATATAAGTCTTTGTAGAGATTCCACTACGTGGACTACATACGGAACAAAATGAATGAATCTACACTTAAAATGCATCTATATACATCCGTATGTGGTTCATGGTGAAATCTCTACAAAGACTTATATTTAGGAACGGAGGAAGTACTTGTATAGTACGTACTGTAATTTATCAGCGAGATAGTACAATGCTACGAAGCTACCAGCTTCTGTTACATGTATCTTGCGTCCAAGGTTGCCCGTTGCAACATTTCATCAGATACAAAGGACACTAACATGCATGCTATTGCATCTCAATGATTGATAGATCATAGCAAATATGTACTCCCTCCGTTCCAAAATAAGTGTCTCAACTTTATGCTACATACGGAGCAAAATGAGTGAATCTACACTCTAAAATATGTCTATATACATTAGTGTTTGGAGTATGTACTAGTAGTTCGTGTTGAAATCTACTAAAGGACATATATATTCCAAACAATATGATAATCTCTCTAACAAAGGTAGTAGGGACGAGGAGTAAACGGAGGGAGTGGTAAATTTTTCTCCTCGTCCTGTGAGCCACCGCGCGTGTGGGCGAGGGAGCGGGCGTAAGGCGTAGTAAGCAAGCTTCACCTCATCATGCGAGCCACCACGCCCGTGGGCGGGGGAGACGGCGTACTAAGCAAGCTTCTCCTTGTTCTGCGAGTTGATGGGACACATCAAAAGTACTCTAGTGTATAGAGCCTTGCCTCTAAGGTAGGCCCCACATGGTTTGCCTCTTTTTTAACATAACACGTCAAGTTGCAATTTGTTTGTTCACCAAAGGTAGACGGTTCTCCCTCCATCTAGTGGACAACCAGTACACGTGTCAAGTTACCACGTGGGCTGCCTTTTCATACAAAAATGAGCTCCATCATGTACCCGCGCGGGTGTGGTTGGGAAGGAGACGGGAGTACGTGCGCCGTGCGTGCACCTCTTCTCTTCGTGCACGTCCCCCACCTACATGGGTGTGTGTTAGAGATACAAACCTATACAAATGGCTTGTGCGTTCATGAGTGTTTTTGGCTTTTTGGGGAGGGGAGGTTGATTTCGTGAATGTATTTGTGGGAATATGTGTCGATGACATCTCAAACAAAATTTTGCATGCAATGTGTGTGAAATGGAGGCCTATCCATATCATATATAGAGGGTCGGGCGATCCACGAGAAGAGAGGGAGGGGTCATAGATATCGATAGAGTCGAAGAGAGTATCAAGTGGGTGGGTGGGAGATCGATGAAGAGAGCCATCGAAATTGTGTGTGTGTGCAAGTCAAAGATATAGGGCGACTGACCTAGCTACCGGAACGTCAGAGGAAACATGTCAAGTTTGTGTGTGGCAGGGAGACATGACTAGAGCGCTCGATGTATCGGTGTGTGTGTGTGGGAGGGGGTGGGGGGAGGGGTAGGCAGAGGCCTAACTATAGCGGTAGAACGACTCGTATATGTGTTGAGAAGGAGAGACTCAGCTATGTCTTGAGGGAGATCGGTGAACATCCATACATAACTGAAGGACGGGAAAAAGGATGGGACAGACAGAGAGAGGAAAGAGAGAGAGAGAGGGAGGGAGAGGGGTAGAGTGCTGGATGGGTGATGGAGTTGCTTCTCGAAGATGGTGGGAAAGGCCTACTAGACAAACTAAGGGTGGAACTGTAATATTATCAATAAGAGTGGGGATGTGTTTCTGTGTGTGCCTGTGTGTGATAGATCTGTCGGGACACATCCATGGATGATGAAGGGGAACCATGTGTTTGGTAAGCAAAGCTAACTAGATCGGTAGATCAATTGTTGTTTGTCGGAGGAAGGGAGAGACATAACTATGAGGTAGATCGATCGACGCGTGGAAAAAATGAGTTATAAGGACCTAGCTAGCTATGTGTATAGCGGGAGATCGGTCGGTGTACGTCCATTTGTTAGAGGCAAATAAGGCCCGGCGAGATGGATAGACATAGAGAATGGAGCTAGGAGGCGGTGCGAGAGGCCCAACTACTAGCTAGATAGGGGGAGGAGTGTGCGGTTGTGAGATCGATGAAAAAAGGGGTCAGAGTTTACACGTGTGTGGGACCTTACGAGAGACACGAGGAAAGGACACATAAAGGAGGAGATTGAAGGTGCGTGTGTATGTCGTAGGCAGACATCGCTAGAGAGGTTTATCGATCGGTGTGTGTCGGAAAGGAGTTGTGGAGACTGTGCGCGATGGATAGAATGCCGAGGGAGGAGGAGGGCGTGTGCATGCACGAGAGAAAGTTAGTGGTAGCTACAGAGGTTAGAGGATTGTGTGGGTGTAAGAGACTAACAAAGATCATAATTTGATATGAAAGTGGATTCATATATTTGAATAGGAGATCATAGTGTTTTAAATGTATGCATGCATGAATATAGCGGTGATACGCGTGCTGTGGTTTTGCACATGTTATACCATAATGTGATAATGCATGGCATTTGCAACTCGCAGCTAAATGTCGAACAATCTAAACCATACTATACAACGAACAATCTCACATTTTATTTGAATTTGTGATAATGTGTGGCGTTTGCAGCTTACAACTAAATACCGAACGATCTAAACAATACTATATATCGAACATTCTCACATTTTATTTGAATTTGTGGTAATGTGTGGTGTTGGCAACTCACATCTAAATACTTGTAGGCGTAGGGGGCGGGGCACCATACATAATGTGATAAACACATTATACATATGAGACATGGTTTAGTTTGTGAAGATCTAGCTAGAGCTTGAAATGTACTATGATTTGAAATCAACATAAAGTGGATTCAAAAAATCGAGTTCGAGTTCATATAGTACACATAGTTCATATGTAACTCGAGATTAATCATGTGGTGTGCTGTGAAGATAATACACAAACGATGGTTTAACTTGACAATAATGATGATTGTAGATCTTATTAAAATAGAGAAACAAATTCAAATGCATTGACTTCACAACAATCATTATTGTAGATATTATTCAAATAGAGAAACAAATTCAAATTTAGTTTGTCGGGGAAACTGATCGCCCACGAACACCTATGGGACCGGAGCCCCTTTTCGGTATGGCAAGGGGGCGGAGGATGCACGAAGAGCAGATCGAGGCAAACACGCGAGCACTTTACCCAGGTTCGGGCCGCACGGGGGCGTAAAACCCTACTCCTGCCTTGGTTTGTATTGCGTTCTTGGCTCGGGGGCGAGAAGAGCTACAGTGCTGATCGCTAGGACCGAGCGTGAGAGTGATCGATGATCGGAACCCCGTCTACGTTGCGCATGGGCCTCCTTTTATAGGTCAAAGGGGTCACCGACAGGTGGCAACGCAGTCGAGGGTAAAAACGTAAAAATGGTGGTAGTTGGAACAGTGTATGCATAGTGCTCTATACCTAACTCTGACGGCAGGGGACAAGCGCATTAAATGACCGTCGCCGTCGCTCCAAACAGTGCAAAAAGCGTCCGTCAGGGCGCCACCGTCCGCCACGACGGTGGCCTTGTCATCGCATCTTGCCACTGTGTCCCCCAGGCTGCACAGCCTTCCGCCACGTGTGCCTGGAAAGGTCCCAGGGCGACGCGTGGGCGGATGAGCTGGAGCGCGGGCACTTAGTGGAAGTTTGCCGTGGCAAGCGCCTTGCTGCGGCCGCTATCTTGTCGCGCCCAGGAGCTTGTCGCTCTCCGGGCCTTGCCGGGATGCGTGGCGCGTCGCGGCAAGTCTCTTGAAATGCCATGTTTGGGCCTTCCCGGCAAGCTCCTCTTGCCAGGGTCCTGTACCAAAGAAGTGGTCTTGAGCCTTGAGTGGCCTTCCCGGCAAGCTCCTCTTGCCGGGGCCTTGTCTCTTTAACTTGAATACTTTGTTCTTGAAAGGCTCCAAAGGAACCACTGTGAGCCTTGGCGGTCGCGCGGCAAGCCCTACCACGGGACGCTGCAACTGCCCGTGCACAAGTTCGGGATACTAAGGTACCCCTACTTTAGTACGCCGACAGGAGCCCCCGGGCCTGGGCCACACACGGTGCCGAGCGTTGTTGGGCCAGGCCCAAAACAGTGCACGGGCACGCGCGGCCCGCGACACGCCGTATCCCACTCCGTATCCACCGCGCCCCTCCCTAACGGCACGCGTCGATCGCGGCGTCGTGGGAGAGATCGTGGCCTGTTTCTTTAATGGGGAAATGCGGAACGTCCCCCCCCATTAAAAGCAGGGGAAACAGGGGGAGTTCCTTCGATTTGCCTGTTGCTTCTTCATCCTCCAAAAAACCCCGCCGCTCCCCTCCTCCCCGAAGGTCGAAAGAGAGCAGCGCTCCGCCCCCCCTTCCGCCGCCGCCAGCATCACCAGCGCCATAGACTTCCCCCATCGTCCCCGCCATGGCCCCGAAGGGCGAGAAGGCGAAGGCCGCGAAGACTGCCAAGGCGCTGCGGCTAGCAGCAATGCGGAAGAAGATGGCGGTCTTCCCGCCACAACTTAGTGCGGAGGAGCTGAAAGACGCCTTCTATCTCTTCTGGTCGAGGGAGACAAAGGCGCATCCGCGCACCAAGGTACTCCCCGCCGTGGCCTGCGATATGTTTCCGGGTGGCTATGCCTTTTTTGCTCTGTTCTTCTACTGCGGGCTCTGCCCGCCCTTCTCGGAGTTCTTCTGCGACGTCATGAATACCTACGGGTTTCATCTCCTTGACTTCACCCCAAACGCCGTCTTGACCATGGCCATTTTCGCACATCTGTGCGAAAACTTCGTCGGAGTTTACCCCAATGTAGCTCTCTTCCGCCATTACTTCATACCTCGAGTCGAGTCAGGTCACCTCTGTCTGGCGGAATCTCTTGGATCTTTAGGCTCCACAAGAAAGAGGCGTATTTGACGGGGGAGCTCCGCGGCAAGTGGGATGAGTTGAGGGCCAACTGGTGTTGGATCCTAGAGGATGACCCGCAGCCGTTCAGTTCCCGGCGTCAGGTAGCAGCAGTGCGCGGCAATGATTGGAGTGACCTGGCCCCTGAGGACGACAAGCTGAAGATAGCCATCACTCGGATCCTTCGCCTCCGGCAAGCTAGGCTCACTGTAGGTGCCGTCGGGGCAGACTTTCTCCGCCGCCGCATCGCCCCCTTGCAGGAGAGGAAGAGGGCTTCTTGGGAGTTCAAGAACGCGGCAGAAAACATGAGACTGCGCCCGGGCCTCAATTATAATTTCACTGTCCTGGAGCTCAACGCAATGCTCCAAGCGCTATTTAAGTACGACTCCGCCCATCCTGAGTGGTTCGCGTTGCTGCCGGGCGTACTTCCATTGTGCAATAGCTCTGCGCTCAGTGCTATTCGCGCGGCGATGCCATTGTGTGATTCCCACGGGATCAACCCCACTTGGCGGGAACCTTCCGAAGAAGCCGTGCAGACGTTCTTTGACAACCTGGTGGAGTCGCCAATCAACGCCGACGAGAAGAGGGGACTCACTCGCGATACCACCGACCAGGAAATGGCATATATTGCCACCAGGCTGGAAGAGGCCGCGGCAGCCAGGGCCGCGGGTGAGTTTGGGTATACTGTGGAGGAAGCGGAGGCAGCGGAGGCGACAAGCCTCGCCGAGGAGGAAGAGCTTCGCAAAGCAGGAAAACTTGCCGGCGACTCGCCGAGACAAGCGAGCACACCGAGCAAGGCGCCGAGTCCAGCGGGCCCGCCGAGCAGGGCGTCGGGTCAAGCGACCCTGCCGAGGACTCGGGCGGCTCGCTGGGCCTCGACTCCTCTTCTTCGTCCTCGGGTAGCTCACCGTCACCAGCAAGTCCTCCACCTGCGCCGAAAAGGCGCCTCCGCAAGGCCGCAGACGTGACGGGGCGGCAGGCGACCCAGCAGCCGCAGCGCCCCCTGACACGCGCCACCGCGACGGGCAAGGCCGCCAAGGGAGCGCCCCGTGCCTTAGCGGCAACAGGAAGGGGATCTTCCCAGACTAGCGCCCCTGTGCCCGTCGCCCCTCGCGCTTCGGCGGCAACCGGAGCGGGGTCCTCTCAGACCACCGTCCCGGCCCCCGCCAAGCGGCCAAGGGAGCCCACTCCCCCAGCTCCTCGCGCCGGGACACGCGAGCCGGACTTTGACTTTTTGGCGCTCAACTCCGACGACGAGGAGGAAGAAGAGTAAGTCTTCGCGATTCTTGTTTCTCTCTGGTTTTCTGTTGATTCTTGTCTTATATCTCTTTTGCCCGATTCTGATCTTGTCTTTCTTCCAGGACTCTGGCCCAGAGGGCGGCGAAGAGGGCCAAAGTCCCAGTAATCGTCATTGAGGACGAGCCCGCCGCCGCAGCAGGGGGTGCGCCTGCGACAAGCTTGCCGGACCCGGCAGCTGTTCTCCAGAGCAGCCCCCTGCGCAGCCCCCAGCATAAGTTCTTTGTCCACTCTCCGCTTGTCGGGCGCGCGTGGGCCCTCTATCCTTGTTGATGTTTTCTTTGTTGACTTGTGCAGAAGCAGAGCAGCAGCATCAGGAGCGCCAGGAGGCCGTCCCCGACGCGCCGCACGTCTCGACCGCCCCGCCAAGGGGAAGCTCCCCGGCAAGGGGGGACACTCCGCCAAGGGCGAGTACCTCGCCAAGGGCGAGTACCCCGCCAAGGGCAAGTACTCCGCCAAGGGCGAGTACGCCGCCAAGGGACGGCGCCAGCGGCCCTCCGCCGGCGGGAGCTACCACCACGCCGTCGAGGGAGAACTCTCCGGCGAGGAACCCCACCGAGGAGCCGGCCCGCGCAGGTAAACCCTTGGACTTCTCTTCTCTTGAATTTTTCTTTTTGGATATTTGCTTGACAGTTCTTCTTCTTTTCCTTGTCTTCAGATCCTTCCGCCGCGGAACCGATGGAAACGGAGGTCGCCGCAGAGGAGGATGCGCGCGGCAACACCAGCGACGCCGCAGCTACTGAAGGGGCGGCCGGTGCTGACGAGTCTGCCACCGACGAGGCCGCCAAGGCTGCTGGCGCGGCAGCTGAGGGGGAATCCGGCAGTCACACTGACGGCCCTGAGGCCGCAGGAGCGTCAGACGCTGCGCCGGCTGCCGACCCCTCTGCTGCCGCGGCTGAGCCAGGCGCCTATCTGGAGGCCGGCAACAGAGTCTTCATCCAGCTCCCGTGGGCATCCACGTCGAGGGCGCCCGCGGAGGGAGAGGTCTTCGACAGGGAGGTTCTTGCCTCCGCCGGATTGAAGCTTGTCGATGCGCCAAGCAGCAGCAGCGAGCCCGAGGAGGAGCGGCTTCTGTGGAGGCTTCTATCTCTGTACCGCGCCAGGCAGGCCAAGATGGAGTCCCGAGAGGCTCTGGCCGCCAAGGCGGGCGCTGACTTGGAGAAGCGCGCGGAAGAGCTCCGGGCCGCCAACCAGGCGGCTCTCCGATCCTTGGCGGAGGAGCGGGAGCTGCTCGCCGAGGCGCATCAGGCATTTATCTTGGAGAAGGCCGAAGCAGAGGAGCAGCAACGGCTCGCCGCCGAGGAGTTGTCCCGGCGAGAAGGCGAACTGACGCAGTGGAAGGTCGACCTCGACAGCCACGAGGACGAGCTTGCCGCGCGCGAACAGTCTCTTGGCGGAGCTCTGCAGGAAGCGAAGGATGCTGCTGCGGCTGCTGAGACCGCCAAGAGGGACTTGGAGGCGAGGGTGGCGCAACTGGAGGCCAACTTGAAGACGAGCGGCAAGAAGGTCGCCGCACTTGTGCTTGAGAGGGAGAAGGACGGCCACATCCACTCCGAGCTGTAGGTCCGCCTCTCCGACAAGGGCAAGGAGCTCGCCGTCGCCAAGGACTCCATCGCCGATCTGGAGCTAAAACTGTCCACCCTCACCACAACGCTTGACGGCGCCAGAGAGCAGGAGGCGAAACTGAAAGAGGAGCTCAGGGCCGAGAAGGCGCTGTTGGACAGCGCCGCCATCTCCCAAAACAACTTCAGGCTGACGGTGGAGCACTGGACAGAGGGTCTTGTTGCCGCCGCCGCCGACGTCGACAAGGAGCTGGCGGAGCTGGGGGCGGAGCACCTCGGGTACTCCACCGACGAGAATCTCCCCCACAGCGCCAAGTTGAGCTTGTTCTTCAGGGGGGTGGCGCCGGCCCTCCAGCAGCTCCGGGAAAGGATCCCAAAGCAGCTGGCGGACGAGTCGCGCAGGCTCTGCGCGGGGGCCCTCGAGAAGGTGTTGATGAAGATAGTGCACCGCAACCCAGGCCTCAACCTCACCAACGTCCTCAGGACCTTACCGTCGGACGTTGACCAGGAGGCGCTCAAGGCCCTTGTCGCGCCTATTGTGAATAAGGTGGGTGGCATCAAGAGGGTCGAGGGCGACCACGCGGATTAGTCTTGTTTACTTTCTCCTTTCCTTGTCGCTGCCAACTATGTTATGAACAATAGTCTATTAGTACTGCGACAAGTTGCTTTGTAATATAACTTTATTTTGGGTAGTTAATGCAATGTTATTTCCTTTACTGGACTTCCTTGCTTTGTATGCTTTCACCCTACGCTTTTAGGGAACTTTCCGGCGTAGGGACCCTTGCCGCGAGCGCTGAGTGCGGAACTTCAGCAGCCTGCTGGCAATGCCGTTGCCGACAAGAAACCTTGTCGCAGCTAGTCGCAGCACACTTAGGTTGTTGAGCGAACTCGGAAACGAAGCAAGGGCGCGACATTAGTTGCAGCACACTTAAGTCGTTGAGCGTGCTCGAAACAAAGCAAGGGCGCGGCTAGCCACGAGTTGGTTCCTCCGCGCACAGGTTTTCCATACTAAGCGAGGTCGTTCAAGGAAGATAACTTAAAAATTTGAAAATTTGATTGGTCAAACTTTGGCAACTTAGCTTTTATGTTGTTTGCTTCCCGGCAAGGCAGGGTTTTCTTGAACGGCGCCTGGTCCATACCACTATCTTCCTTCCCCCCCGGTAAACTTGTGCGCGAGGAAACCTTCCTCTGCTGGAGAAAGAAGGCAGAAAAGAGAATATAGATATGGAGCTCTCGGGCTCGTCATTGCTTACCGGTGATAGGTGCTGCACAAAGTGTCAGATATTACATGCAAGAGAGTAAAAGGGGCATGAAACGACAAGTCGTGCGGGGCACATAAACATTACTGATGCACGGGGTCTGCGCCCGGCTTTGTACAAAGGATTACATGCAACAGCGGCAAGACTTGTACAAAAGGTGGTTGCCGGAGCGGATCACGGCAACCGCATCTTATGGGTAAAACTTGCGAAGATGCTCAATGTTCCAGGAGTTTCTCACCGGTAAGCCTTCTTCGGTCTCAAGGCGGACAGCGCCGAGCCTTGTGACTTGTTTCACCCGATAAGGGCCTTCCCACTTCGGCGTCAACTTGTTGGAATTCTTGGCGGACTGAACGCGCCGAAGAACAAGGTCGCCTTCCTCGAGACTTCTGGCTTTAACCTTGCGGCTATGGTAGCGGCGCAAGGCTTGCTGGTATCGAGCAGCTCGTACAGCAGCCTGAAGATGGTCTTCCTCAAGGAGCAGTGCGTCATCTTGTCACAACTGCTCTTGCTCGAGCTCATCGTAAGCGAGCACTCGAGGCGACCCGTATACGAGTTCCGTGGGGAGAACTGCCTCTGCTCCATAAACAAGAGCAAAGGGTGTCTGTCCAGTGGCTCGATTTGGTGTCGTCCTGATCGACCAAAGAACCGCTGGCAACTTCTCGATCCAGTTTCTTCCGCACTTGTGCAGCCTGTCGAAAGTTCTCGTCTTGAGTCCGCGTAGCACTTCAGCGTTTTCCCTCTCCGCTTGACCGTTGCTCCTCGGGTGAGCAACAGAAGCGAAGCAGACCTTGGCGCCAAGGTCTTGGACGTACTGCATGAAGGTGCGACTTGTGAATTGTGTGCCGTTGTCGGTGATGATCCTATTAGGGATTCCGAAACGGCAAACAATCGATCTGAAGAACTTGACTGCTGACTGTGCGGTCACCTTTCTCACTGGTTCCACTTCCGGCCACTTTGTGAACTTGTCGATGGCGACGTACAAGTACTCAAAGCCCCCGGCTGCGCGGGGAAAGGGGCCGAGGATGTCGAGCCCCCAGACCGAAAATGGCCAGGATAAAGGGATCGTCTAGAGAGCTTGAGCTAGTTGATGTATCTGTTTGGAATGGAACTGGCATGCTTCACACTTGGTTACTTGCGCAGTTGCATCCTGGAGGGCTTCTGGCCAAAAGAAACCTTGCCGGAACGCTTTGCCGGCAAGTGCTCTGGCGCCAATGTGGTGGCCACATATGCCTCCGTGTATATCTGCCAAGAGCTTCTGTCCATCTTCCCGGGGAATGCATTTCAATTTCACACTGTTGAGTCTTCTTCTGTATAGTTCGTTGCCGACAAACTGATACATACTTGACTGCCGGGTTATTCTTTCTGCATCTTCTGGCTCTTCGGGAAGTTCTCCTGTCTGGAGGAAGTGGACGATCTGCTGTGCCCAAGCCGGAGCCTGCGGCTCGACGACAAGGACTAAAGGCATCTGTGCTGCTGCGGGAACGTCAGCTTCTATGGCAAGAACCTGCGGTTCAGCCGGAGCTTGGCGTTCCCCGGCAAGCTTTCCGGAGCAAAACTTGTCGGGAGCGTTTGCTTCAACTGTACAAACCCTTGGGCTTGCAGGAGCAGACTGCTCCTCAGCAATCTTGTCGTTGATCTTGGGGACTTTGTTGGCGGCGGCTACGGGAAGTTCTGCCGGCAAGTAGTCACCAAAAACCAACTTTCTCTTCTTACTTTGTCCAGTCGATGGTGTTACGGATGGTTGAGTTAGCTTGAGCACAAAGATCCCCGGTTCCACAGGTAGCTTTAGTGGAACACACTTTGACAAGCCGTCTGCTATGTCATTCTGAGCTCTTGGAACGTGCTCCATCTGTAAACCTTCAAAGTGCTCTTCAAGCTTTCTCACTTCGTCGATGTATGCTTCCATCAACGGACTCTGGTAGCTCTTGTTCACTTGGCGGACGACCAACTGCGAGTCACCCCGCACAATCAGCTTCTTGATCCCAAGCTCTGCTGCGATTCTGAGGCCGGCAAGCAAACCTTCATACTCTGCAGTATTGTTCGTTGCTTGCTCCTTGGGAAAGTGCATTTGGACGATGTACTTGAGGTGCTCCCCGGTGGGTGCGACAAGCAACACGCCGGTGCCGGTGCCTTGCAGTGAGAAGGCACCATCAAAGTACATGATCCATTCTTTGCTTGCTTCTTTGACGGGAATGCTCGTCTCCGGAATCTCTTCGTCTGGCGTTGGCGTCCATTCTTCTATGAACTCTGCCAATGCTCTGCTCTGAATAGTTGAAGTGCTTTCAAACTTGAGGCCAAAGCTTGACAGCTCCAGTGCCCACTCGACAATCCTGCCTGTCGCTTCTGGATTTTGCAGTATCCTCTTCAGCGGAAAGCGAGTGACCACTGTTATCTCGTGTGCTTGGAAGTAGTGGCGTAGCTTTCTCGAGGCCATGAGAAGGCCGAAAAGCAGCTTCTGCACACCAGAGTACCTTGATCTAGCCCCCTGCAAAAGGGAGCTGACAAAGTAGACTGGGCGCTGCACCATCTTCTTCCGCACTTGCTCTTGCATCTGCGCAGTTCCATCCTTGTCGGGACCAGAGCTTGTTGGAGAAGCCCCCTGCTTGTCGCTGGATGTGCTTGCCGGGGCTGTTGGCTCATCATCTGCCTCCTTTTCCGCTACTAACGCAGCACTAACCACTTGATTGGTTGCTGCTAAGTATAGCAGCAACTTCTCTTGCGGCTTAGGTGCGACAAGTATTGGAGTGGAGGACAGGTACCACTTCAAGTCTTGCAGCGCTGTCTCCGCTTCCAGAGTCCATTTCATTGGACCCACCTTGTTCAAAATTTTGAAAAACGGCAAGGCGCGTTCCGCAGACTTAGAGATAAACCTGCTGAGAGCAGCCACGCAGCCGGCAAGCCTTCGTACATCCTTGACGCACTTCGGTGCTTTGATCTGCTCGATGGCTTTGATCTTGTCGGGATTAGCTTCAATCCCTCTCTGGGATACAAAGAACCCGAGAAGCATGCCGGAGGGGACTCCAAACACGCACTTCTCGGGGTTGAGCTTGAGTTGGATCTTGCGCAGATTCGCAAAGGTTTCATCTAGGTCTTGTTTCAGAGTAGCCCTGTCCTTGCTCTTGACCACTATATCATCCATGTAAGCTTCTTCATTTCTGTGTATCTGTGGCTCAAAAGCTGTATGGACTACCCTTGCAAACGTCGAACCGGCATTCTTCAAACCAAAGGGCATGCGTATGAAGCAATAAGTGCCACATGGAGTAATGAATGCGGTTTTCTCCTCATCTTCTTTAGCCATAAATATATGGTGGTATCATGAATATGCATCAAGAAATGAAAGCAACTCACATCCGGCTGTGGAGTCAACAATCTGGTCAATGTGCGGCAAGGGAAATGGATCTTTGGGACAAGCTTTATTCACATCGGTGAAGTCTATACAAAGCCTCCACTTCCCGTTCGCCTTGCGCACGACAACAGGGTTGGCCAACCAAGTGGGATGGAGTACACCTCTGACAAGGCCTGCCGCTTCCAGTTTCTTGATTTCTTCAGCGATAAACTCTTGGCGCTCCACCGCTTGCTTTCTAACCTTCTGCTTGACGGGCCGCACGTGAGGGCAGACAGCAAGCTTGTGCTCAATCACTTTCCTGGGAACACTGGGGATATCAGACGGTTGCCATGCAAACACGTCGACATTCGCCCGCAGGAAAGCAACGAGTGCGCTTTCCTATTTAGGATCAAGCGTGGCACTGATGGTGAAAGTACCACCAGTGCCGTCCTCCTTGGCGGACACCTTCTTTGTCTCCGGTGGAGCTGCCATCGCCTTCTTGCACTTGCCGGTGGAGCTCGATGGTGCGTCCTCGACGGCAGCGCAGCACTCCGAAGAGGTGCGTTTGCCGGAGTGGGCCCCAGAGCTCTTGCCGGACTTGGTCTTGTTCTTCCCCCCGGGAGCTTCAGCGGCAAGTGTCTTGCTATCTGTTGCGGCTGCTGCATCCCGGTAAATCTTGTCGGCACAGATAAGGGCGTCCTTCTTGTCGCCAGGGACAAAGATGACGCTTATTGGGCCTGGCATCTTGAGCATGTTGTAGGCATAATGAGAGGCTGCCATGAACTTGGCGAGCGCCGGACGGCCAAGTATCCCATTGTAAGGTAATGGGATATCGGCGACGTCAAAGGTGATCCTCTCAGTCCTGAAGTTCAGCTCTGCGCCAAATGTCACTGGCAGCGGTGATCTTCCCCTTCGGCTTGCTCCTTCCTGGGTTAATTCCTTGGAAAGTGCCAGTTTCTTCGAGGTCGCTGTCGGGGATCTGGAGTTTCCGGACCACAGCGGAGGAGATCAGGTTCAGGCCGGCCCCGCCATCAACCAGCATCTTGGTGACCTTGAGGTTGCGGATAGTTGGTGAAACCAACATCGGCAAGCACCCGATCGCAGTTGTGCGATCAGGGTGGTCCTCAATGTCAAAGATGATGGGCGTGCTGGACCACTTTAGAAGTTTGCGTGACTCGACGGGTGGTTCTGCTGCATTAACTTCCCGCATCCATTGCTTGAGTTGGCGGTGGGAAGTATGCAGAGAAGCACCTCCGTCAACGCACAAAACTTCTGTGGCCTTCTGGAACTCCTGCTCGTTGTTATCTCCGTCATCCATGTCTTCGTCGTCGTCTTCGTCTTCGTCCTTGTCGCGACCGCGGGGAGGTCTGTCTCCTTGCCGCTGCTTGGCCTTGCCGCGACGTCCTCCCCGGCCGTTGAATGGCCGCTTCTTGCCGGACTCTCCACCACCTCCCTGGGCCTTCTCCTTGTCGCGTCGCTCGTACTGAGCTTTCTGCTGCTCGACGAGGTACGCGACCCTTTTGCAGTTCTGGAGGTCATGGCCCTTGGTGCGGTGGATCTTGCAGTACTGCTTGTCGGAGCCGTCTTGCTTGTCGGTGGCAGCCACAGTCTGACAGTTGGTGCACGCGGCAGTTTCCTTGCCGGAGCCACCTGCCGGGACTTTCTTGGCGCCAGCCTCCTTGCTGGACTGCTCCACGACTAGCACTTCCTTGTTCTTCTTCTTTCTGTTGTTCCGCCGCCGGTTCTTCTTCACCGGGGCGGCATCCTCGCTATCTGTTCCCCCTGCTCCAGTATCCTCTCCGGGGAGTTTCCTCCCCTCCTCAGCGCGTGCGCACTTGTCGGCTAGGGCATAAAGCTCACTGACGTCTCGGATCTTGCACATCGCCATTTCCTCCCTCATCCTGCGATTACGCACGTTCTGGTGGAACGCGCTGATAACCGTGGTAGGGTGGACGTCTGAGATGTTGTGCTGGACGCGGCTGAATCTTTGGATGTACTTTCGTAGGGACTCTCCTTCTTTCTGGGCAAGTATATGAAGGTCACTCTCCTGGCCATGGGGCTTGTGGCCACCTGTGAAGGCGCCGACAAACTGATGGCACAGGTCGACCCAAGAAGAGATGGAGTTCTCCGGCAAGTGCATGAGCCAAGATCTGACGTTTGGCTTGAGCACGAGCGGGAAGTAGTTCGCGAGTATCTTCTCGTCTCGTCCCCCGGCAGCCTGCACCGCAATGGTGTAGATGCTGAGGAACTCCGACGGATGAGTCTTGCCGTCGTACTTCTCGGGTACGTCGGGCTTGAAGTTCTTCATGCTGGGCCACTGGACTTGCCTTAGCTCGCGAGTGAACGCAGGACAACCCGCCGTGTACAGCAAGTCGCCTGGTCCCCCGGGCGCGTGCACGTCAACAGCGGGACCCGCGCGTTGGTCGGATTGACGGCGCGCTTCTCTCCGACGCTCGATGCGGGTTCGAGCGTCCTCTTGCCGTCGGTCGTCAAGGACTTGGCATTGATCGCGGCGAGCTCGCGGATCCGACGACGCTGTGGAGTCGTCGTCAATATTGATCCGGCGAGTCGGCGATTTTGGCCTTCGGGGCGGGAAGTGCACGGTGGTTGCACCCCCGACAGTCTTGTCACCATCAGCCCGCGCCTGGCTAACTTGCTGCGGCCGCGACATCGTTAGATGCTGCGGAGTGTCGTTGTTGGCGAAGGCGATGAGACTCTGGATGGTGGCCCTCCAATCGTCGGCCTTGTCTGCCGCTGGAGGGAAGTCAAGGAGCAGTTGAGCTCGAGCTAGAGCTTCTGCTGGAGTGGCGGGTAGCGGTGGCAAGCGGTGCGAGGAGCGAGATATGCTCGGACTTCTAACTGCGTTAGAAGGAGCAGCGTCTCGTCCCGGCGACCGCGCCTTGCTCGTGCCAGCGTGTTGGCCTTGAGCGTCCCGCAAACCGCCAGCTTGACCTTGGCCCAGCAGGCGTATGGTACCTTGTGTACCACGTCGCTGCCGGTCCCGCGCCTCCTGAGATGGGCGCGGTGCATGTATGGACGCCGAGGTCTTGGCGTGCGCCCGGTCGTCCGTCTTGTCCTTGGACTTGGCGGCGCCGTGAGTTTCCTCACCGACGTCCGACCTCCCACCGGCGTCTACCCCACCGGTCGTTGGCTCCGGTGGCGGTGGGATCGACGCGGACGGGCCTGCTACCTCCGAAGCTTTCTTCTTCGGCGGCATGTCGATGAAGTTGACGAAGCTGATGGAGATTTCGCTCACGTGAACGCCGGATCAGGTTCACACAACCTCGACGCACTCCCCCTACCTGGCGCACCAAAGATGTCGGGGAAACTGATCGCCCACGAACACCTATGGGACCGGAGCCCCTTTTCGGTACGGCAAGGGGGCGGAGGATGCACGAAGAGCAGATCGAGGCAAACACGCGAGCAGTTTACCCAGGTTCGGGCTGCACGGGGGCGTAAAACCCTACTCCTGCCTTGGTTTGTATTGCGTTCTTGGCTCGGGGGCGAGAAGAGCTACAGTGCTGATCGCTAGGACCGAGCGTGATAGTGATCGATGATCGGAACCCCGTCTACGTTGCGCATGGGCCTCCTTTTATAGGTCAAAGGGGTCACCGACAGGTGGCAACGCAGTCGAGGGTAAAAACGTAAAATTGGTGGTAGTTGGAACAGTGTATGCATAGCGCTCTATACCTAACTCTGACGGAAGGGGACAAGGGCATTAAATGCCCATCGCCGTTGCTCCAAACAGTGCAAAAAGCGTCCGTCAGGGCGCCACCGCCCGCCACGACGGTGGCCTTGTCATCGCATCTTGCCACCGTGTCCCCCAGGCTGCACAGCCTTCCGCCACGTGTGCCTGGAAAGGTCCCAGGGCGACGCGTGGGCGGATGAGCTGGAGCGCGGGCACTTAGTGGAAGTTTGCCGCGGCAAACGCCTTGCCGCGGCCGCTATCTTGTCACACCCGGGAGCTTGTCGCTCTCCGGGACTTGCCGGGACACGTGGCGCGTCGCGGCAAGTCTCTTGAAATGCCATGTTTGGGCCTTCCCGGCAAGCTCCTCTTGCCAGGGTCCTGTACAAAAGAAGTGGTCTTGAGCCTTGAGTGGCCTTCCCGGCAAGCTCCTCTTGCCGGGGCCTTGTCTCTTTAACTTGAATACTTTGTTCTTGAATGGCTACAAAGGAACCACAGTGAGCCTTGGCGGTCGCGCGGCAAGCCCTGCCACGGGACGCTGCAACTGCCCGTGCACAAGTTCGGGATACTAAGGTACCCCTACTTTAGTACGCCGACATAGTTCATATTGAAACGGTAGTATATACGTTCGGAATGCACTAAAACGTCCATTTGAGTACTAGGTTGCATGCATTATACACGTAGCAAAATATTTTAATTGAACATAACATGAATTCAAAGTTTTAAATGACATTTGTAGTGCGAATTGATTTGGTATAGTACACGTTAGGCTTGTCCAAAAATTTCAACCCGCGCCTTGTTAGCCCAAAATATTTAAGATATATCTTTGTCTCGTTGTGCTTCGACAACTCCCTCCATCTCAACCCGCGCCTTGCTATTCCAAAATTACAACACACGTGAAAACTCCCACCTCCTTTGAAATCCTGACACACGAAATGCCCGTGATACCCCTGAACCGAAAGAACCGCCTCAAATCGGTGGGGGTACTTTCGTAAATTACCCCACATTTCGGACAAGCGCGTCCCTAAGCCATGGTTCCCCACTCACATCCCATCCGCCCACCCATTCGTACACCGAGGTTGGCAAAACCCACAAAGCCCCACAAGCTCCTCTGTCCGCCACCCAGCCGGAGCCACTTCCCCGACAACGTCTTCCACAACAACACCTTGACGTCCCTCATCTACCGTACTGGATGAGGATCCGTCGTCGATCTGGTCGTCCAGCCGGTTCAGCCACCCCGTCCTCCACCTCCAAGGAGCTGCCCCGATGTTCCCCTTGTCTTTCGCGCCACCTCCATTCCCACACCACCATCTTCACCTGCACCATCGGAAGAGCATCATCATCACCGTTTCCTCGGATGAAGCTGCGGCCTAATCGATGCCACCAAAGAGGTTGTACATTAATTGCCACATTTTCTTCTTGATTCGATCTCACGGTGCTGCCGGCGCTCGGTCCCGAGCCGACACGGCACGGCTCCATCCACCGCGGCGTCACCGGCCACTTCCTCCATGGCGTCGCTCCCTCGATGGCGATGTCCACATCAGTAGGAGCTTCTGCTGCTTTAGCTCTCACTCGCGCTGCTGCTCTGCTCTTGCTCTCGGTCCCCTGTCTGGTCTGCTCTTGATCTTGCTCTTGCTCGCGCTGCTGCTCTCGCTCTTCCTCTTGCTTGCGACGCTGCTCTGATTTAGCTACACTTCAGTCGACTGAATCGACTTTTGGGTTAGTCGATTTTTAGGGGGTGGAGGGGGGCTCGTAGGAGTTAAGGAAGAACCAGCCACAGCGGGGAGGGGGCTCGCCGGAGAGGTACCCCACTATCTATCTTTGGGTTTAGGGTGGGGCGGTGGTGGGGCAGTGGCGTGGGGATCGCCGGAGAAAAAGCTCGGCACGGGGGGCCTATAGGGATGGCCGGGGCGGCGGCAGACCGGCGGTGGGGAGTGTTTTTGGGGCCGGCGGGTCGGTGCACCGCCGGCCGCGGGCGGCCGCGGGCGGCCGCGGGCGGTTGTTTGGCCGGTGGTGGCTCGTGGCTCAGGGGGTGGATGTTGAAGATGAACTACAGGCCCTTGATTTCGTATCCAACGGCTGCAAAATCGACCGACCAGAGATGAAAAAGTCAGTCAATTGACTTGTAGCCTCACCTCTAGTGCGTTCAGTTTCGACAGTAAAATTCAGTTTCGACAGCAAAATTCAGTTTCGACAGTTAAGTTTAGTTTTGAAAGTTAAATTCAATTTCGAAGGTTAAGTTCAAAGATGAGCGGCTAATGTATACATCTAGCACTTTGTGGTTATGTATTCTACATCATCTATTGGAGATGTTATTAGAATTCCACTCAGGTTAACATTGTCTCTCTTGTCCTGCTTCAGCCTCGGCGTCGTACAACTCACCGGAGCTGCTCCAACGACGAAACCCTCCATCACAGCAGAGGAGTACCTCGGGCTCCATCTCCAGACGCCTAAGATTTTCTTCCCCTCCTCCGATAGCCAAGTCAGCCGGAGCATCCTCACCGGACAACCCAATCATGCTGAGATCGACCTGGCTTCGCCAAAGAGGTTGTACACTTCTTGTGACTTAATCTCACCATGCTTCTTTGCATCATGTGATCTTCCAATTCTTGTGAACCAAACACCCAGATTGGCAGAAATCCTGTGTTTTTAAATTCTCTATTTTGCACGTGCATTCCTATCCTATTCTTGTCTATTTCCTATCCCTGCATTGTTAGAATCCTCAAATTCAAACAAGCCCTTACACAATTACTTATGTTACATATATGTGTCAAAGAAAACCTTGTGTGGTTTGTCCTGCTCATGCGGTGCTGTGTTCCACCCCAGCTCAGCTGCTCCAACGACAGAAGGGTTCACCACAGCTGGGATCCGCTCTCCAGACTGTGTTCCGCCGCCTTAGATCTTCTTCCCCGCCGCCGGCAGCCATGACAATTGCGTTACCATCATCAACTAAGCAGATGACTTTGAGGACTACACGGGTCCGTAAGAGATCGCACTCTTCTGTGTCTGCTTACGTTATGCATCGCTTAATATGATGACATGCTACTTTATCATCGTGTTCACCTATTAGACTCCGACTCAGGTCCAAAATTATGCTGAAACTTGAGTTTTTAAATGGTTGTTGGGTACATATTGGGGCAGCAATCAGTACTATCTGTCTAATATCTGGTTAATCTCGGGTGTCTAATATGAGTTTCATGTTGGGTGCAAACAAATATTAAAGGAGCCATTATCTGTATTTTTTAACTAAAGCTATTATCTGCCTGCTATCATTGGTTTTGGGTATATCCATAGTTTGCTACCTTCACTCTGGATTTGTGCATGCACTCCTTACATAATTTCACTATGTTTTATTCCTATGCATATTAGTTATTGTACACAATGGAACTGAACATGTAGAGCAAAAGAGACGAGCCTTGCATGGCAATAAAATTTCATGCAGACGTCGCTCCATGGTGAGCGCAAAGGCAACCCCCTCCACCCATTCTGGATCGTAATAAATAGGAAGATAACTCCTTAGAGGAGGATTCGGAGATAGATGACTAGTCCTATCCCCCCCCCCCCGAGGTGCATGCTCTAACTTGGCAGGGTTATGTTGCTCATATCGTGCGTATGGTATCTTGCATTGCTATGTCATTTGCTTAGTTTAGACATGATTTGTGTGAATGCCACATGTTTAGTGTCTAATTACCATATATGTGAATTATGCGATGTCATCTTTTTGCAAGACATTATATATGTGAATTATGCAATGCTATCTTGTTGCAAGGCATTATATATGTGAATTATGCAATGCCATGATGTTTAGCCAAGCGTCATATATGTGAATTATATCATGACGTCCTTTTTTGTATTTCTCATTGATTTTCTCGACAATGTTTGTATATTCAACTGCTCTTCCTGTGCATCAGCCATTTGAATTGGTGATGGACAAATCTAGAGTGAAAGGAAGGTCTTCGGAGCAGACAATGCTACCTGGTGAAGCAGATATGTTGCTGGTTACAGATAGCTCTCCAGAGGAGGATTCAGAGGCAGATGACCAGTCCTATTATCCCCCTGAGGTGTATGCTCAAACTTGGCAGGGTTATATTACTCATATCATGCATAGGTTGTATTGCAATGCTTAGTTTTTACATCATATACATGATATTGAATGCCATCACCTTAGTTGACACATCATATATGTGATTGCCCTCTGCTCACTTCCTTAGTATATAAATTATATATTTGAATTATATCATGCCGTGATGTTTACATAGACAGCGTGTATCTGAATTATGGCATGCCAACCCATTTTTTAAAGACATAATATAGTTATATCATCTCATCATGTTCACATAGTCATCATATTTTGAATTATGTCATTCTATCCATGAATTATCATGCCATCATGTTTCCATCGATGACCTGTTTGTGATTTATGGCATGCCAACCACTTTAATAGACACATCGTATAGTTATATCATGTCATCCTGTTTACATAGTCATCATATTTTGAAGTATGTCATTCTATCCTGTTTAGTTAGCCATCATACATGTGAAATTGTGTCATGCTATCCTGTTTAATTAGCCATCATATATTTGAAATTATGTCCTGCTATTCTATTTGGTTAGACAACATAAATGTGAATTATTTCATGCCCTGTTTTCTTCACTACTATATATATCTTACAATGTCTATACATTGAATTACTTTTCTTGTTTATCAGCCATTTCAATTGGAGGGGGTGATGTCAGTATCTGTGGGAGTAAAAACACGATCTTTAGAAAAGATTGTGCTACCTGTCGATGGAGATAGAACCACGGTTGTACTTCACCAAGAACCAGCCCCACCACACATAACCCAGACTCACGCAAATTGTACCCCTACCCAGTTGGACAGAGAACCAGCTACACCCCTTCTAACCCCAACCCCAGCAGATAGTAACCCAGTTCCCGTTGACATAGCACCGTCTCCACCACAGAGCACAAAAACACGAGCAGTTAGTAAGGCAACTACAATGCCCAAAGCACGAGGACCACCACTCCGAACCCCAAGTCAACGCTTAAAGCAGAAGAAGAATTGTTCTCATGTCAGGTTCCGTAGCTATTGTTCATACTACTTTGCTCTTGCATCACAATATTTACTCATACCAACTAATTTCAAATTTAAAGGATGCAATTGAAACTCCAATGGTGCAACAGGTATGTTTTAAACCTGTTTCTTTAACATGATTGCTGTTGTAACTTGCTCTATGTTGATTTCAGTTTCAATTGAATAAACAGTTATGTTCTCATGCCATGCACATTACAAGTGTTGTTATTTCTGTGTACTTTCCCACACTTATATTCTATCTATGCTGCTTTGTCTTAAATAGATATGATTCAAACTGTATCTATATTAATTTGAAAACATAAATTAGAATGATATAGACGATACATTGACCATACTACATAGATATATGTTTGTTTCATGCTGTTATTCTATCCACCTTACAACTGAACTGGTTTACCAAAATGAGTTTCATATACTACATTGTAAATCTGTGATGCGTTTGTTTGTTTCTCCTTTAGAACGCGGATAAAATATTGGAGAAGAGCACCCCGTTATGCAATGATAAAGGAAGTAATGCATATCAGGTTCAAGATAGTGAGACATCCCTGTTGTTCTCCAAGAAAGCTGATAAAAACTATATTGAAAACACCGAGACAATCCCAAAGTCCTATCTTGATGTAGTGTTCGAGTTACTGGCTACTACTGCTGGCACCAGCTCTTCGAACTCGCTGCTTGAATCAGTTCGGTTTCTTGAGTCTCAACTTCAAGTTGGAAGACATCGATCAGATGTTATGCGACAGGAAGCCGAGGGACTGAGGAAGTCCCTGGAGAATTCAGATGCATACTTTCTGGTGCAACAACAAGTGGTGGAGGATTTAAGCGCCAAACAAGAGAAAGTCAATAAGCTTGCTAAGCATCTTGCCAACATTATGGGTACCCAGGACATTGTTTCTTGAGCTCTTCTGAAGTGGTTTCAGTTCTAGACTTGTTTTGCTGCGGCGTTTATATGCTGCTTTGTTCCCTATATTTGCACTTGTGGCGAACTTAGCCCAATGGATGTAATATGTGTAATAGTCGTGATAGCCTAGCGTAAGTTGCTTTCTTATTTATTTCCGTTGTCTTGTTTATTTGTTTTCTTGTAGTCAGCGCAATTCTTTTTCCGCGGTTTCCTAGTGGTCGGAATAACCTATTTTTTAAAACTAGGCCACATTAACAGTGGGCTACATATTTACTGTAGTTAACATGGGCCTCCTACGGGCCGTAGAAACAATGGGCCTTCTACGGGGCGTAGACACAATGGGCCCTGTACGGGCCGTGTCATCAATGGGCCTTGTACGGGCCGTATGATCGGTTGGCCAAACATGGGCCAATAACAGACCACATTATGGCCGTAAATGGGCTAGAGTTGAAATAATCTGTTCATGGGCCGACCATAATGGGTCGTCGTTAATAGGCCATATTTGATGACGCTATGAAAACGGCCCAATGTATTAACGGGCCACAAATAGACCGACTGTAACCACGGGCTGTATTTGGCCCACAAGAAGAAAATGATAGTAATGGGCCGAAAGTAATCGAACGTTGGAAATGAGCCCAAGAATAAATGGGGCCGTATTTGATGACGCTATGAAAACGGCCCAACGTATTAATGGGTCACAAACCGGCCAACTATAACCACGGGCTGTATTTGGCCCACAAGTAGAAAATGACAGTAACGGGCCGAAAGTAAACGAATGCTGGAAATGAGCCCAAGAATAAATGGGCCCTGAGATGGCCGAAAGATAACATGGGCTGGAAACGGTCCAACGGAATAATGGGCTGTTAATGGGTATAAAGTGATACACTGTTCATTACGGGCCAGTTTTACCACATCCGTTAATGGGCCGAGGGTTACTAAGGGCCTCATATGGGCCAAAAGACATCATGGGCCATACATGGGCCAGAAGTTAAAATGGGCTGGAATTATATAGGATGGCCCAGATGACGCTACTGGGACTAATTTGGATAGGCCATAAACGAGCCCTAGGTTAGCAGGTTGTAAATGGGCTATATGCGAACAAGCCGTTAACAGGCTTGCCGTGGGCCGGCCCGCCACCTTTTGACCAAGTCAAACGGGCCGGCCTTTTCATAGGAATGGGCCTCTGTTGGGCCGTGCCATGTGTTGATGTATCATAGGCGCTTTGGGTCCAATGAGTGGATGACATCTGTCCAAACGGTGAGCCGACACGTGTTTCCTCCGGCCAATGATGATTTTACACGTGGAAAATCCCCATTGGTCGTGGCTGTTAACGGGTTATCGGATCCAAAACTGGACCCGATAGCTTAACGGTGTTCCGTTACGGTGGATGCCATGTGTCGGTTACCCTTGGCGAAAGCACTTATGTGACGCACGATTTATCGTCATGGAAGTGGACACTTTCGTGATGATAATTTTGGTATTGTCATGGAACACTTCTATGACAGCACAGGTATGACTATCTTGACCTACTGTGACAAACACGTATCATCACGAAAGTGTATTTTTTTGTAGTGCTACAACTAATTTTTTTGGTTTTTCTTAAGATTTTTTACAGGCACACAAGAAAAAGACTTAAAAAAGAAAATAAACTAGCATGGATAGTACATTGAAAAAGTATGATCACCGATAACTGGAATGAGTGTGTGAACATGAATGTAATGTCGGTGAGAAATACGTACTCCCCCAAGCTTAGGCTTTTGGCCTAATTTGTTCTATGGCCACGAATCAAAGCTACTATCTCCAGTGCACGGAGGAGTGTCCTCTGGGTGCCACTGGCTGGCAATCTCCTCCTGATCCCACTGATAAATAGACTGCCCATAAGGGTCAAGTGGAGGCTCCGACTCAGGCTTTGGAGCTTGTGCCAGGCTCCAGTACGCATAAACGACATTGTTCTCGCTGGTCATGGAGGAAGCTGGTGAGGCATGCATTCTCAGCCAGATAATAAAAGTCTTCATAAATTTCGGCGACTCTCAAGAACTCATCATACGGCCATTAACATGACTGAACTTCTGCAGTGCGAGGAAGATTGTATTTGGGCTTTTTATTCTCCTCCTTCTGATTTTCCTCCAAGCTTTGGCTAGAAGAACCTCTCAATAATCTCTTCAACATTTCATTCCTCTGAAAAATTTCTGAAATTTTTACTGACTCAAAATAAAAGTGAACCAAACTCAACAAGATCGATAGCAACTACTCCCACAAGTGCCTAGAGACTAGATCATGCATTAGAACTACTTGGGACCACATAAATTTGACATGCAAGCTCAAGAATAGGGTCACCTTAGCAGCAAGAGTTTGCAATAAATAAAGCACTAGAACAAAAACTAATTGGACCATTGGAGGAGTCATATACCGAAGAACAATCTCCCCAAACAGTTTTGTGAATGAAGCTTTGAGCAAGGAGATCAAAAATGGCAGCAAGATGAGCTAGAACACGGGTTTGAGCTATGTGAGGATTTTTTCTGGAGGAAGATGAAGTGTGTGCGTGCTGGAATAAGTGGAGGGGGCCACGTGGGGCCCACGAGGCAGGGGCGCGCCCAGGGGGTGGGCACTCCCTGTACCCTCGTGGCCAGGTGGTGGCTCCCCTAGTGTGTTCTCAGTGCCAGATATTCTTAAATATTCTACGAAAAATTATATTTCATTTTTGGGACATTTGGAGAACTTTTATTTTCGGGGTATTTTTCATTGCAAGGATAATTCAGAAAACAGACAGAAAATACTATTTTTGCTTTATTTAATCTAAATAACAGAAAGTAAAAGGAGGGTACAGAGAGTTGTGCTTTCTAACTTCATCCATCTCATTCTCATCAAAAGGAATCCATTAACAAGGTTGATCAAGTCTTGTTAACAAACTCTTTTCGAATAACATGAAACCGGAGAATTTTCGAATAACACTAGGTTACCTCAACGGGGATATGCATGTCCCCAACAATAAGAATATCATATTTCTTCTTGACCGTAGGAAGAGGAAATTCAAAACCACCAATAATAACCGTTGAAAGTTTTCCAATAGAATTCATACTGTGAACTTGAGGTTGTTTCCTTAGAAAGTGTATCGTATGCTCATTACCATTGACATGAAAAGTGACATTCCCTTTGTTGCAATCAATAACAGCCCCTGCAGTAATCAAAAAGGGTGTACCAAGGATAATCAACATACTATCGTCCTCGGGAATATCAAGGATAACAAAGTCTGTTGAAATAGTAACGTTTGCAACTACAACAGGCACATCCTCACAAATACCGACGGGTATAGCAGTTGATTGATCGGCCGTTTGCAAAGATATTTCAGTGGGTGTCAACTTATTCAAATCAAGTCTACGATATAAAGAGAGAGGCATAACACTAACACTGGCTCCAAGATCACATAAAGCAGTTTTAACATAGTTTCTTTTAATGGAGCATGGTATAGTTGGTACTCCTGGATCTCCTAGTTTCTTTGGTATTCCACCTTTAAAAGTATAATTGTCAAGCATGGTGGAAATTTCAACTTCAGGTATCTTTCTTTTATTTGTAATAATGTCTTTCATATAATTAGCATAGGGATTTGTTTTAAGCACATCGGTCAAACGCATACGCAAAAAGATAAGTCTAATCATTTCAGCAAAGCGCTCAAAATCCTCATCATCCTTTTTCTTGGATGGTTTTGGAGGAAAAGGCATGGGTTTATGAACCCATGGTTCTCTTTCTTTACCGTGCTTCCTAGCAACAGAGTCTCTCTTATCATAACGTAGATTCTTTGATTGTGGGTTATCAAGATCAACAGCAGGTTCATCATCGTTATTGCTAGGTTGAGCATCATCATGAACATCATCATTAACATTATCACTAGGTTCATGTTCATTACAAGATGGTGTTTCAGCATCAGAAATACAAATATCATTGGGATTTTTAGGTGTGTCAATAGCAGGTTCACTAGAAGCATGCAAAGTCCTATCATTTTTCTTTTTCTTCTTCTTAGAAGCACTAGGTACATCAACATTAGTTCTCTGAGAATCTTGGTCAATTCTCTTAGGGTGGCCCTCAGGATACAAAGGTTCCTAAGTCATTCTACCTCATGTAGTCATAACTCTAACATCATTATCATTTTTCTTATTATTTAATTCATTGAGCAAATCATTTTGTGCCTTAATTACTTGTTCTACTTCAGTGGTAACCATAGAAGCATGTTTACTAATGAGTTTAAGTTCACCTTTAACTCTAGACATATAATCACTCAACTGTTCAATCATATAAGCATTACGTTTCAATTGTCTACCAACATCAGCATTGAAGTTTTCTTGTTTAACAATAAAATTATCAAACTCATCTAAGCATTGGCTCGCAGACTTATAACGAGGAATATCACCTTCATCAAATATATAGAGAGTTTTTACCTTTACTACCTGTGTCGGGTTATCAAGACCATGTATTTCTTCAATAGGTGGTAAATTCTTAACATCTTCAGCTTTAATACCATTTTCTTTCATAGATTTCTTTGCCTCTTGCATATCATCAGGACTGAGAAATAGAATACCCCTTTTCTTAGGAGTTGGCTTAGGAGTTGGTTCAGGAAGTGTCCAATTATTTTCATTACTCAACATATTATTCAATAGCAATTCAGCTTGATCAACAATTCTCTCCCTGAAACACAACCAGCATAACTATCCAGGTGGTCTCTGGAAGCATCGGTTAGTCCATTATAAAAGATATCAAGTATTTCATTTTTCTTGAGAGGATGATCAGGCAAAGCATTAAGTAATCGTAAATTCCTCCCCCAAGCTTGTGGGAGACTCTTTTCTTCAATTTGCACAAAATTATATATTTCCCTTAAGGTAGCTTGTTTCTTATGAGCCGGAAAATATTTAGCAGGGAAGTAACAAACCATATCCTGGGGACTACGCACACAACCAGGATCAAGAGAATTAAACCATGTTTTAGCATCACCCTTTAAGGAGAACGGAAATAACTTAAGGATATAGTAGTAGCGAATTTTTTCCTCATTGGTGAATAGGGTGGCTATATCATTCAATTTAGTAAGATGTGCCACAACAGTTTCAGATTCACAGCCATGGAAATGATTAGATTCAACCAAAGTAATTAACTCAGGATCGGCAAAGAAATCATAATCCTTATCAGAAATACAGATAGGTGAAGTAGCAAAAGAAGGGTCATATTTCATTCTAGCATTCAAAGACTTTTCTTTCAGCTTAGCTAACAGTTTCTTAAGATCATATCTATCTTTGCAAGCTAAAAGATCTATAGCAGTTTCTTCATCCATAACATAACCCTCAGGCACAACGGGCAATTCATATCTAGAGGGATAATCTTCATCATCACTTTCATCAATATCATCAGTTTCAATAATTTCATTCTCTCTAGCCCTAGCAAGTTGTTCATCAAGAAATTCACCTAGTGGCACAGTATTATCAAACATAGAAGTAGTTTCATCAATAACTATGCGCTTTTCTATCAATTGCTCGACAGTAATTTGTTCACCCACCGTAGAATTCTGCTATCATGAGAGAAGCCACTAGTGAAACCTATGGCCCCTGGGTCTATCTTAATCATATTACTTTCCCTTCAACTAGCTAATTTCTACTGCCTTTGTATACTTGCTTTATTTACTTTCTGTTTCTATACCAAAAATACCAAAAATATTATCTATTAGATCTCACTCTCGTAAGTGACCGTGAAGGGATTGACAACCCCTTATCGCGTTGGATGCAAGGTTCTTATTTGTTTGTGCACGTGCGAGGGACTTGCGCGTGGTCTCCTACTGGATTGATACATTGGTTCTCAAAAACCGAGGGAAATACTTACGCTACTGTGCTGCATCACCCGTTCCTCTTTGAGGGAATACAACGCAAGCTCGAGAAGTAGCAAGAAGAATTTCTGGTGCCGTTTGATACGTCTCCAACCTATCTATAATTTTGATTGTTCCATGCTATTATTTATGAAGTCTTGGATGTTTAATGGGGCTTTATCATTCACTTTTATATCATTTTTGGGACTAACCTACTAACCCAAAGGCCCAGTCCAGATTGCTGTTTTTTCCTGTTTCAGAGTTTTGCAGAAAAATAATATCAAACGGAGTCCAAATGGAATGAAACCTTCGCGAGAGATACTTTTGGAGAAAATCATGCACAGGGAACTTGAGAACCACGACAGGGGAGCATCGAGGCGCCCACGAGGGTGGGGGTGCGCCCCGCGCGCCACCTGCCTCGTGGGCCCCTCGAGCATCCCCCGGTGTCCTCCTTCTTCCTATATAAGTCTACGTACCCCGACACCTTCGACAACAGAGAGAAAACCCTAATTCTATCGCCGCAACCTTCTGTTCCCCTGAGATCCCATCTTGGACCCTCTTCTTGAGCTCCACCGGAGGGAGATCCATCACGGAGTTCTTCATCATCATCATCATCGCCCTCACCATGAGTTGTGAGTAGTTTACCACAGACCTTCGGGCCCATACCTAGTATCTAGATGGCTTCTTCTCTCTCTTTGGATCTCAATACAAAGTTCTCCTCGGTCTTCGAGGAGATCTATTCGATGTAATCTCTTTTTGCGGTGTGTTTGTCGAGATCCGATGAATTGTGAATTTATGATCAAGATTATCTATGAAAGATATTTGGTTCTTCTCTGAAATTTTTATGTGTGCACATAATATCCTTGCAAGTCTCTTCGAATTATCGGTTTGGTTTGGCCTACTAGATCTATAGTTCTTGCAATGGGAGAAGTGCTTGGCTTTGGGTTCAATTTTGTGGTGTCCTTTCCCAGTGATAGTATGGGCAGCAATGCAGGTATTGTATTGTTGCCATCGAGGATAAAAAGATGGGGTTTATATCATATTGCATGAGTTTATCCCTCTACATAATGTCATCTTGCTTAAGGCGTTACTCTGTTCTTATGAACTCAATACACTAGATGCATGCTGGATAGCGGTCGATGTGTGGAGTAACAGTAGTAGATGCATAATCGTTTCGGTCTGCTTGTCTCGGACGTGATGCCTATATACAATGATCATGCCTCGATAGACGCATAATTATTCGCTTTTCTATCAATTGCTCGACAGTAATTTGGTTACCCGCCGTAGAATATCGCTATCATGAGAGAAGCCACTAGAGAACACTATGGCCCCCGGGTCTATTCTCAACATATCAATCTACATCTACTTTACTTTTATCGCTTTTATTTGTTGTTCTTATAAACTAAAAATACCAAAACCATAAACTATCATCTCTATCAGATCTCACTTTCGTAAGTGACCGTAAAGGGATTGACAACCCCTTATCGCGTTGGCTGCGAAGTTCTTATTTGTTTGTGTAGGTGCGAGGGACTCGCACGTGGTCTCCTACTGGATTGATACTTGGTTCTCAAAAACTGAGGGAAATACTTACGCTATTGTGCTGCATCTCCCTTTCCTCTTCGATGGAATACAACGCAAGCTCGAGAAGTAGCAAGAATAATTTCTGGCGCCGTTGCCGGGGAAGCTTACGCAAAAGTCATATACCAAGTACCTATCACAAACCCTTATCCTTCGCATTACATTTTTTTCGTCTCGTTTTCTTCTCCCCCACTTCACCCTTGCCGTTTTATTTGCCCTTCTTCCGCCGTGTGTTTATCGTTCGCTTGCTTCCTGTTTGCTTGTGTGTCTTGGATTGCTTGCTTGTCAGTATGGCTCAGAACAATACCAAATTGTGTGACTTATCCAATACCAATAACAATGACTTTATTAGCACTCTGATTGCTCCTATTACCGATGCTGAATCTTGTGAGATCAATGTTGCTTTGTTGAATCTTGTCATGAAAGATCAATTCTCTGGCCTTCCTAGTGAAGATGCCGCTACCCATTTAAACAACTTTTTTGATTTGTGTGATATGCAAAAGAAAAGGGATATGGATAATGATATTGTTAAATTGAAGTTATTTCCGTTTTCACTTAGAGATCGTGCTAAAACATGGTTTTCCTCTTTGCCTAGAAATACTATTGATTTGTGGAATAAGTGCAAAGATGCTTTTATCTCCAAGTATTTCCCTCCTGCTAAGATCATCTCTCTTAGAAACGATATTATGAATTTTAAGCAACTAGATCATGAGCATGCTGCACAAGCTTGGGAGAGAATGAAATTAATGATACGTAATTGCCCTACACACGGTTTAAATCTATGGATTATTATTCTGAACTTTTATGCTGGCTTGAATTTTGCTTCTAGAAATCTTTTAGACTCGGCCGCGGGAGGCACTTTCATGGAAACCACCTTAAGAGAAGCTACCAAACTCCTAGATCATATTATGGTTAATTATTCTCAATGGCACACCGAAAGATCTACTAGTAAAAAAGTGCATGCTATTGAAGAAATTAGTGTTTTGAGTGGAAAGATGGATGAACTTATGAAATTATTTGGTACTAAAAGTGCCTCTTCTGATCCTAATGATATGCCTTTGTCCACTTTGATTGAGAATAACAATGAATCTTTGGATGTGAATTTCGTTGGTAGGAATAATTTTGTTAACAATGCTTATAGAGGTAATTTTAATCCTAGGCCTTTTCCTAGTAATTCCTGTAATAATTATGGTAATTCCTACAACAACTCTTATGGAAAGATGCCTTCTAAATTTGAAACTAGTGTTAAGGAGTTTATGATCTCGCAAAAGAATTTTAATGCTATGCTTGAAGAGAAATTACTTAAGGTTGATGAATTGGCTAGAAGTGTGGATAGAATTACTCTTGATGTTGATTCTTTGAAACTTAGATCTATCCCACCTAAGCATTATATCAATGAGTCTCTCAAAGCTATGAGAATTTCCATTGATGACTGCAAGGAAAGAACCGCTAGAATGCGTGCTAAAAGAGAGGATTATATTAAATCATGTTCTTCTAGTTATCATGAAAACAAAGATGAAGATCTGAAAGTTATTGATGTGTCTCCTATTAGATCCTTGTCTTCTAGTATAAATCTTGATGAAGATAGGATTGGAGATGTTTCTGCTTTAAAGTATCCCAATGATTCGGAGTTTTTAGATCTTGATGCTAAAATTGCTAAAAGTGGGAATGAAGACATTAAAACGTTGCATAGTGATGAACCCACTACTTTGGATTTCAAGGGATTCAATTATGATAATTGCTCTTTGATTGATTGTATTTCCTTGTTGCAATCCGTACTAAAACCTCCGCATGTTATAGTCAAAATAAAGCTTTCACCAAACACATAGTTGATGCTTTCATGCAATATTATGAAGAAAAACTTGAGTTCGAAGTTTCTATCCCTAGAAAGCTTTATGATGAGTGGGAACCTACTATCAAAATAAAAATAAAAGATCATGAATGCTATGCCTTGTGTGATTTTGGTGAAAGTGTCTCCACTATCCCAAAAACTTTGTGTGATTTGCTAGGGTTACATGAAGTTGATGATTGTTCTTTAAATTTGCATCTTGCGGATTCCACAATTAAGAAACCTATGGGAAGAATTAATGATGTTCTTATTGTTGCAAATAGGAATTATGTGCCTGTAGATTTCATTGTTCTTGATATAGATTGCAATCCTTCATGTCGTATTATTCTTGGTAGACCTTACCTTAGAACGATTGGTGCAATTATTGATATGAAGGAAGGAAATATTAGATTGCAATTTCCATTAAGGAAAGGCATGGAACACTTTCCTAGAAAGAAAATCAAATTACCATATGAATCTATCATGAGAGCCACCTATGGATTGCCTTCCAAAGATGGCAATACCTAGATTTATCTTGTATCGTGCCTAGCTAGGGGCGTAAAACAATAGCGCTTTTTCAGAGGCAACCCAATTTTTTATTTTTTGCTTTTGTTGCAGTTAGGGAATAAATATTGCATCTAGCCTCTGATTAGATGTGGTTTCATGTTTTTTTAGTGTTTGTGCCAAGTAGAACCTTTGGGAAGACTTGTGTGAAGTTTATATGATCTTGCTGTGAAAAACAGAATCGTTAGCGCTCGCTAAAGTGGTCTTCAGATTTTACTGGAGCGTGCTATTTAGTTGATTATTTTTGCAGATGATTAGTAGACAGATTCCAAAAATTTAACAATTTAGTTTGAATTTTTTGGTGTTCCAGAAGTAGGCAAAACCTGCAGGTTACTACAGATTGTTCCGTTTTTGACAGATTCTGTTTTTCGTGTGTTGTTTGCTTATTTCAATGCTTCTATGAGTAGTATTGGAGGATATGAACCATAGAGAAGTTGGAATACAGTAGGTTTAACACCAATATAAACAAATAATGAATTCATTGCTGCACCTTTGAGTAGTGATTTGCTTTCTTATACTAACGGAGCTCACGAGAATTTTTGTCTAAGTTTTGTGTTGTGAAGTTTTCAAGTTTTGAGTATTAATTTGATGGACAATGGAACAAGGAGTAGAAAAGGCCTAAGCTTGTGGATTATCATGGCACCCCAAGGAATTCAAGGATAATCAAAAGCCTAAGCTTGGGGATGCCCCGGGAAGGCATCCCCTCTTTCGTCTTCATCCATCGGTAACTATACTTGGAGCTATATTTTTATTCGCAACATGATATGTGTTTTGCTTGGAGCGTCATGTATAATTTGAGTCTTTGCTTATTAGTTTATCGCAATCATCCTTGCTGGACAAACCTATTTGAGAGAGTTAAATATGGCCTAGAAATTGTTAGAACACTCTATGTGCTTCACTTATATCTTTTGAGTTGAATAGTTTTTGCTCTAGTGCTTCACTTACATCTTTTAGAGCACGGTGGTGGTAATATTTTGTAGAAATCGTTAAAATCTCATGCTTCACTTATATCTATTTGAGAGTCTATTAAAATAGCATGGTAATGTGTTTAGGCTAAGAAACTAGTCTTCACATGATAGACATCCAATGTCAATGTAGTAAAAAAATTCACACTAAGTGCATTGAATATGATGAGATGTTGGATGCTTGATAATTGTTTTGAGATATGAGGATAGTGATATTAGAGCCATGCTAGTGGAGTTATTATGAAATTGAGAAATACTTGTGTTAAGGTTAGTGATTCCCGTATCATGCACATATGGTGAACCGCTATGTGACGAAGTTAGAGCATGTGGTATTTGTAGAGTGCCAACCTTTGTGTGGAGGTCGGGTGTGCGCGATGGTTAACTCCTACCAACTCCCCCCTATGAGCATGCGTTGATTACTTTGTTTTTATGACTCGTAGATTTTGGCAATAACTATATGAGTTCTTATGACTAATGTTGAGTCCATGGATTATACGCACTCTCACCCTTCCACCATTGCTAGCCTCTCTTGTACCGCGCAACTTTCGCCGGTGCCATAAACCCACTATATATCCTTACTCAAAACAGACACCATATTATTCCTCAGAACAGCCACCATACCTACCAATCATGGCATTTCCATAGCCATTCCGAGATATATTGCCATGCAACTTTCCACCGTTCCGTTCATATGACACGCATCATATTGTCATATTGCCATGCATGATCATGTAGTTGACATCATAGTTCTGGCAAAGCCACCATGCATAATTTTCATATATGTCACTCTTGATTCATTGCACATCCCGGTACACCACCGGAGGCATTCATGTAGAGTCGTACTTGTTGTAGTATCGAGTTGTAATAAAAGTGTGATGATCATCATTATTAGATCATTGTCCCATGTGAGGAAGGGCCAATAAAAAAAGGGGAGAAGGCCCAAAAAATATATAGAGAGGGGCTAATAAAAAAAGAGAAAGCCCCTCCAAAAAAATGAGAGAAAAGAGAGAAGGGACAATTGCTACTATCTTTTTCCACACTTGTGCTTCAAAGTAGCACCATGTTCTTCATTATAGAGAGTCTCATGTTTAGTCACTTGCATATACTAGTGGGAATTTTCAATATAGAACTTGGCTTCTATATTCCAACGATGGGTGTCGGGGGAAACTGTCCGCCACGAACACCTATGGGACCGGAGCCCCTTGTCTGTGCGGTACGAGGGCGGAGGGAGCACGAAGAGCAGATCGTAGCGAGCACGCGGGCAGTTTTACCCAGGTTCGGGCCGCGGTAGACGCGTAAAACCCTACTCCTGCTTAGCTGTGTATTGAGTTTGAATGCTCGGGAGCTTGAAAGAGCAACTACATCGAGCGCGAGAGTGATCTAGGTTCCGAACCCCTTCCACGTTGTGCATGGGCCTCCTTTTATAGTGTAAGGGGTCACCGACAGGTGTCAACGTAGGAGAAAGGGGTAAAAGCGTAAAAGAGGTGGTAGTTGTAACAGTGCGGGAACAGTGGAGCTACAGTGCAGAACAGTGGTCTATACCTACTTTGACTGTGGGGGACAAGGGCATTTAATGCCCGTCGCCGTCGACCCCAAAAGCTCCCGCCCTAGCGTCTCCGTCCGCCACGGCGATGGATCCACCACCGTGGAGTGCCACCGTGCCCCCCAGGCTGCACAGCCATCCGCCACGCGTC
Organism: Secale cereale; assembly: GCA_902687465.1. Classification (NCBI taxonomy): domain Eukaryota; kingdom Viridiplantae; phylum Streptophyta; class Magnoliopsida; order Poales; family Poaceae; genus Secale; species Secale cereale. The sequence goes on from LR738710.1 coordinate 507,333,933, forward strand.
CCTGGATAGGCCCCAGGGCGACGCGTGGGCCGATGAGCAGGAGCGCGGGGACACAGTGTAACCTTCCCGGCAAGCACCCTGCCGGGGCCTTGATCTTGCCGGGCCCGGGAGCTTGCCGCTCCCCGGACCCTCGCCGGGGCGTATATAGCGCCGAGGCGTGTCTTCTAGTCTTCCTGGCAAGCTCCTCTTGCCAGGGCCTTGTGCTACTGAGGTAATCTTGAGCCTGGTACGGCCTTCCCGGCAAGCTCCTCTTGCCGGGGTCTCGATCTTCTTCCTTGTATACTTTGTTTTTGAATGGTTTAATAAGGAGCAGGAAGGTCTCCGGCGAGCACGCGGTAAATCCTGCCGCGGGGAGCTGCAACTGCCCGTGCACAAGTTGGGGTACTGAGGTACCCCTACCTTAGTACACCGACAGGAGCCCCCGGGCCTGGGCCACACACGGTGCCGAGCGCTGTTGGGCCAGGCCCAAAATAGTGCACGGGCACCCGCGGCCCGCGGCGCGCCGAATCCACTTCCGTATCCGCCGCACCCAACCGTAACGGCACGCGTCGATCGCGGCGTCGTGGGATGGGACGTGCCCACGATCTCTTAATGGAAAGGGCGAAACGCCCCCCACTCCCCCATAAAAGCAGAGGAAGCGGGCGCGGTTCCCCTCCTTGCGCTTTCATTGCATCGTCTCCTTCCTCCAGAGATCTCTCTTGCGCTCTGCCTCCACACCTCCGCCGCCGCTGAGCTCTTCGTCCCCCCCCCTTCCGCCGCGTCCGCCATGGCCCCAAAGACCGACAAGGCGAAGGCGGAGAAGTCCAAGAGGGAGAAGTCGGAGCAAGCGGCGAAGCTCGCCGCGTACCGGAAGCAGCATCTCGTCTTTCCGCCGAAGCTTGGCGTGCGGGAGCTCTGGAACAAGTACTACTTGTTCTGGGCCAAGGAAACCAAGGCGCACCCCCGCACCCTAGCATATCCGGCCGCCGCCAAGGACAGCTATCCCGGCGGGTATTACTTCTTCGCAGCCTTCTTTCACTGTGGTCTTTGCCCTCCTTTCTCAAACTTCTTCTGCGACATTATGCACACATACGGCTTCCATCTGCTTGACTTCACCCCCAACGCCATCCTCACCATGGCGGTTTTCGCACACATGTGCGAAAACTTCATAGGAGTACACCCAAACGTAGCGCTTTTTAGGCACTTCTTCACTCCTAGAGCAGAGGCCGACGCCCCCCTCTCCGGAGGAATTTCTTGGGTTTCCCGTCTGAATAAGAAGGGATCCTACTTGCCGGGGGAGCTCCGCGGCAAGTGGGAGGAGTGGCGCGCGGAGTGGTGCTGGATTGTTGAGGATGCGCCGCAGTCCTTCACCGCGCCGCGCACAACACCCATCGTGCGCGGCAGGGATTGGAGCGAGCTGGACTCGGACGACATCAAGCTCGACATCGCCCTCGTCCGGATTCTTCGTCTTCGGATGGCCAAGCTGTCAGTTGCAGAGGTGGGCGCAGACTTCCTCCGCCGGCGCATCGCCCCGCTCCAAGACCGGAAGAGGCCGGCCTAGGAGTACGGCGGCCCGGCAGACATAATGAGGCTGCGCCCCGGGCTCAACTTCAACTTCACCACGCTGGAGCTGAAGGGGATGGTCCGGGAACTCTTCAAGTACGACCCGGCACACCCCGAGTGGTTCAGACCTCCCTGGGAAGTGGTGCCGCTCTGCAACAACATCGTCCGGGACCGTATCCTCGCCATGATGCCCATGTGTGACTCGCACGGTGTGGACCGCACGTGGATCGCGCCCAAGCCCATCGACGTTCTCAACTTCTACGACAACCTCGCGGAGGTGGCGAAGAACAAGAACGACCTCAAGGAGCATACGCGGGACACCACCGACCAGGAGATTGCCTACATGGCTTCTCGGGCTGAAGAGGCCGCTGCAGCCGCAGCGGCAGGAATTTTTGGATACACGCCTGAAGAGGCGGAGGTTGCGGATGCGACCAGCCAGGCTGAGGAGGCGGAGATCCGCAGATTGCTGCAGCTCCCTCCCGACGCGCTCGCCGGAGTCCCCTCTCTGAGGCACTCCGGGATCCACGGAATCGTGGCCGAGGCCGCGGCAATGGAGGGTGCCGCCGGAGGGAGCAGAGGCGCCGCGAGGGGCGGAGGCGCCAAGGGAAAGGGGGCCGCAGCGCAGGACGCTGGGCCCAGTGAGCCGGCCGGGGAAGAGGAGGAGGAGGAGGCCGAGGACTCCGGCGGATCTACGGAGCTCTACGCCGACGACCTCTCCTCGTCGGAGAGCTCCCCGCCCCCGGCAAGCCCAAGGCAGTACCCACCGAAGCGTCTTCGCAAGACGGGGACGGGGGAGAGGGCGCAGGCGCCCCGGCAACAGCCAGCTCGCCGGGCAGCTCCCCGGGGGAGCCAAGCCGCGCCAAGGCCGACCGGCGCACCAGCCACAGCAGAGGCGGCCCGCGCGCGGACCACGACGGAGGCGCCTCGCAGGCCAGCGCCGAGCCGGCAGGGGTCTTCTCGGAGCGGAGCAGCGGCTCCGCCCGTTCCTCGGGCGTCGGCCACCACAGGGGCTGGGTCTTCGCAGCCCCCAGCCCCGGCGAACACCAAGCGCGCGAGGGAGTCTTCGTCTTCCGCTCCTCGCGCCGACGCGCCCACGGTGGAGTACGACTTCTCCGCCCTGAGCGAGGACGACGAGGAGGACCAGGAGTAAGGATTCAGGACCTTACTCCTTCTCGAGTTTTGCCTTGGTTTTTGTTGATGCTGACTTTGTTCACTGCTTTGATTTCAGGACCTTGACCCAGCGCGCGGCGAAGAAGGCCAAGGCGCCTGTGGGCGAGGCCGCGGGAGACTCAGCCGCCGCGGCAACAGGAGGTGTGCCGGAGCCGAGCCTGCCGGACCCGAGCGCTGCTCCGAGGAGCAGCCCCCAGCGCAGCCCGCAGCGCAGCCCCCAGCGTAAGTCTGGGGTTTATTCTTTCGCTTGTCGGGGTACGCCTGAGGATTTCGTCTTCATTCATCATCTTGACGTTTCTTATCTTGATTCGTGCAGAGGTGGAGCCGCAGCGGGAAGAGCGCCCGGAGACCGTCGTCGAGGAGCCGCAGGCCCCGCCGTCCCCGCCAAGGCAGAACTGTCCGGCAAGGGAGAGTGCTCCGCCAAGGGTGGGTACCCCGCCAAGGCAGAGTACCCCGCCAAGGGCGAGCAGCCCGGCGAGGGCGGCCACTCCGCCAAGGCCGAGCTCCCCGGCGAGGGAGCCCGCCGCTGAGGACGTCCGCCAAGGTATGTTCTGTAGTTTGTCTTCTTGGCCTTGCCTCTTTTTGGATATTTGCTTGAATCTTGAACTTCTTTTTCTTCTTTTTCTTTTTAGATCCTCCTCCTCCCGAGCCGATGGAGACTGAGGTCATCAACATCGAGGACGAGGAGGGCGCGCAGGGCGGCGGCGGCGACGTCCCTGTCGTCGAGGAGATGGCCGAGGCCGCCGAGCCGGCCGCGCAGGAGACCGCTCCGGCTGCGGACGCAGCGGCCGGGGAGGGGGACGGCGACCGCACCGCCGACCCGGAGGTGGCGGGAGCATCAGATGCTGCACCGGCCGCCGACCCCTCCGCCAGCAAGGAGCAGGGCTACTACCTTGAGGCCCCCAACGGCGTCTTTATTCAGATGCCTTGGGGGTCTTCATCGCGAGCTCCCGCGGAGGGCGAGGCGTTCGACGGAGAAGTCCTCGCCTCCGCAGGTCTGAAGATCGTCGAGGCGCCCGGCGGAAGCGAGGGGCCCGAGGAGGAGAAGCTGCTCCACCAGCTCCTGGCCCTTTACCGGGCCAGGCAGGCGAAACTCGCCTCCCGGGAAGCCCTTGCCGCCAAGGCCGCCGCGGAGATGGAGAAGCGCGCGGCAGAGCTCAGCGCCGCCAACCAGGCGGCCCTCCGCGAGGTGGCGGAGGAGCGCGAGCGTCTCGCCGGCGAGTACCAAGAATGGGTGCTGGAGAAGGCCGAAGCTGAGGAACAGCAGCGGCTCGCCGGGGTGGAGCTGTCCCGACGAGAAGGAGAGCTCGCGCAGCGGAAGGTCGAGCTCGACTCCCATGAGGAGGACCTTGCCGCTCGCGAGACGGCCCTTGGCGGGGAGTTGAAGGAGGCGAAAGCCGCCGCGGTTGCCGCGGAAAACGCCAAGAAGGAGCTCGCCGCCAAGGTCGTACAGCTGGAGAAGGCGCTGAAGGTGAGCGCGGAGAAAGTCGCCGCGCTCATCACGGAGCGCGAGAAGGACGCTCACACAAACTCAGAGCTCCAGGTGAGCCTCTCTAAGAGGGGCGACGAGTTGAAGGCCGCCAAGGACTCCATCGAGGACTTGGAGTTGAAGGTCACCACTCTGAAGGATTCGCTCGACGCTGCCCGAGCTCAAGAGAACAAGCTGAAGGAGGAGCTCCGCAAGGAGCGGACCTTGGTGGACAGCGTCAACAAAGCATCCGAGCTCTTCCGCCAGACCATTGAGGTATGGACCAAAGACTTGGTATCTTCTGCATCCAACATTGACCAGGAGCTGCTGGCGCTGAAGGTTGAACATCTCATCTACTCGCCGGATCCGGATCTCCCGCACAACGCCAAGCTCAGCCTCTTCTTCAGAGGGATCGCGCCGGCCCTTGCAGGTCTCCGGAACCGAATCCCCGCGCAGCTGGCCGAGGAGTCGCGCCTGCTCTGCGCGGGAACTCTGGAGCGGGTGCTGACGAAGATCGTGTACCGCAACCCGGGGATCAATCTCACCAACGTTCTTCGCAGCTTGCCGGCTGATGCGGACACGGAGGCCCTGAAGGAGCAGGTCGCCCATATCATCGCCAAGGTGGCTAAGCTCGGCAGGAAGGAGGGCGACCGCGTAGATTAGGGCTCCGTTATCTTTATCTCTTTTTTTGCTGCTGCACATTATGTTATGAACTCATTAGTCCATTGCGACAAGTTATCCTTTGTAAGATATTTACCTTATTTTGATCAATCAGTGCAATGTTATCTTCCTTGCCTTAATCCTTGACTTTGTATGTTTTTCACCCTACGCTCCCGGGGAGCTTGCCGGCAAGGGACCTTGCCGCGAGCGCTGAGTGCTGGACTCTGAGCAGCCTGCTGGCCAAGGTCCTCGCCGGCAAGCAACCTTGCTGCAGCTAGTCGCAACGCACTTAGCTTGCTGAGCGTACTCGGGAACGAAGCAAGGGCGCGACACTTGTCGCAGCTCACTTAAATCGTTGAGCGAACTCGAAAACAAGATAAGGGTGCGGCAAGCTACGGGTAGGTTCCTCCGCGCACAGGTTTTCCATACAAAGTGTGATTGTTCAAGGAAGACAACTAAAATTTAAAATTTGAACTGATCAAATTCTAACAACTTATCTTTCATATGTTGCTTGCTTATACTGCTTGCTTTCCGGTAAGACTTGCTTTCCGGTAAGACTTCTCTTTCTTGAATAGCACTTGGTTCCTCTTTCTTGAACAGCACTTGGTTCCTCTTCCACCTCCTTCCCCCCGGCAAACTTGTGCGCGAGGAACGTTCCTTCTGCTTAAGAGGAAAGAAAAGGGAGAGGGAAACAAGTATATGGCCTTTCGGCGTGCTAATGCTTACCGTATACTTGAGTGTTGCACCAAATGCCAAACAGAACATGCAAATAGCAACGAAAAGCATGCAAAAGGCAATCGGTGCGAAAAACACGAGAACTTTACTGATGCACGGGGTCTGCGCCCGGCTTTGTACAAAGGGTTACATGCAACAGCGGCAAAGCTTGTACAAAAGGTGGTTGCCGGAGCGGATCACGGCAACCGCGCCTTATGGGTGAAACTTGCGAAGATGCTCTATGTTCCAGGAGTTGCTCACCGGTAAGCCTTCTTCGGTCTCGAGGCGGACAGCGCCGGGCCTCGTAACTTGTCTCACCCGATAAGGGCCTTCCCACTTCGGCGTCAACTTGTTGGAATTCTTGGCGGACTGAACACGCCGAAGAACAAGGTCGCCTTCCTCGAGACTCCTGGCCTTGACTTTGCGGCTATGGTAGCGGCGCAAAGCCTGCTGGTATCGAGCAGCTCGTACAGCAGCCTGGAGACGTCCCTCCTCGAGGAGCAACGCGTCATCTTGCCGCAGTTGCTCTTGCTCGAGCTCATCATAAGCGAGCACTCGAGGAGATCCGTATACGAGTTCGGTGGGGAGAACTGCCTCTGCCCCATAGACTAGGGCAAAGGGTGTCTGTCCGGTGGCTCGACTTGGTGTCGTTCTGATTGACCAAAGAGCCGCCGGTAGCTCCTCTATCCAATTTCTTCCGCACTTGCGCAGCCTGTCAAAGGTCGTCGTCTTGAGTCCGCGCAGCACTTCAGCATTTGCCCTCTCCGCTTGACCGTTGCTCCTCGGGTGAGCAACAGAAGCGAAACAGACCTTGGCGCCAAGGTCTTGGACGTACTGCATGAAGGTGCGACTAGTGAATTGTGTACCGTTGTCGGTGATGATCCGGTTCGGGATCCCGAAACGGCAAACAATTGACCTGAAGAACCTGACTGCTGACTGTGCTGTCACCTTTCTCACCGGCTCCACTTCTGGCCACTTTGTGAACTTGTCGATCGCAACGTACAAGTACTCAAAGCCCCCGACAGCTCGGGGGAAGGGGCCGAGGATATCGAGCCCCCAGACCGAGAAGGGCCAGGACAAAGGGATTGTTTGGAGAGCTTGAGCTGGCTGATGAATTTGCTTTGCATGGAACTGGCACGCTTCACACTTGGTTACTAGTGCAGTTGCATCTTGGAGGGCTTCTTGCCAAAAGAACCCTTGCCGGAAAGCTTTCCCGGCAAGCGCCCTTGCGCCAATGTGGTGGCCGCATATGCCTCCGTGTATTTCCGCCAACAGCTTCTGTCCATCTTCCCTGGAGATGCACTTCAGTCTGACACCATTGAGCCTTCTTCTGTACAACTCGTTATCCACGAACTGGTACATACTTGACTGTCTGGTTATCTTCTCTATTTCTTCTGGGTCGTCGGGAAGTTCTCCAGTTTGAAGGAAACGGACGATCCGCTGTGCCCATGCCGGAGCCTGAGGCTCGACGGCAAGGACTAAAGGCTCGAGGGCCGCTGTGGGAACCTCAGCTTCTACGGCGAGGACCTCTGGCCCTGCCGGAGCTGATGGTCCCCCGGCAAGCTCGCCGGGGCGAGGCTTGTCGGGAACACTTGCTTCAACTGTACAAGCCCGAGGGCTTGCAGGAGCAATCTGTTCCTCAGCGTTCTGGTTGTTGATCTTAGGGACTTTGGCGGCGGTCTCAGGAAGATCCGCCGGCAAGTAGTCGCCGGAGACCAACTTTCTCTTCTTGGACTGCCCAATTGACGGTGTAACGGATGGTTGAGTCAGCTTGAGCAAGAAGGTCCCTGGTTCCACAGGTAACTTCATCGCAGCACACTTTGAAAGGCCATCTGCAATTTCATTCTGAGCTCTTGGGACGTGCTCCATCTGCAGACCTTCAAAGTGCTCTTCAAGCTTTCTCACTTCATCGACATAAGCCTCCATCAAAGGGCTCTGGTAGCTCTTGTTAACTTGCCGGACCACCAACTGAGAATCTCCTCGTACAATCAGCTTCCTGATCCCAAGTTCGGCCGCAATCCTGAGGCCGGCAAGCAAGCCTTCATATTCAGCAGTGTTGTTTGTCGCTTGCTCCCTGGGAAAGTGCATCTGGATAACGTATTTGAGGTGCTCTCCGGTGGGCGCAATGAGAACCACGCCAGCACCGGCGCCTTGTAGCGAGAAGGCACCGTCAAAATACATCACCCATTCACTTGCCGCTTCTTGTACGGGTACGCTTGTTTCTTGAACCTCTTCATCGGGCGTTGGGGTCCACTCAGCTATGAATTCTGCCAAAGCTCGGCTCTGTATAGTTGAAGTACTTTCAAACTTGAGTCCAAAGCTCGACAGCTCCAGTGCCCACTCAACGATCCTGCCTGTTGCTTCTGGGTTGTGCAATATCCTCTTCAGCGGAAAGCGAGTGACCACTGTTATCTCATGGGCTTGGAAGTAATGGCGCAGCTTTCTCGAGGCCATGAGGAGGCCGAAAAGCAATTTTTGCACACCAGAGTATCTTGATCTAGCCCCCTGGAGAAGGGAACTTACAAAATACACTGGGCGCTGCACCATCTTCTTCCGCACCTCTCCTTGCTCCTGCGCAGAGTCGTCCTTGCCGGGGCCAGAGCTCGCCGGAGCAGCTCCCTGCCTGTCGCTGGATTCGCTTGCAGGTGGTGCTGACTCCTCGTCGGACTCCCTCTCCGCTACTAACGCAGCACTAACCACCTGGTTGGTTGCCGCTAGGTACAGCAACAACTTTTCCTGTGGTCTAGGTGCGACAAGTATTGGAGTGGAGGACAGGTACCGTTTCAAATCCTGCAGCGCCGCCTCCGCTTCCGGAGTCCACTTCATGGGACCTGCCTTCTTCAAGATTTTGAAGAAAGGTAGGGCGCGTTCTGCAGACTTTGAAATGAACCTACTGAGGGCAGCCACGCAACCTGCAAGCCTTCTGACATCCTTGACGCGCTTTGGGGCCTCTATCTGCTCAATGGCTTTAATCTTGTCGGGGTTGGCTTCAATCCCCCTCTGTGATACAAAGAACCCGAGAAGCTTGCCGGAGGGGACTCCAAAGACGCACTTCTCGGGGTTCAACTTAAGCTATATCTTGCGCAGGTTCTGAAACGTCTCCTCCAAATCTTGGATCAGGGTTTCTTTGCTCTTGCTCTTCACCAAGATGTCATCCATGTAAGCTTCTACATTTCTGTGGATCTGTGGTTCAAAAGCAGTGTATACTACCCTCGCGAAGGTTGAGCCTGCATTCTTCAATCCAAATGGCATGCGAATAAAGCAATAAGTGCCACATGGAGTGATAAATGCAGTCTTCTCTTCATCCTCCTTGGCCATAAAAATCTGATGGTAGCCTGAGTATGCATCAAGAAAACAGAGTAGCTCACATCCGGCAGTGGAGTCAACGATCTGGTCAATGCGCGGCAAAGGGAATGGATCCTTGGAGTCCCCTCCGCAAGCTTCTCGGGTTCAGAACCTGCGCATTGACACCTGTCGCGCTCGGTGTAGTTGCTCTTTCAAGCTCTTCGTGCTCCCTCCGCCCTCGGTGTAGTTGCTCTTTCAAGCTCTTCGTGCTCCCTCCCCTTTCTCCTACGTTGACACCTGTCGGTGACCCCTTACACTATAAAAGGAGGCCCATGCACAACGTGGAAGGGGTTCGGAACCTAGATCACTCTCGCGCTCGGTGTAGTTGCTCTTTCAAGCTCCCGAGCATTCAAACTCAATACACAGCTAAGCAGGAGTAGGGTTTTACGCGTCTACCGCGGCCCGAACCTGGGTAAAACTGCCCGCGTGCTCGCTACGATCTGCTCTTCGTGCTCCCTCCGCCCTCGGTGCTCGGGAGCTTGAAA
>LR738710.1:507343627-507485467 GCA_902687465.1 Secale cereale
AAGGGGCTCCGGTCCCATAGGTGTTCGTGGCGGACAGTTATGTCGGGGGAAACTGTCCGCCACGAACACCTATGGGACCGGAGCCCCTTGTCTGTGCGGTACGAGGGCGGAGGGAGGACGAAGAGCAGATCGTAGCGAGCACGCGGGCAGTTTTACCCAGGTTCGGGCCGCGGTAGACGCGTAAAACCCTACTCCTGCTTAGCTGTGTATTGAGTTTGAATGCTCGGGAGCTTGAAAGAGCAACTACACCGAGCGCGAGAGTGATCTAGGTTCCGAACCCCTTCCACGTTGTGCATGGGCCTCCTTTTATAGTGTAAGGGGTCACCGACAGGTGTCAACGTAGGAGAAAGGGGTAAAAGCGTAAAAGAGGTGGTAGTTGTAACAGTGCGGGAACAGTGGAGCTACAGTGCAGAACAGTGGTCTATACCTACTTTGACAGTGGGGGACAAGGGCATTTAATGCCCGTCGCCGTCGACCCCAAAAGATCCCGCCCTAGCGTCTCCGTCCGCCACGGCGATGGATCCACCACCGTGGAGTGCCACCGTGCCCCCAGGCTGCACAGCCATCCGCCACGCGTCCCTGGATAGGCCCCAGGGCGACGCGTGGGCCGATGAGCAGGAGCGCGGGGACACAGTGTAACCTTCCCGGCAAGCACCCTGCCGGGGCCTTGATCTTGCCGGGCCCGGGAGCTTGCCGCTCCCCGGACCCTCGCCGGGGCGTATATAGCGCCGAGGCGTGTCTTCTAGTCTTCCTGGCAAGCTCCTCTTGCCAGGGCCTTGTGCTACTGAGGTAATCTTGAGCCTGGTACGGCCTTCCCGGCAAGCTCCTCTTGCCGGGGTCACGATCTTCTTCCTTGTATACTTTGTTTTTGAATGGTTTAATAAGGAGCAGGAAGGTCTCCGGCGAGCACGCGGTAAATCCTGCCGCGGGGAGCTGCAACTGCCCGTGCACAAGTTGGGGTACTGAGGTACCCCTACCTTAGTACACCGACAATGGGCTTCGTCAAATTCCCTAGGTCTTCGTGAGCAAGCAAGTTAGATGCACACCCACTAGTTTCTTTTGTTGAGCTTTCATACATACTTAGCGCTAGTGCATCTGTTGCATGGCAATCCCTACTCACTCACACTGATATCTATTAACGGGCATCTCCATAGGCCGTTGATACACATAGTCTATGTGAGACTATCTCCCTCCTTTTTGTCTTCTCCACAACCACCTCTAGTCCACCCATAGTGTTATATTCATGGCTCACACTCATGTATTGCGTGAAAGTTGAAAGGTTTGAAAAGATAGAGTATGAAAACAAGTGCTTGGCTAAAATCAGGGTTGTGCATGATATGAATATTTTGTGTGATGAAGAGGGAGCATAGCAAGACCATATGATTTTGTAGGGATAACTTTCTTTAGCCATAGTATTCTAAGAAGACATCATTGCTTTGTTAGTATGCTTGAAGTATTATTATTTCTTATGTCAATATAGACTTTTATATTGAATCTTAAAGATCTGAACATTCATGTCACAATTAAGAGAATTACATTGAAAAACTATATAGGTTAGCATTCCACATCAAAAATTCTTTCTTTATCATTTACCTACTCGAGGACGAGCATGAATTAAGCTTGGGGATGCTTGATACGTCTCCAACGTATCTATAATTTTTGATTGTTCCATGTTATTATTTATGAAGTCTTGGATGTTTAATGGGCTTTATCATTCACTTTTATATCATTTTTGGGACTAACGTACTAACCCAAAGGCCTAGTCCAGATTGCTGTTTTTGTCTGTTTCAGGGTTTTGCAGAAAAAGAATATCAAACGGAGTCCAAACGGAATGAAACCTTCGCGAGAGATATTTTTTGGAGAAAATGACGCACGGGGAACTTGAGAACCACGTCAAGGGAGCATCAAGGCGCCACCTGCCTCGTGGGCCCCTCAAGCGTCCCCCGGTGTCCTCCTTCTTCCTATATAAGTCTACGTACCCCGAAACCTTCAACAACAGAGAGAAAACCCTAATTCCACCACCGCAACCTTCTGTTCCCATGAGATACCATCTTGGAGCCTGTTCCGAAGCTCCACCGGAGGGGGATCCATGAGTTCTTCATCATCATCATCATCGCCCTCACCATGAGTTGTGAGTAGTTTACCACAGACCTTCGGGTCCATAGCTAATATCTAGATGGCTTCTTCTCTCTCTCTCTGGATCTCAATACAAAGTTCTCCTCGGTCTTCAGGGAGATCTATCGATGTAAACTCTTTTTGCGGTGTGTTTGTCGAGATTCGATGAATTGTGAGTTTATGATCAAGATTATCTATGAAAGATATTTGGTTCTTCTCTGAAATTTTTATGTGTGCTCATAATATCCTTGCAAGTCTCTTTGAATTATCGGTTTGGTTTGGCCTACTAGATCTATAGTTCTTGCAATGGGAGAAGTGCTTGGCTTTGGGTTCAATCTTGCGGTGTCCTTTCCCAGTGACAGTAGGGGCAACAATGCACATATTGTATTGTTGCCATCGAGGATAAAAAGATGGGGTTTATATCATATTTCTTGAGTTTATCCCTCTACATCATGTCATCTTGCTTAAGGCGTTACTTTATTCTTATGAACTCAATACACTAGATGCATGCTGGATAGCGGTCGATGTGTGGAGTAACAGTAGTAGATGCAGAATCATTTCGGTCTACTTGTCTCGGGCGTGATGCCTATATACAAAGATCATGCCTAGATAGTCTCATAATTATTTGCTTTTCTATCAATTGCTCGACATTAATTTGTTTACCTGTCGTAGAATATCGCTATCATGAGAGAAGCCACTAGAGAAATCTATGGCCCCCGGGTCTATTCTCAACATATCAATCTATATCTACTTTACTTTTATCGCTTTTATTTGCTATTCTGATAAACTAAAAATACCAAAAATATAAACTATCATCTCTATCAGATCTCACTTTCGTAAGTGACCGTAAAGTGATTGACAACCCCTTATCGCATTGGCTGCAAAGTTCTTCTTTTTTTGTGCAGGTGCGAGGGACTCGCGCGTGGTCTCCTTCTGGATTGATACCTTGGTTCTCAAAAAATGTGGGAAATACTTATGCTACTGTGCTGCATCTCCCATTCCTCTTCGAGGGAATACAAGACAAGCTCGAGAAGTAGCACCGTTGCCGGGGAGATCTACGCAAAAGTCATATACCAAGTACCTATCACAAACACTTATCCCTCGCACTACATTTTTTGCCTCTCGTTTTCCTCTCCCCCACTTCACCCTTGCCGTTTTATTTCGCCCTTCTTTTTCCGTGTGTATTACCGTTCGCTTGCCTCTTGTTCGCTTGTGTGTTTGATTGCTTATTCGTCACTATGGCTCCCCCTATCAGTGTTGATCCTCTCCTTAAGAGGTTGGAGGAGAATGAAAACAATGTTAGAAATTTTATGTCGGTGCAATTTGAGCATAATGATTTCTTTCTAAACGAGTTTAAAGAATAGAAAAGTTTTATGGAGTACATGAATAAAGAGCTTGATGATTTGTCTAAAGAATTTTATGGTTTGAAATCTCAGTTTGCTCATCTTGAGAACTTAATAGCCCAGATATCGGAGAAGCAAGCCACCTTAGTTAATAAGAGGGCTGCTAAACCGGAAGATCATGAGAATAAAGATGAAGATCTAAAAGTGATTGATGTGTCTCCTATTAAATCCTTGTATTCTAGTATGAATCTTGATAAATATGGGACTAGAGATGAGTCTACTTTAGTTAAAAGGCGTCCCAATGATTCGGAGTTTTTGGATCTTGATGCTAAAATTGTTAAAAGTCGGATTGAAGAGATCAAAAACATTGCATAGCAATGAACCAACTATCTTGGATTTCAAGGGATTCAATTATGATAATTGCTCTTCAATAGATTGTATTTTCTTGTTGCAATTCGTGTTAAATTCTCCGCATGCTTATAGGCAAAATAAGGCTTTTACCAAACACATAGTTGATGCTTTAATGCAGTCTTATGAAGAAAAACTTGAATTAGAAGTTTCTATCCCTAGAAAGCTTTATGATAAGTGGGAGCCTACTATAAAAATTAAAATTAAAGATCATGAATGCTTTGCCTTGTGTGATTTGGGTGCAAGTGTCTCCACAATTCCAAAAGCTTTGTGTGATATGTTAGGATTCCATGAACTTGATGATTGTTCTTTAAATTTGCATCTTGCGGATTCTACCATTCAGAAACCTATGGGAAGGATTAATGATGTTCTTATTGTTGCCAATAGGAATTATGTGCCCATGGATTTCATCGTTCTTGATATAGATTGCAATCCCTCATGTCTTATTATTCTTGGTAGACCTTTCCTTAGAACGATTGGTGCAATTATTGACATGAAGGAAGGAAATATTAGATTCCAATTTCCGTTAAGGAATGGCATGTAAAACTTTCCTAGAAAGAAAATCAAATTACCTTATGAGTCTATTATGAGAGACACTTATGGATTGCCTACCAAAGATGGCAATACCTAGATCTATTCTTGTATCGTGCCTAGCTAGGGGCGTTAAACAATTGCGCTTGTTGGGAGGCAACCCAACTTTATTTTCTTTGTTTTTGCTTCAATTTCTGTTTAGGAATAAATATTGCATCTAGCCTCTGTTTAGATATGGTTTTGTGTTTTAATTAGTGTTTGTGCCAAGTAGAACCTTTGGGAAGACTTGTGTGAACTTTATGTTGTCAGACAGTAAAAAACAGAAACTTTAGCGCTCACGAGATTGGCTGTCATTTTTTTACTGGAGAGTGATTTTTAGTTGATTCTTTTTGCAGATGATTAATAGATAAATTACTCACGTCCACAAAAATATTTCATTTTTTTTAGAGTTACATGAGTATTCGAAAGTTACAGATTAATACACATTGTTCTGTTTTTGACAAATTCTGTTTTTCGTGTGTTGTTTGCTAATTTGGATGAATCTATGAGTAGTATCAGGGGGTATGAATCATAGAGAAGTTGGAATATAGTAGGTTTAACACTAATATAAACAAAGAATGAGTTCATTACAATACCTTTGAGTGGTGGTTTCTTTTCTTATACTAACGGAGCTCACGAGATTTTTGGCTGAGTTTTGTGTTGTGAAGTTTTCAAGTTTTGAGTATGGATTTGATGGACAATGGAACAAAGAGTGGCAAAAGCCTAATCTTGGGGATTCCCAAGGCACCCCAAGGTAAAATTCAAGGACAACCAAAAGCCTAAGCTTGGGGATGCCCCGGGAAGGCATCCCCTCTTTCGTCTTCGTCTATCGGTAACTTTACTTGAGACTATATTTTCATTCACCGCATGATATGCGTTTTACTTGGAGCATCATGTGTGATTTGAGTCTTTGCTTTTTAGTTTGCCACATTCATCCTTGCTGGACACACCTTTTGAGAGAGATACAAATAAATTGGAATTTATTAGAATACTCTATGTGCTTCACTTATATCTTCTGAGCTAGATAGTTTTGCTCTAGCGCTTCACTTATATCTTTTAGAGCACGGTGGTGGTTTAATTTTGTAGAAACTATTGATCTCTAATGCTTCACTTATATCTATTTGAGAGTCTTTTAGAACATCATCGTAATATGCTTTGGTTATAAAACTAGCCCTAATATGATAGGCATCCAAGATGAGTATAGTAAAAACTTTCACTTAAAGTGCATTGAATACTATGAGAAGTTTGATACTTGATGATTGTTTTGAGATATGTGGACGGTGATATTAGAGTCATGCTAGTAGAGTAGTTGTGAATTTGAGAAATACTTGTGTTGAGGTTTGCAAGTCCCGTAGCATGCACGTATGGTAACCGTTGTGTGACAAATTTGAAGCATGAGGTATTTCATTGAGTGTCATCCTTCGTGTGGAGGTCAGGATCCCGCGATGGTTAACTTCTACCAACCCTTCCCCTAGGAGCATGCGTTTAGTACTTTGTTTTGATTGTAGATTTTTGCAATAAGTATGTGAGTTCTTTATGACTAATGTTGAGTCCATGGATTGTACGCACTCTCACTCTTCCACCATTGCTATCCTCTCTTGTACTGTGCAACTCTCACCGGTACCATACACCCACCTTATACCTTAATCAAAACAGCCACCATACGTACCTATCATGGCATTTCCATAGCCGTTCCGAGATATATTGCCATGCAACTTTCCACCGTTCCATTTGCTATGACACGCTTCATCATTGTCATATTGCCATGCATGATCATGTAGTTGACATCGAATTCGTGGCTAGGCCACCATGCATAATTTTTCATACATGTCACTCTTGATTCATTGCACATCCCGGTACACCGCCGGAGTCATTCATATAGAGTCATACTTTGTTTTAGTATCGACTTGTAATATCGAGTTGTAAATCAATATAAGTGTGATGATCATCATTATTAGAGCATTGTCCCAAAGAAGAAAAAAGGGAAGGCCAAAGAGAAAAAAGGCCCAAAAAAGAAAAAAAGAAAGAAAAAAGAAAGGAAAAAGAAAAGAAAAGGGACAATGGTATTATCTTTTTCCACACTTGTGCTTCAAAGTAGCACCATGATCTTCATGATAGTGAGTCTCTTGTTTTGTCACTTTCATATACTAGTGGGAATTTTCATGATAGAACTTGGCTTGTATATTCCAACGATGGGCTTCCTCAAATGCCCTAGGTCTTCGTGAGCAAGCAAGTTGGATGCACACCCACTTAGTTTATTTTGTTGAGATTTCATACATTTATAGCTCTAGTGCATCCGTTGCATGGCAATCCCTACTGACTCACATTGATATATATTGATGGGCATATCCATACCTCATTGTTACGCCTAGTTGATGTGAGACCATCTTCCTCTTTTGTCTTCTCCACAACCACCATTATATTCCACCTATAGTGCTATATCCATGGCTCACGCTCATGTATTGCGTGAAAGTTAAAAGAGTTTCGAAAAAATTAATTATGAAACAAGTGCTTGGCCGAAACTGGGTTTGTGCATGATTTGAGTATTTTCTATGACGAAGATGGAGCATAGCCTAACTATATGATTTTGTAGGGATGAGCTTCCTTTGCCATGTTATTTTGAGAAGGCATGATTGCTTTGTTAGTATGCTTGAAGTATTATTATTCTTATGTCAATATAGACTTTTGTCTTGAATATTCTGGATCTGAACATTCATGCCACAATAAAGAGAATTACGTTGAGAATTATGTTTGTTAGCATTCCACATCATCAGTTCTGTTTTTATCATTTACCTACTCGAGGACGAGCAGGAATTAAGCCTGGGGATTCTTGATACGTCTCCAACGTTTCTATAATTTTTTATTGTTCCATGCTATTATATATTCTGTTTTGGATGTTTAATGGGCTTTATTTTATACTTTTATATTATTTTTGGGACTAACCGAAGGCCTAGTGCAAATTGCTGTTTTTTTGCCTATTTTAGTGTTTCGCAGAAAAGGAATATCAAACGGAGTCCAAACGGAATGAAACCTTCGGGAGAGTTATTTTTAGAATGATATATTCACGAGAGACTTGGAGTACAAGTTAGAGAAGAAATGAGGTGCCCACGAGGGGGCAGGGCGCGCCCAGGGGGGTAGGGGCGCCCCCACATTCGTGGGGCCCATGTTGCTCTACCGACGTACTTTTTGCTCCTATATATACCCATATACCCTGAAAACATCGAGGAGCACGAAGAAACCCTAATTCCACCGCCGTAACCTTCTATTCCCGTGAGATCCCATCTTGGGGCCTGTTTTGGAGCTCCGCCGGAGGGGGCATTGATTATGGAGGGCTTCTATATCAACACCATAGCCCCTCCGATGAGTTGTGAGTATTTACCACAGACCTTTGGGTCCATAGTTATTAGCTAGATGGCTTCTTCTCTCTCTTTGGATCTCAATACAAAGTTCTCTTTGATCTTTGAGGAGATCTATTCGATGTAATCTTTTTGCTGTGTGTTTGTCGAGATCCGATGAATTGTGGGTTTATGATCGAGATTATCTATGAACAATATTGGATTCTTTTCTGAAATCTTTTATGTATGATTATAATATCCTTGCAAGTCTCTTCGAATTATTGGCTTGGTTTGGCCTACTAGATCTATAGTTCTTGCAATGGGAGAAGTGCTTGGCTTTGGGTTCAATCTTGTGGTGTCATTTCCCAGTGACAGTAGGGGCAACAATGAATATATAGTATTGTTGCTATCGACGATAAAAAGATGGGGTTTATATCATATTGCTTGAGTTTATCCCTGTACATCATGTCATCTTGCTTAAGGTGTTACTCTGTTCTTATGAACTTAATACTCTAAATGCATGCTGGATAGTGGTCGATGTGTGGAGTAATAGTAGTAGATGCAGAATCGTTTTGGCCTACTTGTCATTGACGTGATGCGTATATACAATGATCATGCCTAGATATTCTCATAACTATGCGTTTTTCTATCAATTGCTCGACAGTAATTTGTTCACCCACCGTAGAATTCTGCTAACATGAGAGAAGCCACTAGTGAAACCTATGGCCCCTGGGTCTATCTTCATCATATTACTTTCCCTTCAACTAGCCAATTTCTACCGCCTTTGTTTACTTGCTTTATTTACTTTCGTAAGTGACCGTGAAGGGATTGACAACCCCTTATCGCGTTGGCTGCGAGGTTCTTATTTGTTTGTGCAGGTGTGAGGGACTCGCGCGTGGTCTCCTACTGGATTGATACCTTGGTTCTCAAAAACCGAGGGAAATACTTACGCTACTGTGCTGCATCACCCTTTCCTCTTCGAGGGAATACAACGCAAGCTCGAGAAGTAGCAGCGCACAATGGCGAAGGAAGGGGCAGTAAGGGCCCTGCCCCCTAACATCACTATATATATTGAGGCTAATATGAATGTGATCAGTAGATCAATTTCTAGTAAATTGGTTTAAGTAAATGAATTGGCCCTCCCCGTAAAGGATTGACAATGCTTGGCCCCCTACCTCATTTATGTTTCATGGCTCCGCCACTGCGCGAAATCGCACATGTTCCCGCCGCTCTCTTTAAATATTGATCTTGCACTTGTGCACTCCTTCATAGTCTCCCTCCACCTGGCCCCTCGCACCATCTTCCAGCCCCCATGTTCCAGTGCTTGTACGTTGGTAGAGGTCTTCCCTCTATATGTCTCGATCAATATCTCACGCGGTTGACCCCTCCCCTCCCTTCTCGTATATCACCCCGGCCCCATGCACATACATTTATGTATATAGGCCTCTCCTTCGCACAAATTGCATTGACACGTATTCGCTCGCCATATCTTAGTATCTCTTGATACGTCTCCAACGTATCTATAATTTTTGATTGTTCCATGCTATTATTTATGAAGTCTTGGATGTTTAATGGGCTTTATCATTCACTTTTATATCATTTTTGGGACAAACCTACTAACTCAAAGGCCCAGTCCAGATTGTTGTTTTTTGCCTATTTCAGGGTTTTGAAGAAAAGGAATATCAAACGGAGTCCAAACGGAAAGAAACCTTCGCAGGAGATATTTTTGGAGGAAATCACGCACGAAAGAGTTCGGGGCCAAGCCAAAGGACAGGGGGCCCACCCTCGAGGGTGGGGGGTGCCTTCCCAGGGCATGCCCCCCTGCCTCGAGGGCAGCCCCTGTGGCCCCTGGTGCCCCTCTTCTTCCTATACATACCTACGTACCCCAGAAACTCCATACGCAGAAAGAAAACCCTAATTCCACCGCCGAAGTTGCTGTTCCCGTGGAGATCCCATCTTGGAGCCTGTTCCGGGAGGGGGATCCATCACGGAGGCCTTCATTATCATCATCATCGCCCTCACCATGAGTTGTGAGTAGTTTACTCAGACCTTCGGGTCCATAGCTATATCTAGATGGCTTGCTCTCTCTCCCTGGATCTCAATACAAAGTTCTCCTCGGTCTGAGAGGAGATCTATTCGATGTAATCTCTTTTTGCGGTGTGTTTGTCGAGATCCGATGAATTGTGAGTTTATGATCAAGATTATCTATGAAAGATATTTGGTTCTTCTCTAAACTTTTTATGTGTGCTCATAATATCCTTGCAAGTCTCTTCGAATTATTGGTTTGGTTTGGCCTACTAGATCTATAGTTCTTGCAATGGGAGAAGTGCCTGGCTTTGGGTTCAATCTTGCGGTGTCCTTTCCCAGTGACAGTAGGGGCAGGAAGGCACATATTGTATTGTTGCCATCAAGGATAAAAAGATGGGGTTTTCATAATATTGCTTGAGTTTATCCGTCTACATCATGTCATCTTGCTTAAGGCATTACTCTGTTCGTATGAACTCAATACACTAGATGCATACTGGATAGCGGTCGATGTGTGGAGTTATAGTAGTAGATGCAGGCAGGAGTCGGTCTACTTGTCTCGGACGTGATGCCTATATACAATGATCATGCCTAGATAGTCTCATAATTATTCGCTTTTCTAGCAATTGCTCGACAGTAATCTGTTTACCCGTCGTAGAATATCGCTATCATGAAAGAAGCCACTTGTCACACCCTGCATTTTGTAACATGTTATTTGCATCAATGAAGCATGAAAATTTGGACCAGCAAATTTTTTTGGCATCATTTGGCTTTTATTTGGAATTGAGTTTTTCTTCATGTGCTTTTTCATGTGCTCATTAAAGTCAACTATTCCCTCTTGTAGAATTCATCTCCATACCCAAAACTTCTGCCCAGTGATCATGCCAAGTGTTATATAACAGTATAGTATTTTCTTACAAAATTAATTTGGCCAAAATGTATTTTATAAATTTAGTTTTCCAAAAACCCCTGAATTGAGATTTGCACTGCAAGTACTTGATTTAGGGTGAGAAAATTATTTAAAAAAGTATATTTGAGACCTAGTAGTCATAGGACTCCTAGAAACCACAAAAGTATAATTTTAAAAGTTATTTTCCTATTTTATTTAAAAGCTTTTTCTTAAGGCCAGAAATGGTATTTAATAGGGAAAAATTATTTAAGTATTTCAAAAATATTTGCCAAACATTCAGGGAGACTCAGAGGACATATATTGTCCATATATAAGAGTTTCAACACTTGGTCATGTTCAAAATAATGGGCTAATCCCTCTAAAACCCTTTCTGGATATTTCAAGCTTTTGAAATATTTACAAAGGAAATATTTTCCAAAAATTCCAGGGAAATTCTATCATGTCACATATGACATATTTGATGACCTTGCCAAGTCCCATTCCTTGGGAAGCAGGAAAACATTCTCAAAACCCTTCATAACCATTCTGTCCATATTTGAAGTTTGAGCAACTCTACATTGCCAAACTTGTCCAAATGCTCTCAAATTTGGTGCACATGCTAGAAATGCCTAATAAGGCATCTAGACCAAATGGCACAAGATTTGTAATAGAGCAACTTGATCAGAACACCCCAAAACCCTTTCTGTTCAAATGCAAATTTGAACAACTTTACATTACCAACTTTTTACCTGGAGCTTCAAACTTTGTGGGCATGATCAATACCCCAAATGATGAAACTACACCAAGTGGTGCATCAAGGGGAGATGATTAGCTTGACTCAAACAAGATGAAGCCATTTCTGTTGATTTCTAGGGTTCACCAAAGTTACATTCGCAAGTTTCTTCAAATGAACCCAAATTTGGTGAAGCACCCTATTTTCACATGTCATTCAATCCTGTTAAGTGCCATGGCAAGTGGAGATCATTTGCTTGACCAAACACTGATCAAACACCTTCTGCAGAATTACTAAAACCCTCTTCTTGATCACTTTTACTATTTATCTTGGCCTCAGCTTTCTACCACACGTTCATCTAGTTACTAGCTACCTCCAGTAACTCCCCCAAGTCCCCAGCTCCATGATTGAGGGGTAAAAACCCTAGTTCACCCTGCTAGACATCCATTTTCTACCAAGTCACCAGCCTCTCTTCTCTCTCACAGCATCTCCAGAGCATCCAAGGCTTCAACCGTAGTGCTTGCATCACCCTGGACCCCCCAGACACGATGGACGCGTCCAGAGGGCCAATGGCATGCCGTGGCATGCGATAAGGGCGCTCCAGAGCGCGCTACAGTGCGCCCACGCACTGTAGCTTTGGCCAATCGTCTACCCCCGACAGCCTCGGGCTTTGTCCTCGCGCCTCTCAACGTGCCTCGACGTCCGCAGCCTCCACCGGTGTTGTCCCCCTCCTCCTGCGCCCTCCAGTGGCCGTCGCCACACGCGCACCAGCCGCCCGCGACGTCCACTCCTCGGGCTCGCACGCGCGCACGGTCTGGAAGCCTTCCTGCTCCTCCTCTCTCCTCAAATGGACGTAGGGCTCGTCCAGCAACGCCGTAGACTCACTCCTGTCGCCTCCCGTGCGCTGTAGTGTCGAGCAGGAGCTCACCGGCGCACAGGTCCATGGGACCCCGCCGTTCCCCTATAAATAGGACCCCCCCGAGCCCTCCTCTCAGCACCAACAGCTTCTCCTCATCCCCAGCAACACCCCAGCACCGCTCGTTCTTCCCTAGAGAGCTTCAGTGCTCGGGATCGACTGGAGCTCCATCGCGTCGGGCCGCCGGCGATCTCGCAGTACGGGCCTCCTCCGCCCCTCCTTTGGCTCGATCTAGAACCGCCATGCATCACTGATGCGTTCCCCTCTGTTTTCGCCTTCTGCAGCTGCCGGAAACGAGCCAGCCAGCAGGTTCCCGACGACCCTCCGCCGTCCCACCTCGCCGCAGGCGAACCCGACCTCCCCGGCGTGCCGCACCACCACCACTGCCTCCGCAACTCGACGCTGAACCCGTCCCTGCCCTCCGTTGCTGTCGCCGTGGCCGGAATCAACGCCGGTGAGCTCGCCGTCGCCGTGGCCGTGAGGTTGGAGATGACAGGCGGGCCCCGCCTGTCATCCTCACCCCTCTCTCCCTCTCCTCACAGCCGCTGACCGCTGGGCCCCGCCCGTCAGGTTTGAAAACCTGACGTGCGCGCGCTGGCGCCCGAGCGGACGGTCTGGATGCCCTGGGCCGTGCATTGTGGCCACTCTGGCCCAGATGCACAGGGCTTTTTCTCCTCTTTTCTGTAATTATTTCAAACATTTTTACAGAAATGAATATTGGTCCAAATGAAATGATTCCAACTCCTAAAATCTTGTAATATTCCAACCTATTTAATGGTGTCACTTTCACACACATCCATGAAACTTTTCTGTTCTGTTCAAATTTAAATTCAAATTTCAGCAATAAAACTCCTGTTCTAAAATCATTAGATTCCATTCTGTTACTCCAAAACTCCAACTAAGAATTTTCTCCATCTTAGAAATCCCTCTAGTATTTAACAAAAATAAGTTGAAATTTTTCTGAGCACTTTGATATTTCTGTTTTATTTGTGGTCTTATTTTTCCGTTGTTATTATGCGACGTATAGATACCGTATTTGACGAAGTTGCTGAAGAAGGGGAAGGAGAAGGATTTGAAGACTTTGAAGACCAAGCCAATCCAGGCAAGCAGCCCTTCGACCATGATACACTTGTTCTTCGGAACCCGTTGTTTCCGATGCATGATAGTAGAGTTACGGTGGTAACCTAGTTGGAACACCACATGATGCATGCCTTGCTCTTAATCTTGCTATGTGCTAGATGACGTGCAAATAGTAAGTAGTGATGCTTAGTGATGCATGTGTGATTTGAACTTTCGTGGTTGAAATCTTTGCATGAACCCATCGGGTGCCCCTAATGCCCGAGGGTGATGTTGAGTTAGGTCATCACTTGAGGAAGAAGTGATGTGCCGGTAAATCGTGTGCACGGGTGAAATAATGGATTAGATTTATGTGTGACTACCGTCCCAACCAAACATGTGCAACCACACTACCCCTTATGCGACGGGGCTTTATGGATTACTTAGGTCGATACTAGCATGGTGCCCGCATTACTAGTGACGGGAAGACTTGAGGTCTTTCCCGGGACGGGGTCGTGCTTGGATAGATGACCATGACTGTTTTCACAGGGCACCGGACACACCGTTGGTCCCTTTGGGTACGCGTGACATTGAAATTAGGGCAAGTCCCATAATCTATTGTTGTACTCGAGGGCCGTGTACCAACGAGTGGACTCTATGTTAGTGTCGTCTAAGGAAAGATAATGACCGGGTGCTTACTCCGGGTACTTGAGGTACCGCGCGTCGTGGATCACGGAAGTTCCCCGGATCTTGTGGGTAAAGTGTGCAACCTCTGCAGAGTGTAAAACTATTCGAATAGCCGTGTCCACGGTCATGGACAGTTGGGTGGTGCTACTTAAACTATGTCCAGAATTTTACTTCATCGGTGAAAGTATGTGTGTGATGAGTCAAGGTGGTGACTTGTCTCGATGTGTTGAATCATATTCATGTTGATATCGGTAACCTGGTTTCGAGGTTACGCGAGTTTATTGATGCATAAACTTGATGGTAGAATATTTATTCTAGCCCGTTGCTAGAATGCTCATTATTGCTCAGTTTGCATTGTTATTTTGAACCACATCATGGGTTGCTTGCGAGTACATTCAAAGTACTCATTGGCTTGCCACTGGTTATTTAATTGGCCAGGCATGGAGGAACAGGAATATGATGAAGAGTTCTTTGGAGACGAACATGTGAACTACGACGCTATCCCAGTCAGAATGCCTGTAGGGTTAAGGCAGATGGCATGGGTTCTACCTATTATCAAAGACTTCCGCTATTTGAGTTATTTGCTATTCAGCCCGTGAGGCTTTATCTATGTAAGACTTGGCCATAATGGCCTTAATTTGTGTAAGACGATATGTATGGATGTAAGACTCTTGTTATTCAGCTTTTGTGTGTTCAGTGAGCATTGATCTCTGGGATCACTGTACACGTGCATTCGGTGATCTCGACTTCTAAGTCGGGGTCCCCACAGAGATGGTATCAGAGCCATCCTGACTGTAGGAAGCCTTAGTTAGCATGGGCGTTAGTTAGATGAGACCCCTCTTTCAAAAACCTTCTAAACCTCTCTTCTTTTCCAAACCTGAGATTTCATCAGCTTATTAGCCCCTCCTATTCCACCTTGTAGATGGCCGCTGTACCCGAAGAGCACGTGACCACTGGGTTTCCCTTGCTTCTCGAGGATAGCCTCCAGGAGTGTCAGTTCCACCGAGCACCCATCCTCACCTACCTGGAGCATTGGGTTAGCGACACTGAGGTGGAGTACCATGTGGAAGTGATCGTGAAGGCAAACGATCCTCCCACAAGTTGGTTCTTCGAGGGACCCCAGATGGCAACACTACCTCTCGCTGTCGAGGCTGCTGCACTCAAGGCACTAACCCGTCTCTGCGAACTTCTTCCGGAGATGGCAGCCAAGATGACAACTCGCTTCTTACCTTACCGGAAGGAAGGTGAAGAAGAAAGCAGCGCACTAGCCCCTCCACTGAAGGAAGGACTCTCGCTTCGGTTCCAGACCTACTTCAGTCTATGTGCCGACAGCTTGGCACAAGACTTGGCCTCGAAATCAATGAAGCTTCGAGAAGAACTTCACAAGACCAAGGCACTTCTTCGTCGTGCTCAAGAGAAGACAAATATGATCAAGAAGGAAGGAGCACCTTCTGGACAGTCCGCTATCGCATACCGAGGCGGAAGACCCTCCGAGGATGTATCTTCCAAGAATGAAGAACCACCTCGGCGACGCCGGATGACGGCAAGGGAATATCGCAAGCTTTTCCCTGCACCACCGACGAAGCAACGTCGTATCCAACTCCTCCACTCCCCCACACCCTCAAGTGACAAGGGGGCCCAGACAGATGAAGACAAGGAGGAAGACCCAGAAGAGCCGGAATACGCGACCGAGCATTCCGCCGCTTAGGCATTATTCGCTACTCGGATATGCCAGTTTTGACCCCTACGGTAGGATAGGTCGTGTAACCCCTATGCGCAGTCGAGTCCTTGTATGGTTCATATGAAACCATCTAGTGTTTTTTTTGTTGTATCTGGATGTATGTCGTATTCTTCCTTCGGGAATGTGTAAACGACTACATCACCCATTTGGATTTTAATGAATGTGTTTTGGCCTTTCGGCCCTTGCATGATTTGATTAGTGTCACACGCACCCCCTTACTAGGCACCCATCTATCTTGCTTTCCCTCTTCCAAGTCATGAGACCTTTTACCGCTCCAACAGGATGCCTGTTGTAACTCGTACTGGTACCTCTACCCAGCAGCCTGAAGCCGGAGCATCCGCTCAGTCAGAGGCAGGCCGCAACCAAACCAACGACCAAGCTCCACCACCACCACCTCCTCCGAACATGGACATGGCTCAGCTTCTCCAAGCCTTCCGAGAGGAACGCCAAGCCAACACTACAGCCCTTCAGCTGATTGCTCAAGCTGTCACCAACAACCGCCAGCCGGCGGGGAATGGCAATGGATGTTCCACGTTGGCAGAGTTCAAGAAGCATGCACCGCCAACCTTTATCGAGACTGCTGAACCCCTGGATGCAGACGACTGGATCCGCTCCATTGAGGAAGTACTGGAACTAGTCGGATGCACCGAAGACCGCGAGAAGGTGGCTTATGCAGCCCACTGCCTCGGGGGGACTGCTAGAGCTTGGTGGGATGGATTCAAGGTCATGCATGCTGAACAAGACATCACTTGGGTTAACTACAAGGCAGAATTCCGCAAGGCCCACATTCCTTCCGGAATTATGGCTATCAAAAAGCGTGAGTTCCGAGCCCTGAAGCAAGGAAGTGGCACTGTCAAGGAGTACATGCAGAAGTTCAGTGTTCTGTCAAGGTATGGCCCTGAAGATGTCAGCACTGATGCTGCAAAAAGGGAGCGCTTCATGGAAGGCCTCAATCAGACTCTGCAATACTCGCTTGTCGTGTGCGACTGCCCATCCTTCCCTGACCTGGTGAACAAAGCACTTATGCTTGAAGACAAGCGGCGTGCTTTGGAAGACACTCGCAAGCGCAAGATGGTCAGCAAGGGAAGTTCCAGCAACCAGAAGCCTCGTCCGTGGCAGTCAGCCCCGGCCAAGCCAACCTATCAGTAACCAAGAGCTCCTGCACCTCGCACCAACCCTCAGCCTCAGCAGTATGCCAACCCAAGGCCAGCTTTCAACCTCAATACCAGTGGTGGCAACAAGATCAACAATCCAAACCAAGTCACTTGCTTTGGATGTGGTCAGACCGGACACATCTCAAGGGTGTGCCCCAACAAAAAGCCTGATGCCCCACGCCCCAATGCGCAGAACCAGTGACAAGGCCGCGGGATGCCACCAAGGAACCCAGCTCCTCGCAATCCACCTAACCATGGGAAGGGGCGTGTGAATCACATCACTGCTGAAGAAGCCTAGGAAGACCCGGACGTCGTGCTGGGTACGTTCCTTGTCAACTCAGCACCTGCAACTGTCTTGTTTGATTCTGGAGCAACGCATTCATTTGTCACTCAAAAATTTGTATTAAAAAGTGGCATGGCCCCTACACCCCTGAATAACCCTATGGTGGTACAAACCCCCGCAGCCGAGATGAGAGCCAAGATAGGCTGTAAGGGACTCAGTATTACCATTAACGGTGTAGATTTCCTAGCAGACCTCATCGTCCTGAGATCACAAGGCTTGGATGTGATCCTAGGCATGAATTGGCTCAGCAAGCACCAAGGCTTGTTAGACTATGCCAATCGGACAGTCACTGTGACCAATGACCAAGGAGTCGAAGTCAAGTTTGCTTCCAACTCATCCTCCACTCGAGCCGCTCAAGTCAACTGTCTGTCTGAAGTCGGGCTAGAGCAAGTACCGGTGGTATGTGAGTATCCTGATGTCTTTCCGGATGAACTACCGGGAATGCCCCTTGACCGTGACATTGAGTTCATCATCGTGCTCGTGCCCGGAGCAGGACCCATCTATAAGAAGTCTTATAGAATGGGGACGGAAGAATTAGCTGAGTTGAAGAAGCAGCTGGAAGAGCAGCTGAGGAAGGGATTTATCCGCCCAAGTGCCTCCCCTTGGGGATCTCCTGTTCTGTTTGTGGCAAAGAGGGACGGTACCATCCGCTTATGCATTGACTATCGTTCCCTCAATGAAGTTACAATCAAGAACAAATATCCACTTCCCAAGATCGAAGATCTGTTTGATCAGCTCAGCGGAGCCAAGGTGTTCTCCAAGATCGACCTCAGATCTGGGTACTACCAGCTGAAGATCAGACCCCAAGATATTCCGAAGACGGCATTCGTAACCAGATATGGCATGTACGAGTGCACGGTCATGTCCTTTGGGTTAACCAATGCCCCAGCTTACTTCATGTATCTCATGAATAAAGTCGTCATGGAATATTTGGACAAGTTCGTTGTTGTCTTCATCGATGACATTCTTTTCTTCTCGAAGTCGGAGGAAGAGCACGAGCAGCATCTGAGGATGGTCCTAGACAAGCTTCGAGAGCACCAACTGTATGCCAAATTCAGCAAGTGTGAGTTCTGGCTGCATAAAGTTGGATTCTTAGGTCATTTCTTGACCGAAGAAGGATTGTCAGTTGATCCCGCAAAGATCGAAGCTGTGACCCAATGGCAATCTCCAACGACCGTCAAGGAAGTCAGAAGCTTCCTCGGACTTGCGGGCTATTACCGCAAATTCGTGGAAGAATTCTCTAGCATTGCACGGCCAATGACTCAGCTCCTCAAGAAGGACAAGAAGTTCGAGTGGACGCCAAAGTGCGAAGAGAGCTTCCAAGAGATCAAGAAGAGATTGACCACCGCCCCAGTTCTGGCAACACCTGATATTCACAAGGAGTTCGTGATATATTGTGATGCCTCTCGAACCGGATTGGGAAGCGTTCTGATGCAAGAAGGCCGAGTCATAGCACACCTCTCCAGGCAGCTACGACCTCATGAGGAGAACTACGCTACTCACGATCTTGAGTTAGCGACAGTAGTTCATGCCTTGAAGACATGGCGGCATTACCTCCTAGGGAAACGGTGTGAGATCTACACAGACCACAAAATTCTGAAGTACATTTTCACCCAAAAGGAATTGAACATGAGGCAGCGAAGATGGTTGGAACTCATCAAAGACTATGACCTCAGTGTTCAATATCACCCCGGGAAGGCTAACGTGGTGGCCGATGCCTTAAGCAGGAAGGCTTGCTCCTTGAATGCTGTTATTCAAGAAAGGCAGCCAGCCTTATTTAAGGAGTTCGAACAATTCAGTTTGGAATTGGTCACCCCTGGATTTCTGGATCATTTGGAAGTCAGACCGACCCTGATGGACGAAGTCAAGAAGGCACAAGATGGACACGCAAGTATTGAAGGAATCAAGAAGAAGATGAAGCTAGGCAAGGCCCCAGGATTCTCTGAAGACGAGCACGGGATTGTTTGGTACAAAGGCCGCATCTGCGTACCAAACAACACAGAGCTGAAGAACCTGATTCTGCAAGAAGCCCACGACACTCCGTATTCCATCCACCCCGGAGGAACCAAGATGTATCAAGACTTGAAGGCACGATTCTGGTGGCATGGGATGAAAAGAGAGATTGCAACCTATGTTGCAAAGTGTGATGTGTGCCAAAGGGTCAAGGCTGAATATCAGCGACCTGCTGGATTGCTTCAACCACTCAAAGTTCCTGAGTGGAAGTGGGATAAAGTCGGAATGGACTTCATCACTGGATTACCAAGGTCGAATAGAGGACATGACTCTATCTGGGTCATAGTCAATCATTTGACCAAGGTGGCCCATTTCATTCCTGTCAAGACCACTTATGATGGCAACCGGCTGGCAGCTCTCTACATCGATATGATCGTAAGTCTTCACGGCATTCCCAAGGAGATTGTGTCAGATCGAGGAACCCAGTTCACCTCGAGGTTCTGGAAGAAGTTCCAAGAAGCCTTGGGAACCAAGTTATCTTTCAGCACGGCTTTCCACCCACAGATCGGAGGTTAGACAGAACGAGTCAATCAGATCCTCGAAGATATGCTCCGAGCCTGTGTCTTGGCATATGGAGCCAAGTGGGTAGATTGTCTCCCTTTTGCCGAGTTCTCCTATAACAACAGTTACCAGTCGAGCCTTCAGATGGCACCATTTGAGGTGTTGTACGGACGCAGATGCCGCACACCCCTCAACTGGTCAGAGACTGGAGAAGGACTAGTCTTTGGACCGGATGTTCTCCGCGCAGCAGAAGAGCAAGTCCAACTAGTCAGAGAGCGTTTGAAGGCAGCCAAGTCAAGGCAGAAGAGTTATGCTGACACTCGACGCCGAGACATGAGTTTCCATGTCGGGGACCATGTGTACCTGCGGGTAACTCCTCTGAAGGGAACCAAGCGTTTCCACGTCAAGGGGAAGCTCGCACCAAGGTTCATCGGACCCTTTGAGATCACTGCACGATGAGGAGAAGTGTCTTACCAGTTGGAACTACCACCTGAGCTATCCGATGTGCACAATGTATTCCATGTGTCACAACTCCGGAAATGTCTCCAAGTTCCAGACAAGCCCAATCTCTATAAGGATGTTGATCACCAAGCCATTGATCTGCAGCCTGATTTGACCTACCGCGAGAAGCCCATTCGCATTCTGGACGAAGCAGAGCGACGGACGCGAAGCCGTACCATCAAGTACTTCAAGGTCCAGTGGAGCAACCACACCGAAGCAGAAGCAACCTGGGAACGTGAAGACTATCTTAGATCCGAGTTTCCCGATCTCTTTTAAGACCGAGTTTAGGAATCTCGGGGACGAGATTCTTGTAAGGGGGGTAGGTCTGTCACACCCTGCATTTTGTAACATGTTATTTGCATCAATGAAGCATGAAAATTTGGACCAACAATTTTTTTGGCATCATTTGGCTTTTATTTGGAATTGAGTTTTTCTTCATGTGCTCATTAAAGTCAACTATTCCCTCTTGTAGAATTCATCTCCATACCCAAAACTTCTGCCCAGTGATCATGCCAAGTGTTATATAACAGTATAGTATTTTCTTACAAAATTAATTTGGCCAAAATGTATTTTATAAATTTAGTTTTTTAAAAACCCCTGAATTGAGATTTGCACTGCAAGTACTTGATTTAGGTTGAGAAAATTATTTCAAAAAGTATATTTGAGACCTAGTAGTCATAGGACTCCCAGAAACCACAAAAGTATAATTTTAAAAGTTATTTTCCTATTTTATTTAAAATCTTTTTCTTAAGGACAGAAATGGTCTTTAATAGGGAAAAATTATTTAAGTATCTCAAAAATATTTGCCAAAAATTCAGGGAGACTTAGAGGACATATATTGTCCATATATAAGAGTTTCAACACTTGGTCATGTTCAAAATAATGGGCTAATCCCTCTAAAACCCTTTCTGGATATTTCAAGCTTTTGAAATATTTACAAAGGAAATATTTTCCAAAAATTCCATGGAAATTCTATCATGTCACATATGACATATTTGATGATCTTGCCAAGTCCCATGCCTTGGGAAGCAAGAAAACATTCTCAAAACCCTTCATAACCATTCTGTCCATATTTGAAGTTTGAGCAACTCTACATTGCCAAACTTGTCCAAATGCTCTCAAATTTGGTGCACATGCTAGAAATGCCTAATAAGGCATCTAGACCAAATGGAACAAGATTTGGAATAGGGCAACTTGATCAGAACACCCCAAAACCCTTTCTATTCAAATGCAAATTTGAACAACTTTACATTACCAACTTTTTACCTGGAGCTTCAAACTTTGTGGGCATGATCAATACCCCAAATGATGAAACTACACCAAGTGGTGCATCAAGGGGAGATGATTAGCTTTACTCAAACAAGATGAAGCCATTTCTGTTGATTTCTAGGGTTCACCAAAGTTACATTGGCAAGTTTCTTCAAATGAACCCAAATTTGGTGAAGCACCCTATTTTCACATGTCATTCAATCTTGTTAAGTGCCATGGGAAGTGGAGATCATTTGCTTGACCAAACACTGATCAAACACCTTCTGCAGAATTACTAAAACCCTCTTCTTGATCACTTTTACTATTTATCTTGGCCTCAGCTTTCTACCACACGTTCATCTAGTTACTAGCTACCTCCAGTAACTCCCCCAAGTCCCCAGCTCCATGATTGAGGGGTAAAAACCCTAGTTCACCCTGCTGGACATCCATTTTCTACCAAGTCACCAGCCTCTCTTCTCTCTCACAGCATCTCCAGAGCATCCAAGGCTTCAACCGTAGTGCTTGCATCACCCTGGACCCCCCAGACACGGTGGACGCGTCCAGAGGGCTAATGGCATGCCGTGGCATGCGATAAGGGCGCTCCAGAGCGCGCTACAGTGCGCCCACGCATTGTAGCTTCGGCCAATCGTCTGCCCCCGACAGCCTCGGGCTTCCCCCTCGCGCCTCTCAACGTGCCTCGACGTCCGCAGCCTCCGCCGGTGCTGTCCCCCTCCTCCTGCGCCCTCCAGTGGCCGTCGCCACACGCGCACCGGCCGCCCGCGACGTCCACTCCTCGGGCTCGCACGCGCGCACGGTCTGGAAGCCTCCCCGCTCCTCCTCTCTCCTCAAATGAACGTAGGGCTCGTCCAGCAACGCCGTAGACTCGCTCCCGTCGCCTCCCGTGCGCTGTAGCGTCGAGCAGGAGCTCGCCGGCGCACAGGTCCACGGGACCCCGCCGTTCCCCTATAAATAGGACCCCCCGAGCCCTCCTCTCAGCACCAACAACTTCTCCTCATCCCCAGCAACACCCCAGCACCGCTCGTTCTTCCCCAGAGAGCTTCAGTGCTCGGGATCGACCGGAGCTCCGCCGCTTCGGGCCGCCGGCGATCTCGCAGTACGGGCCTCCTCCGCCCCTCCTTTGGCTCGATCTAGAACCGCCATGCATCACTGATGCGTTCCCCTCTGTTTTCCCCTTCTGCAGCTGCCGGAAACGAGCCAGCCAGCAGGTTCCCGACGACCCTCCGCCGTCCCACCTCGCCGCCGGTGAACCCGACCTCCCCGGCATGCCGCACCACCACCACTGCCTCCGCAACTCGACGCTGAACCCGTCCCTGCCCTCCGTTGCCGTCGCCGTGGCCGAAATCAACGCCGGTGAGCTCGCCGTCGCCGTGGCCGTGAGGTTGGAGATGACAGGCGGGCCCCGCCTGTCATCCTCACCCCTCTCTCCCTCTCCTCACAGCCGCTGACCGCCGGGCCCCGCCCGTCAGGTTTGAAAACCTGACATGCGCGCGCTGGCGCCCGAGCGGCCGGGCTGGATGCCCTGGGCCGTGCACTGTGGCCACTTTGGCCTAGATGCACAGGGCTTTTTCTCCTTTTTCTTTTTCTGTAATTATTTCAAACATTTTTACAGAAATGAATATTGGTCCAAATGAAATGATTCCAACTCCTAAAATCTTGTAATATTCCAACCTATTTAATGGTGTCACTTTCACACACATCCATGAAACTTTTCTGTTCTGTTCAAATTTAAATTCAAATTTGAGCAATAAAACTCCTGTTCTAAAATCATTAGATTCCATTCTGTTACTCTAAAACTCCAACTAAGAATTTTCTCCATCTTAGAAATCCCTCTAGTATTTAACAAAAATAAGTTGAAATTTTTCTGAGCACTTTGATTTTTTTGTTTTATTTGTGGTCTTATTTTTCCGTTGTTATTATGCGACGTATAGATACCGTATTTGACAAAGTTGTTGAAGAAGGGGAAGGAGAAGGATTTGAAGACTTTGTAGACCAAGCCAATCTAGGCAAGCAACCCTTTGACCATGATACACTTGTTCTTCGGAACCCGTTGTTTCCGATGCATGATAGTAGAGTTACGGTGGTAACCTAGTTGGAACACCACATGATGCATGCCTTGCTCTTAATCTTGCTATGTGCTAGATGACGTGTAAATAGTAAGTAGTGATGCTTAGTGATGCATGTGTGATTTGAACCTTCGTGGTTGAAATCTTTGCATGAACCCATCTGGTGCCCCTAATGCCCGAGGGTGATGTTGAGTTAGGTCATCACTTGAGGAAGAAGTGATGTGCCAGTAAATCGTGTGCATGGGTGAAATAATGGATTAGATTTATGTGTGACTACCGTCCCAACCAAACATGTGCAACCACACTACCCCTTATGGGACGGGGCTTTATGGATTACTTAGGTCGATACTAGCATGGTGCCCGCATTACTAGTGACGGGAAGACTTGAGGTCTTTCCCGGGACGGGGTCGTGCTTGGATAGACGACCATGACTGTTTTCACAGGGCACCGGACACACCGTTGGTCCCTTCGGGTACGCGTGACATTGAAATTAGGGCAATTCCCATAATCTATTGTTGTACTCAAGGGCCGTGTACCAACGAGTGGACTCTATGTTAGTGTCGTCTAAGGAAAGATAATGACCGGGTGCTTACCTCGGGTACTTGAGGTACCGCGGGTCGTGGATGACACGGAAGTTCCCCGGATCTTGTGGGTAAAGTGTGCAACCTCTGCAGAGTGTAAAACTATTCGAATAGCCATGTCCACGGTCATGGACAGTTGGGTGGTGCTACTTAAACTATGTCCAGAATTTTACTTCATCGGTGAAAGTATGTGTGTGATGAGTCAAGGTGGTGACTTGTCTCGATGTGTTGAATCATATTCATGTTGATATCAGTAACCTGTCTTCGAGGTTACACAAGTTTATTGATGCATAAACTTGATGGTAGAATATTTATTCTAGACCATTGCTAGAATGCTCATTATTGCTTAGTTTGCATTGTTATTTTGAACCACATCATGGGTTGCTTGCGAGTACATTCAAAGTACTCATTGGCTTGCCACTGGTTATTTAATTGGCCAGGCATGGAGGAACAAGAATATGATGAAGAGTTCTTTGGAGACGAACATGCGAACTAGGACGCTATCCCAGTCAGAATGCATGTAGGGTTAAGGCAGATGGCATGGGTTCTACCTATTATCGAAGACTTCCGCTATTTGAGTTATTTGCTATTCAGCCCGTGAGGCTTTATCTATGTAAGACTTGGCCATAATGGCCTTAATTTGTGTAAGACGATATGTATGGATGTAAGACTCTTGTTATTCATCTTCTGTGTGTTCAGTGAGCATTGATCTCTCGGATCACTGTACACGTGCATTCGGTGATCTCGACTTCTAAGTCGGGGTCCCCACACCACTAGAGAAAACTATGGCCCCCAGGTCTATCTTGATCATATTACTTTCCCATAAATTTCTATTACCGTTGTTTATTTGCTGTTTTATTAAACAAAAAAATACCAAAAACATTATCTCTCATCTCTATCAGATCTCACTCTCGTAAGTGACCGTAAAGGGATTGACAACCCCTTATCGCGTTGGCTGCGAAGTTTTTATTTGTTTGTGCAGGTGCGAGGGACTGGCGCATGGTCCCCTATTGGATTGATAACTTGGTTCTCAAAAACTGAGGGAAATACTTACGCTACTATGCTGCATCTCCCTTTCCTCTTCGAGGGAATACAACGCAAGCTCAAGAGGTAGCAAGAAGAATTTCTGGCGCCGTTGCCGGGGAGGCTTACGCAAAAGTCATATACCAAGTACCTATCACAAACCCTTATCCTTCGCATTACATTTATTTGCCTCTCGTTTTCCTCTCCCCCACTTCACCTTTGCTGTTTTATTCGCCCTTATTCCGCCGTGTGTTTCTCGTTCGCTTGCTTCTTGTTTGCTTGTGTGTGTTGGATTGCTTGCTTGTCACTATGGCTCTACACAATACCTAATTGTGTGACTTCTCCAATACCAACAACAATGATTTTATTACCACTCCGATTGCTCCTATTACCGATGCTGAATCTTGTGAGATTAATGCTGCTTTGTTGAATCTTGTTATGAAAGATAAATTCTCCGGCCTTCCTAGTGAAGATGCCGCTACCCATCTAAACAATTTTGTTGTTTTGTGTGATATGCAAAAGAAAAGGGATACGGATAACGATATTGTTAAATTGAAGTTATTTCCGTTTTCACTTAGACATCATGCTAAAACTTGGTTTTCCTCTTTGCCCATAAATAGTATTGATTCGTGGAATACGGGCAAAGTTGCTTTTATCTCTAAGTATTTCCCTCCTGCTAAGATCATCTCTCTTAGAAACGATATTATGAATTTTAGGCAACTAGATCATGAGCATGTTGCACAAGCTTGGGAGAGAATGAAACTAATGATACGTAATTGCCCCACACATGGTTTGAATTCGTGGATGATTATTCAGAACTTTTATGCTGGCTTGAATTTTTCTTCTAGAAATCTTTTAGGTTCGGCCGCTGGAGGCACTTTCATGGAAACTACCTTAGGAGAAGCTACCAAACTCCTAGATAATATTATGGTTAATTATTCTCAATGGCACACCGAAAGATCTACTAGTAAAAAAGTGCATGCTATTGAAGAAATTAGTGTTTTGAGTGGAAAGATGGATGAACTTATGAAATTGTTTGCTGCTAAGAGTGCTTCTTCTGATCCTAATGATATGCCTTTGTCCACTTTGATTGAGAATAACAATGAATCTTTGGATGCAAATTTTGTTGGTAGGAATAATTTTGGTAACAATGCTTTTTCTAGTGATTCCTCTAATAATTTTGGTAATTCCTACAACAACTCTTATGGAAAGATGCCTCCTGAATTTGAAACTAGTGTTAAGGAGTTTATGATCTCGCAAAAGAATTTCAATGCTATGCTTGAAGAGAAATTGCTTAAAGTTGATGAATTGGCTAGAAGTATGGATAGAATTACTCTTGATGTTGATTCTTTGAAACTTAGATCTAGCCCACCTAAGCATGATATCAATGAGTCTCTCAAAGCCATGAGAATTTCCATTGATGAATGCAAAGAAAGAACCGCTAGAATGCATGCTAAAAGAGAAGATTATATTAGATCGTGTTCTTCTAGTTATCGTGAAAAATAAAGATGAAGATCTGAAAGTTATTGATGTGTCTCCTATTAGATCCTTGTTTTCTAGTATTAATCTTGATGAGAATAGGATTGGAGATGATTCTGCCTTAAGGTGTCCTAGTAATTTGGAGTTTTTAGATCTTGATGCTAAAATTGCTAAAAGTGGGATTGAAGAGATTAAAACTTTGCATAGTGATGAACCCACTAGTTTGGATTTCAAGGGATTCAATTATGATAATTTCTCTTTGATTGATTGTATTTCCTTGATGCAATCCGTGCTGAATTCTCCGCATGCTTATAGCCAAAATAAAGCTTTCACTAAACATATAGTTGATGCTTTGATACAATATTATGAAGAAAAACTTGAGTTGGAAGTTTCTGTACCTAGAAAGCTTTATGAGGAATGGGAACCTACTATCAAAATATAAATAAAAGATCATGAATGCTATGCTTTGTGTGATTTGGGTTCTAGTGTTTCCACTATCCCAAAAACTTTGTGTGATTTGCTAGGGTTCCATGAGCTGGATGATTGTTCTTTAAATTTGCATCTTGCAGATTCCACTATTAAGAAACCTATGGGAAGGATTAATGATGTTCTTATTGTTGCCAATAGGAATTATGTGACCGTAGATTTCATTGTTCTTGATATAGATTGCAATCCTTCATGTCCTATTATTCTTGGTAGACCTTTCCTTAGAACGATTGGTGCAATTATTGATATGAAGGAGGAAATATTAGATTCCAATTTCCATTAAGGAAAGGCATGGAACACTTTCCTAGAAAGAAACTCAAATTACCATATGAGTCTATCGTGAGAGCCACTTATGGATTGCCTTCCAAAGAAGGCAATACCTAGATCTATCTTGTATCGTGCATAGCTAGGGCCTAAAACGATAGCGCTTGTTGGGAGGCAACCCAATTTTATGTTTTTTGTTTTTGTTGCTGTTAGGGAATAAATATTGTATCTAGCCTCTGATTATATGTGTTTTCATGTTTTGTTTAGTGTTTGTGCCAAGTAGAACCTTTGGTAAGACTTGTGTGAAGTTTATTTGATCTTGCTGTGAAAAACAGAATCGTTAGCGCTCGCTAAAGTAGTCTTCAGATTTTACTGGAGCGTGCTTTTTAGTTGATTCTTTTTTGCTCCTGATTGGTAGACAAATTGCGCAATTTTCCCAATTTAGTTTGAACTTTTTGGAGTTCCAGAAGTAGGTGAACCCAGCATATTACTACAGATTGTTCTGTTTTTGACCGATTCTATTTTTCGTGTGTTCTTTGCTTATTCTGATGCATCTATGATTAATATTGGAGGATATGAATCATAGAAAACTTGGAGTACAGTAGGTTTAACACCAATATAAACAAAGTATGAATTCCTTGATGTACCTTTGAGTGGTGGTTTGCTTTCTCTTACTAACGGACCTCATGAGATTTTTTGTCTAAGTTTTGTGTTGTGAAGTTTTCAAGTTTTGAGTATTGCTTTGATGGACTATGGAACAAGGAGTAGCAAAGTCCTAAGCTTGGAGATACCCATGGCACCCCAAGTAAATTCAAGATAATCAAAAGCCTAAGCTTGAGGATGCCCCGGGAAGGCATCCCCTCTTTCATCTTCATCCATCGGTAACTATACTTGGAGCTATATTTTTATTCGCAACATGCTATGTGTTTTGCTTGGAGCGTCTTGTATAATTTGAGTCTTTGCTTGTTAGTTTGCCACAATCATCCTTGCTGGACACACCTATTTGAGAGAGTTAAATATGCCCTAGAAATTATTAGAATACTCTATGTGCTTCACTTATATCTTTTGAGTTGAATAGTTTTTGCTCTAGTGCTTCACTTATATCTTTTAGAGCATGGTGGTGGTAATATTTTGTAGAAATTTTTTAACTCTCATGCTTCACTTAGATATATTTGAGAGTCTATTAAAACATCATGGTAAAGTGTTTAGGCTAAAGAAACTAGTCTTCACATGATAAGCATCCAATGTCAATGTAGTAAAAAAAATCACACCAAGTGCATTGAATAGAAAGAGATGTTGGATGCTTGATAATTGTTTTGAGACATGAGGATAGTGATATTAGAGTCATGCTAGTGGAGTAATTATGAAATTGAGAAATATTTGTGTTAAGGTTGGTGATTCCCGTAGCATGCACGTATGGTGAACCGTTATGTGACTAAATTAAAGCATGATGTATTTGTAGAGTGTCAACCTTTGTGTGGAGGTTGGGGGCGTGCAATGGTTAACTCCTACCAACCTCCCCCCTAGGGGCATGCGTTGATTTCTTTGTTTTGATGACTCGTAGATTTTTGCAATAAGTATATGAGTTCTTATGACTAATGTTGAGTCCATGGATTATACGCACTCTCACCCTTCCACCATTGCTAGCGTCTCTTGTACCGCACAACTTTCGCCGGTGCCATAAACCCACTATATATCCTTCCTCAAAACAACCACTATATTGTTTCTCAAAACAGCCACCATACCTACCTATCATGGCATTTCCATAGCCATTCCGAGATATATTGCCATGCAACTTTCCACCGTTCCGTTTATATGACACGCATCATATTGTCATATTAACATTCCATGATCATGTAGTTGACATTATATTTGTGGCAAGGCCACCATGCAAAAAATTTATACATGTCACTCTTGTTTCATTGCACATACCGGTACACCGCCGGAGGCATTCATATAGAGTCATACTTTGTTGTTGAAGTATCGAGTTGTAATCTTGTGTTGTAATGAAAATGTGATGATCATCATTTTTAGAGCATTGTCCCATGGGAGGAAAGGCTGAATCTATAAAGCCCCTCCGCAAAAAGAAAATAAAAAAAAGAAAGGCCAAAGAAAAAAAGAAATGCCCAGAAAAAGGAAACAAAAAGGAAAAAAAAAGGAAAAGAAAAACAGGGACAATTGCTACAATCTTTTCCCACACTTGTGCTTCAAAGTAGCACCATGTTCTTCATTGTAGAGAGTCTCATGCTTAGTCACTTATATATACTAATGGGGATTCTCGTTGAGCTTTCATTCATATTTAGCTCTAGTGCATCCGTTGCATGGTAATCCATACTCACTCACGTTGATATCTATTGATGGGCATCTCCATAGCCCATTGATATGCCTAGGCGATGTGAGACTATCTCCCTCCTTTTTTGTCTTCTCCACAACCACCTCTATTCCACCCGTAGTGCTATATCCATGGCTCATGCTCATGTATTGCGTGAAAGTTGAAAGGTTTGAAAAGATAGAGCATGAAAACAAATGCTTGGCTGAAATC
The DNA here is from genome assembly GCA_902687465.1 of Secale cereale. NCBI lineage: Eukaryota > Viridiplantae > Streptophyta > Magnoliopsida > Poales > Poaceae > Secale > Secale cereale. The sequence goes on from LR738710.1 coordinate 507,373,665, forward strand.
GGGGTTGTGCATAATATGAATATTTTGTGTGATAATAAGGGAGCATAGCCAACACTATATGATTTTGTAGGGATAACTTTCCTTAGCCATAGTATTTTGAGAAGATGTGATTGCTTTGTTAGTATTGCTTGAAGTATTGTTATTTCTTGTGTGAATATAGAATTTTATCTTGAATCTTTCAGATCTGAAAATTCATGCCACAATTAAGAGAATTACATTGAAAAACCTATATTGGTTAGCATTCCACATCAAAAATTCTTTCTTTATCATTTACCTACTCGAGGACGAGCAAGAATTAAACATGGGGATGCTTGATACGTCTCCAACGTATCTATAATTTTGATTGTTCCATGCTATTATTTATGAAGTTTTGGATGTTTAATGGGCTTTATCATTCACTTTTATATCATTTTTGGGACTAACCTACTAACTCAAAGGCCCAGTCCAGATTGCTGTTTTTGCCTATTTCAGGGTTTTGCAGAAAAGGAATATCAAACGGAATGAAACCTTCGTAGGAAATATTTTTGGAGGAAACCACGCATGAAAGACTTCGGGGCCAAGCCAGAGGACAGGGGGCCCACCCTCGAGGGTGGGGGCGCGCCCCCCTTCCTAGGGCGCGCCCCCTGCCTCGAGGGCAGCCCCTGTGGCTCCTGGTGCCCCTCTTCTTCCTATATATACCTACGTACCCCAGAAACTCCATACGCAGAGATAAAACCCTAATTCCACCGCCGTAGTTGCTGTTCCCATGGAGATCCCATCTTGGAGCCTGTTCTGGGAGGGGGATCCATCACGGAGGCCTTCATCATCATCATCGCCCTCACCATGAGTTCTGAGTAGTTTAGTCAGACCTTCGGGTCCATAGCTAGTATCTAGATGGCTTCTTCTCTCTCTCTGGATCTCAATACAAAGTTCTCCTCGGTCTTCGAGGAGATCTATTTGATGTAATCTCTTTTTGCGGTGTGTTTGTCGAGATCCGATGAATTGTGAGTTTATGATCAAGATTATCTATGAAAGATATTTGGTTCTTCTCTGAACTTTTTATGTTTGCTCATAGTATCCTTGCAAGTTTCTTCGAATTATTGGTTTGGTTTGGCCTACTAGATCTATAGTTCTTGCAATGGGAGAAGTGCTTGGCTTTGGGTTCAATCTTGCGGTGTCCTTTCCCAGTGACAGTAGGGGCAGGAAGGCACATATTGTATTGTTGCCATCGAGGATAAAAAGATGGGGTTTTCATCATATTGCTTGAGTTTATCCCTCTACATCATGTCATCTTGCTTAAGGCATTCCTCTGTTCGTATGAACTCAATACACTAAATGCATGCTGGATAGAGGTCGATGTGTGGAGTAATAGTAGTAGATGCAGGCAGGAGTCGGTCTACTTGTCTCGGACATGATGCATATATACAATGATCATGCCTAGATAGTCTCATAATTATTCGCTTTTCTATCAATTGCTCGACAGTAATTTGTTTACCCGCCGTAGAATATCACTATCATGAGAGAAGCCACTAGAGAAAACTATGGCCCCCGGGTCTATCTTTATCATATTACTTTCCCGTCAATTTCTATTACCGTTGTTTATTTGCTGTTTTATTAAACAAAAAATACCAAAAACATTATCTATCATCTCTATCAGATCTCACTCTCGTAAGTGACCGTAAAGGGATTGACAACCCCTTATCGCGTTGGCTGCGAAGTTCTTATTTGTTTGTGCAGGTGAGAGGGACTGGCGTGTGGTCTCCTGCTGGATTGATACCTTGGTTCTAAAAAACTGAGGGAAATACTTATGCTATTGTGCTGCATCTCCCTTTCCTCTTCGAGGGAATACAACGCAAGATCAAGAGGCAGCATCTCTTACACACACTGACTACATATGCGAAAGAGAAGAGGTACACACACGCACTCGATCCCACATACAAACGTGTGGTTGCATGGTAGAGCACATTTCTACAAAAAAATGAGCATGTAGAAAGACATTAGATGATGTGCCACTAGCCTATATCTATACCTCTGTATCTATATTTATATCTATACTTTATACCCCTATATAGTGTGCGGATAAATTTGAAAGATGGTCGTTGGATGAAGCCAATCTGACGGTGCAGAGATGGCAAATCCGAGAACTTTGGCCGTTGGATATCATCTACTTTCCACCAGACTCCACCACATGTACAATCTAGAAGACTCCATGGTTGAACTTAAGCATAATGCACAACTTTAAAACACAAGTACTTCTCATTTGTTCTAGAATCTTCCGTATCATAATTACCCAAAAAAAATTCTAGTTGAGTTGCCATTATTTGTTTTTACTTTATGCTTTACAACGCACAATTCCATGAATCATAAAATAGATTAACCTTTTTTAAAAACTAATTGATTTTGAATGAGATGAACTATAGGAATTAAACGAACGTCTACATCATGCATATATTACTCAAAGCTTATGTGATATAGTGTGGTAATTATTCATAATTTGGTTGCCAAATCTCATGCCTACAATGCACGTGTACCTTACTAGTACTTCCATGTTGTGCAAAACACGTAAATTAGAATTCCAATGGAACGCTACACAGTGTCTCTCCCTATTTCAGTTAATATATATATATATATATATATATATATTATGATTAAAATGATGTGGGGGCATCCATGATGCCACGTGGCACATCTGGATGAGTTGTCGCGACCTCGTTGTGTGGATTGATCACAGTGACATGCTACTGGTTTGAGAAGAATGTACTCGTCCTCTCTCACATACACTGGCAGTACTTGCACGAAGCGAAGATGTGCACGCATGCACTCATTCCCTCGCGCGCACACGCGGGTACACGATGTGACGCATTTTTGTATGAAGATCCACCCCATGTGATAATTTGACGCGTGTAAAGTCATTCACTTCATTCATGGTCAATTAATACAGTGCATGCAAATTGAGTGGAAGGGAGGGAGGAAGTAGTTGAGAGTAACTACTCCAGTGCATGCATGCAAGTAGTTAAATCATGCGTTGCTACTTCAATTGGTATCCTTCGTATTTTCTGCCAAATTTTGACCATAATTTGAAGGAACACAATATTTATGCATGTCATAAAAATTAATGTAATCAAAAACTATGTTCAAATGTGATTCCAATGATATAATTTTTGGTGACATGCATTAACATTTTCTTAGTTAAATTATTGGTCAAAAATTGGCATAAAATAAAAATGGGGCCAATAAACCAGGATGCAGGCAGCATGATCAATTTTTGCGTGGGTTCCTGTTTGTGGCATTTGTATTGAAATATTGACGGAGTAGAGTACTATTCTTTATCTTAGCCTTGTAGGGCTCTCCCAGCGCCTACGCTCGCCTCCCCGCCTCGCCCACCGGATCCCTCCATGGAGGATCCCTCCATGGATAATCCCTTAGACCCCAGGATCCCGCGGGCTGCCCTCTCGCCGTGGCCCACGACACTGCCGCCTTTGAGCGAAATCCACATGTGTTTCAGAGGGGATCCATTACTCTGGAATAACAGATTGGTGGCGCTGGAGGACATGCCAGGACTATGTTTCAGGAGGTGGGTAACAAGGGTAAATCGGATCGAGGAAGAGTCTCGTAGATTGGAGACAAGTTCGAAGGAGCTATGGCTGGTGAAGCACAAGGCAGAGGCAAAAGTCAATCTCAGGGGAGAGAGGCTGAGGGATGTCAGCATCTGGCAGCGTCACGTTGATTTCGAGCTGGGGCTAATGGCTGAGATCATATTCACGGAGTCGACCACGGAGGAAAGAATGTGCATGCCCGTGGTATGAGATGAGCAGCCGGCGCAACTGTTCAAATGGGCGGTAGGAGTAGCAAAATTGCGAAGCCAGCTGTGGTGGCGGCGCTGGGGATGTGTATTGTATTCCTGTGAAAATTCTTGGTCATTTGGAAAAAGATGGTAATTGATTTATCACTAGTTTTTGACTGCTTGGTCATGGCAATCACCCAAAGCCACAACCAGAAGTCTCCATCGCGTAATTCTTATGGTCGGTCGCACCAACAGACGGTCGGTTGGACCCGCGACACGCATCGGCTTGGTCTGACATGTACGACCAGTTAGATCACTGACTTGTGCGACCGCATTTGAGTAGTAGTACTTGAATTTTGTGTTCCGGGAAACTCATCGGGAGCCGTTTCGAGCCTCAACCATCAATTAATCTTTAGCTTTTTCCCTTGCATAAAATTCCAAAGTAGTAGTAGTACCATGCTATAATTAAGTGCAAACCTGCTCACACCTAGTACATATCAAACCTGATCGTGTTCACACTATGCAGGTTTTAGTACTAGTGGAGTACTAGGCTATAACAAGGGGAAATATACCTAGCCGAAAATCACTCTACCTTCCTCCTCATAAGTTTTTCTTGTTCGTCCATCCTTGCCATGGCCGGTGTGCATAGTTCTAGGTCGAGAACTACCCGTAGCAACAGAGCGGCGACCAAGGCCACGAAAAAAAGAGGGCTCGCCGCCTCACGGAAACCTTGAAATATCACAGGTAGGCGAGGGCTCCTAGGAGCGCCCTAGCCGCGGAGGCAAACATGCAAAGCTGGCGGTGCTGGAGTCATTATCCCTCGGCGGCATGCCCAATCAGCTCAAAAAGCAGAAGGAGTCCATTGATGGCTTGGTGGAGTTGCTGAAGGAGAGCCTCGACGACATGCCCGCTAAGCTCAATAAGCAGGAGGAGTGGACCGCCGGCTTGATGATGCAGCTGAAGGAGAGCATTGCCTCAGGTAAGAAGGCGACCGGCAAAATCCTGCAACTTCAGGAGGACAATGCGAAGCTCCGCCACAAGCTCGACCTGCTGGAGGAGGAGAACGCCGGCTGGAAGGAGCCGCATGAGAAGAGTAGTTCCTCCGTGAAGATGCTGCATGCCCTCATCATGGAATAGAAGGAGGAGTTGGCAAAGCTACGCATCGAGCACCCGGCTGCTGTCAAGGTATGTAATGCAGATGTGGAAGAGATGATGAATGATCGTGTCAAGAAATCCCGTGTCATGGACATAATGAAGAAGATGGCGGAGAAGACCAGCAAGGAGACGAAGGTCGTGGAGGCGATGAAGAAGTAGTTAGGACTCCGCGGTCAACTTTTCATGAAGTAGAGAGCAGCTCCCCAGACGTGTGTCTGCGTCTTCCTTCTTTTTTTGGGAGGGGGCAAACTTCCTTCTTCTTTTGCTCCTGTTTTTCTTCTTTTGCTTGGGTGTTTCGCCACATGTGTCACGTTCTCTGCGAAGCATGAAGAGAACAATGATATTCCCTCTGCTTTAGTTTATAGGTCCTGCGCGTATACCTAGGTTGCCAATTTTATCTCCGTAATATAAACTATATAACACAAAAATTATACCGTTTGAAAATAGAATATCTAAATTTACAATGGTATGTTTTTTTTAATATATGACTTCTATTAGGTTGGTCAAATTGACGACTTAGGGGAACGCGCACGCCGTGCAAACTGAGAGAGAGGGAGTAACGATGAGCGGAACCGTGGGATCACCATGTCGCACTGGGCTGCCGTGTTCTGCACTCCTCTGTCGTACTAGTCCTACTCTAGTGGAAAGTAATACTAGAACGCATGGTTCTTTGCTCCTCCTCAGGTCGTCAGCAACATTTATACGAGCAGTCAAATCACAAGGCACTACCTTACAGCAGTAACGAGCCGGCAAATCACAAAGGCCCTCGCCTCTCGTGAAACCAACCAAGCGAGACTGCCCCAACCTCTAGCCTTTTCAAAATACTTTTGTATAGTAGCAGTATCGATGGATTGCACCATGGGGCAAACCTAACGAGTTGAAATTAAAGAAAAAAGGTGGTACATATAAAGAGCGCTCGTCGCCAAATGATGCATATATTACTATTAAAAAAGTTAGTATGTGCTTAGATGGGGTGCGTACTAAAGAGTTAAAGTAACAAGAAGGAGCATAAAATAGTTCTGTTGGGGGCTCAGCACAACACACCCCTCAAATAAAACTAAGAACCTTGAAATTAAACTAAGCAACTAATCCAGAAGACACCGTATTAGAACCACCATGAGGAATAACACTGCCACCTTACTCGGACTCCTCGTCCTCATGCTTGACTTCGTCCTTGTCCCTCTTCCTCTTGGCCGATACTTTGCTTGAAACACACACTTGGCTTCCGCTCGTCGTCTAACCCTTATAGATATTGAAACAAAGGTAGGCATCCATTGCAGCGTAGTGGATGTGGTCTATATCTACTACATTCCACTCCCATCAAATATGAAACCTGGGTGACGGTTTCTTCAGTGTATGGTATGAAGGATGAACCATGGCTCATGCCAGGGCCAGCAATGAAGGCTGATCGGAGGACACTAGCTGATTCCTCCCGAGGTCGAAGGGCTGGCCTACAATGAGGTATATCCGACCCCGGACTCTTTTGTCGCTCGTAAAGTCTACAATAACGGATTTGACTTTGCGGTCCGCGAGGAAGGTCTTAAATTCCTCGCACTCAACATCGGCATGGCATATGTGGTCGATCAAGAACAAGTTATGCATGCAAACCTGGATCATGGTGGGCGTCCTCTTCTCTTCCTCCTTTAGATCCTTCTCTCTTCCCAGGACTATGGTTTACTCAACATCTTGCCCAACGACCCACTCATCACCATTTGACTTTTCGAAAATGCTTCTGAAGTGAGCAAGACATCTTTTCACCATCACAGAAGAACGGGTGTAGATGACATCGAACTCATCGCCGGTGATGGTTCTAACCTTGTACTCACTGAAGATCATGGAGATTTGGGACGCCATGGATTTGAGAGGAGGGTTAGGATTAGTGGAACTGCTGTAATGTGAAAGGACGGGACGAGCAGGAGCGAACTGTTAGCATTTTTCCGAGTAAAAATGCGAAGTGGAAGTGCGAACGGCAGTGTAGTGGCTTGCCCGATGGATAAATGGATTCATGCATAGTACTACGGGGGCCCAATTAGATGTCATGTCTACTAGAAGCCCAATTAAATAGCTTCATGCAGTTGCGTGTTCGCACGTCAAGTGTCAGGAATATTACAGGTGATACGGAGCTTTCCATGCTCCCATGATACGGGCTTCCGAGAACCCTTGGATCTGAGATCGAACGGTTGCATGGCGTGATTCTAGACTTATGGGTGAATATCCTATCCTGGAGGGTTATTCTCCAAATTTTCAGCAACTTAGCATGTGACCGTTCGATCTCAGATCCAAGGGCTGTGTATCATGGTCGCGCCTACCAGACCCATTGCCTCGCTCGAGCCGTCGCGTCCTTGGGGATTTCAGACGGCTATAAATGAGCATATATTTTTTGCCTACTTCGCATGCATGAAACTACTTCCTCCGTCCAGGTGCGTTAGGCTATTTGATATTGGCATGTCATACATAGTCATCACTTAGTCACTCATACAACAAGGTTAGCTATAAAGTTGGCTATAAGAGTAGTTTCTTTTACTTCTCTCTATCTCTTTCTTCGTAGTATTTATTGCATTTGCCAAGGAGTAAGGAGTACAGTACTTGGCACCTATATACTCCCTTCGATTTAGTATACAAGTCCTACGCGTATACCTAGGTTGAAAATTTTATCACCGTAATATAAATTATATTAAAAAAAAGATTATACAGTTTGAAAATAGAATATCTAAAATTTACAATGGTATGTTTTTTAATATATGACTTCTATTAGGTTTGTCAAATTTACGACTTAGGGGTACCTGCACGCCTTGTAAACTGAGAGAGAGGGAGTACCATGGAGGTGGTCAGGAAACGGGTGACTCACGCCAGGCGTAGCGCTACAGTAATAATGATAATGGCAAGTCAAATCATAGGGCCCCACCTATCCAGCAGTAATGAGCCATCAAATCACACAGCCCTACGTATGCAGCAACCTACTCCCTCATCTTCTCGCCTCTATGTCGAACCAACTAGGCGGAACTGCCCCGCCTACCGCGTAGGAAAAGCCGCACCCTCGACTTTCAAATATAATTTTGTATCCATGGATTGCGCCATGAATCAAAGCCTCAAGAAAACGGCGGTACACATGTATGCAGCACGCCCATCACGTTCACGTCGCACCCCAGACGGTCGGTGGGTCGGTCTGGCACGCCGCTCTCCGAATGGAACGCGCATCATATTGCGTTTGCACACACATGTGGGACCGCGATAGATAACCGACCATTGGCACACCCCCTATCCCCACAAGTCGGCTGAGTTAATAGAAGAGAGAGACGAGCAATAGTACTGGGGCAGTGCTATAAACACGTCGGTGCCTGGACGATCCTGCATGACACGGGAGATCAGTTTGTCCATGCATGTGAGCAGACTCCAGCAGACTGCTGGATTGGCTATCATCTACATATCGTGCAGGATGTGTTGTACATGGCTGTAGTTTGGATGAGAAATCTAAAAAAGGTTTCTTGTCATCTCGCAATATTAGGTGTGATGTGTGCTTCGGATCACTGCAAGGGTTAAACAGCGACAACTGCGTTCCTCCAAGGCACTTGTCATTGGGGGGACATGCACGAAGACTACTCGGTTTCCATCTAGGTCAAGCCGGCTATGTTAATTAGGACATCTATTGATTGACCCGTTTTCCACGAGTTTGTCTTTAATTTGAGCTTTGATCCTCGTCTAGTTTGTCCATCGGGATTCATGTTGTCTCCTTGGGGCAGTGAGGTTATGGTTTCTTGTCATGTGGCATTTATTCGTCTAGCTTTAATCTGGTGTGCTTCAGATCAAGATGACGACAACCTCGCTTCCGGGGCATGTTCATGAAGACTTCTCGACAGTCATTGACGAGGTCAAGCCGGCTCCCGTAGATAAAAGAAACATATTCCAGTACATAGGCAGGAGCTTCCGCACGTGCTTGCTAGTGCTTAGGGACGGAGCCAGGATTGGAACATGGGGGGGGGGCAAAGACAAAGGCATGGGAGATTTTTTCCCTTAGGTTAACCCCTTTACCTCCGCAAAAAAAACCTTTATACTAATTTCTTAATAGAACTAACTCGACTCTTACAATGATAGGAAAATGGTATAGCAAACTAAAAGAAAGACAACAACACAAGAGATGTAGATTCATGAAATTGTATTATTGGCATAATTGTTTGATTAGGAGTTTTCATAACAATTAAATTATGTTCCGTCTGTTACCTTGGGTCTTGGAATCCCCTTATTCATCATTTTCCTCTGAAGGGAGATGATTTGGACATTAACCACCTGATGTAATCAATAGAGAAAAATTATTAGATATCATTTATTAACATATTCTAAATGTTTGAAATTAAATACTTCTTGCTTACGCCATGGCACCAATTGAAGTATTTAGTCTTAGTTAGGATTAGGTCGGTTTCCTTCGTCAGTTTGCACATCGTTTGCAGTAGCATCATATTCCGACAGTTGAGAGTTGGTTCAACTAGGTTTAAAATATATGATTTGATTCCGCCCACTTCCTCTTATTTTCTTCTTGTTTACAAAAGCACAAATAAATAACTAAAATTGACATAATTTGATTCTTAATGCCTACAGTGTATGATTATACTTCTATAATTTGTAAGGGAACAAACTAATATGATGTGAAAATAAACTACCTTTTCCCCTCATCTTGTTGCCGCTCATCCGTGCGTCCGGCATGCCGTCGACCTGTCTGTGGTCCGTACATCAACGTCTGTCTGTCCCGACATCGGAATATGATAGCAGCGCGATATCCCCTTACCTTCTCCCCTTCTAGATAGCAGCGCGATAGCCTGAGGGCGATGGCAAGATCCAATCGCAGCAGGCCTACAGCCCATAGCGACTAGGAAAAGAAGAGATTAGCATCTATAGATGCATTTATTTTAGATCTGTGCGTGCGCGTAGTGGCTGCAACTAACCAGCCTTTGTCTTCCACGATGGCCTCTTTTGATGAAAGAGACCACGATGGGTTGCACATTCTTCGTACGTGGACTTTGTGTTGTTAACTTGCAAATGGACTGTACATGGTCTTGGGCTTCACGTCGATAAAAAGGCCGAAGAGGGATAGGGGGCGAAGCATGCTACCATCAAGTGCGCACGCAGAAAAATTAGCGAACAAGTCATCGTTGTCAAGGAACGAGGCGATCGTTAGGGGGGGGGGTCTCGCCTGCCCTCGTCCCCCTATATATATCCTTACTAGTGTTGCTCTCTTCACACTGTCTCGTCCTCTCCAGATCTCAACATGATAGTAGTGGCCACACTCTCTGCCTACTTGCGATTGGTCATAGATCAGACCGGATCCCCTCCGCCAGGGAAGGTGAGAAGGCGCAATGTTCACGCGGTCGTCCTCAGCGACAACTCTTACCCACTGCCGGCATGTTTTGATCAGCATGCCTTGTTGTTCTCTTCCACGCAACACCGGCCAGGGAGGGCCTCCGACCCCTTCTTCCTCGTTGATGTAGTGTGGGCAGATCAGGCCTCCCGCCGCCCACCTAGCGACATCCCAGTGACCGTCAGGTATAACTTCCTTTGAAACTGGTCTTGCTCTCCTGCCCCACCTCCTCACGTCACTACATCTATATCTTTTACTATTTCTCAGGCCCCTCATAGATAGGATTGATCGGCAGTTTGAAAGCCACCTATTTTTTATCTAGTACTACTTGGTTCAAACAGGGAAGAAAGGGGGTGGGGTGGGGGTAATTTATTACCTGAATCTAGGACTTGGTCGAAAGAGGAAATAATGGGGGCGAAAAGTAGCAGATACTAGCTATCCAACTGTTCTTTTGATATAATAGGGAAATAAAGGGAAACGCAATACAAACTCAATATAAACCGATCTATTGGTTGAAAAGGGAAAGAAAGTGGGGACTGGGGGACAAGTCAACAGTGTATGTCCAACACTAGATTTGCTAGCCTCACATAGTATAAGGTGGCTACAAAAATGGGACCAACCCAGACATCCTGTTTGGATGCTTGTTTCCCCAAGCTCCTCTTATGTAATGCCACTCATAAAATGTAGCAGTCCCACTGTTAAAGTAAGGACACGTTAAACCAATGTTGTTTTCAATGTAATGCCTCCAGTAATATGAATCAATGTCACTGTTTTTCATGTCCTGCTAAATTTCCCATTAAGATAAGTTGCTTCTTTTCATTAGAAATGCAACTGTCCTGGTCCTCCTATTCTCCCGTGCCCAAATACCAACTCTTTAGCAGCTGTTAATGTAATGTTGTTGGTAAAATGAAGCAATGGCACCATTAAAGTAATGTCGTATTTAACGGTTGTCATAGTTAATCCTAGTGCCCACACTAATATCTAGCAATGCTACTGCTTTAGAAATTGCTACTATCCTTGTAGGATCACCATTTAGATAAGGAACATGCTTCTTTTCATTTGATGTATGTTTCATCACTTATTAGTCATCCTCCTTTCCACCTTTTTGTGCAAACAGAGATATACATTTCACGCTTGATGTTAGTTGAACTGCACAAAATGATATACAAATTATAGTTGAACATTCCAGCAGCTTCACGACCAACCTTGATATTGCTCAATTTTATTACAACTAATGAAGAAGAAGCTGCTAGCTCATGGGACCAAGTACTTGCTAACTGCATGATGCAAATATTGCCTCATTTTAGGTGAGCTGCACAAGAAGGTCCCATGAATTGAATCATCCATGTTGGTGACTGGTGTCATCCCTTCTATGATGGCGTTGACTTCATATATGGTTCCCATCACGAGGTATGGTCCTTTTCGGTCCGACCATTTGCCAAAGATCCTGCATGTTGACTCTGCTCTTGTCCTACTATTTTGGCACTGCCATGATAAAACATTAATGTTATTATTTTGCCCCTTAATCTAGTGGCACTATTAATTTGAGGCAATGTTTTGGCACTACTAGTGCAACTGATTTTTTATATCAAAAGAGGGGTTTCCTCCTATATCATTAAAGATACCCAACCATAGAGAACCATTATCCAACAACATCTCAGTGTAAACGGGCAGTTATGCAACTACTACTAGAATAGACTAACTACTAGCAGGAGACAGGTTCGCCACATAAGCTCGGAAGGTAGGGGGACGTAGCACCAGCTCGACCAAGTTTGGATTACAACCCAAATGTTACCACAGAAACATCAGGGGGGAAGATAGGGACTGAAAGAGCCACCTTCAGCATCCCAGTTTAAGCACCCCCGGCCTCCATCCTTGCGACGCACGGTACACCTCTGTTGCCACTTGCTCGACCCTAGTTCCACTAATAAAATGAAGTAATAATACGGTTAAAATAGAGCGAGTGTCCTCTCTATCATTTCATTACCAATGTAGATAAAGAAAGTGCTTCTCTTTGTTAGTACATGTTTTATCAACTAGTCCCATTGTTAATGTTTAAGTGTTTATGCAAACTGGGCTCCTTAATTTTAGTTGATCTGCACAAAAATAGAGATTGGAATGTCTCAAGGCCCCTCCTTGCACTACCGCTGTACACTCATGTTCATCACTGGAAGAAGGTGTATCGGGGAGAATTGGGTCGATTTCCAGTATGAGGCCTACCATATGAGGCATCGCAGGGCCCATCTCGCCCTCGCACCATGGCATACTGTGATACTATCGCAATATTTCCCCATTAAGAAAATGTAGTTTCTTCTATTTATTAGTGTATGTTTCATCAACCAGTGCCACTATAACGTAATCATGCATTTTCGTTATGTGTGCAAATAGGGTTATTCAGCTGCATTTTGGTGGAACTGCACAAATGTACGGATGGAACCGTCATATATGTAGAGTATTAGGTGCAGAGTAAAAATTACCAACACCAACCATGCTCCATCTAAGCATTGGCGCTATCTGTGGACGGATCTTTCTCGGCGGCAAGTCCTCAAATCCAATACTAGTATCTTATAATGGCACTTTTCTAGGGAGTGCTCTTTCCTGAAAGAAGCACCAATCAATTTATCTTTATTTGTACACAGTGTATGTTTATGGTCGAGAGCTATTATAGGGTGATTGGCATAGTACACGGAGACTGATTGTAAGCATGATTTTCATTAGTTGTCCCATTGATTGTAAGCATGAGCTGATGGAAGAATAGGTTAGTGCGAAGCTTACCTTAAACCCTACCACCGCCATTGAAACGAGGTGAGCGGCGAGGGAACCATGGAGAACGGCGTGAAAGTGACATCGACCATCTGGTCCCCTCTTGCGGTGGGAGAACGACTAATCATGTGGCTCCGACTGGAAACACACCCTCACGAACGGCACACCGTACTCGATCGATTCGTTATCCTCTGGATGCTCGACCTTCAACCTGTACGCCCACCACCTCCGCCTAACTTTCTCATCAGGCGAATCTATTTGCTCCATTGCCCAGAGGGGATACTCGATGAACTCGACTGCCGCCGGGGAGTACATCGCCGCCCTCATTGCGGCCGTCTCGCTCTTTCGCATACATTGCCACATGGCCCTCACCGTCCTCGAAATCTCCCACTCGTTGTCAAACCAAGTAAGGATCTCCTTCAACCTGGCTAACATCACCTTGTCACCGCCGACGATCTGCCCAATTTGCTGTTGCATCCTCTCCATTTATGTCCTTTTGAGAGGTCTAGTGCTAGCTTTTGAAGATGGGAGGAGAGACAGTGGTCTTGCAATGGAGAAGAGGGAGAGGCGAGACGGTGGTTTTGCAATGGAGAACATGGAGGGGAGAGGCAGTGGTTTTGCAATGGAGAAGAGGAGAGGCAAGATGGTGGTTTTTGAATGGAGATGATGGAGATGAGAGGGGGTGGTTTTGCAGGGTTAGGATCATCTGCAGTAACGCACCATGCAGTACGGTCACTGCCATGTGGACCCGGCCCCACATGCTATCCGCAGTACAACACCGTATAGTACTATAGATGATCTCAACCCGGTTTTGCAATGGAGAAGAGTGAGACGACCGTGCGGCAGCAATTTAGGATTGGACGAGAGGTCCTGTCGGTGTACTAAGGTAGGGGTGCCTCAGTACCCCAACTTGTGCACGGGCAGTTGCAGCTTCCCGCGGCAAGGTTTACTGCGTGCTCGCCGGAGACCTTCCTGCTCCCTATTTAACCATTCAAAAACAAAGTATACAAGACATAAGACCGAGACCCCGGCAAGAGGAGCTTGCCGGGAAGGCCGTACCAGGCTCAAGACTGTTCCACTAACACAAGACCCTGGCAAGAGGAGCTTGCCAGGAAGACTAGAAGACATCGCCTCGGCGCTATGCGCGCCCCGGCAAGGGGCCCGGGGAGCGACAAGTTCCCGGGCCCGGCAAGATCAAGGCCCCGGCAAGGTGCTTGCCGGGAAGGCTGCGCTGTGTGCCCGCGCTCCAGCTCATCGGCCCACGCGTCGCCCTGGGGCCTATCCAGGGACGCGTGGCGGATGGCTGTGCAGCCTGGGGTACACGGTGGCACTCCACGGCGATAAATCCGTCGCCGTGGCGGACGGAGACGCTAAGGCGGGAGCTTTTGGGGTCGACGGCGACGGGCATTAAATGCCCTTGTCCCCCACTGTTAAAGTAGGTATAGACCACTGTTCTGTACTGTAGCTCCACTGTTCCCGCACTGTTACAACTACCACCTCTTTTACATTTTTACCCCTTTCTCCTACGTTGACACCTGTCGGTGACCCCTTGCACTATAAAAGGAGGCCCATGCACAACGTGGAGGGGGTTCGAAACCTAGACTACTCTCACGCACGGTGTAGCTGCTTCTTCAAGCTCCCGAGCGCTCAACTCAATACACAACCAAGCAGGAGTAGGGTTTTACGCATCCGTGCGGCCCGAACCTGGGTAAAACTGCCCGCGTGTCTGCTTCGATCCGCTCTTTGTGCTCCCTCCGCCCTCGTACCGCACAGACAAGGGGCTCCGGTCCCATAGGTGTTCGTGGCGGACAGTTTCCCCCGACATCTTTGGCGCGCCAGGTAGGGGGCGTCGAGGTTGTGCGAACCTGATCCGGCGTTCGCGCGGGCGCATTCTTCATCAACCTCTCCAGCTTCATCAGCAGCTTCATCAGCGATAACTCCATGGCCCCGAAGAAGAAGCCTTCGGAGGTCGGAGGCCCGTCTGCGTCTCACCCGCCGCCACCGGAGCCAACGGTGGGCGGGGGAGACGCCGTCGGAAGGGTGGTTGCCGGCGAGGACACTCACGGTGCCATCAGATCCAAGAACAGGACGGACGACCGGACCTCGGTCTCCGTGGATGCGCCGCGTCCATCACAGCACACGACGACCCCGCAGCGCCATACCACGGGAGGTGGTATCCGCTTGCTGGGACAAGGCCAAACTGGAGGCTCGCGGGACGCCCCGGACCCCCGTCCGGGCACAAGCAAAGCGAAGGCGCCGGCGCGGGACCCCGCTCCTTCTAACGTCGTTAGGAGTCCGAGCGTATCCCGCTCCTCGCACCGCTCACCCGTGTTCCCCACTACTCCGGCAGAAGCGCTCGCGAGGGCGCAGCTGCTCCTCGATTTTCCTCCGGCGGCCGACAAGGCCGAAGAATGGAGGGCCACTATCCGGAGCCTGATAGACTTCGCCAACAACGACTCTCCGCAGCAGCCGTCGACCTCACGGCCGCGGCAAGCTGAGAAGACGAAGGCTATCGGCGACAAGACTGCCGGGGGTGCGACAAGCGTGCACTCCCCGCCGCAGAAACAGAAGACGCCGCCCCGCCGGAACAACCCCGACGACGGCTCCACAGCCTCGTCGGACCCGCGGGCTCGTCGGGACCAGCGTCAGGTCCTCGACGACCGGCGAGATGAAGACGCTCGAACCACGATCGAGCGCCGCCGAGAAGCTCGGCGACAGTCCGACAAGAGAGCTGGGAACACTGTCGACGCGCACGCGCCCGGTGAACCAGGCGACCTGCCGTACGCGGCAGGCTGCCCTGCGTTCACCCGCGAGCTGCGGCGCGTCCAGTGGCCCAGTATGAAGAACTTTAAGCCCGACGTACCGGAGAAGTACGACGGCAAGACGCACCCCTCGGAGTTTCTCAGCGTCTACACTATCGCAGTGCAAGCTGCCGGGGGGCGCGACGAGAAGATCCTAGCCAACTACTTCCCGCTCGTGCTGAAGCCGAACGTCCGTTCGTGGCTCATGCACTTGCCGGAAGGCTCTATCTCTTCTTGGGCCGACCTCTGCCATCAGTTTGTTGGCGCCTTCACCGGCGGCCACAAACCCCATGGCCAGGAGAGCGATCTCCTCATCTTGGCCCAGAAGGAAGGCGAGCCCCTGCGCAAGTATATCCAACGCTTCAGCCGGGTGCAGCACAACATCCCTGACGTTCACCCTGCCGCGGTTATCAGCGCGTTCCATCAGAACGTGCGTAACCGCCGCATGCGTGAGGAAATGGCGATGACCAAGATTAGGGACGTCAGCGAGCTCTACGCTCTTGCTGACAAGTGCGCCCGTGCGGAAGAGGGGAGGAAACTCCCCGGGGAGGATGCTGGCGCAGGGGGAAGCGACAGCGACGACGCCGCCCCGGCAAAGAAGAGCCGGCGGCGGAACAACAGAAGGAAGGGCAAGAAGGAAGTGCTTGCCGTCGAGAAGTCCGGCAAGGAGGCTCC
The DNA here is from genome assembly GCA_902687465.1 of Secale cereale. Taxonomy (NCBI): domain Eukaryota; kingdom Viridiplantae; phylum Streptophyta; class Magnoliopsida; order Poales; family Poaceae; genus Secale; species Secale cereale. Next base: position 507,390,172 of record LR738710.1, read on the forward strand.
CGCCAAGCAAGCGCAGGCTGGCGGCTCCGACAAGGAGCCTGCCCCTGCGGCGGCGGCCGACAAGCCGGGTAGCTCCGACAAGCAATACTGTAAGATTCACCGCACCAAGGGTCACGATCTCTCCAACTGCAAGCGCGTCGAGTACCTCGTCGAGCAGCAAAAAGCTGAGTACGAGAGGCGCGACAAGGAGAAGGCCCAAGGTGGCGGGGAAGAGCCCAGCAAGAAGCGGCCGTTCAACGGCCGGGGAGGACGCCGCGGCAAGGCCAAGCAGCGGCAAGGAGATCGACCTCCCCGGGGCCGCGACAACGACGAAGACGACGATGAATACATGGAGGACGACGAGAACAGCGAGCAGGAGTTCCAGAAGGCCACGGAGGTCCTGTGCGTCGACGGTGGCGCCTCCCTGCACACCTCCCACCGCCAGCTAAAACAGTGGGTGCGTGAGGTGAATGCAGCGGAGCCGCCCGTGGAGTCGCGCAGGCTCCTCAAATGGTCCAGCACGCCCATCGTTTTCGACCTTGAGGATCACCCTGACCGCACCACGGCGGTCGGGTGCTTGCCGATGCTGGTTTCTCCCACCATCCGCAACCTCAAGGTCACCAAAATGTTGGTTGACGGCGGGGCCGGGCTGAACTTGATCTCCTCCGCTGTGATCAAGAAACTCCAAATTCAAGACGGCGAGCTCGAAGAGACCGGTTCATTCCAAGGAATCAACCCGGGAAGGAGCAAGCCCAAGGGAAAGATCACTCTGCCGGTGACCTTTGGCGGGGAGCTCAACTTCAGGACTGAGCGCATCACCTTTGACGTCGCTGATATTCCATTGCCCTACTATGGAATACTCGGCCGTCCCGCCCTCGCCAAGTTCATGGCAGCTTCCCACTATGCCTACAACATGCTGAAGATGCCGGGGCCGATAAGCGTCATCACTGTCCACAGCGACAAGAAGGATGCGCTTATCTGCGCCGACAAGATTTACCGGGATGCGGCAGCTGCGGCCGAGAAGGATACTCTTGCCGCTGAAGCTCCCGGGGGGAAGAAGACGAAGACCAAGTCCGGCAAGTGCTCTGGGACCCACTCCGGCAACCGCACCTCTTCGGAGTGCTGCGCTGCCGTCGAGGACGTTCCATCGAGCTCCACCGGCAAGAGCAAGAAAGGAATGGCTGCTCCTCCGGCAACCAAGAAAGTGTCCGCAAAGGAGGATGGCACTGGTGGTACCTTCACCATCAGTGCCACCCTTGACAGCAAATAGGAGAGCGCGCTCGTCGCCTTCCTGCGGGCGAATGTCGATGTGTTTGCTTGGCAACCGTCTGACATCCCCGGTGTTCCCAGGAAGGTGATTGAGCACAAGCTTGCTGTCTGTCCTCATGCGCGGCCCATCAAGCAGAAAGTGAGGAAGCAAGCCGTGGAGCGCCAAGAGTTCATCAATGAGGAGATCAAGAAACTAGAGGCAGCAGGTCTAGTTAGAGGTGTGATCCATCCGACGTGGTTGGCGAACCCAGTCGTCGTGCGCAAAGCCAACGGGAAGTGGAGACTGTGTATAGACTTCACCGATGTCAATAAAGCATGTCCCAAGGATCCCTTCCCTTTGCCGCGCATTGACCAGATCGTTGACTCCACCGCCGGATGTGAGCTACTCTGTTTTCTTGATGCATACTCAGGCTATCATCAGATTTTCATGGCCAAGGAAGACGAAGAGAAGACTGCGTTTATCACTCCATGTGGCACTTATTGCTTTATCCGCATGCCATTTGGACTGAAGAATGCAGGCTCAACCTTTGCAAGGGTAGTGTACACTGCTTTCGAGCCACAGATCCACAGGAATGTAGAAGCTTACATGGATGACATCGTGGTGAAGAGCAAGAGCAAAGAAACCCTGATTCAAGACTTGGAAGAAACGTTTCAGAACCTGCGCAGGATACAGCTCAAGTTGAACCCCGAGAAGTGCGTCTTTGGAGTCCCCTCCGGCAAGCTTCTCGGGTTCTTTGTGTCACAGAGGGGGATTGAAGCCAACCCCGACAAGATCAAAGCCATCGAGCAGATAGAGGCCCCGAAGCGCGTCAAGGATGTCAGAAGGCTTGCGGGTTGCGTTGCTGCCCTCAGTAGGTTCATTTCAAAATCCGCAGAACGCGCCCTACCTTTCTTCAAAATCTTGAAGAAGGCAGGTCCCATGAAGTGGACTCCGGAAGCGGAGGCAGCGTTGCAGGATTTGAAACGGTACCTGTCCTCCACTCCTACACTTGTCGCACCTAGACCACAGGAAAAGTTGTTGCTATACTTAGCGGCAACCAACCAGGTGGTTAGTGCTGCGTTAGTGGCGGAGAGGGAGTCCGACGAGGAGTCAGCATCACCGGCAAGCGAATCTAGCGACAAGCAGGGGGCTGTCCCGACGAGCTCTGGCCCCGACAAGGAAGACTCTGCGCAGGAACAAGGAGAGGTGCGGAAGAAGATGGTGCAGCGCCCAGTGTATTTTGTAAGTTCCCTTCTCCAGGGAGCTAGATCAAGGTACTCTGGTGTGCAAAAATTGCTTTTCGGCCTCCTCATGGCCTCGAGGAAGCTGCGCCACTACTTCCAAGCCCATGAGATAACAGTGGTCACTCGCTTTCCGTTGAAGAGGATATTTCACAATCCAGAGGCAACAGGCAGGATCGTCGAGTGGGCACTGGAGCTGTCAAGCTTTGGACTCAAGTTTGAAAGTACTTCAACCATACAGAGCCGAGCTTTGGCAGAATTCATTGCCGAATGGACCCCAACACCAGAAGATGAAGTTCAAGAAACAAGCGCACCCGTGCAAGAAGCGACAAGTGAATGGGTAATGTATTTTGATGGTGCCTTCTCGCTGCAAGGCGCCGGTGCCGGCGTGGTACTCATCGCGCCCACCGGAGAGCACCTCAAATATGTTATCCAGATGCACTTTCCCAGGGAGCAAGCGACAAACAACACTGCAGAATATGAAGGCTTGCTTGCCGGCCTCAGGATTGCGGCCGAACTTGGGATCAGAAAGCTGATTGTGCGGGGCGATTCTCAGTTGGTGGTCCGACAAGTTAACAAGAGCTATCAGAGCCCTTTGATGGAAGCTTATGTCGATGAAGTGAGAAAGCTTGAAGAGCACTTTGAAGGTTTGCAGATGGAGCACGTCCCGAGAGCTCAAAATGAGATTGCAGATGGCCTTTCAAAGTGCGCCGCGATGAAGTTACCTGTGGAACCAGGGACCTTTTTGCTCAAGCTGACTCAGCCATCAGTTACACCATCAATTGGGCAGTCCAAGAAGAGAAAGTTGGTCTCCGGCGACTACTTGCCGGCGGATCTTCCTGAACCCGCCGCCAAAGTTCCCAAGATCAACAACAACGCTGAGGAACAGTTTGCTCCTGCGAGCCCTCGGGCTTGTGCAGTTGAAGCAAGTGTTCCCGACAAGCCTCGCCCCGGCGAGCTTGCCGGGGGACCGTCAGCTCCGGCAGGATCAGAGGTCTTTGCCGTAGAAGCCGAGGTTCCCGCAGCGGCCCTCGAGCCTTTAGTCCTTGCCGTCGAGCCTCGGGCTCCAGCATGGGCGCAGCAGATCGTCCGTTTTCTGCAAACTGGAGAACTTCCCGACGACCCTCAAGAGATAGAGAAGATAACCAGGCAGTCAAGTATGTATCAGTTCGTGGATAACGAGCTATACAGAAGAAGACTCAACGGTGTCAGGTTGAAGTGCATCTCCAGAGAAGATGGACAGAAGCTGTTGGCAGAAATACACGGAGGCATATGTGGCCACCACATTGGCGCAAGGGCACTTGCCGGGAAAGCTTTCCGGCAAGGGTTCTTTTGGCAAGAAGCCCTCCAAGATGCAACTGCACTAGTAACCAAGTGTGAAGCGTGCCAGTTCCATGCAAAGCAAATTCATCAGCCAGCTCAAGCTCTCCAAACAATCCCTTTGTCATGGCCCTTCTCGGTCTGGGGGCTCGATATCCTCGGCCCTTTCCCTCGCGCTGTCGGGGGCTTTGAGTACTTGTACGTTGCAATCGACAAGTTCACAAAGTGGCCAGAAGTAGAGCCGGTGAGGAAGGTGACAGCACAGTCAGCAGTCAGGTTCTTCAGGTCGATTGTTTGCCGTTTCGGGATCCCGAACAGGATCATCACCGACAACGGTACGCAATTTACTAGTCGCACCTTCATGCAGTACGTCCAAGACCTTGGCGCCAAGGTCTGTTTCGCTTCTGTTGCTCACCCAAGGAGCAACGGCCAAGCGGAGAGGGCAAATGCTGAAGTGCTGCGCGGACTCAAGACAAGGACCTTTGACAGGCTGCGCAAGTGCGGAAGGAATTGGATAGAGGAGCTCCCGGCGGCTCTTTGGTCAATCAGAACGACACCAAGTCGAGCCACCGGACAGACACCTTTTGCTCTAGTCTATGGAGCAGAGGCAGTTCTCCCCACGGAACTCGTATACGGATCTCCTCGAGTACTCGCTTATGATGAGCTCGAGCAAGAGCAACTGCGGCAAGATGACGCATTGCTCCTTGAGGAGGGACGTCTCCAGGCTGCTGTACGAGCTGCTCGATACCAGCAAGCTTTGCGCCGCTACCACAGCCGCAGAGTCAAGGCCAGGAGTCTCGAGGAAGGCGACCTTGTTCTTCGGCGTGTTCAGTCCGCAAGAATTCCAACAAGTTGACGCCGAAGTGGGAAGGCCCTTATCGAGTGAGACGAGTTACGAGGCCCGGCGCTGTCCGCCTCGAGACCGAAGAAGGCTTACCGGTGAGCAACTCCTGGAACATAGAGCATCTTCGCAAGTTTCACCCCTAAGGCGCGGTTGCCGTGATCCGCTCCGGCAACCACCTTTTGTACAAGCCTTGCCGCTGTTGCATGTAACCCTTTGTACAAAGCCGGGCGCAGACCCCGTGCATCAGTAAAGTTTTCGTGTTTTTCGCATCGATTGCCTTTTGCATGCTTCTCTTTGCCGTTTGCATGTTCTGTTTGGCATTTGATGCAACACTCAGACATACGGTAAGCACTATTACGCCGAAAGGCAATATGCTTGTTTCCCTCTCCCTTTCCTTTTCTCTTAAGCAGAAGAAACATTCCTCGCGCACAAGTTTGCCGGGGGGGAAGGAGATGGAGGAGGAACTAAGTGCTGTTCAAGTAAGAAGAGCCTTACCGGAAGGCAAGCAACATGAGCAAGCAGCATATGAAAGATAAGTTGTTAGAATTTGACCAGTTCAAATTTTAAATTTTTTGGTTATCTTCCTTGAACGATCACACTTTGTATGGAAAACCTGTGCGCGGAGGAACCTACCCGTAGCTTGCCGCATCCTTATCTTGTTTTCGAGCTCACTCAACGATTTAAGTGAGCTGCGACAAGTGTCGCGCCCTTGCCTCGTTTCCGAGTACGCTCAGCAAGCTAAGTGCGTTGCGACTAGCTGCGGCAAAGTTGCTTGCCGGCGAGGACCTTGGCCAGCAGGCCGCTTAGAGTCCAGCACTCAGCGCTCGCGACAAGGGCCCCTTGCCGGCGAGCTCCCCGGGAGCGTAGGGTGAAAAACATACAAAGTCAAAGATTGGAACGAGGAAGATAACATTGCACTGATTGATTGAAGTAAAGCAAATATCTTACAAAGATAACTTGTCGCAATGGACTAATGAGTTCATAACATAATGTGCAGCAATAAAAAGATAAAGATAAATGGAGCCCTAGTCTACGCGGTCGCCTTCCTTCCTGCCAAGCTTTGCCACCTTGGCGATGATGTGGCCGACCTGCTCCTTCAGGGCCTCCGTGTCTGCATCTGCCGGCAGGGTGCGAAGAACGTTCGTGAGGTTGATTCCCGGGTTGCGGTACACGATCTTCGTCAACACCCGCTCCAGAGTTCCCGCGCAGAGCCGGCGCGACTCCTCGGCCAGCTGCGCGGGGATGCGGTTCCGGAGACCTGCAAGAGCCGGAGCGACGCCTCTGAAGAAGAGGCTGAGCTTGGCGCTGTGCGGGAGATCTGGATCCGGTGAGTAGATAAGGTGTTCAACCTTCAGCGCTAGCAGCTCTTGATCAATATTGGACGCAGAAGAAACCAGCTCTTCGGTCCACACTTCGATAGTCTGCCGGAAGAGCTCGGATGCCTTGTTGACGCTCTCCACCAAGGTTCGCTCCTTGCGGAGCTCATCCTTCAACTTGGTCTCCTGGGCCCGGGCAGCATCGAGCGATTCCTTCAGGGTGGTGACCTTCAGCTCCAAGTCCTCAATGGAGTCCTTGGCGGCCTTCAGCTCGTCGCCCCTCTTCGATAAGCTCACCTGAAGCTCTGAGTTTGTGTGAGCATCCTTCTCGCGCTCCAAGATGAGCGCGGCGACCTTCTCGGCGCTCACCTTCATCGCCTTCTCCAGTTGTTCGACCTTGGCGGCGAGCTCTTTCTTGGCGTCCTCCGCGGCAACCGCGGCGGCCTTCGCCTCCTTCAGCTCCCCGCCAAGGGCAGCCTCGCGAGCGGCAAGGTCTTCTTCATGAGAGTCCAGCTCAACCTTCCGCTGCGCGAGCTCTCCCTCTCGCCGGGACATCTCCACCCCGGCGAGACGCTGCTGTTCGTCGGCTTCAGCCTTCTCGAGCACCCACTCTTGGTACTCGCCGGCGAGACGCTCACGCTCCTCCGCCACCTGGCGGAGGGCAGCCTGATTGGCAGCGCTGAGCTCCGCCGCACGCTTCTCCATCTCTGCCGCGGCCTTGGCGGCAAGAGCCTCCCGGGAAGCGAGCTTTGCTTGCCTGGCCCGGTAAAGGGCCAGGAGCTGATGAAGCAATCGCTCCTCCTCGGGCCCCTCACCTCCACCGGGCGCCTGGACGATCTTCAGGCCTGCGGAGGCGAGGACTTCTCCGTCGAACGCCTCGCCTTCCGCAGGAGCTCGCGACGAAGACCCCCACGGCATCTGGATGAAGACGCCATTGGGGGCCTCGAGATAGAACCTCTGCTCCTCGCCGGCGGAGGGACCGGTGGCCGGTGCAGCATCCGATGCTCCCGCCGCCTCCGGGTCGGCGGTGCGGCCACCGTCCCCCTCCCCGGCCGCTGCGTCTGCAGCCGGAGCAGTCTCTTGCGCGGCCGGCTCGGCGGCCTCGGCCGTCTCCTCCACGACTGGAGCGTCGCCGCCGCCGCCCTGCGCGTCCTCCTCCTCGAGGACAATCACCTCCGTCTCCATGGGCGCAGGAGGAGGAAGATCTAGAAAGAAGAAGAAGAGAAAGGAATTCAAGACTCAAGCAAATATCCAAAAAAAGAGACAAGCCAAGAAGACAAGTCACAAAGATTACCTTGGCGGACATCCTCAGCGGCGGGCTCCCTCGCCGGGGAGCTCGGCCTCGTCGGAGTAGTCGCCCTCGCCGGGGAACTTGGCCTTGGCGGGGTGGCCGCCCTTGCCGGGCTGCTCGTCCTTGGCGGGGTACTCTGCCTTGGCGGAGTACCCGCCCTTGACGGAGCACTCTCCCTTGCCGGAGAGTCCTGCCTTGGCGGGGATGGCGGGGCCTGCGGCTCCTCAGCTGTGACCTCCGGGCGCTCTTCCCGCTGGGGCTCCTCCTCTGCACAGAACAAGACAAGAGATGTCAATACGTGAAGACAAAATCAAAGCCCCAGGCGTACCCCGACAAGCAAAAAGAGAACCCCAGACTTACGCTGGGGGCTGCGCTGCGGGCTGCGCTGGGGGCTGCTCATCGGAGCAGTGCTCGAGTCCGGCAGGCTCGGCTCCGGCACACCCTCTGTTGCCGCTGCCGCTGAGCCTTCCGCGACCTCGGCCTCGGGCGCCTTGGCCTTCTTCGCTGCGCGGTGGGCCAGGGTCCTGAAATCAAAACAGTAAACAGAGTCAGCATCAACAGAAGTTCAAGACAAAAATCAAGAAGATGTAGAATCTCGGATCCTTACTCCTGGTCCTCCTCGTCGTCCTCGCTCAGGGCGGAGAAGTCATACTCCACCGTGGGCGCGTCGACGCGAGGAGCGGGAGGTGAAGACTCCTTCGCGCGCTTGGTGTTCACCTGGGCTGGGGGCTGCGAAGACCCAGCCCCTGTGGCCGCCGGCGCCCGAGGAACGGGCGGAGCCGTCGCTCCGCTCCGAGAAGACCCCTGCCGGCTCGCTGCCGGCCTGCGGGGCGCCTCCGTCGTGGTCCGCGCACGGGCCGCCTCCGCTGCGGCTGGTGCGCCGGACGGCCTTGGCGCGGCTTGACTCCCCCGTGGAGCCGCCCGCCGAGGTGGCTGTTGCCGGGGCGCCTGCGCTCTCTCCCCCGTCGCCGCCTTGCGGAGGCGCTTTGCCGGGGACTGCTTCGGGCTTGCCGGGGGCGGGGAGCTCTCCGACGAGGAGAGGTCGTCGGCGTATAACTCCGTGGAGCCGCCGGAGTCTTCGGCCTCCTCCTCCTCCTCCTCCTCTGCCCCGGCCGGCTCGCTGGGCCCAGCGTCCAGCACTGCGGCCCTCTTTCCCTTGGCGCCTCCGCCCCTCGCGGCGCCTCTGCTCCCTCCGGCGGTGCCCTCCATTGCCGCAGCCTCCGTCGCGATCCCATGGATCCCGGAGTGCCTCAACGAGGGAACCCCGGCGAGCGCGTCGGGTGGGAGGTTCAACAACCGGCGGATCTCCGCCTCCTCCGCTTGGGTGGACGCCTCCTCGGCCTCCGCCTCCTCCGGCGAGAACCCGAAGACTCCTGCCGCCGCGGCTGCGGCGGCCTCCTCAGCCCGAGAAGCTATATAGGCGATTTCCTGGTCGGTGGTGTCCCGCGTGTGCAGCTTGAGGTCCTCCTTGTTACTCGCCACCTCGGCGAGGTTGTCGTAGAAGTTGAGGACGTCGATGGGCTTCGGGGCGATCCACGAGCGGTCCAAGCCATGCGAGTCGCACATCGGCATCATGGCAAGGATCCGGTCCCTCGCGGCGTTGTTGCAGAGCGGCACCACTTCCCGGGGAGTCCTGAACCACTCGGGGTGCGTCGGGTCATACTTGAAGAGTTCCCGTACCATTCCGCGCAGCTCCAGAGTGGTGAAGTTGAAATTGAGCCCGGGGCGCAGCCTCATGATGTCTGCCGGGCCGCCGTACTCCCAGGCCGGCCTCTTCCGGTCCTGGAGAGGGGCGATGCGCCGGCGGAGGAAATCTGCGCCCACCTCGGCAACCGACAACCGGGCCATCCGAAGACGGAGAATCCGGACGAGGGCGATGTCGAGCTTGACGTCGTCGGAGTCTAGATCACTCCAATCCCTGCCGCGCACAATGGGCGTCGTGCGCGGCGCAGTGAAGGCTTGCGGCTGGTCTTCTACAATCCAGCACCACTCCGCTCGCCATTCTTCCCACTTGCCGCGGAGCTCCCCCGGCAAGTACGCCCCTTTCTTATTGAGACGGAAGACCCAAGAAATTCCTCCGGAGAGGGGGGCATCGGCCTCGGCTCTAGGAGTGAAAAAGTGTCTAAAGAGGGCTACGTTGGGGTGGACTCCTATGAAGTTTTCGCACATATGTGCGAAAACAGCCATGGTGAGAATGGCGTTGGGGGTGAAATCAAGCAGATGGAAGCCGTATGTGTTCATGATATCACAGAAGAAGTTTGAAAAAGGAGGACAGAGACCACAATGGAAAAAGGCAGCAAAGAAGTGATACCCGCCGGGATAGTTGTCCTTGGCGACGGCCGGGTATGCTCGCGTGCGGGGATGCGCATCGGTTCCTTTGGACCAGAACAAGTAGTACTTGTTCCAGAGCTCCTGCACGCCGAGCTTCGGCGGGAAGACGACGTGCCGCTTCCGGTAAGCGATGAGCTTGGCCGCTTGCTCGGACTTCTCCTTCTTGGATTTCTCCGCCTTCGCCTTGTCGGTCTTTGGGGCCATGGCGGGCGCAGCGGAAGGAAGGGGACGAAGAGCTTGGCGGCGGCGGAGCTGTGGAGGCGGAGCGCAAGAAGGAATCTTTTGCAGGTGGAAGACGACGTAATGAGAGCACAGGGAGGGGAACCGCGCCCGCTACCTCTGCTTTTATGGGGGAGTGGGGGGCGTTTCGCCCTTTCCATTAAGAGATCGTGGGCACGTCCCATCCCACGGCGCCGCAATCGACGCGTGCCGTTACCGTGGGGTGCGGTGGATATGGAAGTGGATTCGGCGCGCCGCGGGCCGCGGGTGCCCGTGCACTGTTTTGGGCCTGGCCCAACAGCGCTCGGCACCGTGTGTGGCCCAGGCCCGGGGGCTCCTGTCGGTGTACTAAGGTAGGGGTGCCTCAGTACCCCAACTTGTGCACGGGCAGTTGCAGCTTCCCGCGGCAAGGTTTACTGCGTGCTCGCCGGAGACCTTCCTGCTCCCTATTTAACCATTCAAAAACAAAGTATACAAGACATAAGACCGAGACCCCGGCAAGAGGAGCTTGCCGGGAAGGCCGTACCAGGCTCAAGACTGTTCCACTAACACAAGACCCTGGCAAGAGGAGCTTGCCAGGAAGACTAGAAGACATCGCCTCGGCGCTATGCGCGCCCCGGCAAGGGGCCCGGGGAGCGACAAGTTCCCGGGCCCGGCAAGATCAAGGCCCCGGCAAGGTGCTTGCCGGGAAGGCTGCGCTGTGTGCCCGTGCTCCAGCTCATCGGCCCACGCGTCGCCCTGGGGCCTATCCAGGGACGCGTGGCGGATGGCTGTGCAGCCTGGGGTACACGGTGGCACTCCACGGCGATAAATCCGTCGCCGTGGCGGACGGAGACGCTAAGGCGGGAGCTTTTGGGGTCGACGGCGACGGGCATTAAATGCCCTTGTCCCCCACTGTTAAAGTAGGTATAGACCACTGTCTGTACTGTAGCTCCACTGTTCCCGCACTGTTACAACTACCACCTCTTTTACATTTTTACCCCTTTCTCCTACGTTGACACCTGTCGGTGACCCCTTGCACTATAAAAGGAGGCCCATGCACAACGTGGAGGGGGTTCGAAACCTAGACTACTCTCACGCACGGTGTAGCTGCTTCTTCAAGCTCCCGAGCGCTCAACTCAATACACAACCAAGCAGGAGTAGGGTTTTACGCATCCGTGCCGCCCGAACCTGGGTAAAACTGCCCGCGTGTCTGCTTCGATCCGCTCTTTGTGCTCCCTCCGCCCTCGTACCGCACAGACAAGGGGCTCCGGTCCCATAGGTGTTCGTGGCGGACAGTTTCCCCCGACAGGTCCGACGCGCTGTTACTGGATCAAAATCAAAATCAATTTATCTTTCAGTTAAGAAAGAGACCCCACATTAACTAGTCTCCCTTGTATTCTAGGTCATATTTGACCATGATTTTCGCAAATAAAATATATGTTATACGTTGCAAAAATAATATAATTTGGAAGTACATTCAGATACGAACCAAATGATGCAATTTTTTATGACATGCATTCACATTTGCTTATCAAATACAGTACGTGGCCAAACTTTGACCTCAAAATATGCAAAACAATAAAATACTTCCAAGTCCAGCGCTGCTCCTCTCCTCTTAAACCGCCGCCGCTCCTATCATGTTCCAATCCAAAACCAGTGCCGCTCCTCTCCTATTCCATTTCAAAACCACCACTGCTCCTCTCCCGTTCTAATCCAAAACCAGCGCCGCTCCTCTACTCTTCCTTTCAAAAACCACCATCGGCGAGTGAAGGTGTTGTGGAGAAGTAGATCGATGGACGAGTACAACCGATATGTGAGGATCGTAGACGGCGACCCTGTGAAGCTAGCCAGGATGTTGGAGATACAGTCTTGGTTTGACAACCCGGAGCAATTAGCGGCAACGGCGAAAGCGATGGCCAAATATCTGGAAAAGGGCAAAAAGGAGGCGATACATCAGGAAGGACTCATGCTTTAGTACATAGAGTTGCTCCTCTGGGCCATGGAGCAGACATATTCAACGAATCCAAACGTGAGGCAGCGGTGCTGGGACTATCGATCCAAGATTGAGCATCCACCAGAGATTGAAGGATCGAGCATCTACATGGTGCCGTTTGTGAGGGTGCCGTGGCAGAGCGAGCCGGTAGAGTCTTCCTCGACCGTAACCAACTGCATGAGGAGAAAAGCAATTGGCGCGACGACGCTTCCCTGCCATCCTCTCCCTCGCCGTTGACCTCGTTTCACGTGGCCGCTATCTGCCGCCGAGGAATAGGAGGGGACTGCCCCCTCCAGAGTCTCTGGAGGAGCTTAGGGTTGTCAGTATTTGCAAGTTGTGAATTGTGTTTTGTGGTGTGTACATTGAGAGTACTTTTAGATATGAATGTCAGATTTGCAGTATTGAGCATATGAAGTATTTTATGAAATCTAGAGATCTATTTTAGCACTTCAAAAATATAGTTTCATATAAAAGTGCAGACAATGTAATTCTCAGAGAAGAAACTGTCAGTTTCAGTTTCAGAGGGCAAATCATTTATATTAACACGCCCTTTTTGAACATGCCCACACAATGTTGAGTGCGAAAAACAGAGAAAATGTGGGACGAAGTTTTGCCAAGTGTCAGAGGTGGTGTGCGTAGATGACAATGGGGACCCACATGTTAGTAATGGTAGAGGCAAAAATTTCAGAGGGCAGAGCATTTATATTAACACGCCCTTTTCGAACAGGAATGACATTATGTTGGAAGTTTTATTCATGGTAGAAAATGGAACTACCAGCCAGTTAACATCATGCTAATCAACATTCATGCATAGCCCATCTTCATATGATGCATAGTCAAAAGGATATGCTATTTTCAAAATGCCCACACAATGTTGAGTGCGAAAAACTGAGAAAATGAGGGATGAAGTTTTGCCAAGTGTTGGAAGTGGTGTGCGTAGATGACAATGCGGACCCACATGTCAATAATGGCAGAGGAAAATTTTTGGCTACATTTTCCCTGCATCAGGTGGAGTCGAACCTGGGCGGAGCAAGGGTTGGGGAGTTGAACCAGGCCACTGGGCTACTTCAGAACTTTACGTATAAGTTTGGCACAACTTCTACCACTATTGTAGCATGTCTTCTCTAGCTCTGGTGCGTTCTCGTCTGGGGCCTAGATGTCATTCGTCGTCTTTGTGCGCTCGCTGCGGCGCTGCTGTCTGCCATTGTGAACATGCTCAACAAACGAGAGGAATCTGGAGAGGACCGTACATGGAGAGGCGGACAATTTGGACCCACGAGGCCCATGGCCGTATGCTAGTAAGTGCCTCATTGAAAAAATACTTCCTCTTAATGTTATACTGACGTTGGGGCCCACGGGTTTGTCAACGTAGTTACTCCTACTAAAGAGATAAAGTTACAATGAAGCCAGTTATTAGGGAGCTAGCAGGGAGTATCATTCATTATCAGTGGGCCAGCAAGTATCAGCTGCTTTTTTAGAAATGTATCAGCTAGGTTGTGGGCTGATTAGTCTAGGATTTTTTAACATGCGCAACCCACGACAGGCCGGTTTTTATTTTTTAGGGCCATCATGTATCGACCGGCCTATGGGCCTCCCGTCCTAGGTTTCATTTTTTCTTAAAGATCCGCAGCCCAACTTATGTATTTTTTTAAAGGAGAAAACGCGAAGGTTTGTCCTATTTTTCAATTTAAGAATTGGAATGCCAGGTCCAACTTATGTTCCCCTTTTTACTATATTATATATATTTCTACAATTTTATATATTATTTTTATTACCGTCATATATTTAATAGATACTTACATACATAATAAAAAAATATCCCATGTCTTATTAACTTATAAAATTACTTTTTTAACATTAAAATCCTTTTGTTTTTTCACTTTAAGGCAACAAAAATGATGGTCATTGTGTACCAAATCTTGGTAAGATTTGAGGACCAATGTAATAATAAAGCGCCTATTATTAAATATATTTATAAGAAAATGATCAGCCATTTGTTATTTTTTGATAAAATTGTTGCGCCCAACCCAACAATATAATGAGAACCAGCCTAGCAAAATTATGTATTTTGAGAAAGTGCAAATGGGATGTAATTTTTTAGAAAAAATTAAATGGGCGACATGGACCTTACATTATGTGTTCACCTAGCCCAGCAAATTCATGTATTCAGGAAAGTGCAAATGGGCTGTAGTTTTTTAGAAATAATATAAATGGGCGCATGGACACTACATTATTTGTTCACCCTGCCCAGCAAATTGACTGTAAGTTCTATAAAAATGGATTGAATATGTGCAACACTTTTGGAGGCTCAAATATGGGCCACTAGGTCGAAGACAATGCAAGGTGTTGTCAAGTTAGTTAACAAATGGTTCTGACATCCTTAGCCGTTGGATTTACATTCAACGGCCGGCATCCATCTTCAGTCTCTCGTCTTCTTCCTCCAGCACTGCTGGGACCACCTCCTCTCGCTTCCGGCTGCTAGCAGCTCTGCTTAGAAAGCTTCGTTGCGAAGCTATACCCCACTGTCGGCAGGGCCAACCCTTCCACACCTCCTCTTATTATCCACTGACTGCAGAACCACGCCGCACTAGAACCAGTTAACCCTCGTACACCTCTGCGTCTACGACTCCACTCCCGCGTATTCCTATCTCCGGCTCGTTGCCGTTCGGGGCCTCGCCGTCGTCCGCCGCCTTGGTGCGCTCAGCGCGGCGTGGTCAACATGGTCAATAAACCAGAGTTATAGGAAGAAGATTGTACTCGGAGAGGCTGACAGTAGGGACGCACCAGTTCCATGGATGCACGCATGCAACCGCCTCCTTATTATGCGATCCCCTGAAATCTAGGACCCACCACCTATATCTTCGCACGGAAGGAAGTGCCTCCTTATTCCTACCCCTGACACCTGGGACCCACCAGCAACATCTTCGCAAGCGGAAGTGCCTCCTTATTACAAAAAAAATGATTCCACCCCGAGAGCTGGGACCCACCAGCTATATCTTCGCACGCAAGGAAGTGCCTCGTTGTCCTCCTTGACAGCTGGGACCCACCCGGTGGACGCGTACGTAGCATTATCTAACTGGTTGCGAAGGTGTACGAACATAGCGGTCGATTGGTCTCTCTGCAGCGATGAACCATGGCCGAGTAAGAAGCGACACATGTCGTCCGTATAGTCCCTTCAAAACTGTGTACACGTACATACAACCACATGTAAAAAATATGGCTATGTATGTACATACGGGCGGAGTCTCGAACGCGTACTCGCGCATACGTACGGCCAGGGCTGGTCTACATGGAGAGGTAGCGGATGGCAGCAATAGTGTTGTGTTCATCGGCAGCCAACCGGCAGGGTCGCGGAGAAACATCATCGTGTTCATCCGGAGGCAACCGACTTGGATGGAACAACCGAAACCTGGTGTGGCGTACCGCAAAATGGAGGGAAGAGCCTTTTGCTAGAGCGCGTACGGCCGAAATGGGGTCATTTTCATCGGGAAGGTTGTGATGTACCGCAAAACGGAGGAAACATCCTTCTGCTCGACCGGCTATGGTTAAAACGGGATCCCATTCATCCGGGGGGGTCTGGCGTACGGCAAAACAGAGGAAACAGGCTTGAGTTGGAGCCTACGGTCGAAACGGGGGTCGTGTTCATCTGGAGGGGTGTGGTGTACCACAACACGGGACTCCACGGGCTACTATTCACCCATCATCGACTTCCTCCAGCCTCCACCTGTACTGTTCATCCATCGCATCTTCCTCTGCCTCCACCAGCTACTACTCATCCAGCCCTCCACGGGGTCCTGTTCATCCTACCAGCCCTCCACCGGCTACTATTCAACAAGCCCTCCACGGGGTCCTGTTCATCCACCCCCAATGCATTGGCTATGGTGGCCTCGTCTCGAGGTCCTGTTCATCCAGCGGCAACCGCAATGTCCAACCCCCATAGGGTCCTATTCATACAACCCCCATTGGGTCCTAATCATACAACCCCCACGGGGTCTTGTTCATCCAACCCCCACCGCGAACTGTTCATCCAACCCCAACCACGTATGTCTCGATTCATTAAACCAACCCCACGTTCACTGTTCATCAAGAGGCACCAGGTTCGATCGGCTTCAGTAAGCAGCATCAGCAACCGCTCGGGTTCAGTTAGCAGCGGTAGCAAAGGAATCGCTCGGGTTCAGGTAGCAGCCAAGGGATAGATCGCTCGGGTTCAGTAACGTAGCTAGTGCAATTGCTCGGGTTCAGTAAGCGAACGCCTCACTCGGGTTCAGTTAGAGCCCAACGCCTCGCAAATACACGCGACATGTACGAGAGAAACGCACAAACCTTTGTGCATCACTCCGCCCCGACCACCCACCGTAACCGGGAACTCCTCGAAATTTTCCTCGCCCTCACTTATACCATGATTTTTTCCGTCATGGACGACCCAAAGAATGTCATGCAGGTGCGTCTCCGGCCCACCAGGACGAAAAGGCCATTTTATGTCATGATTTTTTGTCATAGAAGTAGGAGCCCAAAAAATCTATGATGATACAGGTTTTTGTCACAATTATCGTCATAGAAGTGTCATAAGCATGACAAAAAAAATTCGTTCGGCCCGAAATATCACGGATGTGTCTTTTTTTCTAGTGCAACCCATTGAATTTTTGTGTTTTCTTATTTTTCTTTTGTTTTTGAATAAATATACCATTATGCTTCTATTATGATAGTGTTCCTGTGTTTAAATTGGTTTGTGCCAAGTAAGACCTTTGGGATGATTTGAAAGATTGTTGATTTGATTCTATGAGAAAAGAGAAACTTTTGCGTCCAGTAGCAGAATTTCTAAATTTACATGCAATTGATATACAAGTTTCCCACGTTTTCCTAATGTTTCAGAATTTTTAGAGTTATAGAAGTATTACTATAAATTGCGCTTTACAGACTGTTCTGTTTTTGATAGATTCTGTTTTCATTGTGTTTGATGATTGTTTTGATGAATCTATGGACTATATCAGGGGGGTATAAGCCATGGTGAAGTTAGAATACAGTGTATATAAGATAGATATAAAATCGGAATGAGTTTATAATAGTACCTTAAAGTAAAGATTGGTTTTATTATACTAGCGAGTCTCACGAATTTTCTGTTGAGTTTTGTGTTGTGAAGTTTTCAAGTTTTGGGTGAATTTTTGATTGGCTAAGGTATATGGAGTAGCAAGAGCCTAAGCCCGAGGATGCCCAAGGCACCCCAAGGTAATATTCAAGGATGACCAAATGTCTAAGCTTGGGGATGCCCCAGAAGATGGCATCCCCTCTTTGTCTACAATCCATCGATAAATTACTAGAGGCTATATTTTTATTCACTACATGATATGTGTTTTGCTTGGAGCATCATGTATTATACTAGTATTTTTATTATTTTCCTTTTAGTTTTCCACAATCATCCTTGATGTACACAACTTTTGAGAGGGACGCACATTTATCGTGAATTTATTAGAATACTCTTTGAGCTTCACTTATATCTTTTGAGCTAGGCGGTTGCTCTAGTGCTTCACTTATATATTTTAGAGCATGGCTGTGGTTATATTTTTAAGAAATTCATGAACTCTCATGCTTCACTTATATCATTTTGAGAGTCTTATAAATAGTATGGCAATTTTCTTGGGTTATGAATTTAGTCCTAATATGATGGGTATTCAAGAGGGATATAATAAAAACTTTCATGAAGATCATTAAACATATGAGAAGTTTGATTCCTCGCAATAGTTTTTGAGATATAAAGATGGTGATATTAGAGTCATATTAGTAGTAAATTGTGGATTAGTAAGAATACTTGTGTTAAGGTTTGTGATTCCATAGCATGCACGTACGGTCATCCTGCTATGTCATGAAGTTGGAGCACAATTTGTCCTTGATTGTCTTCCTTTGCGTGAAAGTCGGGCTCGTGTGATGGTTAACTCCTACCAACCTACCCCCCTAGGATCATTCGTAGTAGTACTTTGCTTCGAGGTCTAATATACTTTTTGCAATAAGTATGTGAGTTATGTATGACTAATGTTGAGTCCATGGATTATACGCACTCTCACCCTTCCACCTTTGCTAGCCACTCTAGTGCCGCACAACTTTCACTGGTGCATTAAACCATCCTTATACCCTTCCTTAAAAATGCCACCATACCTACTTATTATTGCATTTCCATAGCCATTCTGATATATATTGTCATGCAACTTCCACAGTTCCATTATTATGAGTTGTTACATCAAGTTGTAATTTTTGAGTTGTAAGTAATAAAAGTGTGATGATCATCATTATTAGAGCATTGTACCATGTGAGGTATAAAAAATAGGCCCAATGAGCCCAGGTATAAAAGAGGCCAAAGTGCCCAACAAAAAAATTAGAGAAAAAGAGAGAAGGGATAATGTTACTATCCTTTTCCACACTTGTGCTTTGAAGTAGCGCCATGTTCTTCATGATGGAGAGTCTCCTATTTTGTCACTTTCATATGCTACTAGTAGGAATTTTTCATTATAGAACTTTGCTTGTATATTCCAGTGATGGGCTTCCTCAAATGCCCGAGGTCTTCATGAGCAAGCAAGTTGGATGCACACCCACTTAGTTTTATTTTGAGCTTTCATACACTTATAGCTCTAGTCCATTCGTTGCATGGCAATTCCTACTCACTCACATTGATATCAATTGATGGGCATATCCATAGTCCATTAATTTGGCTGGTTGATGTGAGACTTTCTCCCTTCTTTTTGTCTACTACCACCTTCTATTCCACTTATAGTCATATATCCATGGCTCACACTCATGTATTGCGTGAAGAGTTGAAAAATCTGAAGCGCGTTAAAATTTATGGACGAATTGCTTGGCTAACACCGGGGTTGTACATGATTTATACTTTGGGTTGATAAATGGGAGCATAATAAGGCTATACCATTTCATAGAGATAACATTCTTTAGACGTGATATTTTGAAAAGACATGATTGGTTTTTAGTATGCTTGAAGTATTATTGTTTTATGTCAATATTAAACTTCTGTTTTGAGTCGTATGGATCTGAATATTCATGCCACATAAAGAAAGATTACATGATAAACATGTTAGTCTATCATTTACCTACTCGAGGATGAGCATGAATTAAGATTGGGGATGCTCGATATGTCTCCAATGTATCCATAATTTTTTATTGTTCCATGCTATTATATTATCAATCTTGGATGTTTTATATGCATTATTATGCTATTTAATATCATTATTCGTACTAACCTATCTATAACTTGTCGAAGGCACGTGCTTTGCACGTGGGCATTATTAATTAAATATCTCAAGATTTACAAGAAACAATTGAATACAAACTGAGCACTTTCTAAATCAATTGTTTTACCTTTGCAACCTCGTGCCGAGTTACAACGTCCTAACAAATTCCCACTTTCTTAAATTGCCGAAAATATGTCATATAATTTGGGTTGTTAGTTACTTTACAAAATTTATAATGTTCAGATATATATCCACTTTCTTAAATTGCTAAAAATATCTCACATAGTTTTGGTTAGTAGTTTTACAAACCTGCAGACATGCTGTCAATATTCACAAAGTGGTAGTTCACATCATGGGGTCATATTATGTTTATAAAATGGTCACCACTTCCCCGGAAAAACAAAAGAGAAAGAAAATGATCACGTCCATGCATTTTACTCCCTCCATTCCTAAATATAAGCCTTTTAAGTCCTTCGTTTCGAAAAAATAAGTCTTTTGAGAGATCACAGTATAGACTACGCACAAAGCAAAATGAGTGAACATATACTCTAAAAGGGGTCTCTATACATCTGAATGTAGTCTCTATAGTGGAATCTCTTCAAAACACTTATATTTAGCGACGGGGGGAGTATATGTCTTTTTAGTGATTCCACGATGGACTATATCAATATATACGGAGCAAAATAAGTGAATCTACAATCTAAAATGCATCTATATGCATCTGTATGTGATACTTAGTGGAATCTCTGCAAAGACTTACATTTAGAAACGGAACGGTGGTAGTACATCAGTTGGACGTAGATGGAATGCAACCTGGCAAGAATTATTAAAGGTCGCATATCCAGAAACAATTGCCAAAAAATTTATGTATGTTCACATATACATGTATATGCATGGTAGCATATTTTTACGTGTGTGAACCATGAAATATCTTGCCTCTCTCTTGCTTTTTTTTAGAAAAATATTGCCTTCTGCCTTCCTATCTCATCTTTTTTTGCATGATAAGAAATACGACTTTTGGCTCTTACTCAGTCATACGGGCCATGAAGCCTGACATTGGGCCAGCTATAGCCACTTCATCCAGTTTAAAAAATGCTAACACCATGTTCTCGAAATAAAGTCGCTAACACCAGGCCACATCACGTTGCTCGCAAAAAGAAAAAGAAAGAACATGTCACATCACGCTTCCTCTTATATTGAGCAGAGCACCTAATTGCAGCCACAGTGCCACACCCTTTCACATCAATCAGATCCCATCCCAGCAACTGACCCTGATAACCCACAAGTGTAGGGGATCAGTTGTAGCCTCTTTCAATAAGTAAGAGTGTCGAACCCAATGAGGAGCTAAAGGTAGAACAAATATTCCCTCAAGTTCTATTGACCACCGATACAACTCTACGCACGCTTGACGTTTACTTTACCTAGAACAAGTATGAAACTAGAAGTACTTTGTGCTTTTTGTAGGATAGGTTTGCAAGAATATAAAGAGCACGTAAATAAAACTAGGGGCTGTTAAGATAAAGAAGCAACTAAATTAGTTTTAGCAGAGAGCTTTTTGCCACGATAAAGTTATTTGTCCCTAGGCAATTGATAACTAGACCGGTAATCACTATTGCAATTTTATTTGAGGGAGATGCATAAGCTAACATACTTTCTCTTCTTGGATCATATGCACTTACGATTGGAACTCTAGCAAGCATCGCAACTACGAGAGATCATTAAGGCAAAACCCTATCATAGAATTAAAGTATCAAGTCCTCTTTATTCCCATACGCAAACAACCTACTTACTGGGGTCTGTGCTTCTGTCACTCATGCCACCCACCATAAGCAAATCATGAACATATTGCAAACCTTACAGCGGGGATACCTCAAGCTTGCGCGAGATGGAGAGCACCATAGGACAACACCAATAATAAAACATGCAACTCAAACCAATCATGATCATCAATTAACCCATAGGACAAAACGGATCTACTCAAACATCATAGGATAGCCATACATCATTGGGAAATAATATATAGCGTTGAGCACCATGTTTAAGTAGATATTACAACGGGTAGAAGAGGGGTTACACCGCTGCATAATGGGGGGAAGAGTTGGTGATGACGGCGGTGAAGTTGTTGGTGTAGATTGCGGTGACGATGATGGCCCCAGCGAATCTCCGGTGCCACCGGAAGCGAGGGGGGGAGAGCCCCCCTCCTCCTTCTTATTCCTTGACCTTCTCCCTAGATGGGAAAAGGGTTCCCCTCTGGTCCATGGTCTCCATGGCGTGGGAGGGGCGAGAGCCCCTTCGAGATTGGATTTGTCTCTCCGTCTTTCTTTGTTTCTGCGTTTCCAAATTATGTCCCTTCACCGTTTCATAAATTACCGGAGATCCGTAACTCCGATTGGGATGAATATTGGACACAGTTATATCCGGATATTAGCTTTCTTGAGGCGAAAGAAGGGCATCATCCACCTTAAAGATTGGCCACGAGGGTCCAGGGCGCGCCTGCGCCCCTGGGCGCGCCCCTCACCCTCGTGGGCCACTCAGGCATCGTCTCACGTTGGTTCTGCTTCCAAAAATTCACATATATTCCAAAAAAATCTCAGTCCATTTTTATCCCGTTTGGACTCCGTTTGATATGGATATTCTGCGAAACAAAAAACATGCAACAAACAGGAACTTGCACTGGGCACTGGATCAATATGTTAGTCCAAAAAAATAGTATAAAAAATTGCCAAAAGTATATGAAAGTTGTAGAACATTGGCACGGAACAATCAAAAATTATAGATACAACGGAGACGCATCAACATCCCCAAGCTTAATTCCTGCTCGTCCTCGAGTAGTAAATGATAAAAAAAATATAATTTTTGATGTGGAATGCTACCTAGCATAATCTTGATCACACAATCTAATAATGGCATGAATATTAAGACACGAGTGATTCAAAGCAATAGTCTATCATTTGACATTAAGACAATAATACTTCAAGCATACTGATAAAGCAATCATGTCTTTTCAAAATAACATGGCCAAAGAAAGTTATCCCTACAAAATCATATGGTCTGGCTGTGCTCCATCTTCACCACACAAAGTATTTAAATCATGCACAACCCCGGTTTTAGCCAAGGAATTGTTTCATACTTTAGTATTCTCAAACTTTTTCTACTTTCACGCAATACATGAGCGTGAGCCATGGACATAGCACTATGGGTGGAATAGAAGGTGATGATAGACAAAAGGAGGGAGAAAGTCTCACATCATCTAGGCAAATCAATGGACTATGGAGATGTCCATCAATCGATATCAATGTGAGTGAGTAGGGATTACCATGTAACTGATGCACTAGAGCTATAAGTGTATGAAAGCTCAAAAAGAAAACTAGTGGGTGTGCATCAACTTGCTTGCTCATGAAGATCTGGGGCATTTGAGGAAGCCCGTCGTTGGAATATACAAGCCAAGTTCTATAATGAAAATTCCCATTAGTATATGAAAGTGACAACATAGGAGACTCTCTATCATAGAGAACATGGTGCTATGATGAAGCACAAGTGTGGTAAAATGATATTAACATTGTCCCTTCTCTCTTTTTCTCTCATTTTTTGGAGGTTTTTTTTAGCCCCCCTCTTTTTTGGGCCATCTCATTTTTTGGCCTTTCTCTCTTTTTTTGTTTTTTTCCTCACACGGGACAATGCTCTAATAATGAAGATCATCACACTTTTATTTAATTACAACTCAAAGATTACAACTCGAAGCTAGAACAAAATATGACTCTATGTGAACCCGGGATGTGCAATGATCTAGCGTAGCAATGACATCAAAAAACTGACAAGCCATGGAAACATCATGCTAGCTATCTTACGATCATGCAAGGCAATATGCCAATGATGGTGCGTGTCATAATAAACGGAATGGTGGAGTTACATGGCAATATATCTCGGAATGGCTATGGAAATGCCATGATAGGTAGGTATGGTGGCTGTTTTGAGGAAGGTATATGGTGGGTGTATGGTCCCGGCGAAAGTTGCGCGGTACAAGAGAGGCTAGCAATGGTGGAAGGGTGAGAGTGCGTATAATCCATAGACTCAACATTAGTCAGAAATAACTCACATACTTATTGCAAAAATTTATTAGCCATCGAAACAAAGTACTACACGCATGCTCCTAGGGGAAGGGTTGGTAGGAGTTAACCATCGCGCGATCCCGACCTCCACACAAAGGATGACAATCAAAAAATAAATCATGCTCCGACTTCATCACATAACGGTTCACAATACGTGCATGCTTCGGGAATCACAAACCTCAACACAAGTATTTCTATAGTCCACAACTACTCACTAGCATGGCTCTAATATCACAATCTTTATATCGCAAAACTATTTTAAGGAATCAAACATATCATATTCAGCGATCTACAAGTTTATGTAGGATTTTATGACTAACCATGTGATTGACCAATTCCTGTCAACTCTCTAAATAGATATAAGTGAAGCAAGAGAGTTTAAATTCTTTCTACAAAATATATGCCCACTCTCTACCAAGTATAAGTGAAGCAAAAGAGCATTCTACAAATGGCGGTTTTCTATGTGAAGAGAAATAGGCAATCCAAACTTCAAATGATATAAGTGAAGCACATGAAGCATTCTATAAATCAACCAAGGACTATCTCATACCATGATGGTGCATTTATTAAAAGGAAAAATAAAAAGCAGACGACGCTCCAAGAGTTTACGCATAACATGTGAACGAAACGAATACGAAAACATACCGATACTTGTTGAAGAAAGATGGGATGCCTTCCGGGGCATCCCCAAGCTTAGACACTTGAGTCTCCTTGAATATTTACTTGGGGTGCCTCGGGCATCCCCAAGCTTGAGCTCTTGCCTCTCCTCCTTCTCCTAATATCGAGACCTCCTCGATCTTCGAACACTTCATCCGCACAAAACTTAACCAAACTTTTAGTGGCGGGGTTAGTGCATATGATCAATAAAATCCCATCATGTACTGCTCTAACATTATTGTATAATTATAAAAAAACATTACCTACTGTATGCTATCACAATTCTATGGCCCCAAGTCAAGGAGGCTTCAACAAGAATTCAAACATATGCAAATAATGAAGCTATAACAGCAATCTGTGAAAAAAGGACAGTCTGTAGTAATATGAACATTAACCATACTTCTGCAACTCTAAAAATTCTGGAAAATTAGAAAAAATAAAAAAAATTGTATATCAAGACTTTGCAAAAAGTTTCAGATCCTTTCGACATTCCAGTAAAAAATGTAAAATCGCGCACTACAGCAAAAGTTTCTGTTTTTGCAGCGCACAAACCAACAAGTAGTTTAATCATCCTAAAGGAAACTCATGGCACATTATTTTTATAATACAATGGAATTGTACAAGGGGGTAGTTATTTTTATTGAAAAGTTTATGTAATTAAGATTTGCAAAGTTTCCATGGTCATGAACAAAGTTCAAGGAGCTCCCCCATTTCAAAGGTGCTCGTCCTTCTTACTTTCACTTTTCTTTTTGAAAAAGATTTAGGTTCCCCTCTTTATATTTTTTGTTTTTAAACTTTATAAAAGCACACAACAGAAATAAATGACTCTCTAAAACTTCCGGGTTGTCTCCCTAGCAGCGCTTTCTTTAAAGCCATTAAGCTAGGCATATAGTGCTCAAGTAATGGATCCACCTGGATCCCAAGGTATATCAAAGCCAATTTTAATTAGAAATGATTTGGCATTTAATAGTGAGCACAAAGTGATATGTGTCATGCAAAAACGAAGTCTAACTCTCTTCCTATGCATAGGCATTTCATACAAGAACAATTCATGCACATCAAGTAAAGTCCAATGCATAGTATAAGCAGTTTCTTGCAATTTTATCGTGTTGGAAACATAGAGAGGCGGAGATGTATTTCCTCTCTCATAATAATTGCAAGTAGGAGCAGCAAGCACATGCATATTATTGATCAAAAACATCATGTGTAACGAAAAAAGGCAACCCATCAATATAATCCTCAATAAGTACAAACTTCTCTGATATAGTGTTGTTTGGAGAATTCAAAAAGATAATAGGACTATCATGTGTGTGTGTGCCATAGCAACTATCTCATGTTTAACATAAGGAACCATAGCAAGTTCATCTCCATAGGCATAATTCATATTGGCATCTTGGCCACAAGCATAGCAAGCATCATCAAAAAGGGATATTTTAAAAGAATCAACGGGATCATAACAATCATCATAGCATTCATCCTTCGGTAAGCACAAAGGGAAGTTAAACAATGTATGATTTGAAGAGTTACTCTCATTGGAAGGTGGGCACGGGTAGCTAATCGGCTCTTCCTCCTTTTGTTCTTCGCTCTCCTCGTCATCTTTTTCATCTAGTGAGCTCACAATATCATCAATTTCTTCTTCCATAGTTCCCTGCAAAATATTAGTCTCTTCTTGGACAACAGAGACCTTCTCAATAAACGCATCAATATCGGAGTTATATTCATAACTCAAATAGAAATATTTCAATATAGCAAGATTTTTATGCCTAGAAACATCATCATCAAAAGCATCATTCTTTTTAAACAGAGATTCAATTTCATAAGCACCCTTAAAAGCAACGAATTATTCTATTTGTTCCACATCGTAATAATCATATATACCATTAGCATAAGAAGCTAAGGTTTCATTATCATTAAATTTGCATGAAAGGGGAAGGTGTGGGGCCTTCATCCTAGAGCAACAAGTATACTTATAATTCAAGCATAGTTGTTGAGCATACCAATGTAACATATAAATTTGATCCCATAATAGTTTCCCTTTTTGTGTCAAGCGATAATCCTTAAAGTATTCACGTTGATCCAACGTTACTCCCATTACGTAGTTGAATGGGGTTTTCTCAGGATTATCAAAGTAGTACATTATATCTTTCACATACTGAGCATCGAGGGTTTTAGGAGGTTCCCCATCTCCATGAGTAGCAAGTACAAATAATGTTTTTGGTATTTCGTGTTCCATATCCATAACTAAAGATAGAGAACAACTTAGAACAGCAAATAAAATCTACTTAGTGATAAAGCAAACAAGCACACACGAGAATATTCACCCCACGCTATTGCTCCCCGGAAACGGCGCCAGAAAAAGGTCTTGATAACCCACAAGTGTAGGGGATCAATTGTAGCCTCTTTCGATAAGTAAGAGTGTCAAACCCAACGAGGAGCTAAAGGTAGAACAAATATTCCCTCAAGTTCTATCGACCACCGATACAACTCTACGCACGCTTGACATTTACTTTACCTAGAACAAGTATCAAACTAGAAGTACTTTGTGGTTTTTGTCGGATAGGTTTGCAAGAATATAAAGAGCACGTAAATAAAACTAGGGGTTGTTAAGATAAAGAAGCAACTAAATTAGTTTTAGTAGAGAGCTTTTTGTCACGAGAAAGTTATTTGTCCCTAGGCAATCGATAACCAGACCGATAATCACTATTGCAATTTTATTTGAGGGAGAGGCATAAGCTAACATACTTTCTATTCTTGGATCATATGCACTTATGATTGGAACTCTAGCAAGCATCCGCAACTACTAGAGATCATTAAGGTGAAACCCAACCATAGCATTAAAGTATCAAGTCCTCTTTATTCCCATACGCAAACAACCTACTTACTGGGGTCTGTGCTTCTGTCACTCACGCCACCCACCATAAGCAAATCATGAACATACTGCAAACCCTACAACGGGGATACCTCACTCTTGTGCGAGATGGAGAGCACCATAGGATAACACCAATAATAAAACATGCAACTCAAACCAATCACGATCATCAATTAACCCATAGGACAAAACAGATCTACTCAAACATCATAGGATAGCCATACATCATTGGGAAATAATATATAGCGTTGAGCACCATGTTTAAGTAGAGATTACAGCGGGTAGAAGAGGAGTTACACCGCTGCATAGAGGGGGAAGAGTTGGTGATGACGGCAGTGAAGTTGTTGGTGTAGATTGCGGTGACGATGATGGCCCCGGTGGCAATCCGGTGCCACCGGAAGCGAGGGGGAGAGAGCCCCCCTCCTCCTTCTTCTTCCTTGACCTTCTCCCTAGATGGGAGAAGGGTTTCCCCTCTGGTCCATGGTCTCCATGGCGTGGGAGGGGAGAGAGCCCCTTCGAGATTGGATCCGTCTCTCTGTCTCTCTCTGTTTCTGCATTCCCAGATTCTCGCCCTTCACCGTTTCTTAGATTCTCAGAGATCCGTAACTCCGATTGGGCTGAATTTTGGGACATGATTTTCATCCGGATATTAGCTTTCTTGCAGCGAAAGAAGGGCATGAACCTCCGTACGGAGTGGCCACGAGGGCCCAGGGCGCGCCTGCCCCCCTAGGCCCGCCCCTCAACCTCGTGGGCCACTCGGGCATCGTCTCACGTTGGTTCCGCTTCCCAAAATTCACATATATTCCAAAAAAATATCCATCCGTTTTTATTCCGTTGGGACTCCATTTGATATGGATATTCTGCGAAACAAAAAACATGCAACAAACAGGAACTAGCACTGGGCACTGGATCAATATGTTAGTCCCAAAAAAATAGTATAAAAAATTGCCAAAAGTATATGGAAGTTGTAGAATATTGGCATGGAACAATCAAAAATTATAGATACGACGGAGACGTATCAGACCCCCTGAACCTCGACACAAGGACAGCCATGGCTCCGGCGTAGTGCATGGCCTCGCGCATCTGGCAGGGTTCCTCAGCAGGTACGGCGACGCTTGCATCCGGCCGTGCAGCAGATGTCGACAGGTGCCACGCTCCACGGCTCCAAAGCTCCACCATTATGGGGACCACCAAAATCGATTTTCTCCACACATCCACCCATCCAGGAAAAAGGAGGTTGGCAAGCGTCGATTTGCCGGAGGCTAGATTTTACTGTCGTTTGTGGAGTTTTGTAGAAGGAGCACATACTATTTTTGGATTGGCGGGAACATTGTGAGTAGCGAATCCTTGTAACGTGAGCCATTCGATCTAATAGTTCCTACGGGTACAAGTGAATTGATTATGCTAGTGGCGGGTAAAATAGGCAAGCTATCCACATCATCAACCAGCCACATCAGCACTTCATCACTAGCTTACATAAGGGACCCACCACAGATTTACCAACATACATACTGGACACGTCACCCATCGGTCACCAGCTATAGAGACCCACCACCGTCTCCCTAGCATATGCAAACAGCCTATAGAGGCCCAAATAAAAACAACGTACATAATTAAGGTCTCTCTCCCTCGATTCAGCTGAATCCATCGACTTCCTGTGTAATCCAATGCAGTGGCTGGGATCCCATCTGATGCCCCTCCTATCCCAATCTCATGCCCCTTCTACGGGACCGCTGGCCCGGGACCCCTTCCCATCTGTGCCGCCACTCCCTCTCTCTTCGTCTCCCTCTCGATCCGCCCTCTCCCTCATCTGGTGCCACAAAAGACTGGGGAGGTGGATAGCAGCAAGGGTTTAGCCACCCACAGGGACGACGACAGTCAGGGAGTCGAGGGACGACTACTGGCACCACCAGTGACTAGGGAACCTTCTCGGTCTGGGCTTGGCGATGGCAAGGACACACATCACCACGAACTCAAAATCCAAGATGATCCAAGTCACATCTTCTCTTCTACCCGCCATTCTTCTCCATGCAAGTGTTGGTGGGAATTTTTGGCCTTGAGGCGACCAACAGCAATCAGTAGAAAGAAGGAGTAAGAATATCCGTCCAACCAGTTCAGCATGGAAATGTTATGCACATGAAGCTGTTGCTTGCTTGTCTGGTTGTTTTCTGTGTGTGCATCAGGATTGGTTGGTTTCATTATTGGTTGATTCCTGCATATATTTGCACTTCATTGCTACTATAGTTCATGGGATAGGTTCCAGTAAGTACACGATCACCATCGCTATTTCGTTAAGGAACACATCATGTTGTATTTATTTTTCTCATGTTATATGCTCCTACCTTGCTTACTTTCTTTCTATTCTATGCACAGTTGCATACGCCACGTTGCTTCTGGCAAGTTACAAATAAGGTTTGCGCTAGCAATCTTAAATATGTTTATTCAGATTATAGAAGCGGTCATCCTATTGACTTTTTCAATCACATTAACAGTTCATCATTCTCTCTTGGTTATCTTCTGCAGTTTTTGTCTAACATAAACTTAATTGTGTTTGTTTCAGGCATTCTAAGAAGTGAAGATCAAGATATACCTTGACTGATAAAATCCAAGAAAAAAAATAAAATAACAAGGTAAAACAACTTTCTTATCCTCTTAGGATGGCTCGAATTGTAAATACCCTCCAGTAAAAATTGTGTGTGGAACCATGCATATTTTTGTTGGCATGCTTTTGATTTGAGGAGCCTATGAACTAGTCAGATCAAGGAAACAAGTAGAAAAATTCTTATTTTAGTGGCATTATAAGATTTTGTTTCAAATAATAGTAACCCATCTGCTTTGTATACCTACTGACACCATAGGTAATGGTAAAATTATTTGAATATCCATACATAGGAGTATATTCTTAGGAGCCTTGGTTGGCTCAATATTTGATGGCCAATAGGTGCTCATTTTTTTAAGTTTGTATTCTTGCCTGTTCGTAATTTGCTATCATTTGCATTTGTCAAATTTTATATGACCCATTATTGTATGACAATTTGATGAATACGAGCATACAACATCTATCTAGCGGTTTTAGTTGAGTTCATCAGTTAGCCAGCTACTTAAAATTAACTCTCACTAAATTCGTCCTTTAAACTAAGTCAATGTTTTGATGTAAAACAAATACATTATTAACAACAATTGGTAAGCAAAGGTGTCCATCGCAACGCACGGGGAATCATCTAGTTAGTCTAGTGCCCAGTGCCAGTTGTTGTTTTTCCTTGTTTTTGTCTTTACGAAAATTCAATAGCAAACGGAGTCCAATTGCAATGAAACTTTTTGTCTTTACACACAACCTGGAAGTTTCGAGAGGAGGCCAGAGGGGCCACGAGGTGGCCACAAGCTCAAGGGGCGCACCCTAGGGGGTTGGGCGTGCCCCAAGTTTGTGGGCCCACCATGGCACTTCCAACCCTAAATATTTTCTCTATAAATACCCAAATATTCCCCAAAGACCAGAGAGCAACCAAAAATACCTTTTTCGTCGCCGCAAGTTTATTTCTTCATGAGATCCCATCTGGGGACCTTTTCTGGTCCTCTGCCCGAGGGAGATTCGATCACGGATGGCTTCTACATCAACCTTGCTTCCCTACAAATGATGTGTGAGTAGTTTATACCACAAACCTATGGGTCCATATCTAGTAGCTAGATGGCATCTTCTCTCTCTTTGGCCTTCAATACAATGTTCTCCTCGATGTTATTGGAGATCTATTCAATGTAATCTTCTTATGCAGTGTGTTTGTTGAGATCCGATGAATTGTGGGTGTATGATCAGATTATCTATGAATATTATTCGAGTCTTCTCTGAACTCTTTTATGCATGATTGTTATAGCTTTCTATTTCTCTTCGATCTATTAATTTGGTTTGGCCTACTATATTGGTAGAGGTGCTTTGTATGGGTTCAATCTTGTGGTGCTCAATCCCAGTGATAGAAGGGGACATGACACATATTTGTATTGCTTCCATTAAGGATAAAAAGATGGGGTTTGTTCACATTGATTGGATCTATCCCTACACATCATGTCATCTTGCTTAAGGTGTTACTCAGTTCTTGTTAACTTAATACACTAGATGCATGCTGGATAGCGGTCAATGTGTGGAGTAATAGTTGTAGATGCATGTAGGAGTCGGTCTACTTCCCTCGGACGTGATGCCTATATAGATGATCATTGCCTTGGATATCGTCATAACAATGCGCTTTTCTATCAATTGCTCAACAGTAATTTGTTTACCCATCGTATGATTTCATTCGAGAGAGAAGCCTCTAGTGAAAACTATGGGCCCCAGGTCTATCTTTTATCATCTTGCTTTCGATCTATAAAATCGAAAACACAAAAATACCTTGCTGCAATTTATTTACCTTTACTTTATCTTGCACTTTTCCTTATCTTTTATACCTATCACCATCATATCTCATCCTTTCAAGTAACCGTGAAGGGATTGATAACCCCTGTGCCGCATTGGGTGCAAGTATTTGTCTTTTTATGCAGGTACAACTATTGGAGACTTGTGTGTTCCTCCAACTGGATTGATACCTTGGTTAACTGAGGGAAATACTTATCTCTACTTTGTGGCATCACCCTTTCCTATTCAAAGGACAAACCAACGCAAGCTCAAGAAATAGCATGTCATCCAGCAAAGTTTCATTTTTATGTGATTTGACCACAATATCATCAACATAGCATGAACATTGCACCCAGTCTGCTCGTGGAAGCAATTCTGCACACAACATTGATATGTAGCCCATGTGCTCTTAAGCCCAAAAGGCATAGAGACATAGCAGAAAGCACCAAAGGGTGTGATGAAAGCCGACTTCTCCTGGTCCTCAACAACCATGTTGATTTGTTGATAGCGAGAGTAAGCATCCAGAAAACACAAGCACTCACAACCAGCAGTAGAGTCGATGATCTGATCAATGTAGGGAAGGGAAAACAGGTCCTTGGGACAAGCCTTGTCAAGACCTGTGTAATCAACACACATGCACCAAGTGTCATTCTTCTTCAAAACGAGCACTGGATTTGCCAACCACTCAAGGTGAAAGACTTCAACAATGAACCCACCAGCCAAGAG
Source organism: Secale cereale (assembly GCA_902687465.1). NCBI lineage: Eukaryota > Viridiplantae > Streptophyta > Magnoliopsida > Poales > Poaceae > Secale > Secale cereale. The sequence continues at coordinate 507,421,914 of LR738710.1, forward strand.
TTGGTCCACTTCCTCGCAATAGCCTTGCGTCTCTCCTCATTAAAATGACGAAGGTATTGTCTGGGAGGTTTCATCTCAGGATCCACATTAAAGGTGGTGTTCAACGCGTTCTCTCGGTACACCTAGCATGTTGGAAGGCTTTCATGCGAAGATGTCCCAATTCTCATGGATAAACTCGATGAACGTGCTTTCATATCTGGAATGCATACCAGTCCCAATACCGAACTACTAGGATGAGTCTCCATAGGTGAAGTCAACCTGTTGAGTACCCTCGGCCGACTTGAATTTGAGCAGGGGGTCAGACTCCGTTGTGGGCTTCTTTAAGGGCGTCATGCCGGCCGGGTGAACACTTGTTGTATAAAATTTTAATTCCTCCACTGCACAGGCTGACTCATTGTAAACTAAGCCCCCCTCCTCGCACTCGCATGCGATTTTCTTTTCACCATCGACTGTGATAGCGCCTTATGGCATATGCATCTTGAGAGCTTGAGGTAGACATAACAAGGTCGGGACATGAAGCGAGTGTAAACCGGCCATCCAAGAGAGCAAGGTATGGGCTCTTTATCTTGACCACATCAAATGTCAGGAACTCCGATCTGAAGTTAAACTCAGTGCCAAACGCAACCTCCAACTTGATCCGCCCAATAGGATATGCGGATTTCCCAAGAACGATACCGTGAAAACAGTTGAGGAAGGCATGAGTTGCTTTTCTGACAAGTTCATATGTCTGAAGGTGTCATAGTACAAGATATTTATGATGCTCCTCCATCCATGAGGACATTTGAGAGCTAATATCCACCCACTTGAGGTGCCACCACCAGGGCTGGACAACCTAGGGAAGATGATCCTCTCTGCTCCAGATCATCGGCTGTTCTGACTAGTTTAAGTACTCGGGGATAGCCGGCTCAATCATGTTGGCACTACGTTTCTGGAGCTTGCAATCATGTTTGTAAGTGCTAGCCGTGAACACATGATATGGCCCACTATTTAATTATTTGGGGTTGCTCTAAAAACTATTTGGTTATTTTGCTGCTGATTGCCTTGTCCAGAACGCTGATTTGCCCCTCCGTTATTGGCCGAGCCATGGTACCCGGATCCTGAGCCTCCTGATCCCTAAACACCAATATTGGGGTATCCACAATATGAACCGACTCCTGGGAAGCCAGATCCTGAGCCGCCCTCTCCAGGTTGGTCGGGGAGTCCACCTCCACCACCATGGTGGTTTTGGTAAGACTGGTTGCGGTATTGCTGCACAATGAAGCAATTTTCCCAGGAATGATTTGCCAGCTTATCTAGAGTACTGTGTTTCGGGTAGGGGGCTTTAAGCGCATCATTGTAATTAGGAGGCTTATTTCCATTGTAGGTCCTCCCAGAGTTTTTTCGCCTTTGTCCCTTGAAACCAGTATTGGTGTTGGCGAAAAAATCGGATCCACCCTCCGGATGTTTGCGCTTACCACTGTTACCTTGGTTGTTATGATTGTTACTGTGATTTGATGTACTCTGCTGATAACCCTTGCCGCCGCCATTTTCCTTGCCCTTGCCAGACTTATCATCATTTGAACTGGGATCTTTCATACTTTCAGACTCAGTGTACCTGGTGACGACATCCATGAGATTGCCCATATCTTGAACCTTCCGCTTGAACCGCCCAAGCTTTTGAACGGGAGGCTGAAAGTGACAATTTTCTCCAAGATTAGGACAACTTGAGCAGCCGCTATGCTATCTGAGGAGTGGATAATCTCTATGACCCGGTGAGACCAGTGATGGGCGGACTCATCCCCGCGTTGGATGCAATGCTGCAAATCTAGATGCTTGCAGGTTCCTTGATTTTTTTATGAAGCGATCCTTCAACTCAGCCCAAGTATTGATTGAATTGGGAGTCAAGTTCTTCAACCAAGTGTGAGCCGGCCCTTCAAGCATCATAGTCAGATACTTGGCACAGATTGCTTCGCCGACATCCAACATGTCCATGGCTATCTCATAGCCTTCCATCCACGCGGCACTCATGATCAACCGTGTAATTGGGAACTTTGCGAGGGCCTTTGAAATCCTAGGCATGCGCTCATTGCGCAAAGCTGGTGCAAGGCAAGGTATTCCAATGGTTCTTATATATAATGCCCAGTATGAGATTATACCTCCCACGTGTCGAGGCACTACTTAAAGGCATAATATCATACTAGAATGATCTCAGGAATGATATCTTTGCACAACTCATGTAAAAGAGGGATGAAATTGCAAAAGAGTAGCTGGCTTACACTTGCCACGTCACACAATGCATTACATAAACATTCATCATCCAAATAACATCAAAGTCTGGCTACGGACGAAGATCCAAATGAAAGATGCCATAAATTAAATAACACAAGGTCCCGATCATCCTAGTAAGAGCCCTACTGATCCTCTGGACAAGACACGTAGTATCGCCCACGTTCTTCATCAAACTCCCAGTACAACTCTGAACCACCAGCTGTGTAGTTCTTAACGGTGCCTGCATCTGGTGTTGTGTAGAGTCTGTGAGCAACGAAGGACTCAGCAATCCCGTTCCCGGGTAGCAAAACTATCAAAGCCTTGGGTGTGGAACAAGGCTGAAGAACAAGGTTGCAGCTGCACTAGCACTAGCTTACGTGTTTAGAGCGAGAAGAGAAGTGCCAACGATCGTCAAAGTGATCACAAAGTGATCCTATCTAAGCACGTCAAACATAACCCCACCATGTTCACTTCCCGAACCCCTTCGGAAAGCGACCGTCACGATTACTCACGCTGGTAGTGTATTATGAACATAGTTTCAAGTTTTCTACAACCGAATATTAACAAATTCCCATCTACCACATAACCGCGGGCACGGCTTTCGAAAGATCAAATCCATGCAGGGGTGTCCCAACTTAGCCCATCACAAGCTCACGATCTGCGGAGTCGCAACTCCAAGGTAGGAAGACCCGAGTGTTCTCGGAATCCCGTGCTCAAGATATTCCGACTAAGGTAAAACTAATCTAGCAAGACCTCCCGGCGTGCCGACACCCTGATAGTAGCCGCACGTATCTCGTCTCAGTCCATGACCGCATGGGTGAAGCTACATGTTTTTACCAGCCCCCGGGTTTCCCCAAGGTGGCCTCGCAGGCTCCCTAGTTTGGACCAACACTCATGTGGAGCACTGGCCCGGGTTGTTGATTAAGAAGAGGGTTTATAACTCCCTATGCAAGTTTTTAGTTATTAGGCAAATGTAAAACCAATGTCGGGCCTTGGTGGAAAAGCTTTAGCGCTAAGCGGGTTATCGAGGGGGGCCCATAAACCCTAACCATGTTAGGGACGCAAAATCAAGGAACATAACACCGGTTTAATTGGTTTCTTGGGAGGCATGAGTGGAACAAAACACCAAGCAAAGGCTTAGCCTTCCACCCATTGCCAAATATATAAAATGATTTAGTTTAACAGATTATATAGTGTGATATCCCAACAATAACTTCATCATGAAGCAAGAATCTTCAAATCTTCTCCTGCAACTAACAATGCTATAAGAGGGGCTGAGCGAAGCTGACGTAGCCAATCAAAGGTTTGTTAGGTTGGGTGGTTAGAGAGGTTCATGGCAACAATAGGAGGCTGACAAACAGACATAGGCATCGAGGCAATAAGCTAAACAGCGAGACATCTAGCATAGGCAAAGATAGTAGTGATATTTGGGTAAGGTCATCTTGCCTGTTGAATCCTCGGAGGGAACGTAACCTTGCTCCTCACACTCAACCTCGGTAGAAACCTCATACTCCGTATCGTCACTAGGCTCTAACCAAACACAACAATGCAAAAACGGAACAAAATCAATCAACATGAAGTGCTCAAACACATTATGCATGAACATGAAGCATGTGAACATGGAAAGACATGATGCATGGCCTAGGTCACAAGAATGCAATAACATCACAACCAACAAGATCAAACACAAACATGAACAAGCAAAGGAACATTTTAACTAGTTTATGTAGTTTCCAAACCAGCAACCAACATGTTTTAAAGAGGTTGGTTAACATGTCAAGGGTGCAACTAACATAACAGCAACATGCTAGCACATTTAAATGGGCTGGAAATAAATGCAACAATATCCAGAAACTGCCATATTCATTTATTTGCATTTGGGACAGATTTGAAAAACTTCTGTGATGGAGTTGTCAAACATGCTAAACAAAAGAACCAAAATATTCTACACATTTTTCTACCCCAAATGCATATAAAGTTTGTTAAATTTGGAGTTGTATATATTTAGTTATGGTTTTTGCAAGTTTAAGCATATTTAAAACAAGTTTATATTCAAACAGCATTTTTAAAGGTTTTAAACATGGCAGCAAGTGGCATATTCATAATCTACACAAAATTCTAAGCACTTTTCATATAGGACTCAAATTCATCTGAAACATAAATATGCAGATATTAATAAATAAGAAAAATAGAAAAGAAAAAGAAAAACAGAAAAAGAAATAAACAAAATAGGCGCCAGGGTCTAAAACGACCCAGGCTCAGCTAGCCACGCCCACTGACAAGGGGGCCCGGCGGAGCTGAGCTGGCGAAGCGGGTGCTCGTAGGGGTTGGGGCGACGCTGTGAGGCTGGCAGGTGGGGCCTACCTGTCAGACTCACGCGAAATGCAAAAATGGGGCGGAAACACTGCGCCCGCGGGGGATCGAACCCACGCCCTACTGCTGAAACTGACGGAGACCAACCACTGCGCTACTGAATCAATCTCGACAGATAGAAGGTAGGATAACTGAAGAATAAGCAGCAACAGCAGAACAGGGGGAGGCACTGGCCCTCATCGGAACTGCTCGTCGGAGGGGTGCGAGAGACTCCTTGAGGAGTTTCGCATCCAAACAGCCTACTAGCAATGCCTACGGGGCACTACATCACCGGTAGCGAGCAAACTACAGCACGGCGGCAACGGAGCAACGGCGAGGCGAAGCAAGGCTCTAGGCGGCATGGCGATAGCACAGAAAGGTCCTATGCAACTAGACGAAATGAACGGGCAGCACGGCAAGAGCTAGAGGGGTCGGAACACTCGCCGGCGACGAGGTCCGACGGCGACGCGATCAGGCGCTCGAGGAACTAGGGCCTAGAGTACTCGCAGAAAGGGGAAAAGGGCACGGGGAGAGAGAGGAGCTCACCACGAGCACGACGGTGTGCTCGGCTAGCCCCGGCGTGGACGGAGTCGACAACGGCTCGCCTCGAACACCTACAGCCACCGTAGAGGAAGGAGAGGAAGAAGAGCTCGATGGAGAGGCGATCGGGGCCGCGTAGTTGACGTAGAGGAAGAAGACGACGTCGAGGAAGTAGGTAGACAGCTTGGGCGAGGCTGAAGACGACGCGGGGCTCGTCGGCGACGAGTGGCTGCTCTCAGATGCGCTCGGGCGTCGATGGGGGCGGCGGATCTGGAGGATCTCAGCTCTCCAGATGGCGATAGGGGAAAGAGGCGACCTAGAGAGGAGTGGAGGACAAGGCTTGGGTTTAAAAGGGGGGCTCGGCGCACGGCCTCGACGTCTGTGAACTGACGGCGTGACGGTGAGCGCGGCGCTGCTCTGCTTTTCTGACGGAGGAAGATGGAGACTTGACCCTGTGTCACAGATAGGTGGGGCCACGCGCTCGGAATGGCTACGGCGCGACTGCGCGGCTGTGGCTGGGCCTGCGGAGTTGGGCTGAGCTGCGCTGGAGAGGAGCTGGGCGTGGGGGTAGAGAGAGAAGGAGGTGGCCCAGTTTGCACTGCAGGCTGCTCCTGCCTCTTTTATTTTCTTTATTTCTTCAGGCAGAAAAAGAAAAGAAAGCACATAACTAAAGAAGAAGAATTAGGGGAAAAGAAAAATACCCCCAAGCTCAGTTGTCGGTGTACAAAATGAGGGGTACACTTTTTGTACCCCTATGACTGTGCACGGGCAGTCTGAGCCACGGGCACCACCACACAAAGCACGGCAAGGGAGGTGAGCCAGGGTAAGACCGAAGCTCGATGGAACTGAAGCCCAAAGCCAAGACCACAAAGACCAAATAGACGAAGCGGATTCCCCCAGCAAGATACTTGCCGGGGGCGGCTTTAGCAGCCCCGGCAAGACCCTTGCCGCGGCAATTCGCCCCACGCCTACGGAGCGGATCACCCTTCAGTCCACTGCCCCCATGGGGCAAGGATTCGGGAGAGATCCTCGTAGTGGCATGCAGATCTTTGTGAAGACATTCAAGATCGGATACACACACTAAGAAGATGATGACCCTTGGCGGGATCCCAGCCAAGGAGGACCACAAGACCCCCGGCAATCACCTTGCCGGGGATGATAGCAGGCGCTACGGCAAGACCCTTGCCGGGGCCCCGGCAAGGCCCTTGCCGAGGACATCCGCAGGGCCACCATCAGGCCCATGCCAGCTAAGCTTCCACCGCCCCATGCAGCTACCGACCCAACCAGCTGGGCAGGCACCTGCGTGGCGACATGCAGATCTTCGTGGAGACCCACCATTGCGCCACCTCAGCTGCCTGCCTACCTACATGGCATCTCAGGCACCGCTGGCCAGGGCGCGTGTCGACACAAGAAGGAGCAGCGACGGACAAGACGGATGTCTCCCCCGTCCCCGATAAAGCAAGGACACCTAAGCAAGGCGCATTAAATGCACCTTGTCATGTAATACAAGGGATAACCTCGCATCACTGTACCCTTTCCACATCCTGTGTGCCACTATGGCAACCCCTTTTCCCTATACAAGGAGGCCCGAGGCGACCAGGAGAAGGATTCGGCTTTTTGGAGCTCCTCACGCCCCATAGCTAGCTAAAGAACACATATATACGATCCACCAAAGCAGGAGTAGGGTTTTATGCATCCTTGCGGCCCGAACTTGGGTAAACGAAGCGTGTGCTAACTGTTGGATCCGCTCTTCCCTCAACCCCGCGCCCCGCGCCCCGCAACCGTAGTAGGGATTCTTGTGATCCCTTAGGTGTCGATCCAAATACACTGACATCTTTGGCACGCCAGGTAGGGGGCGCAGTTGTGAGAATTGGCTCTAGCAGTTGGCCCAACGCTCTTTCGTCTTCGTGGCCCTTTGAGAAGGAAGGAGGCCGGAAGATCAGCACTCGAGCGGCTATACATAGAAGCTAAGTTACATCGAACCCTGGGTATCTCTATCCTATTATTTAAGGTTATTATCCTCGGAGCTCTCGTTCTTTGTACAAAGAAACCTGCACGCAAATGGGCCCTTCCCGATCGGCAATGCCTTTGCTCTGTTTCGAGTCCGCTCAACAGTCCAAACGGCCGCGTTGGAAACGGTAGGGTAGCCTTCCGCAATTGACAAGGCTCTCGACTCTGACTCGAGTCAAACTCGATAGTTCGAGCGGCTGCATTAAGGGCGACAAGGTGGCTCACCCAACAGCACGCTCGCCCGGCAGGCCAATGGGGACCCGTCCCCAAGACGCCGCCTTGGGTTTTTCGCGCCGGCAAGCCTACCCAGCTAGCGTAGGGTGGACATACAAAGGGGCTGCAAAGAGGGAAATAACATGCATAATTCCAAAGATATTTCAAAGTTATATTACATCATGTCATCGCTGCGGTTCTAACTAAAGATAAAATTTGTCTTGGTCATGAACCCACAATGGCGAAGAAGAACGGGATGCCTAATCCCGGCGCTGGCCTTCCACCCTCTTGATTTCGTCAATGCGGCCGATGATAGGTTTGATGCGCTCCTTGAGCACCGTGAGGTCAGTACCCTCCGACAAGCTATCCATCGCCGCTTCGAAGTCAAGATTGGGATTCCGGAACGCCATCTTGGTGAGGACCTTGGTCATGATCCCCCGGCAAAGTCGCCGGGCCTCCCCGGCCAGCATGGCCGTTCTGTTGGAGTGAAGATCAGCCAAGGCGCCGAGGACGCCCTCGAAGAACAGGGTCAGCTTGGCGTTGACGCTCCCGCTCCACTCAGGGGCATACCTCACGTTCGGCATCCCCATGAGGGCCAACTGAGAGGTGACCCTGCCGGCGACGTCCTCCAGCCGGCTGATCCATCTGTTCTCGCCCGCCACATATTCCTGGTGGGAGGCGGCCTCGTCCGCCCGCAGCTGCTTCTCCTCCTCCAGGCCCTTGGTCAATGTCTCCTCCGAAACCGAGCTCTCCGACAACATCTTCTTGAGATTCTCCAGCCTCAGCTTGAGATCTCTGATGGAGTTTTGTGCCTCGGTGAGCTCCCCAGCCCTGCTGATGACCGCTCTGTGCGCCTCTGTCAAGGCGCAGTTGAGCCTGTTCTTTTCGTCAGACAGCTTGAGGGCCTGATCCTTCAGCTCGTCCCGCTCCACCTCCAGCTCTTGCACCTTGCCGGCGTGGGCCAGAGCCTGGGCATCGAGTGCCTCTTTGTGCCTTTGCCCCAGCTCGCGAGTCCGCCGCTCGACAAGGACCTCAAACTCCTCATCCTTGCCGCGGAGCATTGCGGCAAGCTTCGCCTCACGCGCGGAGAGGTCTTCCTCCTGGGAATCGAGGGTAGCTTGATGCTGGTTCCGGGCGGCCTCGGCCGCGGCAGCCAAGTTCGCCGCCTCTTCCTGGGCCTTCTCGACGTCAGACATCTTCATGATGAGCTCTGCATCGCGCTTGGACAATTCTTCCTGGAAGGCCCTCTGCTCCTCGCGGGACTGGTGAAACTAGGTTTGCGCCTCAGCAACACACGCCTGGAAGTCCACCTCCGCCTCGTCCACCGTTGCCATCATGGACTTAACCTTGTCCAGACGGGCACGGTAGAGCGCTTGGAGCATCCGGAAATTGGCCCCCATAGCGCGGAAGAGCTGCTCTTCTGGGGAACCATCGCCGCCGGTGCCCGGTTCATCGACCACCTCGAGCCCGGTGGCGGCGAGCACCTCGCCGTCGAAGGCTTCCCCTTCGGTGGGCGCTCGGGAACTCGAAGCCCGTGCAAGATGGACGAAGAGATCGTCGCCCACCTTCAGGTATCTGCCGGGGCCCGAGGTTGTGGAGGAAGAAGGCTGGTCATCAACTGCCTCTTCCTCGGCTGTGGACTTGCCGGCCTCCCCGACAGGCCCATCGCCGGCACCCTCGGCGGCATCCTTGGCGGTCTCGTCGGCGGCGGTCGCGCCAACATCCTTGGCGGCCTCCTCGGTGGCAATCCTGTGAGCCTCCACCGCGACCTCCTGAGCAACTTCCCCGATGACGGCGTCCACGTCCTCCATATCTGTTGAAGGAGGGCCTGGGCAGTGATGGGAATGATGAAGCCAAGAAAAAGAGTAAGGGAAAAGCAGAGACAGAAGACAGGCGACTCACCAGTGCCAGGTTGTGAAGCAGAAGTCCCCTCCCCGCCAGCGCCCAAGTCCCCCTCTTCCTCCATGCGTGTGGGCTCCATGCTTGGTGCCCTTGCCGGGGACGCCCCTCGCAGCGGCGTAGTCGATGGGGGTGGTGTGTTGGGGGTAGCCCCCTGCGGCTCCTCCTGTTGCCACTCCTGTCCTACAAAACCGACAAGGTCAGCACCATAGCGTCAAGCACCTACTGCATGTCGAGCAAGAAGAGGATGATGGACTTACGCTGGGGGCTGTGCCGGGGGCTGCCGTCCGGGCTCCTCAACACCACTAGTGGTGTCTCTGAAGCCCCAGCCGGGGCTGGCTGCTCGCCGATGCCTTGGCCCTCTTTATCCTCTGGGCCAACGTCTCTGCATCCCTAAAGAAGCAAAAATAGATCAAGATGAGTGGCATGGTTCAGGAGAATGGAAATGGCGGTAAGGAACGAAGTACTTACTCGTCGTCCATCTCCTCCTCATCCACCGCTTTCCTTTTCCTCTTCGGGCTGAGAGGCCCAAGATCAAAAGGGAAATCCGCATCGGCATCCGAGTCAACATCTGCCGGGGGAGGCGAAGAAGGCGGAGTTGGTGCGCGCCCAGATGGAGAAGCGGTTGTTGCTTTCTTCTTCTCGGCGGCCTTCGTCAGCCTCCTCGCCGCTGTGGTCCTCGTGTGGTGCCCGGACCCCTCCAAGGCCAATTGAGGCTGCGCAACCTTGCCGGGTCGGACCAGCTCGCCGGAACTGGCCCGCCGCAGAACTCACCCACTTCCCCTGGCTGGCGCCGAGCCCGCCGCCACGTCCTCCTCCGACGACGACGCGTCGGCCGCGTCTTCGACCAGCGGAGCTCCAATGTTGGCGCTGCTGGCCTCCCCGGCGGCCGCCGCCCACTGGGCGAACTCCTCCTCCTCCGTAGTCGTGACATCCTTGTCCTCCACAACCCCGGCGCTGCCGGCCTCCATGGCGAGCTGCGCCTCCCTCGCCCTAGTGGCGACGTAGTCCAGCTCTTCCTGGGTGGTGTCCCTGACAAGCCACCGCTCGGCGTCAGGCTTAACGCACACCTCAACAAGAGAGTCGAAGAATTGCTGCACGACCTCGTCCGCCGGCTCCTTCCAGCTCGGGACAGGGCCGTGCGCGTTGCATTCCGGAATCATGGCGATGATCTCGGACTGGCGCGAATTGTTGCACAGTGGGACCACCCCCGCTGGCAGCTTGAAGAGCTGCCCCTTGATGGCCTTGCCGGCCTTTGCGGCAGCCCTCATGGCCTTGCCGGTTCGTTCGACCTCGCCATCGCGACCCACGTCGAGCTGGAAGGGCCGCTGGCAGAAGTAGGCATGTCCCATCACCGTGAGGTTGTGGTCAAGGCCAGGGCGGAGCCGCAGGACGTCGGTTGGATTCCTAAAGAGCCAGGCTGGGCTCCCCTTGTTCTGCAGCGGGGCGATCCGACGGTGAATGAAGTCCGCCCTGATCATTTCAAGGGTGAGCCCGGCCGGGGTGAGCTGGAGGATCCTGGTGGTGGCGACGGTGAGCCTCCCGTCGGCGGCGTCGACGTCGCCCCAGTCGCTGCCGCGGACCGGCGGCACCCGGCGGACCTTGCAGAATCTTGGCGACTCTTCTTCTTCAATCCAGCACCACCGGCCGCGCCACTCATCCCACCTCTCCTTCACGGCACCGTCCGGGTACGCTCCCTTGGATCTTGGAATCCAGGTGATGCACCCAGAGACGGCACCTCCTCGCTGGATCCGAGGGGTGAAATAGTGGCGGAAGAGCGCCATGTTGGGCTGCACGCCGATGAAGCCCTCGCAAAGGTGCGCGAAGAAATCCATGCACGCCACCGCATTCAGAGTAAAATCCAAAAGGCGGATGCCAAAGGTGCGCATGACATCACAGAAGAAATCGGAGAAGGGGGGACATAACCCGCAAGAAAAGTAGTCGACAAAGAAGGAGTACCGAGTTGGGCCAGGTTCCGCGCAAGCGGCAGGGATGACGCGCGTCGTCGGATGTCCCGGATTCTTTCCCCCCGTCTCCAGCCCCCAAAGGGGCTTAAAGGCGGCCCGGAGCTCGTAGACGTCGACCGTCGACGGGATGAAGAAAGCAGCCTTCGTCCGGTCCCCCGATAGCGCGCCCTCCGACGGCTCCACAAACCCGGCGCCCTTGGCCACCCCATTGCCCTTGGCGGGTTTGGACGCCATGGCGGCTGAGTTGGAGGGCTGAGGGAGGGGGATGGCGAAGCAACGGCGGCAGGCGACGACGGAGGCTTTGGAAGGAAGGAAGAGAGGGAACATCGGCTCTGAGATTGGAAGAGGCGCGAGGAAAATGGAGGAAGTGAGCAGCGCGCCCGTGGTTATTCCTTCTTATGGGGGGGGGCGGAACGCGGGCCGCCTCCTTTCGCATTTACTGCGACGTGACACATGCCTGCGTAAACCGCCCCGTGCATGCCGCCCACGTGACGCACGCCCCTCCACCCTGCGCCGCGCGTGTGGATCGTGGGAGGCGAAGCGCGCAGAAAATCTTACCACGGTGAAAACCGTCCCGCCTGCCCGCGCACTGTTCTGGGCCTAGCCCAACAACGCGTCGCGCTTATGTCTGGCCCAGGCCCGGGGGCTCCTGTCGGTGTACAAAAAGAGGGGTACACTTTTTGTACCCCTATGACAGTGCACGGGCAGTCTGAGCCACGGGCACCACCACACCAAGCACGGCAAGGGAGGTGAGCCAAGGTAAGTCCGAAGCTCGATGGAACTGAAGCCCAAAGCCAAGACCACAAAGAGCAAAGGGACGAAGCGGATTCCCCCGGCAAGATCCTAGCCGGGGGCAGCTTTAGCAGCCCCGACAAGACCCTTGCCGCGGCAATTCGCCCCATGCCTACGGAGCGGATCACCCTTGAGTCCACTGCCCCCATGGGGCAAGGATTCAGGAGAGATCCCCATAGTGGCATGCAAATCTTTGTAAAGACATTCAAGATCGGATACACACACTAAGAAGACGACGACCCTTGGCGGGATCCCAGCCAAGGAGGACCACAAGACCCCTGGCAAGCACCTTGCCGGGGATGATAGCAGGCGATGCGGCAAGACCCTTGCCGGGGCCCTCGGAAAGGCCCTTGCCGAGGACACCCGCAGGGCCACCATCAGCCCCACGCCAGCTAAGCTTCCACCACCCCATGCAGCTGCCGACCCAACCAGCTGGGCAGGCACCTGCGTGGCGACATGCAGATCTTCGTGGAGACCCACCATTGCGCCACCTCAGCTGCCTGCCTGCCTACATGGCATCTCAGGCACCGCTGGCCAGGGCGCATGTCTACACAAGAAGGAGCGGCAACGGACAAGATGGACGTCTCCCCCGTCCCCGATAAAGCAAGGACACCTAAGCAAGGTGCATTAAATGCACCTTGTCATGTAATACGAGGGATAACCTCGCATCAGTGTACCCTTTCCACCTCATGTGTGCCACTGTGCCAACCCCTTTTCCCTATAAAAGGAGGCCCGAGGCGACCGGGAGAAGGGTTCGGCTTTTTGGAGCTCCTCACGCCCCATAGCTAGCTAAAGAACACATATATACAATCCACCAAAGCAGGAGTAGGGTTTTACGCATCCTTGCGGCCCGAACCTGGGTAGACGAAGCATGTGCTAACTATTGGATCCGCTCTTCCCTCAACCCCGCGCCCCGCAACCGTAGTAGGGATTCTTGTGATCACATAGGTGTCGATCCAAATACACCGACATCAGTGAATTATGCTCTATTTAAATAAATTGACTTGGACATTTTTAGAGGCAGAAAAATAAAAGGAGTTTGAATATGGACCAAACTCTTGGTATTTTAAAACCCAACCAAATCATATTCAAATGAGGTGATATTTGGTGGAGAGGATGTTGGCATGGAACATGAATTAAAGGAGGAGAAAGAAACACTATGGCACTAGCTAGGTGGCTTGCATAATAGAGCAAAGAAAAGGCCAGAAAGAAAGAAGGAGAAGAATAAGAAGAAGAAGAAGAAGAAGGGAGATGAGGGGTAGTGATCAGCTTAACCTCACACACAACAATATCACAAGGTCTCACACATGCACAAAATAAGGTAAACTAGGATGCCATGATGATATGATGATGAGCAATGCAAGGATGCAAAAATAATAAAAGGTATGACAATGCAAATAAAATAAAAGACAAGGACCCCCAAGGATAATGACAACGATAAACGAGGGAGTTTTATTGCCATTATTGGAAAGTGTTACATTTGGGGCATTACATTATACTAAGCCCTGCACCTTGCAAAGCCACTAGGGTTGAGGTGGGCGGGCATTGGGCTCCTACTGCTTCCGCTTCTCGCATGGCTCGAGTTGCATCGACAATTACCTGAGCATCTGAAAATGCAGGTCGGGGCGGGTCAGGCTACCGATGGGCACTGCTGGAGATTGTCGGTGACTCAGCATGCCGGCTTCTGCAGCGACTCATATGTGGGGTGTGATACGTATCCGTCGTATATGCTTTTCCTAACTCTTTTGCTCTTGTTTAGGACTCTAGTTTGCATGATTTGAATGAAACTAACCCAAACTGGCGCTGTTTTTCAGCTGAACTACCTTGGTGTTGTTTTTTGTGCAGAAATAAAAGATCTTGGAATTGGCTGAAACTTTTTGGAGATTTTTGACGGAACAAAATTGAAATATTGGAGCCAAAACCACCTGGAGGGGGTGCCCCACCTACCCACGAGGTATCTGGGCATGCCAGCCCTTCCAGGCACGCCCACGTTTCTCGTGGGGTCCATGGGGCTCCGCTGACCCTAACTCCGCCACTATAAATTCCTATTTTTTGAGGAAAAAATTAAGAGAGGAAGTTTCATCGCGTTTTAAGATACGGAGCCGTCGCCAGGCCAGATCTGGAGTCCGTTCGGGGCTTTGGAGAGGTGGGTCTTCCATCTTTGTCATCATCAAACATCCTCCATCACCAATTCGATGATGCTTACCGCCGGGAGTGATTAATTCCTTCGTAGTCTTGCTCATCGGTGAGAGGTTGGATGAGATTCATCATGTAATCAAGTTAGTTTTGTTAGGGCTTGATCCCTAGTAACCACTATGTTTGGAGATTGATGTTGCTATGACTTTATATGCTTAATGCTTGTCACTAGGGCCCGAGTGCCATGATTTCAGATCTGAACCGTTTATGTTATGTCACACCCTGATTTTCATGTCTCATTGCTTAAGCTTATTTTCATGTTAAAAATGTGGATTTGCAAAAACTTTTGAGTGTTTTTGACTTTGCTTGATTTGACTTTTGTCTGCTGTTTGCTAGTGCTCTAAAAATCAAATAAATCCTCCAACTCTTATACTTCATCTCCTTGACCCAAAACCTTTTTCCAATGATCATGCCATGTGTATAGACCAGTATAGAATTTTCTTATAAAAATATTTTGGCCAAATGGTATTTTCTAAAATTAGTTCTCCAAAAATCCCTGAATTGAGGTTTGCACTGCAAGTACCTTATTTAGGGTGTGAAAAATATATCAAAAAGTATATTTGAATCCAATTAGGTATAGGACTTCCAGAAACCACAAAAGTATAATTTTAAAAGCTATTTTTATATTTTATTTAAAAGCTTTTTCTTAAGGCCAGAAATGGTCTTTAATAGGGAAAAAATTATTTAATCATTTCAAAAATATTTTCCAAAATTCAGGGAGACTCATAGGACATATATTGTCCATATATAAGAGTTTCAACACATGGCCATGTTCAAAATATTGGACAAATCCTTCCAAAACCCTTTCTGGATATTTCAAGCTTTTGAAATATTTACAAAGGAAATATTCTCCAAAAATTCTAGGGAAATTCTATCATGTCATGTGTGACATATTTGATGATCTTGCAAAGCCTCATGCCTTGAAGATCGAGGAAACATCCTCAAACCCCTTCAAAACCATTCTGTCCATATTTGAAGTTTGAGCAACTCTACATTGCCAAACTTGTCCAAATGCTCTCAAATTTGGTGCACATGCTAGAATGGCCTAATAAGGCATCTAGACCAAATGGCACAAGATTTGGAAAAGAGCAACTTGATCAGATCACCCCAAAACCACTTCTGTTCAAATTCAAATTTGAACAACTTTACATTGTCAACTTTTTATCTGGAGCCTCAAACTTTGTGGGCATGTTCATATCCCCAAATGATGATGCTACACCAAGTGGTGCATCAAGGGGAGATGATTTGCTTAACTCCAACATGGTGAAACCATTTCTGTTCATTTCTAGGGTTCACCAAAGTTACATTGTCCACTTTGCCCAAATGAGCTCAAATTTGGTGTAGGGGCCTAATTATAGGTGACATTTGGTCCTGTTAAATCCCATGTCAAGTGGATGTCATTTGCTTGACCAAACACTGATCAAACACCTTCTGTTCATTTACCAAAACCTGTGTTTGGACCACTTTTACTATTTCCCCTTACCTCAAATTCTTTCCACAGCTCCCCCTGATCATCCTCTACCCTCCAGTAACTCTCCTCTGCCTTATCTCAATTATTGGAGGAGGTAAAACCCCAAGTTACACTGCTGGACAGCAAGATTCACCCTCTCCCTCACCTCCCTCCTCACTCTAGTGGCTCCTGGAGCATCCAAGACTGCCTCCCCCTTTCTTTACTACTCCCTCTACCCCTTGGACACGGCTAGACACTAGAGGACACGGCCTGGAAAGCATAGACGCAACCATGCCGGCCAAAGACGTGCTCTGGAGCGCGCTATAGTGCGCTCCCGCACTGTAGCCGCCCCCATCCCAATGCCCTGACAGCCTCGGGCCTCTCCAGCATGTCCCCGAGGTTGCCTCAACGTCTGGGACACGGCAGGACGGTCGGCCCTATCCTCCCCGGCCCTCCTCCTCTCTCTCCACGAGCTCGCCGTGCGCGCCCTGGACCGTGCTCACGGTGCACCGTGGCTGCAGCTATTTAAGGCCTCCCCCCGAGCACCTCTTGCCGCTGCTGGATCCTTCTCTTCTCCGTGAACCTCCCAGACATCCCCAACCTCCCTCCCGTGGCCTCCTTGCCCCTCCAAGGCCGGAGTGCCGCCGCCGATCGCCGCTCGGGATCGGGCGCCCCGGCCACTCCCTCCTTCCCCTTCTTCGTTTCGAGGTCCACGCCGTCCTCAGGGAACCTCCAGGGACGGGCCGGTCCTCCCCTTGGCCTGGGAGGCCCTCCTGGCATGGTGCCGCCGGAGAACCCGCGGCCGCCGCGGCCTCCCTGTGGAGGCGAAGCTGTGGCCCTTCCTGGGTGGGCTCGCAGCCACCCTCGGGTGCGGGGAGGGGAGCGGAAGCTCCTGGACACTCCGGCTGGCCCTCCAGCATCCCCAGGCCGCGGCTGCGCCGGCGGCCGGAGCTTTCCCCCGCCCGGCGTCGGGCTGGAGAAGAAGACCGGGGGCGACAGGCAGCCTGCGGCCGGGCCCCGCAGGTCAGTGACCCCAGCCGGCTGCCACGTAAGATAAGTGGAGGCGGGGCGGCTGGGGGGCGCTTCCCCAGCGCGAAGGCGCACTCCAAGGGGGCGCCTCCGACGTCACCGCTCCCCCTGTGCACGCGGCCGAGCCATGGGCCGGCCCAGTTTCTATGCATCTATCCTCCGCCCAGTCTGCAAGATAGGGTATAACCCCTTCCCTTTTTCTTTTTCTTTATTCTGTCAACTTCAAAAATGCCCCAAATATTCATATGAACTCCAAATTGCATGATTCAAATTTCTGGTAGCTCCTAAAATCATGCCCTATCACATGGTGCAACATGCACATTATTCCAGAAACTTTTCCTATACAAATATTTATCAAATGCCCATTTTCCACTTTCTGTGATTAACTTTAGAAAATCACAGAGAGCTCAATATTGATCCAAATGAAGTGATTCAAGTTCCTAGATGCTTGTCATGTCCAAACTTAGTTTTGGAACATTTTTAATAATAGTTTCTGTGCCCCACCAATTATTGAGCCATTTCTTCCTATTTATCAGCTTTGCAAAATCCTAGGAAATTCATTTGAATTCCAAATCCAGTGAAACCAACTCCTAAATGCTTCTAAAATCATGACTTGATGATGGGTAACTTTGCTCATCATTCAAGGAATTATTTCTGTATACTTTTTCCAAATCCATAAAACCCTTGATTCCATCATATTGAAATGTTCCCAACTACCTATTGATCCAACACCTATGAAACCACCTTGGTCATTTCTAATATGACCAGAGGTATCCTAGAAAAGTTCAACTCCTATTTTTAGAGCACTTTAATTTTTGCTTTGATTGTGTTGCTTATTATGATTGTTTCCATCGTTAGTTGACGTAATAAACGGAGTATTCGGAGATGGACCAGAAGATTTGAAGACTCTGAAGACTAAGGCAAGCAGCCCTTTGACCATGTTCAAGAAACCTTTTTATGCATGTCTCATAAAGCCTTATTATTCAATGCATCAGAATCATGTTGAGGTGGAAACCATTTTGGTTGCTACCCTTGTTGCTTATTATTGATAATTGCATCAAACATAACCCTACCTTCCTATGAGGGTTATGTGGGTGGGAGTAATTAGGTTGCTTTAATAGTGGCTACGCAAATGGGTCGGGTATATGCATGGTGACGAAGGCAGGATACTTTCAAAAGACTTTTCGAAAACCCCGTCGGGTGCCATTTATGCCCGAGGGAGATGGTGAGAGGGGTAACCACTTGATGACGAAGTGGTGTACTGAGGCAAGTGTGTGTGTTGCTTTGAAAACGGATTGGTTTAAGTTGCGACCGTTATTCCAACCTTACATGCGCAACCACTCTACCCTTATATGGGAAAGGGCATTATTGATTACCTAGGTCGATACTAGCATGGTGCCCGCATTACTAGTGACGGGGGTGACATGAGGTCACTCTCGGGACGGGGTCGTGCTTGGATAGGCGGCCATGACTGTTTTCACAGGGCACCGGACACACCGTTGGTACCCCGTGCTTGTGATATGTGATGAATTCGGAGCGAGTCTCCACAAACCTTGAGATGTGAAATGTTTGGCACGGGGCTGCTACCAATCGAGTGGACTCTATGTTAGTGTCGTCTAGGGAAAGGTAGTGATCGGGTGCTTACCCCGGGTACTTGAGGTATCGCGGGTCGTGGATGACACGGAAGTTCCCCGGATCTTGTGGGTAAAGTGTGCAACCTCTGCAGAGTGTAAAACTATTCGAATAGCCGTGTCCACGGTCATGGACAGTTGGGTAACCGCTCTTGGGCTACGTCCAATGTTTGCGAAACCTGGTGTGTGTGTGTGAGGAAACAACATGGTTCAGTGATAATGGTGAAGTCAACATGGTTCAGTGATATTGTTGATGTGATTGTGAGGAAGTCACAATGAGCTTGAGCATGAGTTGATTACAACTCTTTCTTGAAAATGATGTCTGTGACCTCCTGATACTTGTTACAGACACATGCATATCCTTGTTACTTGTTGATCATAACTTGCATATGAAAAACTAGCTTTCCGCAAAACTACCAATGTAGAAGTAGAGCCTTGCATAAAATATTCTGCTATCACAGTTGGGTTGCTTGCGAGTACATTCAATGTACTCATTGGCTTGCCACTGGTTATTTTATTGGCCAGGCAGGAGAGAACATGTTATGATGAAGATTTCTCGGTGACGAGCATGCGAGCTAGGACGCTTCCCAGTCAGAATGCCTGTAGGGTTAAGGCAGATGGCATGGGTCCCAGTTGTCTTTGAAGATTTTCCGCTGCGATGATATACTCAAGACTTGACCATTATGGTCCTATTTGTGTAACACGGTATGTAAGGATGTAAGACTCTTGTTATTCAGCTTCTGTGTGTTCAGTGAGCATTGATCTCTGGGATCACTGTACACGTGCATTCGGTGATCACGACTTGCGAGTCGGGGTCCCCACAGAGCTGGTATCAGAGCCATCCTGACTGTAGGAAGCCTTAGTTAGCATGGTCGTTAGTTAGGGTAAAACTATTTTCCAAAAACTATTGGTAGTTTTCAAAACTATCTATACTTCTCTTCCCTTCTCAGTTTTTCGAAAACTAGGCTATGCTCGATCTCTTCCCCTTCAAAACCTTGGTCGCTAAAACCCCTATGCCCCTGACCACTGGATTTTTCTGTAATCCTCATGCAGTGCACCTTGCCGAACAATCACCCACCACTTTTGCACACAAGATTGGTGACACCACGACAAGATGATACCAACAGAAACTACATCCTCGATGAGTGAGGACATGAAGACCCAGAAGATGGTGATACCCTTGACAAGAGCCCCCAAGATGGAGCAACCCTAGCCTACGATGACCAGGGTATAGGTTATGCAAAGTCATGATATGCATCGCTAATAGGGTAATCCTGTCACTACCGTTGTTGTATCGGCGACCACCGGTGGATGAGAACCTCGCCATTTGGTCCGCCTCACTACAGTGAGCAGGAAAACGGTTCTCTTCATCCCCCGCTCTTGGTGTCGATGTTTTCATCAACAAACCCGACATGGTGGACCTCTATTATGCCATGTTATTGTCATTACATATGGATTGCCTACCAGGTACCCTCGACGCTCCAGAAGGCACAAGGGATCGTCATGATTAAAGAGACAAGAGAAGACCGAGTCAACGCCAGCTACAAGGAGGCACCTTCCATCAGGCGAGAAGTTGTTGAAGATTCTTCAGGCTCAACCCGGATCATTCATCAAGCAACTACAAGGGGCATAGCAACATCCGAGGAAGCTCAGAAGACTGCACGAGGCACAAGTCACGACACTGAGTCCGAGAACCCCTAGGGTAGGATGAGTCGTGTACCCCCTATGCGCAGTCGAGTCCACATGATGGTTCGAATAGAACCATGATTGTGTGTTGTTTGCTTTTATTCGTTTGTGTTTTGATATAAGTCGCACTATTGCCCCAGGCAACAAGTGCATGGCTATATCACCTCCCTTGCCTTGCTTCTTTTGTTTCTGCCTTTTGCACCGGTTTGTTGCACCTGCACTATAGAACCCCCTTTAGGCATTTCCCTCCTCTACGCTGCTTCTTCCCTCTATTCTCTCTCTCCCCAACTGAAGACCCGCAAGACAAGATGCACCAAGGATCCTACCTCGACAGCCAACTGGCACTGAAGACTTCTGCTACAACCCCCGTGACCAAGTGCAACCCCGTAGTGTTATGTTTAACCCTCCAGACCAGTAACCCCTTTTCCTAGACCCTTTGAGACTTCCCGAGACACTCCAGCACGAATCCTTAACCATGTGCCTCACCCATGGTAAAGCGAGAGAACCTGTTAAGCCTTTGTAACCTTGCACAACACTGGGTTCGTAAAGGAGCTAGTGGACACGATGAGTGAGCACATTTTCATCCTGACATAGCACGAGGTCTGACGATGCCATAGATAGACCAGTTCGAGGATATTGGACAGACGACTTGGTGGTTTATATCAGTGACTTTGAGGAATTATCTGAGACCCTGGTGGATTGTGAGGTTTTCATATTGGTGAGATCATGACTTTGGGAAGCATGTAGGAGTACCCGTTAGACATGAGATTTGGATTTATGTAGGTGATTCTGGTTGGTATAATGCTGGATATGTCTGCATGATTCGGAGTAAGATTGGATTTATACCGATGATCCTGATTATGATATCATGCTTCTCGGTGGACAATAACCTAGGAGATTGGATTATTTGTCGGAGTTGATTTAGGGATCTATATAATCGTGATCTTGGAGTTTACTTGACCCGGATGATGGGAATTTGGTGGACATACTATCGTGATGCATAGTCCTTCCAAGTATTTGGGGATTATAGGGACTTGAGATCTTGTGCAACACCGTAGACATCGGATTTGTAGGATTGTTGGATTATGTGGTGATTGATGGAATTACCGGGCTATCGGAGTTGATCTATAGGAAGGAAACAAATCTTGGAGTGGCATATGACGTGTTTCCTTAGATTGGAGATGCATTATCTTGAGCCTTGCAAGAATAGGTTGAGTGCTTGGATTATGGAGTTTAATCTCAGGTCAGCAGCATGTATGATCTACCTTTGGATTTTAGAGGTAGACGTACATATGGATTTGGGGATCTTAGACAAGTATAATTTTGTTAGACCGTCTCTTGAGAGTCATGAGGATATGTATGGCAATGAGCGGTGATTGAAGTTGGTCTATGCGAGAGGCCGCTTTTTTCGTTCGGAGTACTAGATAGAGCTATTGGCATCTCAGAAACTGTGCTTAAGGATAAGATGACATAAGTTCATTCACTCACTAGAATCCTTGAAACCCTTAAGCCCCACCGAGCCACGACCTGATCAGATTCTGACCGCAGGGCCTTGACTCAGAGTCAGGAAGGCCTCTGCAATACTCCTCCGAGACCACCAATACCCCAGCTTACCTTGCGTACCCCTTAGACCTCATGGAGCAATTGGACGAGTTGGGTAACCTCATTATTTGATGGCCTACTTGTCTGCCCGAAGACAAGAAGAGACGGACAGCTGGATAGAAGACATTTGAAGACCGCCCTGTCAAGAAGGAAGATCTACACCAACCACCGTCATCAAGAAGAAACTTCCGCGATGAAGACCGGGCATATCTGCAAACCACTCCTCTCAAAGGAGCCGAGCATTCCCGTGTCGAAGGAACGCTCACACCAAGATTGTATCAAGACTTGAAGGCACGATTCGGTGGCACGAGATGAAAAGAGAGATATGCAACCTATGTTGCAGAGTGTGATGTGTGCAAAAAGGGTCGAGCTGAATATCAGCAACCGCTGGATTGCTTTAACCACTCAAGGCTCCTGAGTGAAAGTGGGATAAAGACGGAATGAACTTCGTCACGGGATTACCAGGTCGAATAGAGGACATGACTCTATCTGGGTCATAGTCGATCATTTGACCAAGGTGGCCAATTTCATTCCTGTCAAGACCACTTATGATGGCAACCGGTTGGCAGCTCTCTACATCGACCGAATCGTAAGTCTTCACGGCATTCCCAAGGAGATTGTGTCAGATCGAGGAACCCAGATCACCTCAAGGTTCTGGAAGAAGTTCCGAGAAGCCTTGGGAACCAAGTATCTTTCGGCACGGCTTTCCACCCACAGACCGGAGGTCAGACCGAGTGAGTCAATCAGATTCTTGAAGTCATGACTCCGAGCCTGTGTCTTGGCATATGGAGCCAAGTGGGAGGATTGTCTCCTTTTTGCCGAGTTCTCCTATAACAACAGTTACCAGTCGAGCCTTCAGATGGCACCATTTGAGGTGTTGTACGGACACAGATGTCGCACACTCCTCAACTGGTCAGAGACTGGAGAAGGGCTAGTCTTTGGACCGGATATTCTCCGCGCAGCGGAAGAGCAAGTCCAACTAATCAGAGAACGTTCGAAGGCAGCCAAGTCAAGGCAGAAGTGCTATGCTGACACTCACCATCGGAACATAAGTTTCCATGTCGGGGACCATGTGTACCTGCGGGTAACTCCTCTGAAGGGAAACAAGCGTTTCCACGTCAAGGGAAGCTCGCACTAAGGTTCATTGGACCCCTTTGAGATCACTGCAAGTCATGTGGTAGACGGCTCCCCAGCTAGATCTACCACCTGAGATACTCTCCGTGCACCAAGTCTTCCACGAGCCCCCACTCTGGAAGTACTTCTTACCTCCTAGCTATCCCGATGCCCGCAAGGACATCGATCACCGAGCCTTTGACAGCTAACCCAACCTAACCTATGCAAGAGACCCCTCAGCAACCTCCATCAAGGACGACATCAAGCAAGGAGCCATACCATCAAGCACTTCAAGATTCCAAGGAGCATCGCTCGGAAGCAGAACCAACAAGATGAAGTGAAGACTACCCCGTATCCAAGACTCCGCTTTTCTTTCCACGCCTAGTCTGGGAATCTCGGGGACGAGATTCTTGTAAGGGGGGTAGGTCTGTCACACCCTGATTTTCATGTCTCATTGCTTAAGCTTATTTTCATGTTAAAAATGTGGATTTGCAAAAACTTTTGAGTGTTTTTGACTTTGCTTGATTTGACTTTTGTCTGTTGTTTGCTAGTGCTCTAAAAATCAAATAAATCCTCCAACTCTTATACTTCATCTCCTTGACCCAAAACCTTTTTCCAATGATCATGCCATGTGTATAGACCAGTATAGAATTTTCTTATAAAAATATTTTGGCCAAATGGTATTTTCTAAAATTAGTTCTCCAAAAACCCATGAATTGAGGTTTGCACTGCAAGTACCTTATTTAGGGTGTGAAAAATCTTTCAAAAAGTATATTTGAATCCTATTAGGTATAGGACTTCCAGAAACCACAAAAGTATAATTTTAAAAGCTATTTTTATATTTTATTTAAAAGCTTTTTCTTAAGGCCAGAAATGGTCTTTAATAGGGAAAAAATTATTTAATCATTTCAAAAATATTTTCCAAAATTCAGGGAGACTCATAGGACATATATTGTCCATATATAAGAGTTTCAACACATGGTCATGTTCAAAATATTGGACAAATCCTTCCAAAACCCTTTTTGGATATTTCAAGCTTTTGAAATATTTACAAAGGGAATATTCTCCAAAAATTCCAGGGAAATTCTATCATGTCATGTGTGACATATTTGATGATCTTGCAAAGCCTCATGCCTTGAAGATCAAGCAAACATCCTCAAACCCCTTCAAAACCATTCTGTCCATATTTGAAGTTTGAGCAACTCTACATTGCCAAACTTGTCCAAATGCTCTCAAATTTGGTGCACATGCTAGAATGGCCTAATAAGGCATCTAGACCAAATGGCACAAGATTTGGAAAAGAGCAACTTGATCAGATCACCCCAAAACCACTTCTGTTCAAATTCAAATTTGAACAACTTTACATTGTCAACTTTTTATCTGGAGCCTCAAACTTTGTGGGCATGTTCATATCCCCAAATGATGATGCTACACCAAGTGGTGCATCAAGGGGAGATGATTTGCTTAACTCCAACATGGTGAAACCATTTCTGTTCATTTCTAGGGTTCACCAAAGTTACATTGTCCACTTTGCCCAAATGAGCTCAAATTTGGTGTAGGGGCCTAATTATAGGTGACATTTGGTCCTGTTAAGTCCCATGTCAAGTGGATGTCATTTGCTTGACCAAACACTGATCAAACACCTTATGTTCATTTACCAAAACCTGTGTTTGGACCACTTTTACTATTTCCCCTTACCTCAAATTCTTACCACAGCTCCCCCTGATCATCCTCTACCCTCCAGTAACTCTCCTCTGCCTTATCTCAATTATTGGAGGAGGTAAAACCCCAAGTTACACTGCTGGACAGCAAGATTCACCCTCTCCCTCACCTCCCTCCTCACTCCAGTGGCTCCTGGAGCATCCAAGACTGCCTCCCCCTTTCTTTACTACTCCCTCTACCCCTTGGACACGGCTAGACACTAGAGGACACGGCCTGGAAAGCATAGACGCAACCATGCCGGCCAAAGACGTGCTCTGGAGCGCGCTACAGTGCGCTCCCACACTGTAGCCGCCCCCATCCCAATGCCCTGACAGCCTCGGGCCTCTCCAGCATGTCCCCGAGGTTGCCTCGACGTCTGGGACACGGCAGGACGGTCGGCCCTATCCTCCCCGGCCCTCCTCCTCTCTCTCCACGAGCTCGCCGTGCGCGCCCTGGACCGTGCTCACGGTGCACCGTGGTTGCAGCTATTTAAGGCCTCCCCCCGAGCACCTCTTGCCGCTGCTGGATCCTTCTCTTCTCCGTGAACCTCCCAGACATCCCCAACCTCCCTCCCGTGGCCTCCTTGCCCCTCCAAGGCCGGAGTGCCGCCGCCGATCGCCGCTCGGGATCGGGCGCCCCGGCCACTCCCTCCTTCCCCTTCTTCGTTTCGAGGTCCACGCCGTCCTCAGGGAACCTCCAGGGACGGGCCGGTCCTCCCCTTGGCCTGGGAGGCCCTCCTGGCATGGTGCCGCCGGAGAACCCGCGGCCGCCGCGGCCTCCCTGTGGAGGCGAAGCTGTGGCCCTTCCTGGGTGGGCTCGCAGCCACCCTCGGGTGCGGGGAGGGGAGCCGGAGCTCCTGGACACCCCGGCCGGCCCTCCAGCATCCCCAGGCCACTGCTGCGCCGGCGGCCGGAGCTTTCCCCCGCCCGGCGTCGGGCTGGAGAAGAAGACCGGGGGCGACAGGCAGCCTGCGGCCGGGCCCCGCAGGTCAGTGACCCCAGCCGGCTGCCACGTAAGATAAGTGGAGGCGGGGCGGCTGGGGGGCGCTTCCCCAGCGCGAAGGCGCACTCCAAGGGGGCGCCTCCGACGTCACCGCTCCCCCTGTGCACGCGGCCGAGCCATGGGCCAGCCCAGTTTCTATGCATCTATCCTCCGCCCAATCTGCAAGATAGGGTATAACCCCTTCCCTTTTTCTTTTTCTTTATTCTGTCAACTTCAAAAATGCCCCAAATATTCATATGAACTCCAAATTGCATGATTCAAATTTCTGGTAGCTCCTAAAATCATGCCCTATCACATGGTGCAACATGAACATTATTCCAGAAACTTTTCCTATACAAATATTTATCAAATGCCCATTTTCCACTTTTTGTGATTAACTTTAGAAAATCACAGAGAGCTCAATATTGATCCAAATGAAGTGATTCAAGTTCCTAGATGCTTGTCATGTCCAAACTTAGTTTTGGAACATTTTTAATAATAGTTTCTGTGCCCCACCAATTATTGAGCCATTTCTTCCTATTTATCAGCTTTGCAAAATCCTAGGAAATTCATTTGAATTCCAAATCCAGTGAAACCAACTCCTAAATGCTTCTAAAATCATGACTTGATGATGGGTACCTTTGCTCATCATTCAAGGAATTATTTCTGTATACTTTTTCCAAATCCATAAAACCCTTGATTCCATCATATTGAAATGTTCCCAACTACCTATTGATCCAACACCTATGAAACCACCTTGGTCATTTCTAATATGACCAGAGGTATCCTAGAAAAGTCCAACTCCTATTTTTAGAGCACTTTAATTTTTGCTTTGATTGTGTTGCTTATTATGATTGTTTCCATCGTTAGTTGACGTAATAAACGGAGTATTCGGAGATGGACCAGAAGATTTGAAGACTCTGAAGACTAAGGCAAGCAGCCCTTTGACCATGTTCAAGAAACCTTTTTATGCATGTCTCATAAAGCCTTATTATTCAATGCATCGGAATCATGTTGAGGTGGAAACCATTTTGGTTGCTACCCTTGTTGCTTATTATTGATACTTGCATCAAACATAACCCTACCTTCCTATGAGGGTTATGTGGGTGGGAGTAGTTAGGTTGCTTTAATAGTGGCTACGCAAATGGGTCGGGTATATGCATGGTGACGAAGGAAGGATACTTTCAAAAGACTTTTCGAAAACCCCATCGGGTGCCATTTATGCCCGAGGGAGATGGTGAGAGGGGTAACCACTTGATGACGAAGTGGTGTACTGAGTCAAGTGTGTGTGTTGCTTTGAAAACGGATTGGTTTAAGTTGCGACCGTTATTCCAACCTTACATGCGCAACCACTCTACCCTTATATGGGAAAGGGCATTATTGATTACCTAGGTCGATACTAGCATGGTGCCCGCATTACTAGTGACGGGGGTGACATGAGGTCACTCTCGGGACGGGGTCGTGCTTGGATAGGCGGCCATGACTGTTTTCACAGGGCACCGGACACACCGTTGGTACCCCGTGCTTGTGATATGTGATGAATTCGGAGCGAGTCTCCACAAACCTTGAGATGTGAAATGTTTGGCACGGGGCTGCTACCAATCGAGTGGACTCTATGTGAGTGTCGTCTAGGGAAAGGTAGTGATCGGGTGCTTACCCCGGGTACTTGAGGTATCGCGGGTCGTGGATGACACGGAAGTTCCCCGGATCTTGTGGGTAAAGTGTGCAACCTCTGCAGAGTGTAAAACTATTCGAATAGCCGTGTCCACAGTCATGGACAGTTGGGTAACCGCTCTTGGGCTACGTCCAATGTTTGCGAAACCTGGTGTGTGTGTGTGAGGAAACAACATGGTTCAGTGATAATGGTGAAGTCAACATGGTTCAGTGATATTGTTGATGTGATTGTGAGGAAGTCACAATGAGCTTGAGCATGAGTTGATTACAACTCTTCCTTGAAAATGATGTCTGTGACCTCCTGATACTTGTTACAGACACATGCATATCCTTGTTACTTGTTGATCATAACTTGCATATGAAAAACTAGCTTTCCGCAAAACTACCAATGTAGCAGTAGAGCCTTGCATAAAATATTCTGCTATCACACTTGGGTTGCTTGCGAGTACATTCAATGTACTCATTGGCTTGCCACTCGTTATTTTATTGGCCAGGCAGGAGAGAACAGGTTATGATGAAGATTTCTTGGTGACGAGCATGCGAGCTAGGACGCTTCCCAGTCAGAATGCCTGTAGGGTTAAGGCAGATGGCATGGGTCCCAGTTGTCTTTGAAGATTTTCCGCTGCGATGATATACTCAAGACTTGACCATTATGGTCCTATTTGTGTAACACGGTATGTAAGGATGTAAGACTCTTGTTATTCAGCTTCTGTGTGTTCAGTGAGCATTGATCTCTGGGATCACTGTACACGTGCATTCGGTGATCACGACTTGCGAGTCGGGGTCCCCACATGTTATCACCATTATATCTATGTTCTTTATCCAAATATGCACCTAGTACGTGTTAGGATCCACATACCCCAAGGTCACAATAACTGAGATTCTTTTTGGTGATTACCGTGGTATGAGGAGTTCATGTATTCACTATGTGTTAATGCTTTGATCCGGTTCTCTATTAAACGGAGGCCCTAATATCCCTTAGTATCGTTATGGACCCCGCTGCCACGGGAGGGTAGGTGATGGAGTCATGGACTAAAGGGTCCTCGGGATGACGGCCCATTGTATACGTGCCGGGTTGATGGAGCCGTATTGTAGGAATTCTATGAAGCCGTGGAGTATCCTCCAAGTCGAAAAGGCGCAGAATCTCTTTTCTTATTGTCATCTATCTTCGGTAACCCTAACCCTATCAGTGTCTATATAAACCGAAGGGTGTAGTCATTAGAGACAGAGCTATTGTTCATCCCTCATAGCCTAGGCTTAGCTCATACTGATATCGAGGCAGATCTACTATGTAAACCACAATATACAATCAATACAATAGAGCTGGACGTAGAGTTTTACCTCCTTGAGAGAGCCCGAACCTGGGTAAACAGCGTGTCCCCTGTCTCCTGTTACCATCAATCCTAGATCCATAGTTCGGAACCCCTACCTCGAGGTGTGCGAGTATTGACACCAACATTGGTGCTTTCACTGAGAGTTCCGATGTTCGACCACTGGAGGGATCAATGGCTCGCTTAGTCCTGGGAAAGGACATTACTCCTCTATGTCCCTTCATCCCTGGACAACTGTTCGCCTTCGGCGTCATCGTGCTGCGCCCCGATCTGGTCGGTCATTTGGACCAGATCGACAACTTCGCCCCCGAGCACTGGATTCGGTTCGGCAGCCTGGAGTACATCGCTGACACGTGGGGGGATTTGGTTTTCACCGGATTCATTGCTCCCACAAGCATGGCTACGCCTGCTCCGGCATACACCTCCGGTCCAATCTGTGAATCAGCCCCAATTCACCAAACGGCTTCATGCCAGGAAAGACTCCTTGGGAGAGGGGATCTTACCCCACCAGCGACTGAACTCACTCCAGCAGAAAACTTATCCCTAGCCCTTGAGGCGAAACCTGAGGTCAGAGGACTAGATTCGATTTCGACCGGACTCCTCCCCTATAGCTCCCTACAGGCCTCAAGCCCGCACCCTAAGTCGGCAGCTACCGGCCAGGGGAATCCCCCGGCCCGAAATATTGACACGGAGGATATAAGGGAACAAAAAGGCACCCCATCAGTGCCCGAAGACAATCCGTGCTCCCCGAGGCTTTGGCTCCAAATCCTGAAGACAGGCTCGTCCAGGACTAGGGCTGGACCAAAAGCTCGAAGCTCGTGAGCTTAATGAGCGCTCAATAGTTCGGCTCGTTGAGCTCGTGGCTCGCTTCTTAATGAACATAGCCAATCATTGATTTCAGCTCGTTAACCTTAACGAGCTAATGAGTTTCACGAGTATCTCGTCAAGCCCGTTAGTAACAACACAACACATATTCTCATCTTACCTGGAAAAACATTCGTAGCACCTCGGCCCATCCACTCAATCTAATCTACATAGAAGGCATCAAACTAGTGCATTTTGTTTTCTAGTCTCCATCTTCCTTCTTAAAAACGAAATATACATGCTTATCGTGTACACATAACCTATCAAAATCAGTTAACGAGCGCTCGCGAGCACTCACAAGCTTAAAAGCTTAACGAGCCTTAAACGAACTAAGCCGAGCAGAGTTTCTCTGCACGTTAATCTTAACGAGCTTAACCAGCCAAGCCTTAATGAGCACGAGCTTAACGAGCCGAGCAGCTCGTTAATCCACCATATCCAGGACCAAGGATTGGTTGGGCCGCAGGCCGACCTTCGCTCCGACTCCACAAAGTCTAGCCTAGAGCCCTTGAATCTGGCAACCCTCGATATGTTTAACTAGGCACTAGATAGAATTCATAAATTGACTGTCCAGGAGAGCTTACCCTGTGCTTTCGACCGCCGGCCCTTACAGGCATTCAATAGGGAATTTCAAGTCCCACCCACCACCCACTTGGTAGCCACTGTCGAAGATTTAACTGACATGCTAGACTATAATTCGAAAAACACCAAATACATGGACGAGGATAGGGGAGCCACAACCAATACCGATATTGCCCCCCCCATCACTGGCCGCTTGTTGGCCATGTCCACATACGATATCTACATGGTGGACACCCCCAAGGATGGCGAAGATTCTCCCACACAGGATCAAGACAAGCCTAGAGATGAGCCACCCAAACATCGAAGACAGCGTCGTCGATCAAAACCTCGTCGAAGCTACGCAAGCAACATGGACTCTGTAGACAATAGCACCGCCGATAATACGGACGACCTCGCTGAGGCCACTGATAATGAGCACCAGCAAGGTGACCCCGTGGCACAGGAGGACCCGTGTGGGGACCCCGACTTAGATGTCGAGATCACCGAATGCACGTGTACAGTGATCCCAGAGATCAATGCTCACTGAACACACAGAAGCTGAAATAACAAGAGTCTTACATCCATACAAATAGTCTTACACGAATTAAGGCCGTTATGGCCAAGTCTTACATAGATAGAGCCTCACGGGCTGAATAGCAAATAACTCAAGTAGCGGAAGTCTTTGATAAACGGGTAGAACCCATGCCATCTGCCTTAACCCTACAGGCATTCTGACTGGGATAGCGTCCTAGTTCGCATGGTCGTCTCCAAAGAACTCTTCCTCATATTCCTGCTCTTCCATGCCTGGCCAATTAAATAACCAGTGGCAAGCCAATGAGTACTTTGAATGTACTCGCAAGCAACCCATGATGTGGTAACAATGTAATGGAACAATAATGAACAATCTAGCAGGAAGCTAGAACAATATGCTATCATCAAGTTTATGCATCAATAACCTCGCGTAACCTCGAAGACAGGTTACCGATATCAACATGAATATGATTCATCTCATCGAGTCAAGTCACCATTCATGACTCATCACACATATATCAACACCGATGAAGTAAAATTCTGGACATAGTTTAAGTAGCACCACCCAACTGTCCATGACCTTGGACACGGCTATTCGAATAGTTTTACACTCTGCAGAGGTTGAGCACTTTACCCACAAGATCCGGGGAACTTCTGTGTCATCCACGACCCGCGGTACCTCAAGTACCCGGGGTAGGCACCCGGTCATTACCATTCCTTAGACGACACTAACATAGAGTCCACTCGTTGGTACACGGCCCTCGGGTACAAACAATAGATCACGGGACTTGCCCTAATTTCAATGTCACGCGTACCCGAAGGGACCAATGGTGTGTCCGGTGCCCTGTAAAAACAGTCATGGCTGTCTATCCAAGCACGACCCCGTCCCGGAAAAGACCTCAAGTCTTCCCGTCACTAGTAATGCGGGCACCATGCTAGTAGCGACCTAAGTAATCAATAAAGCCCTGTCCCATAAGGGGTAGTGTGGTTGCACATGTTTGGTTGGGACGGTAGTCACACATAAATCTAATCCATCATTCCACCATGCACATGATCTACCGGCACATCACTTCTTTCTCAAGTGATGACCTATCACTTCATCATCCTCGGGCATTAGGGGCACCCGACGGATTCATGCAAAGATTTCAACTACGAGGGTTCATAACACACATGCACCATATAAGCATCATGACCAACTTATTTGCATGTCAACTAGCATATAGCAAGATCAACAATAAAGCATGCATCATGTGGTGGTTCCTCTAGGTTACCATCGTAACCCTATCATCATGCATTGGAAACATACGGGTTCCGAGAACAAATGTATCATGGTCAAAGGGCTGCTTGCCTGGATTGGCTTGGTCTTCAAAGTCTTCAAGTCCTTCTCCTTCTTCTTCCACAGCAACTTCGTCAAATACGGGATCTATACGTTGCATAATAACCACGGGAAAATAAGAATACAAATAAAACAGAAAAATCAAAGTGCTCAGAAAAATGTCAACTCATTTTTGTAAAATACTAGAGGGATTTCTAAGATGGGGAAAAATCTTAGTTGGAGTTTTGGAGTTACAGAATAGGACATATTGATTTTTTGAACAGGAGTTATACTGCTCAAATTTGAATTTAAATTTGAATAGTACAGAAAAGTTTCATGGATTTGAATGAAAGTAGTACCATTAAATAGGTTGGAATATTACAAGATTTTTGGAGTTGGAAATATTTAATTTGGATCAATATTCTTTTCTGTATAAATGTTTAAAACATTAGCAGAAAAGAAAAAGAGAAAAAGGGTCCTATGCACTGGGCCAGAAGAGGCCACAGTGCACGGCCCAGGCGGACTGGCCCAGCCGCACGGAGCCAGCGCGAACGCACGTCAGGTTTTCAAACCTGACGGGCGGGGCCCATGGGTCAGCGGCACAGAGGAGGGGGAGAGAGGTGGGGGGATGACAGGCGGGGCCCGCCTGTCATCTCTAACCCCTCGGCCACGGCGGCGGCGAGCTCACCGGCGACGATTCCGGCCACGGCGACGGCAACGGAGGCCAGGGACGGATTCAGTGTCGTGTCGCGGTTGTAGTGGTGGTAGTGCGGCACGGAGGGGAAGTCTGGTTCGCCGGCGACGAGGTGGGACGACGGAAGCTCGCCGGAGGACGGTGGTCGGGGTTGTTTCCGACTGCCACAGAGAGGGGAAATGAGGGGGAAAGGTCAGTGAGGTGCGGCGGTTCCGAAATGAGTGGAAGGAGAGGAAGGGAAGGCCTGTACCTCGAGATCGCCGGCGGCCCGACGCGGCGGAGCTCGGGTCGATCCCGAGCACTGGGGCGTCCTGGGGTCGAACTGAGGGTGCAGGGGGTCTCAGAGGAGAGATGTGAGGCTTGTGGTGGTGTTGGAGAAGCTCGGGGAGGCCTATTTATTGGGGCTCGATGGAGACCCGCGGTCCAGTGCGCCGGCGAGCTTAGTTTCGAGGCTACAGCGCACGGGAGGCTAGCGGAGAGAGTCCGTGGAGTTCCTGGACGAGCTCCACGTCCAGTAGATGTGAGAGGAGGAGCGGGGGAGCGGCAGAGGAGTGCGCGCGTGTGAAGCAGAGGAATGGCCGAAGCGGGCGGCCGGTGCGCGTGCGGCGACGTTCACTGGAGGGCGCAGGAGGAGGGGGAACAGCGCCGGGGAGGTTGCGGACGTCGAGGCGCCTCGTCTGGCGCGAGGGGGAGGCTCGAGGTTGTCGGGGGAGGTTGATTGGCCGGAGCCAGCGTGCGGAGGGCACTGTTCGTGCGCTCTAGAGCGTGCGTATTGCTGGCATCAGCATGCTCTCGCCGGTTTGGTCCGTCCCAGCGTGTCTAACAGTGTCTAGTGCGTTGTAGGAGGAGTAAAGAAATGCCCTGAGGCCTTGGATGCCCTGGGGTTGCAGAGAGAGAGGGAGAGGGCTGGTGAAATGGTGAAAGTTGGCTGTACAGCAACGTAAAGCTGGGGTTTCACCCTCCAATCATGGAGCTGAGGTGCTGGGGGAGTTACTGGAGGTAGCTGGTAACTCAATGAGCCTGTGGTAAGAAGTTGAGGCCATGGAGAAAAGTGAAAGTGGTCAAGTTGGAGGTTTTAGCATTTCTGCAGAAGGTGTTTGATCAGTGTTTGATCAAGTAAATGAAGTCCACTTGACTTGGCACTTGACAGGGTTGAAAGACATGAGAAAATAGGGTGCTTCACCAAATTTGGGCTCATTTGAAGAAACTAGCCAATGTAACTTTGGTGAACCCTAGAAATCAACAGAAACAATTTCATCTTGATTGAGTCAAGCTAATCATCTCCCCTTGATGCACCACTTGGTGTAGCATCATCATTTGGGGTATTGATCATGCCCACAAAGTTTGAAGCTCCAGATAAAAAGTTGGTAATGTAAAGTTGTTCAAATTTGCATTTGAAAAGAAAGGGTTTTGAGGTGATCTGATCAAGTTGCTCTATTCAAATTCTTGTGCCATTTGGTCTAGGTGCCTTACTAGGCCATTCTAGCACGTGCACCAAGTTTGAGAGCATTTAGACAAGTTTGGCAATGTAAAGTTGCTCAAACTTCAAATATGGACAGAATGGTTATGAAGGGGTTTGAGGAGGTTTTCTTGCTTCCCAAGGCATGGGACTTGGCAAGATCATCAAATATGTCATATATGACATGATAGAATTTCCCTGGAATTTTTGGAGAAAAATTCCTTTGTAAATATTTCAAAAGCTTGAAATATCCAGAAAGGGTTTTAGAAGGTTTAGCCCATTATTTTGAACATGACCAAGTGTTGAAACTCTTATATATGGACAATATATGTCCTCTGAGTCTCTCTGAATTTTGGCAAATATTTTTGAAATAGTTAAATAATTTTCTCCTATTAAAGACCATTTCTGGCCTTAAGAAAAAGCTTTTAAATAAAATAGGAAAATAACTTTTAAAATTATACCTTTGTGGTTTCTGGGAGTCCTATGGCTACTAGGTCTCAAATAAACCTTTTGAAATAATTTTCACACCCTAAATCAAGTACTTGCAGTGCAAATCTTAATTCATGGGTTTTTGGAAAACTAAATTTATAAAATACTTTTTGGCCAAATTATTTTTGTAAGAAAATACTATACTATTATATAACACTTGGCATGATCATTGGGCAGAAGTTTTGGGTGTGGAGATGAAATCTACAAGAGGTCATAGTTGACTTTACTGAGCACAAGAAAAGCACATGAAGAAAACTCAATTCCAAATAAAAGCCAAATGATGCTGAAAATTTTTGCTGGTCCAAATTTTCATGCCTCAAAGTTACAAATAACATGTTACAAAATGTAGGGTGTGACAGACCTACCCCCCTTACAAGAATCTCGTCCCCGAGATTCCTAAACTAGGGCTTAAAAGAGATCGGGAAACTCGGATCTAAGATAGTCTTCTCGTTCCCAGGTTGCTTCTGCTTCGGTGTGGTTGCTCCACTGGACCTTGAAGTACTTGATGGTACCGCTCCGCGTACGTCGTTCTGCTTCGTCCAGAATACGAATGGGCATCTCGCGGTAGGTCAAATTAGGCTGCAGATCAATGGCTTGGTGATCCACATCCTTGTAGAGACTGGGCTTGTCTGGAACCTGGAGACATTTCCGGAGTTGTGACACATGGAATACATTGTGCACATCGGATAGCTCGGGTGGCAGTTCCAACTGATAAGCCACTTCTCCTCGTCGTGCAGTGATCTCAAAGGGTCCAATGAACCTTGGTGCGAGCTTCCCCTTGACATGGAAACGCTTGGTTCCCTTCAGAGGAGTTACCCGCAGGTACACATGGTCCCCAACATGGAAACTCATGCCTCGGCGTCGAGTGTCAGCATAACTCTTCTGCCTTGACTTGGCTGCCTTTAATCGCTCTCTGACTAGTTGGACTTGCTCTTCTGCTGCGCGGAGATTATCCGGTCCAAAGACTAGTCCTTCTCCAGTCTCTGACCAATTGAGGGGTGTGCGGCATTTGCGTCCGTACAACACCTCAAATGGTGCCATCTGAAGGCTTGATTGGTAACTGTTGTTATAGGAGAACTCGGCAAAAGGGAGACAGTCTTCCCACTTGGCTCCATATGCCAGGACACAGGCTCGGAGCATGTCTTCGAGAATCTGATTGACTCGCTCAGTTTGACCTCCGGTCTGTGGGTGGAAAGCTGTGCTGAAAGACAATTTGGTTCCCAAGGCTTCTTGGAACTTCTTCCAGAACCTTGAGGTGAACTGGGTTCCTCGATCTGACACAATCTCCTTGGGAACACCGTGAAGACTTACGATTCGGTCAATGTAGAGAGCTGCCAGCCGGTTGCCATCATAAGTGGTCTTGACAGGAATGAAATGAGCCACCTTGGTCAAATGATCGACTATGACCCAGATGGAGTCATGTCCTCTATACAACCTTGGTAATCCAGTGATGAAGTCCATTCCGACTTTATCCCACTTCCACTTAGGAACCTTGAGTGGTTGAAGCAATCCAGCACGTCGCTGATACTCAGCCTTGACCCTTTGGCACACATCACACTTTGCAACATAGGTTGCAATCTCTCTCTTCATACCGTGCCACCAGAATCGTGCCTTCAAGTCTTGGTACATCTTGGTTCCACCGGGGTGGATGGAATACAGAGTGTCGTGGGCTTCTTGCAGAATCAGCGTCTTCAGCTCGGTGTTGTTTGGTACGCATAGACGACCTTTGTACCAAACAATCCCGTGCTCGTCTTCGGAGAATCCTAGGGCCTTGCCCAGCTTCATCTTCTTCTTGATTCCTTCGATGCTTGCGTGTCCATCTTGAGCCTTCTTGACGTCGTCCAATAGGGTCGGTCTGACTTCCAAATGATCCAGAAATCCGGGGGTGACCAATTCCAAACTGAATTGTTCGATCTCCTTAAACAAGGCTGGCTGCCTTTCTTGAATAATGGCATTCAAAGAGCAAGCCTTCCGGCTTAAGGCATCGGCCACCACATTGGCCTTCCTAGGGTGATATTGAACACTGAGGTCATAATCTTTGATGAGTTCCAACCATCTCCGCTGCCTCATGTTCAACTCTTTTTGGGTGAAAATATACTTCAGACTTTTGTGGTCTGTGTAAATCTCACACCGTTTCCCTAGGAGGTAATGCCGCCATGTCTTCAAGGCATGAACTACTGCCGCTAGCTCAAGATCGTGAGTAGCGTAGTTGTCCTCATGGGGTCGTAATTGCCTGGAGAGGTATGCTATGACGCGGCCTTCTTGCATCAGAATGCTTCCCAATCCGGTTCGAGAGGCATCACAATATATCACGAACTCCTTGTGAATATCAGGTGTTGCCAAAACTGGGGCGGTGGTCAATCTCTTCTTGAGCTCTTGGAAGCTCTCTTCGCATTTTGGTGTCCACTCGAACTTCTTGTCCTTTTTGAGGAGCTGAGTCATTGGTCGTGCAATGCTAGAGAATCCTTCCACGAACTTGTGGTAATAGCCCGCCAATCCGAGGAAGCTTCTGACTTCCTTGACGGTCGTTGGAGATTGCCATTGGGTCACAGCTTCGATTTTCGCAGGATCAACAGATAATCCTTCCTCGGTCAAGACATGACCTAAGAATCCAACTTTATGCAGCCAGAACTCACACTTGCTGAATTTGGCATACAGTTGGTGCTCACGAAGCTTGTCTAGGACCATCCTCAGATGCTGCTCATGCTCTTCCTCCGACTTCGAGAACACAAGAATGTCATCAATGAAGACAACAACGAACTTGTCCAACTATTCCATGAAGACTTTATTCATGAGATACATGAAGTAAGCTGGGGCATTGGTTAACCCAAAAGACATGACCGTGCACTCGTACAGGCCATATCTGGTTACGAATGCCGTCTTCGGAATATCTTCGGGTCTGATCTTCAGCTGGTAATACCCAGATCTGAGGTCGATCTTGGAGAATACCTTGGCTCCGCTGAGCTGATCAAACAGATCTTCGATCTTGGGAAGTGGGTACTTGTTCTTGATTGTAACTTCATTGAGGGAACAATAGTCAATGCATAAGCGGATGGTACCATCCCTCTTTGCCACAAACAGAACAGGAGATCCCCAAGGGGAGGCACTCGGGCGGATAAATCCCTTCCTTAGCTGCTCTTCTAGCTGCTTCTTCAACTCGGCTAATTCTTCCGTCCCCATTCTATAAGGCTTCTTATAGATGGGTCCTGCTCTGGGCACGGGCTCAATGATGAACTCAATGTCACGGTCAGGGGGCATTCCTGGTAGTTCATCCGGAAAGACATCAGGATACTCACATACCACCGGTACTTGATCTAGCCCAACTTCAGACAGACAGTTGACTTTAGCGGCTTGAGCGGAAGAGGAGTTGGGGGCAAACTTGACTTCTACTCCTTGGTCATTGGTCACAGTGACTGTCCGATTGGCACAGTCTAACAAGCCTTGGTGCTTACTGAGCCAATTCATACCTAGGATCACATCCAAGCCTTGCGATCTCAGGACGATAAGGTCTGCTAGGAAGTCTACACCCTTAATGGTAATACTGACTCCTTTACAGCCTATCTTGGCTCTCATCTCGGCTCCGGGGGTTTGTACCACCATAGGGTTATTCAGGGGTGTAGGGGTCATGCCACTTTTTAATGCAAATCTTTGAGTGACGAATGAATGCGTTGCTCCAGAATCAAACAAGACAGTTGCAGGTGCTGAGTTGACAAGGAACGTACCCAGCACGACGTCCGGGTCTTCCTGGGCTTCTTCAGCAGTGACGTGATTCACACGCCCCTTCCCATAGTTCGGTGGATTGCGAGGAGCTGGGTTCCTTGGTGGCATTCCACGGCCTTGACCCTGGTTCTGCGCATTGGGGCGCGGGGCATCAGGCTTCTTGTTGGGGCACACCCTGGAGATGTGTCCGGGCTGACCACATCCAAAGCAAGTGACTTGGTTTGGAGTGTTGATCTTGTTGCCACCATTGGTATTGGGGTTGAAGGCTGGCCTGGGGTTGGCATACTGCTGAGGCTGAGGATTGGCACGAGGTACAGGAGCTCTTGGCTGCTGATAGGTTGGCTTGGCCGGGGCTGACTGCCACGGACGAGGCTTCTGGTTGCTGGAACTTCCCTTACTGACCAACTTGCGCTTGCGAGTGTCTTCCAAAGCACGCCGCTTGTCTTCAAGCATGAGTGCCTTGTTCACCAGGTCAGGGAAAGACGGGCAGTCGCACACGACAAGCGAGTATTGCAGAGTCTGATTAAGGCCTTCCATGAAGTGCTCCCTTTTGGCAGCATCAGTGCTGACATCTTCAGGGGCATACCTTGACAGAATGCTGAACTTCTGCATGTACTCCTTGACAGTGCCACTTCCTTGCTTCAGGGCTCGGAACTCGCGCTTTTTGATAGCCATGATTCCGGAAGGAATGTGGGCCTTGCGGAATTCTGCCTTGAAGTTCACCCAAGTGATGTCTTGTTCAGCATGCATGACCTTGAATCCATCCCACCAAGCTCTAGCGGTTCCCCCGAGGCAGTGGGCTGCATAAGCCACCTTCTCATGATCTTCGGTGCATCCGACTAGTTCCAGGATCTCCTCAATGGAACGGACCCAGTCGTCAGCATCCAGGGGTTCTGCAGTCTCGATGAAGGTTGGCGGTGCATGCTTCTTGAACTCTGCCAACGTGGAACGTCCATTGCCATTCCCCGCCGGTTGGCGGTTGTTGGCGACAGCTTGAGCAATCAGCTGGAGAGCTGCAGTGTTGGCTTGGCGTTCCTCTCGGAAAGCTTGGAGAAGCTGAGCCATGTCCATGCTTGGAGGAGGTGGTGGTGGAGCTTGGTCGTTGGTTTGGTCGTGGCCTGCCTCTGGCTGAGAGGATGCTCCGGCTTCGGGCTGCTGGGTAGAGGTACCAGTACGAGTTACAACAGGCATCCTGTTGGAGCGGTAAAAGGTCTCATGACTCGGAAGAGGGAAAGCAAGAAAGATGGGTGCCTAGTAAGGGGGTGGGTGTGACACTAAATCAAAACATGCAAAGGCCGAGAGGCCAAAACACATCCATTAAAATCCAAATGGGTGATGTAGTCGTTTACACCTTCCCGAAGGAAGAATACGACATACATCCAGACACAACAAAAGCAAATGCTAGATGGTTTCATATGAACCATACAAGGACTCGACTGCGCATAGGGGTTACACGACCTATCCTACCGTAGGGGTTACAACGGGCATATCCGAGTAGCGAATAATGCCTAAGCGGCGGAATGCTCGGTCGCGTATTCCGGCTCTTCTGGGTCTTCCTCCTTGTCTTCATCTGTCTGGGCTCCCTTGTCGCTGGAGGGAGTGGGGGAGTGGAGGAGTTGGATACGACGGTGCTTCGACGGTGGTGCAGGGAAAAGCTTGCGGTATTCCCTTGCTGTCATCCGGCGTCGCCGAGGTGGTTCTTCACCCTTGGAAGACACATCCTCAGAGGGCCTTCCGCCTCGATATGCGATAGCGAATTGTCCAGAAGGTGCTCCTTCCTTCTTGATCCTGTTTGCCTTCTCTTGAGCTCGACGAAGAAGTGCCTTGGTCTTGTAGAGTTCTTCTCGAAGCTTCATTGATTCCGAGGCCAAGTCTTGTGCTAGGCTGTCGGCACAGAGACTGAAGTAGGTCTGGAACCGAAGCGAGAGTCCTTCCTTCAGTGGAGGGGCTAGTGCGCTGCTTTCTTCGTCACCTTCCTTCCGGTAAGGTAAGAAGCGAGTTGCCATCTTGGCTGCCATCTCCGGAAGAAGCTCGCGGAGACGGGTTAGTGCATTGAGTGCAGCAGCCACGACAGCAAGTGGTTGTGTTGCCATCTGGGGTCCCTCGAAGAACCAACTTGTGGGAGGATCGTTTGTCTTCATGATCACTTCCACATGGTACTCCACCTCAGTATCGCTCACCCAATGCTCAAGGTAGGTGAGGATGGGTGCTCGGTGGAACTGACACTCTTGGAGGCTATCCTCGAGAAGTAGGGGGAACCCAGTGGTCAGGTGCTCTTCGGGAACAGCGGCCATCTACAAAGGTGGAATAGGAGGGGTTAATAAGCTGAGGAAATCTCAGGTTTAGAGAAGAAGAGAGGTTCAGAAGGTTTTGAAAAGGGGTCGCATCTAACTAACGCCCATGCTAACTAAGGCTTCCTACAGTCAGGATGGCTCTGATGCCAGCTCTGTGGGGACCCCGACTTAGAAGTCGAGATCACCGAATGCACGTGTACAGTGATCCCAGAGATCAATGCTCACTGAACACACAGAAGCTGAAATAACAAGAGTCTTACATCCATACAAATAGTCTTACACGAATTAAGGCCGTTATGGCCAAGTCTTACATAGATAGAGCCTCACGGGCTGAATAGCAAATAACTCAAGTAGCGGAAGTCTTCGATAAACGGGTAGAACCCATGCCATCTGCCTTAACCCTACAGGCATTCTGACTGGGATAGCGTCCTAGTTCGCATGGTCGTCTCCAAAGAACTCTTCCTCATATTCCTGCTCTTCCATGCCTGGCCAATTAAATAACCAGTGGCAAGCCAATGAGTACTTTGAATGTACTCGCAAGCAACCCATGATGTGGTAACAATGTAATGGAACAATAATGAACAATCTAGCAGGAAGCTAGAACAATATGCTATCATCAAGTTTATGCATCAATAACCTCGCGTAACCTCGAAGACAGGTTACCGATATCAACATGAATATGATTCATCTCATCGAGTCAAGTCACCATTCTTGACTCATCACACATATATCAACACCGATGAAATAAAATTCTGGACATAGTTTAAGTAGCACCACCCAACTATCCATGACCGTGGACACGGCTATTCGAATAGTTTTACACTCTGCAGAGGTTGCGCACTTTACCCATAAGATCCGGGGAACTTCTGTGTCATCCACGACCCGCGGTACCTCAAGTACCCGGGGTAAGCACCCGGTCATTACCTTTCTTTAGACGACACTAACATAGAGTCCACTCGTTGGTACACGGCCCTCGGGTACAAACAATAGATCACGGGACTTGCCCTAATTTCAATGTCACGCGTACCCGAAGGGACCAACTTTGTGTCCGGTGCCCTGTAAAAACAATCATGGCCGTCTATCCAAGCACGACCCCGTCCCGGAAAAGACCTCAAGTCTTCCCGTCACTAGTAATGCGGGCACCATGCTAGTATCTACCTAAGTAATCAATAAAGCCCCGTCCCATAAAAGGTAGTGTGGTTGCACATGTTTGGTTGGGACGGTAGTCACACATAAATCTAATCCATCATTCCACCATGCACATGATCTACCGGCACATCACTTCTTTCTCAAGTGATGACCTATCACTTCATCATCCTCGGGCATTAGGGGCACCCAACGGATTCATGCAAAGATTTCAACTACGAGGGTTCATAACACACATGCACCATATAAGCATCATGACCAACTTATGTGCATGTCAACTAGCATATAGCAAGATCAACAATAAAGCATGCATCATGTGGTGGTTCCTCTAGGTTACCATCGTAACCCTATCATCATGCATCGGAAACATACGGGTTCCGAGAACAAATGTATCATGGTCAAAGGGCTGCTTGCCTGGATTGGCTTGGTCTTCAAAGTCTTCAAGTCCTTCTCCTTCTTCTTCCACAGCAACTTCGTCAAATACGGCATCTATACGTCGCATAATAACCACGGGAAAATAAGAATACAAATAAAACAGAAAAATCAAAGTGCTCAGAAAAATGTCAACTCATTTTTGTAAAATACTAGAGGGATTTCTAAGATGGGAAAAAAATCTTAGTTGGAGTTTTGGAGTTACAGAATAGGACATATTGATTTTTTGAACAGGAGTTATACTGCTCAAATTTGAATTTAAATTTGAACAGTACAGAAAAGTTTCATGGATTTGAATGAAAGTAGTACCATTAAATAGGTTGGAATATTACAAGATTTTTGGAGTTGGAAATATTTAATTTGGATCAATATTCTTTTCTGTATAAATGTTTAAAACATTAGCAGAAAACAAAAAGAGAAAAAGGGTCCTGTGCACTGGGCCAGAAGAGGCCATAGTGCACGGCCCAGGCGGACTGGCCCAGCCGCACGGAGCTAGCGCGCGCGCACGTCAGGTTTTCAAACCTGACGGGCGGGGCCCGTGGGTCAGCGGCACAGAGGAGGGGGAGAGAGGTGGGGGGATGACAGGCGGGGCCCGCCTGTCATCTCTAACCCCTCGGCCACGGCGGCGGCGAGCTCACCGGCGACGATTCCGGCCACGGCGACGGCAACGGAGGCCAGGGACGGACTCAGCGTCGTGTCGCGGTTGTAGTGGTGATAGTGCGGCACGGAGGGGAAGTCTGGTTCGCCGACGACGAGGTGGGACGGCGGAAGCTCGCCGGAGGACGGTGGTCGGGGTTGTTTCCGACTGCCACAGAGAGGGGAAATGAGGGGGAAAGGTCAGTGAGGTGCGGCGGTTCCGAAATGAGTGGAAGGAGAGGCAGGGAAGGCCTGTACCTCGAGATCGCCGGCGGCCCGACGCGGCGGAGCTCCGGTCGATCCCGAGCACTAGGGCGTCCTGGGGTCGAACTGAGGGTGCAGGGTGTCTCAGAGGAGAGGTGTGAGGCTTGTGGTGGTGTTGGAGAAGCTCGGTGAGGCCTATTTATTGGGGCTCGACGGAGACCCGCGGTCCAGTGCGCCGGCGAGCTTAGTCTCGAGGCTACAGCGCACGGGAGGCTAGCGGAGAGAGTCCGTGGAGTTCCTGGACGAGCTCCACGTCCAGTAGAGGTGAGAGGAGGAGCGGGGGAGCGGCAGAGGAGCGCGCGCGTGTGAAGCAGAGGAATGGCCGAAGCGGGCGGCCGGTGCGCGTGCGGCGACATTCACTGGAGGGCGCAGGAGGAGGGGGAACAGCGCCGGGGAGGTTGCGGACGTCGAGGCGCCTCGTCTGGCGCGAGGGGGAGGCTCGAGGTTGTCGGGGGAGGTTGATTGGCCGGAGCCAGCGTGCGGAGGGCACTGTTCGCGCGCTCTAGAGCGTGCGTATTGCTGGCATCAGCATGCTCTCGCCGGTTTGGTCCGTCCCAGCGTGTCTAACAGTGTCTAGTGCGTTGTAGGAGGAGTAAAGAAATGCCCTGAGGCCTTGGATGCCCTGGGGTTGTAGAGAGAGAGGGAGAGGGCTGGTGAAATGGTGAAAGTTGGCTGTACAGCAAGGTAAAGCTGGGGTTTCACCCTCCAATCATGGAGCTGAGGTGCTGGGGGAGTTACTGGAGGTAGCTGGTAACTCAATGAGCCTGTGGTAAGAAGTTGAGGCCATGGAGAAAAGTGAAAGTGGTCAAGTTGGAGGTTTTAGCATTTCTGCAGAAGGTGTTTGATCAGTGTTTGATCAAGTAAATGAAGTCCACTTGACTTGGCACTTGACAGGGTTGAAAGACATGAGAAAATAGGGTGCTTCACCAAATTTGGGCTCATTTGAAGAAACTAGCCAATGTAACTTTGGTGAACCCTAGAAATCAACAGAAACAATTTCATCTTGATTGAGTCAAGCTAATCATCTC
Source organism: Secale cereale (assembly GCA_902687465.1). Lineage (NCBI taxonomy): Eukaryota > Viridiplantae > Streptophyta > Magnoliopsida > Poales > Poaceae > Secale > Secale cereale. The sequence continues at coordinate 507,465,758 of LR738710.1, forward strand.
CCCTTGATGCACCACTTGGTGTAGCATCATCATTTGGGGTATTGATCATGCCCACAAAGTTTGAAGCTCCAGATAAAAAGTTGGTAATGTAAAGTTGTTCAAATTTGCATTTGAAAAGAAAGGGTTTTGAGGTGATCTGATCAAGTTGCTCTATTCAAATTCTTGTGCCATTTGGTCTAGGTGCCTTACTAGGCCATTCTAGCACGTGCACCAAGTTTGAGAGCATTTGGACAAGTTTGGCAATGTAAAGTTGCTCAAACTTCAAATATGGACAGAATGGTTATGAAGGGGTTTGAGGAGGTTTTCTTGCTTCCCAAGGCATGGGACTTGGCAAGATCATCAAATATGTCATATATGACATGATAGAATTTCCCTGGAATTTTTGGAGAAAAATTCCTTTGTAAATATTTCAAAAGCTTGAAATATCCAGAAAGGGTTTTAGAAGGTTTAGCCCATTATTTTGAACATGACCAAGTGTTGAAACTCTTATATATGGACAATATATGTCCTCTGAGTCTCTCTGAATTTTGGCAAATATTTTTGAAATAGTTAAATAATTTTCTCCTATTAAAGACCATTTCTGGCCTTAAGAAAAAGCTTTTAAATAAAATAGGAAAATAACTTTTAAAATTATACCTTTGTGGTTTCTGGGAGTCCTATGGCTACTAGGTCTCAAATAAACCTTTTGAAATAATTTTCACACCCTAAATCAAGTACTTGCAGTGCAAATCTTAATTCAGGGGTTTTTGGAAAACTAAATTTATAAAATACTTTTTGGCCAAATTATTTTTGTAAGAAAATACTATACTGTTATATAACACTTGGCATGATCATTGGGCAGAAGTTTTGGGTGTAGAGATGAAATCTACAAGAGGTCATAGTTGACTTTACTGAGCACAAGAAAAGCACATGAAGAAAACTCAATTCCAAATAAAAGCCAAATGATGCTGAAAATTTTTGCTGGTCCAAATTTTCATGCCTCAAAGTTACAAATAACATGTTACAAAATGCAGGGTGTGACAACCCGTCCAATTCGGAGGACCTCGAGGACGCCGAAGACATCAATTACTTCCCATCCTCGGAGGAAGAGGCCAGTCTCGGGGATGAAGATCTCATCATCCCCGAGACCCGCACGATCAGGAATGGTTTAGGCGAAGGCTTCTAGCCACCGCCTGTAGCCTGAAGAAACAAAAACACAGGAGTAAGGCCGAGCAGGAAACCCTCAATGATCGATGGACTACAGTCCTAGCTGCCGAAGAAGGGTACGGCCATGAATGGCCAGCTAACAGTTACCTAAAGCAATGATTGCTGTCGTAGTTCGACGATAAGGCCCTAGATCCAACGCGATCAAAGTACACTCATGCCGAATAGCCTACCCCCCTAGAGGGTGGGATAGAGGAATGGACGAAGCCGAACACCGCACCGCACCACCACGCCATTCTGGCAGGGATAAAACGCGGCTAGCTTACGAATACGACCTCTGCCACGAACTGAATGCTCGGGGAGGACAAACCAGGTCCATCTACGGACCAAGAGAAGACCCACCCACGCACCGGGACGGTTACTACGACTGGCGGAACCGGAACGATAGAGTTTGAGTGCAGCAGCAAACTCAGATGGCCGAAGATCTCCGACGCGACATAGCCCAAGTTAGGGGAGCCGCACACCCGCTATGTTTTATAGAAAAGGTGATACAACACGACTTTCCAGAAGGCTTCAAGCCTGTAAACATCAAACCGTACGACGGAACCATGGATCCAGCCGTATGGAGAGAGGACTTCTACCTCCACATCCACATGGTGCGAGGAGACGTCCTCCACACCATCAAATATATGCCGCTTAAACTCAAAGGCCCATCTAGACACTGGTTAAACAACCTTCTAGAAGACTCTATAGGTTGCTGGGAAGAGCTTGAGGATGCTTTTCGAGCAAACATTCAGGGCACTTATGTCCGACCAACAGATGTTGATGACCCAAATCGCATCACACAATAACCTGGAGAATCTGCGTGATAGTTCTGGAATCAATTCCTGACCAAGAAAAATCTGATCGTTGACTGTCCGGATGCCGAAGCCTTGGCTGCCTTTAAGAAAAGTGTTAAGGATAAATAGCTTGTGTGATAGCTCGGCGAGGACAAACGAAGAACTATGGTAGCCCTTGTTGGGGATCGTTACAGAAATTCAAAAAAATTCTACGCATCACCAAGATCAATCTATGGAGTGACTAGCAACGAGAGGGGAGTACATCTTCATACCTTTGAAGATCGCGATGTGGAAGAATTGCAAGAACGCAGTTGGTGGTGTCGTACACGAAGCGATCCAGATCACCGCCGAATCCGATCTAAGCACCGAACAATGGTGCCTCCGCGTTCAACACACGTGCAGCCCGGTGACGTCTCCCATGCCTTGATCCAGCAAGGAGAGAGGGAGAGGTTGGGGAAGACTCCATCCAGCAGCAGCACGACGGCGTGGTAGTGGTGGAGGAGCGTGGTACTCCAGCAGGGCTTCGCCAAGCACTACGAGAGACAAGGAGGGGGAGAGCTAGGGCTGCGCCGAGAGAGAGATGAACTCATGTGTATGGAAGCGCCAAAACCCCCACTATATATAGGTGAAGGGGAGGGGGTGCACCCCCTCTAGGGTTCCCTCCTTAAGGGGGACGGCAGTCCTAGATTGGTTCGGGGGGCCGGCCAGAGGGGGAGAGAGGAGGGGCGCACCCTAGGTGGGCCTTAGGCCCATCTGTGCCTAGTGTTTCCCCCCTCTTCTCCTTTCTTGTGCCTTAGGCCCTGGTGGGAGGCGCACCAGCCCACCTAGGGGCTGGTTCCTTCCCACTCTTGGCCCACGCAAGCCTCCGGGGCCGGTGGACCCCCGGAACCCTTCCGGTGGTCCTGGTACATTACCGGTGATGCCTGGAACACTTCCGGTGGCCAAATCCTCACTTCCTATATATAATTCTTTACCTCCGGACCATTCCGGAACACCCCGTGACGTCAGGGATCTCATCCGGGACTCGGAACAACATTCGGTAACCACGTACATATATTCCCTATAACCCTAGCGTCATCGAACCTTAAGTGTGTAGACCCTACGGGTTCGGGAGGCATGTAGACATGACTGAGACATCTCTCCGGCCAATAACCAATATCGGGATCTGGATACCCATGTTGGCTCCCACATGTTCCATAATGATCTTATTGGATGAACCACAATGTCAAGGATTCAATCAATCCCGTATACGATTCCCTTTGTCTACCGGTATAGTACTTGCCCGAGATTCGATCGTCGGTATCCCGATACCTTGTTCAATCTCGTTACCGGCAAGTCTCTTTACTCGTTCCGTAACATATCATCTCGTGACTAACTCATTAGTCACATAGAGCTCATTACGATGATGTCTTACCGAGTGGGCCCAGAGATACCTCTCCGTCATACGGAGTGACAAATTCCAGTCTCGATTTGTGCCAACCCAACATATGCTTTCAGTGATGCTCGTAGTGCACCTTTATGGTCACCCAGTTACGTTGTGACATTTGGTACACCCAAAGCATTCCAACGGTATCCGGGAGTTGCACAATCTCATGGTCTTAGGAAAAGATACTTGACATTGGAAAAGCTTTAGCATATGAACTACACGATCTTATGCTATGCTTAGGATTGGGTCTTGTCCATCACATCATTCTCCTGATGATGAGATCCCGTTATCAATGACATCCAATGTCCATGGTCAGGAAACCGTAACCATCTATTGATCAACGAGCTACTTAACTAGAAGCTCACCAGGGACATGTTGTGGTCTATGTATTCACACATGTATTACCATTTCCGGATAACACACTTATAGCATGAACAATAGACAATTATCGTGAATAAGGAAATATAATAATAACCATTTTATTATTGCCTCTAGGGCATATTTGCAACAGTCTCCCACTTGCACTAGAGTCAATAATCTAGTTACATTGTGATGAATCAAACACCCATAGAGTTCTGGTGTTGATCATGTTTTGCTCGTGGAAGAGGTTTAGTCAACGGATCTGCGATATTCAGATCCGTATGCACTTTACAAATATCTATGTCTCCATCTTGAATATAACCATGAATGGAGTTGAAATGACGATTGATGTGCTTGATCTTCTTGTGAAACCTGGGCTCCTTGGCAATGGCAATAGCTCTAGTGTTGTCACAGAAGAGAGTCATTGGGCCCGACGCACTTGGAATGACTCCTAGGTCGGTGATGAACTCCTTAATCCAGACTCCTTCCTGTGCTGCTTCGGAAGCAGCTATGTACTCCGCTTCACATGTAGATGCCGCCACGACGCTATGCTTGCAACTGCACTAGCTGACTGCTCCACCATTCAAAATATACACGTATCCGGTTTGTGACTTGGAGTCATCCGGATCTGTGTCGAAGGTAGAATCAACGAAACCCTTTACCCCGAGCTCTTCGTCGCCTCCATAAATGAGAAACATATCCTTAGTCCTTTTCGGGTACTTCAGGATGTTCTTGACCGCTGTCCAGTCTTCCATTCTGGGATCACTTTGGTACCTCCCGACCAAACTTATGGCAAGGTTCACATCAGGTCTGGTACACAGCATGGCATACATAATAGAACCTATGGCAAAGGCATAGGGGATGACACTCATATTTTCTCTATCTTCTGTCGAGGTCGGGCATTGAGTCGTGCTCAATCTCACACCTTGCAATACAAGCAAGAACCCTTTCTTGGACTGATCCATATTGAACTTCTTCAATATCTTTTCAAGGTATGTGCTTTGTGAAAGACCAATGAGGCGTCTCGATCTATCTCTATAGATGTTGATGCCTAATATGCAAGCAGCTTCTCCAAGGTCCTTCATTGAAAAACACTTATTCAAGTAGGCCTTTATGCTTTCCAAGAGTTCTATATCATTTCCCATCAACAATATGTCATCCACATATAATATGAGAAATGCTACAGAGCTCCCACTCACTTTCTTGTAAATACAGGCTTCTCCATAAGTCTGTATGAACCCAAACTCTTTGATCACTTCATCAAAGTGAATGTTCCAACTCTGAGATGCTTGCACCAGCCCATAGATGGAGCGCTGGAGCTTGCATACCTTGTTAGCACTCTTATGATCGACAAAACCTGCTGACTGCATCATATACAATTCTTCCTTAAGGAAGGCGTTAAGGAATGCCGTTTTGACGTCCATTTTCCATATATCATAATCATAGAATGCGGCAAGTGCTAACATGATTCGGACGAACTTCAGCATCGCTACAGGAGACAAAGTCTCATCGTAGTCAATTCCTTGAACTTGACAAGCCGAGCCTTATAGATGGTCACATTTCCATCCGCGTCAGTCTTCTTCTTAAAGATCCATTTATTTTCTATGGCTTGCCGATCATTAGGCAAGTCAACCAAAGTCCATACTTTGTTATCATACATGGATCCTATCTCGGATTTCATGGCTTCAAGCCATTTGTTGGAATCCAGGCCCGCCATCGCTTCTTCATAGTTCGAAGGTTCACCGTTGTCGAACAACATGATTTACAGGACAGGGTTGCCGTACCACTCTGGAGCGGAACGTGTCCTCGTGAACCTACAAAGTTTAGCAGTAACTTGATCCGAAGTTTCATGATCATTATCATTAACTTCCTCTCTAGTCGATGCAGGCACCACAGAAACATCTTCCTGCGTTGCGCTACTTTCCGGTTCAAGAGGGGTGACAATCACCTCATCAAGTTACACTTTTCTCCCACTTACTTCCTTCGAGAGAAACTCTTTCTCCAGAAAGGATCCATTCTTGGCAACAAAGACCTTACCTTCGAATCTTAGGTAGAAGGTATACCCAATAGATTCCTTAGGGTATCCTATGAAGATGCATTTTCCCAATTTGGGTTCGATCTTTTCAGGTTGAAGTTTCTTGACATAAGCATCGCATCCCCAAACTTTTAGAAATGACAACTTAGGTTTCTTCCCAAACCATAATTCATACGGTGTCGTCTCAACGGATTTAGACGGTGCCCTATTTAAAGTCAATGCGGCAGTCTCTAAAGCATAACCCCAAAATGATAGTGGTAAGTCGGTAAGAGACATCATAGATCGCACCATGTCCAAAAAAGTACGATTACGATGTTTGGACACACCGTTATGCTGAGGTGTTCCAGGCGGCGTCAGTTGTGAAACATTTCCATATTTCCTTAGGTGCGTGCCAAATTTGCGACTTAAATATTCTCCTCCACGATCTGATTGTAAGAACTTTATTTTTTTGTCACGTTGATTCTCAACCTCATTCTGAAATTCCTTGAACTTTTCAAAGGTCTCAGACTTGTGTTTCATCAAGTAGACATACCCATATCTACTCAAGTCAACAGTGAGGGTGAGAACATAACGATAACCACCGCGAGCCTCAACGCTCATCGGACCGCACACATCAGTATGTATGAATTCCAACAAGTTGGTTGCTCGCTCCATTATTCCGGAGAACAGAGTCTTGGTCATCTTGCCCGAGAGGCATGGTTCGCACATGTCAAATGATTCATAATCAAGAGAATCCAGAAGTCCATCTGCATGGAGTTTCTTCATGCGTTTGACACCAATATGACCAATGCGGCAGTACCACAAGTATGTGGGACTATCATCATCAACCTTACATCTTTTGGCATTCACACTATGAATATGTGTAACATCACATTCAAGATTTAACAAAAATAAACCATTGAACAACGGGGCATGACCATAAAACATTTCTCTCATATAAATAGAACAACCATTCTTCTCAGATTTAAATGAGTAGCCATCTCGCATTAAACGAGATCCAGATACAATGTTCATGCTCAAAGCTGGTACTAAATAACAATTATTGATGTTTAAAACTAATCCCGAAGGTAGATGTAGAGGTAGAATGCCGACGGCGATCACATCGACCTTGGAACCATTCTCGACGCGCATCGTCACCTTGTCTTTCGCAAGTCTCCGCTAATTCCGCAACTCCTGCTTTGAGTTACAAATGTGAGCAACTTCAACGGTATCAAATACCCAGGAGCTACTATGAGCACTAGTAAGGTACACATCAGTAACATGTATATCACATATACCTTTGAAGTTGCCGGCCTTCTTATCCGCTAAGTATTTAGGGCAATTCCGCTTCCAGTGACCCGTTCCCTTGCAATAAAAGCACTCAGTCTCAGGCTTGGGTCCATTCTTTGGCTTCTTCCCGGCAACTGGCTTACTGGGTGTGGCAACTCCCTTGCCGTCCTTCTTGAAGTTCTCCTTACCCTTGCCTTTCTTGAACTTAGTGGTTTTATTCACCATCAACACTTGATGTTCCTTTTCGATCTCCACCTCCGCTAATTTCAGCATTGAATATAACTCGGGAATGGCCTTCTCCATCCCTTGCATATGGTAGTTCTTCACAAATCTCTTGTAGCTAGGTGGGAGCGACTGGAGGATTCTGTCAATGACTGCGTCATCTAGGAGATTAACTCCCAGCTGTGACAAGCGGTTGTGCAACCCAGACATTTTGAGTATATGCTCGTTGACCGAACTATTTTCCTCCATCTTACAACTATAGAACTTGTCGGAGACTTCATATCTCGCGACCCGGGCATGAGCTTGAAAAAACATTTTCAGCTCTTGGAACATCTCATATGCCCAATGTTGCTCAAAACGCTTTTGGAGCCCCGATTCTAAGCTGTAAAGCATGCCGCACTGAACCAGGGAGTAATCATCACTACACGACTGCCAGGCGTTCATAACGTCTTGATTTGCTGGGAAAACAGGTGCGTCACCTAGCGGTGCTTCAAGGACATATGCTTTCTTGGCAGCTATCAAGATGATCCTCAAGTTACAGACCCAATCCGTATAGTTGCTACCATCGTCTTTTAGCTTGGTTTTCTCTAGGAACGCATTAAAGTTGAGGGCAACATTAGTGTGGGCCATTTGATTTGCAAGACATATTGTAAAGATTTTAGACTATGTTCATAATAACTAAGTTCATCTAAACAAATTTAATGAACTCCCACTCAGATAGACATCTCTCTAGTCATCTAAGTGATACATGATCCGAATCGACTAGGCCGTGTCCGATCATCATGTGAGACGGACTAGTCATCAACAGTGAACATATCCATGTTGATCGTATCTTCTATACGACTCATGTTCGACCTTTCGGTCTTCCATGTTCCGAGGCCATGTCTGTACATGCTAGGCTCGTCAAGTCAACCTAAGTGTATTGCGTGTGTAAATCTGGCTTACACCCGTTGTATGCGAACGTTATAGCCTATCACACCCGATCATCACGTGGTGCTTAGGAACAACGAACCTTAGCAACGGTGCACAGTTAGGGGGAACACAATTCTTGAAATTTTAGTGACAGATCATCTTATTTAAGCTACCGTCGTTCTAAGAAAATAAGATGTAAAACGTGATAAACATCACATGCAATCAAATAGTGACATGATATGTCCAATATCATTTTGCTCCTTTTGATCTCCATCTTCGGCACTCCATGATCATCATCGTCACCGGCATGGCACCATGATCTCCATCATCGTGTCTTCATGAAGTTGTCTCGCCAAATGTTACTTCTACTACTATGGCTAACGGTTAGCAATAAAGTAAAGTAATTACATGGCGTTTTCATTGACATGCATGTCATACAATAAAATAAGAAAACTCCTATGGCTCCTGCCGGTTGTCATACTCATCGACATGCAAGTCGTGATTCCTATTGCAAGAACATGATCAATCTCATACATCACATATATCATTCATCACATCCTTTTGGCCATATCACATCACACCGCACATGTTTCAAGAACTAGTTAGACGTCATCTAATTGTTGTTGCATGTTTCTACGTGGCTGCTATAGGTTTCTAGCAATAACGTTTCTTACCTACACCAAAACCACAATGTGATATGCCAATTACTATTTACCCTTCATAAGGAGCGTTTTCATCGAATCCGATCTGACTGAAGTGGGAGAGACAGACACCCGCAAGCCACCTTATGCAACTAGTGCATGTCAGTTGGTGCAAAATGTCTCACGTGAGCGTACGTGTAAGGTCGGTCCGGGCCGCTTCATCCCACGATGCCTCCGAATCAAGATAATACTAGTAATGGCAAGTATATTAACAAATCGACGCCCACAATAGCTAGTGTTCTACTCATGCATAGAAAGTACGCATAGACCTAGCTCATGATGCCACTGTTGGGGATCGTTGCAGAAATTCAAAAAAATTATACGCATCACCAAGATCAATCTATGGAGTGACTAGCAACGAGAGGGGAGTACATCTTCATACCTTTGAAGATCGCGATGCAGAAGCATTGCAAGAACGCGGTTGGTGGAATCATACACGAAGCGATTCAGATAGCGACGGAATCCGATCTAAGCACCGAACAACGGTGCCTCCGCGTTCAACACACGTGCAGCCCGGTAACGTCTCCCGCGCCTTGATCCAGCAAGGAGAGAGGGAGAGGTTGGGGAAGACTCCGTCCAGTAGTAGCATGATGGCGTGGTGGTGGTGGAGGAGCGTGGTACTCCAGCAGGGCTTCGCCAAGCACTACGAGAGACGAGGAGGGAGAGAGGTAGTGCTGCGCCGAGAGAGAGATGAACTCATGTGTATGGCAGCCCCAAAACCCCCACTATATATAGGGGAAGGGGAGGGGCTGCGCCCCCTCTAGGGTTCCCTCCCTAAAGGGAGCGGCAGCCCTAGATTGGTTCTAGGGGGGGCGGCCAGAGGGGGAGAGAGGGGGGCGCGCCCTAGATGGGCCTTAGGCCCATCTGTGCCTAGGGTTTCCCCCCTCTTCACCTTCCTTGCGCCATGGGCCCTGGTGGGAGGAGCACCATCCCACCGAGGGTCTGGTTCCTTGCCAATCTTGGCCCATGCAAGCCTCCGGGGCCGGTGGCCCCTCCCGGTGGACCCTCGGAACCCTTCCAGTGGTCCCGGTACATTATCGGTGATGCTCGGAACACATCCGGTGGCCAAATCCTCACTTCCTATATATAATTCTTTACCTCCGGACCATTCCGGAACTCCTCGTGACGTCCGGGATCTCATCCGGGACTCTGAATAACATTCGGTAACCATGTACATATATTCCCTATAACCCTAGCGTCCTCGAACCTTAAGTGTGTAGGCCCTACGGGTTCGGGAGGAATATAGACATGACTGAGACATCTCTCCGGTCAATAACCAACAGCGGGACTTGGATGCCCATGTTGGCTCCCACATGTTCCACGATGATTTTGTCGGATGAACCACGATGTCAAGGATTCAATCAATCCCATATACGATTCCCTTTGTCTACCGTTATAGTACTTGATCGAGATTCGACCATCCGTATCCCGATACCTTGTTCAATCTCGTTACCGACAAGTGTGTTTACTCATTCCATAACATATCATCCCGTGACTAACTCCTTAGTCACATAGAACTCATTATGATGATGTCTTACTGAGTGGGCCTAGAGATACCTCTCCGTCATACGGAGTGAAAAATGCGAGTCTCGATTCGTGCCAACCCAAAAGATGCTTTCGGTGATGCCCGTAGTGCTCCTTTATAGTCACCCAGTTACGTTGTCACGTTTGGTACACCCAAAGCATTCCTACGGTATCCAGGAGTTGCACAATCTCATGGTCTAAGGAAAAGATACTTGACATTGGAAAAGCTTTGGCATACGAACTACACGATCTTGTGCTATGCTTAGGATTGGGTCTTGTCCATCACATCATTCTCCTAATGATGTGATCCCGTTATCATTGAGATCCAATGTCCATGGTCAGGAAACCGTAACCATCTATTGATCAACGAGCTAGTTAACTAGAGGCTCACTAGGGACATGTTGTGCTCTATATATTTACACATGTATTACGATTTTCGGATAACACAATTATAGCATGAACAATAGACAATTATTATGAACAAGGAAAATATAATAATAACTATTTTATTATTGCTTCTGGGGCATATTTCCAACAACCCTTACCTCCCTTATGACCCGCTTTTGTGCGGGCGAAGATAGTTGGCTTGCCCGCAAATGCACAAACCAGGCACACCAGGTACCTCCGAAGTCCGGGATGGAAACGGAAAACCCTGGGAAGCAAGAATAAACGCTGCCATAGTGACGGTGACGGTGATGATACGTTAGTAAATGCCGAATTCTGAAACCAGAAGTCCGGACTGTGAAAGAAAGCCCCTAAAGGCAACAATGGCGGCCCATCTAGACTAGACACAATTCTGGATAGGCCGTGCCAGGTCCACGGCACGACTGAGAAGCCCACCAACCACTCCAATTAGAATTGTTAGGTGATCAAACAGGCTGGCAAACTCGCAGCCGAAGACTCGGGCAAAAGGCTGTGAAGCGAGGACGATGACGAGCCCCGTAGGCTGAATAGTGGAGGCCAGAAGCCCTTCCCCTTCGAGGTCAAGACGATAAACATGATTTATGCAACTCATATACCCAAAAGCGAGAGGATGTGAGCGTTACGAAGCGTATACTCCTCGAACCAGTAGCAATACAGCCCATGGTCGGCTTGTCCGATTACATTCGATCGCAGGTATTACCCCACCAGTATACGTCAAGGAGGGTCCGGAGCCTTGGTGCTAGGCCCAATCATCGATGGATTCCACCTCACGAGAGTCCTAATGGACGGAGGGATTAGCCTCAATCTTATATATGAGGATACCGTGAGGAAAATGGGGATCGATCCATCCAGGATCAAACCCAGTAATACCACCGTTAAAGGGGTCATTACAGGAGTGGAGGCCCGTTGTACGGGCACTGTAACGCTCGAAGTAGTGTTCGGGTCTCTGGACAATTTCCCAAGCGAGGACTTGATCTTTGATATCGTACCCTTTCACAGTGGCTTTCACGCCCTCCTCGGTCGTACAACATTCGCCGAGTTCAACACCGTTCCACATTACTCGTACCTCAAGTTGAAGATGCCCAGACCCTCATGTGTCATAACTATCAACGATAACATGGAGCACTCAATTCGAACTGAAGAGCAAACCGCGGCACTAGCGGCCGAAGATAGGCCGACACGTACATATCCGGATGCCCAACCACCATAAATGTTGGGGATAATAGTAAACGGATCCGAACCCATTCCCCATCATGGGAGCCCACATGCATTCACCACAAATAGGGATACACGCCCCACGGCACACCCGTACTCTTCGCCCTCCACGTGCCTCGTCAGCATAACTTTGCACTAAAAGTTCCATGGGAAGTCGTGAGGCATACATTGTTCCAACCTCGCTTTGCGCCAGGTGTTCGACCTCTCAGATATTGCACTATCTGCATTTGTTCCGAACTATGTCCTGGGTCTATAATTGGGTTGCTCGGCTCATGTGGTTGCTGATGATGTTATGGACCTAGGGTATGGTCACGGGCCTGACCCAGGTACCCCACCCAAGGTCACTACCCCAGAAGTTCAAAGGACAACTCGAAGATAGCAGGGTCGGTCGACTGTTACGGCCCCAGAGGACATATCACTGGACCGTATACCCTCTCCCAGATGAGTCAACTCCACTCGACCATTCAAGGACACTCGACCCCCGAAGGTCAAAGGTCCCTTAGGACAGCAATGGTCCGGCATTCATTCTGTGACAATTAATGCCTTATCACTCTTTATTGCATGTGTTATCAGTAACGTCCTGCCTTTATGTACATTGAACCCTTTGTAACGTGGGGTTGGCTGGGGTCCTGGCGCACTCTATATAAGCCACCCCCTCCTCCAGTACAAGGGTTCGCACCCCCTATAACTCAAACACACATATACATTCCAGTCGACCGCCTCCAGGCACCAAGACGTAGGGCTTTTACTTCCTCCGAGAAGGGCCTGAACTCGTAAACACCTTATGTACAATCTCACCATAGCTAAGACCTTGCCTCCCCTTACGTACCCCCTACTCGTACTGTCAGACTTAGAACCACGACAATCGGCGCCCACCGTGGGGCCAGTGTCTTAGTGACTTATGGTGAGGTTGCTAACTTTTCTCCGACCTCCATCATCATGGTTTCCGACGGTGGTCTGGCGATAGGCCGCGAGATCCAACTCGGCGCGCTCGTCTTCATCGCCGATGACTCCACTTGGCTCCACGAGCCCCCCCTCGACGTCGAGGTGTTGCCCGTCCGTGGGGCCGCGCACTTCCGTGCCAGCGCCTGCGGCATGCTTCTCCGACAGCCGTCGACTCAGTATTGTCCGGCTCCTTCATCGTTTGTCCTCCCCGCTGGACGCCGCCGCAAGCGATCTGGTCGTTCACGGCTCCAGCGGTGGGTGAAACACGCGGTGGCCCGCCAAATGGCCACCCCTCAAGTTGCGACCATCAAGCCTGGCGAATACCTCTACGGGCCGGTTGATCCATCTATTGAGCCCGCAGATTCTCTTTCCGAGTGCGGAAGCAGTGATCCCGCAGCTGAAGTTCTCATGGTCGACCCACGTCGCAGTCCGCCAGGGTATCCTCGCGACGGAGACGTCGACAGCGGCAATGGTCAGTCATACGACCACGAGGGGTACATTCCCCAACCCCTCACTGCCGAGCAGAGAGACGAGCTCTACCGCCGCCATGAAGATGCACTTTAAACCCCTATCGTGGGAGATTCCCCAGAGGCTCGGGCCCTGGAAGCCACGCGCCTGGCCACCGTGGCTGAGCGCGCGCGACTGGAAAATATCCAGCGCTCAGTCGACGAATGGGCCCGTCGACTGATTCCCGAATCCTGTCGACGGCCGCGGCAATCGTTCCCGCGTGAAACTCAGGTGTTCCGAACGCCTATCCAGAACCTTGAAGCCGCGGCCCGCATTGCAGATTCTATCCAGCCGTCTCAGTCGGAGGTTGGAAGTGGCTTGCAACAGATCCGAGCACTGCTCCGGACAGCGGGAGAGCAGAACGCGGCTGTCTCTTAGTCGCGTAACATGATTCACAGGAGATCAGTGGCGGCGGACACTGTCTGGTCGGCTCACAGCCCAAGATCGCCCCCGAGGCATGAAGACCATGGACCCCGTCAAGACCAGCATCTGGGTCGGAATGATGAACAGTATGATCATCGACCCGGTCACAACGACGGCCGTCGAGTGCGTACGCCTCCTCCGGGAAGCGGATCGTACTAGCCCTGGCGACACGAAGGCAGGCGCTTGTAGGACGACGAGCGGAGGATTCCCCAGGATCCCTCCAGGCCCGGCTTTGATGCAAGATCTATTCTTGTGCAGGGGCTGGTCGACAGGAACAGAGCGTATAGAGAAGAGCAAGGCAGAGATCGTCCGAGTGGAAGCCGAGCGTCTGTCTCTGGGCCCCAATGCTTTAGCAGTGCCATCAGGGCTGCTGAGATCCCCCCAATTTGAGGTTGGCGGCGGGAGTGAGTAAGTTCACCGGCGAGTCAAAGCCGGACACCTTGCTCGAAGATTACCGAGTGGCCGTGCAGATCGGTGGCGGCAATGATGATGTGGCCATGATGCACCTCCCCCTGATGTTGGGTGGCTCGGCCCGGGCGTGGCTAAATCGGTTGGCCCCTGGGAGCATTTACAGTTGGGAAGAGCTGGCTAGAGTGTTTATCAGGACCTTCGAAGGCACCTGTAAACGGCCCGCAGGGCTTGCGGAGTTGCAACATTGCATACAGAAGCCGAATGAAACCCTGGGAGATTACATCCAAAGGTGGACCAGCTTGCATCACACGATGGAAAACGTAACCGAGCACCAAGCAGTCTGCGCCTTCAAGGAGGACATGCGGTAGAGAGAGTTGAACCTAAAGTTCGGTAGAACGGGAGATATGTCCCTGTCCCGGATGATGGAAATAGCCAGTCGGTATGCCAACGGAGAAGAAGCCGATCGACTCCGCAGTGGCAAGAAACCTGTCGGTCAGGATGACTAGAACTCCAATCGGAAACCTAAGCGCAAGGCCAAGCCAGCAGTTCAAGGCGAAGATACGGTTGTTAACCAAGGGAAGGGGAAAGGAAAGCCTAAGGGAGCTTGGGTCCCCAAGATAGTGAAAGATCAAGTAGGAAATGACATGCTCGACCTGCCGCGTCCTATCCACACAAAGAAAGATGAAGAGGGGAACTTGGTTTATCCCAAGCACACCATTCGATAGTGTCGGCTCCTGATCCAGAATTTCCAGAAAGATCAGCCGACTTAGAAAGAGAAGGAATCAGAGGAGACCGAAGACAAGGAAGGGGATGGAGGTTACCCCCAGATTAACTCCACCCTGATGATTTTTGCTGACGTTGAAAGCAAAAGTCGACTGAAAGTTATCAACAGAGAAGTCAACATGGTTGCCCCGGCAACAACGACGTATCTGAAATGGTCCAAGACCCCATCACATTCGACTAGTCCGATCACCCTGCACACATTCCAACCCCTGGGCGGCAGGCGTTGGTGGTCGACCCAGTTGTCGAGGGCACTCGTTTGACCAAGGTCCTGATGGATGGCGGCAGTGGCCTGAACATTCTGTATGTTGAAACCCTCCGTGGGATGGGCACTCCGTTGTCCAAGCTAAGCGAGAGTAACATGAGATTTCACGGGGTCATCCCCGGAAAGAAAGCTGACTCACTTGGCCAAATCTCACTCGACGTGGTTTTCGCCAATTCAAAGAATTTCCGCAAAGAGAAGCTGAAGTTTGAGGTGGTGGACTTGCACAACGCCTATCATGCCATTCTGGGTAGGCCCGCCTACGCCAGTTCATGGCTCGACTGTGCTATGTGTACCTCAAACTAAAGATGCCGGGGCCCAACGGCATCATAACCGTCACGGGGAACCGGCAGAAAGCGGAAGAGTGCTTCGGGAAAGGCTTGAAAATTGCCGACGAGCAGATGGCAGCAGTCGAGATGACAGAGTATCAAAGGAATGTGGATCTGAGTGATTTGCTGCGGTCTAAGAAGCCAGCTTCCGAGTCAGCTTTCCAGTCGGCGGGGGAGACGAAGCCCGTGCACATTCACCCCACCGACCCCGATGCAGCCCCGACCCACATCTCAACTACACTCGACAGCAAATAGTAAGAAGCGCTCATCCAGTTCTTATGTGAGAACTGGGACATCTTCGCATGGAAACCGTCCGACATGCCAGGTGTACCCAGGGGACTGGCTGAGCACCGTTTGCGAGTCGACCCAAAAGTGAAGCCCGTAAAGGAACATCTCCACCGGTCCACCGCAGAGAAAAGAAAAGCAATTGGCAAAGAGGTGGCTCGGCTTCTGGTAGCTGAGTTCATCCGTGAGATCTACCACTCTGAGTGGCTCGCCAATGTGGTCATGGTCCCCAAGAAGGACAAATCTCTCCGCATGTGCATCGATTTCAAGCATATCAATCGTGCATGCCCGAAAGATCATTTTCCTCTCCCCCGCATCGATCAAATAGTCGACTCGACTGCAGGATTGCGAGCGTTTGTCTTTTCTGGACGCATATTCCAGGTACCATCAGAACCGACTGTCTGGACCCGAAGAAATCAAGACATCCTTCATCACCCCATTCGGGTGTTTCTATTATGTCACCATGCCTTTCAGTCTCAAGAATGCCTGTGCTACCTTCATGTGCATGATTTAAAAGTGCCTGCTGAAGCAAATCAGTCGGAACGTGGAAGCGTACATGGATGACATCGTGGTCAAATCACGCAAAGGTTCCGACCTGCTGACTGACCTCGCTGAGACATTCGCAAATTTGAGAAGCTATGATATCAAGCTTATTCCGTCGAAGTGTACATTCGGAGTTCTGGGCGATAAGCTGCCCAGTTTCCTTGTTTCAGAACAAGGAATCGACGCCAACCCAGGGAAAGTCAGTGCCATCCTCCGAATGAAGCGTCCCGAGCGTATACACGACGTCCAGAAGCTAACTGGTTGCTTGGCCGCATTGAGTCGGTTCATTTCTCGTCTCGGTGAGAAGGCATTACCTCTCTACCGACTGATGAAGAAATCCGAAAAGTTCGAGTGGAATTCTAAAGCTGAAGCAGCGTTTGAAGAGCTCAAAGCCCTGCTTTCCACCCTGCCGGTGCTTGCTGCACCAGTCAGCAAGGAGCCTCTTTTACTGTACATCGCAGCCACCGGACAAGTTGTCAGCACTGTACTGACGATCGAGCGGGAAGAAGAAGGCAAAGTCTACAAAGTCCAACGTCCAATCTACTACATTTCCGAAATATTGACTCCCTCCAAGCAAAGATACCCGTATTACCAGAAGCTTGTGTATGGGATTTACATGACTGCAAAGAAAGTTGCTCATTACTTCTCGGATAATTCGATCTCAGTCGTCAGCGACGCCCCACTGTCAGAAATCCTGAACAACCAAGATGCAACCGGTCGAGTGGCAAAATGGGCGATTGAACTCCTTCCGCTAGATATCAAGTTTGAAGCTAAGAAAGCTATCAAGTCTCAGGCAATAGCAGATTTTGTGGCCGAATGGATCGAACAGGAGCAACCGACTCAGATCCAGTCGGACCACTGGACTATGTTCTTCGATGGATCCAAGATGTTGAACGAATCTGGTGCAGGTGTAGTTTTGGTGTCCCCCAGGGGCGACAAGCTCAGTTACGTCCTTCAAATCCACTTCGACTCTTCAAACAACGAAGTCGAATATGAGACGCTTTTGTGCAGGTTGCGTATGGCTATCTCACTCGGCGTCCGTCGCCTGATGGTTTACGGTGACTCAGACATAGTGGTCAATCAGGTGATGAAGGAGTGGGATGTCAGAAGCCTGGCAATGACCAGTTATTGCAGTGCAGCGCAGAAGCTGGAAAAGAAGTTTGAAGGTTTAAAGCTCCATCACATGCCCAGAATCAAGAACTAGCTTGCTGACGATCTCGCGAAGATAGGGTCCACTCAGAAGCCTATACCCAAGAATGTGTTTTTGGAACACCTGCACACCCCCTCAGTCAAAGAAGACCCCTTCACGGAGGAGCACCCACACCCAATCAGCGCGTCTAATCCGACTGAAGTCGAAGTTCCTGCGATGGTCGACCTAATCATGTAGATTTTGGTGATCACGCCTGACTGGATTGTGCCATACATAGCATACTTGCTCAGGCAGGAACTCTCTGAGGATGAAGAGGAGGCGCGTCAGATCGTCCGTCGATCCAAAGCCTTCACTATCATTCAGGGTCAACTCTTCAGGGAAAGTGTCACGGGAGTCGCTCAACATTGTATTACCCCAGAGGAAGGTCTACTAATTCTGAACGAGATTCACTCGGGAACCTGTGGTCACCATGCTTCCTCTCGGACTATTGTGGACAAAGCATATCGAGCTGGATTTTACTGGCCCCGAGCAAATGAGATGGCGAAGGACATCGTAGACAAGTGCGAAGGCTACCAATTCTTCTCCAACATGTCCCATAAACCTGTGTTTGCCTTGAAGACCATCTCGTTGGTTTGGCCATTTGCTGTTTGGGGGTTGGACATGGTCGGTCCCTTCAAAACCGGCAGGAGCGGATTCACTCACTTGCTCGTGGTAGTCGACAAGTTTACCAAATGGATGGAAGCCAAGCCCATCAAGAACCTCAGCTCGAGCACTGCCATCGGCTTCATCAAAGAATTGATATTCAGATACGGAGTCCCCCACAGCATCATCACGGATAATGGCTCCAACTTTGATTCGGACGAATTCAGAGCTTTTTGTTCCTCCCAAGGTACGTGGATCGGCTACCCCTCCGTAGCGCATCCGTAGTCGAATGGACAAGCAGAAAGAGCGAATGGTTTGATCCTCCATGGCCTAAAGCCGCGGCTTATGCGCGACATCAAGCATGCCACCAGAGCTTGGGTGACTGAACTGCCATCTGTCTTATGGGGGCCGAGGACAACCCCAAACCGGTCGACTGACCGTACCCCCTTCTTCATGGTCTATGGAGCTGAGGCCGTGCTGCCGAGTGATTTGTTGCACAACGCCCCCCGAGTAGAACTCTTCTCCGAGGCAGAAGTAGAGCAAGCTTGTCAAGATGCAGTCAACCTCCTGAAGGAAGAACGTGAGATGGCTTTGATCCGCTCGACCATTTACCAACAGGACCTGTGTCGATTCCATGCTTGCAACATCCGGAGCCAAGCATTCCAGGAGGGAGACCTGGTTCTCTGAGTACGTCAGAAGCGACCGCACAAACTAGCCCCAGCTTGGGAAGGCCCCTTCATCATCACCAAGGTACTGCACAATGGGGCGTATCACATCTACAATGTCGCCAAGAAGAAAGATGAACCCCGTTCGTGGAACACGGACCTGCTCCGCCGCTTCTATACTTGAAGCACTCGATCAGTCGAGTTGTAATAAGAATCTTCCAGTTTGTTTTCAAAGACAAGTTTGCAGCAATTCCTTAATGATTGTTGATTACAAAGAGGCTTGCCCTGAAATCCCCCAGTGGTTGCTTAGCCGTGAATCCGATTCGCCTAAGTTACAAAAATCACTCCGAGTGAAGAGCAACCCTCTCACTCGGGGGCTTAGCCGCGAATACGATTCGCCTAAGTTATAAAAATCACTCCGAGTGAAGAGCGAGCCTCTCACTCGGATGCTTAGCTGCAACCCTGTAATCGCCTAAGTTACAAAAACCACTCCAAGTGAAGAGCAACCCTCTCACTCGGGGGCTTAGCCACGAATCCGATTCGCCTAAGTTACAAAAACCACTCCGAGTGAAGAGAAACCCACTCACTCGGGGGCTTAGCTCCGGTCCTCCGAGCTATGCCATAAGTACAACGTGGCTCTGTCCTCCGAGCTCCGCCACAGGTACAATGTAGCTCGTAATCGCCTAAGTTACAAAAACC
>LR738710.1:507485755-507530248 GCA_902687465.1 Secale cereale
GAAAACCACTCCGAGTGAAGAGCGACCCTCTCACTCGGGGGCTTAGCTGCGACCCCGTAATCGCCTAAGTTACAAAAACCACTCTGAGTGAAGAGCAACCCTCTCACTCGGAGGCCTAGCTAAGGTCCTCCGGGCTACGCCATAAGTACAATGTGGCAATGTCCTGCGAGCTCCGCCACAAGTACAACGTAACTCGTAATCGCCTAAGTCACAAAAACTACTCCGAGTGAAGAGCAACCCTCTCACTCAGAGGCTTAGCTGCGGTCCTCCGAGCTACGCCATAAGTACAACGTGGCTCTGTCCTCCGAGCTCCGCCACAAGTACAACGTAGCTCGTAATCGCCTAAGTTACGAAAACCACTCCGAGTGAAGGGCAACCCTTTCACACGGAGGTTTAGCTGGGGTCCTCCGGGCTCCGCCACAAGTACAACATGGCCATCAAGCGCCTCGACCCTCAGAGCTGTGCCGCAAACACGACGTCAACTCGAAATCCAAAAGATCAGAGAGAGTCGGAAGCAAAGCAAACAAGCGAATGCAAAATGAATCAAGTGCAGATAAAGCCCCGCAAGATTCGGGTAGAAGTACTCAGGCATCAAGCCCGCGAGAGTTTAACGATTACAAAATCACTCAGCATACCGAGGCAAATTGAATCAGAGTATCAATGTTTGTTCACTCCTCAGGGCGAGGAGGGCTTGCAGGTGCAACAAACTCGTCCAAGTCAATCCCGTCAGCAATATGGGTAGCGGCTTCCAGGAAAGTCTCCATGAATGACCGGAAGTGGAGTTTCTTCATGTTGGCAACCTTGAGCGCGACCAACCTCTCCTCCTTCACCTCCTTGCAATGCACCCGAACCAAGGACAACGCAACGTGAGCAGCGGGCAGATGATTTCTTCCACTCTTGCACTGGACTGGGGATGTCGTTGAGTCGAGTCATCAGAGACTCGAGGTCATTCTCTTGCACCGTCCCCCTCCAGGGTGCAGCGTCGATCTGAGACATCACTACCTTCTGTCGACCGAGGTAGCCCGTGGTGCTGGTGAGGCGAGACTCCAGCCTCAAGATGTTCATAGCAGCTTCATCCTTGACAATAGAGACATCACTACCTTCTGTCGACCGAGGTAGCCCGTGGCGCCGGTTTCCTCCTCGAAGTTGTGACAGAATTCTACACAAGAGAGAACACGACGAATTAGCGAGCAAATTATGAGTTGACTGCAGCTTTTATAAATAAATAAAAACATAGGTCTGTTGGGCTTGAGCTAAGCCTAACTACAAGAAGGAAACACTAAAAAACAAAAACAAAAGCTAAAGGACTAACACTAAAGCCTAAAAAGAAAAAGAAGAAGAAAAGAACAGGGAAACAAAGAAATTACAACATAGAGTCCAGCCAAGCAGAGAATTGCACTTCATATTTCTTCTTGATTCTTAGTTTCAGCAGCTTTAGCTCATCAGTAAAAATATGCTTCCAGCCTTGAAAGGATGGAGTGATTCCTTCAAATATTTTGTTGTTTCTGGATATCCAGATGGCCCATGATCCCAAGATGATAATCTCCATAAAGAAGGGGTATCTGAGTCTGTCTTTTAGGCACAAGGTACCACTTCTTGGTGAGGTCGCTCAGATAAGCCTCCAACTCATTCTTCTTTTGGAAAAGGCCCCCGTACTTCTCGTCCAGGGCAGCGATGGCCCCCTTCAGTCGAGTCACCTCCTTGTTGGCCGCGTCAAGAAAATCCTTCAGCCTGGTGACCTCCTCCTCAAGCTTGCCGACCGAAGCCAGCTTCTGTTCTACGTGCTCAGTTTTTTTATGCGCTTTTTGCTCCGCTGCCGCCAGGTCAAGGTCCTTCTGCTCCAGGGCTGCCTACATTTGATCTACAAGGGACATTACTAGACAGGTGAACATAAGGATACACATGACACATTTGGTGAAGTCCAATCGACAAGCTATACGCTTCAATTACCAGACGCTTCATCCTGGGATTTCTTCAAATGATCTTTGGCCAGTTGCAAGTCAAGATTGAGTTGGACCTGCTTCTTCTCAAGATCCGCGAATTTGGCTCCAAACTCGCAAGATTTCTGCACCGACACAACAAGACAGAATTCTAAGACTATAGCCGAGTCAAATACTCAACAGTAGTCTCGGGGACTACACCCACTCAGCCGAATTTGTCCTGACCGAGCTCAAAAAAAAAGAGACAACTACATTTTGTTCTCAAACCATGGCCGACTACCACTAGTCAACCACGGTCTCGGGGACTACACCCAGTGGGTGCACTGAGCATGCACCCACTTGTTCTCACTCGGCCGGATCAGTCCTGCGCAGGTGGGAAGAGTTCGGAGCAAGTAAGCACGACAATTTCTAAGACCACGGCCAACCTACTTCAGCCAACCGTGCCCTCAGGGACTACACCCAGTGGGTGCACTAAGCGTGCCCCCACTAGTCCAATCGACACAAGACTTATTGGAGTGCAAGAGCTAAAGCTACAAGAAAATAAAGAACACCCAGTGGGTGTAACATCATCTTACGAACAAAGCAGCAGTTTTTCAGAGCGAAGATTCCAACAACAAAGCAAGCCAGTCGGAAAAGACAAACCTGGTCATTGGTTCGAAGAGCCGAGCTGGCATTATAGGCAGCCATACTAGCCTCATACGCCGCCTTTGTCTACTCCATCGTCAACCCCGCCTGACGAACGGCCTCCTTGGCCGCACTCACGGGGTCCTCCGAGACGTGATGGGTGGTGAAAAAGCACGGACGGCGCAGCAGTCGGAGCAATCACAGGGTCAGCAGCTGTATCAGTCGACGAAGAGGGACGGACAGTCGACACAGGAACGACAAAGGAGACCGTGGTCTAGGCCACGTCCCCCTGTTGCTGGGCCTCAGAGCTAGAGGGTGTCTCTCGACCCCTCCTTCCTATGCCTCGTCGAGTCACCTGCACGTGCTCCTCCTCCTTGTTCTCATCGTCGGGAAGCTCAATGACATTGTGTGTCTCTTTAGAAGACAATCAAGAAATTCAGTCGACTGACAATCCAAAATGGTAAAAGACAAAGCGCGGTCGAGAATCCGCACCTGGGCGGGACGCGGCGATGTCAACGGTCTCCTCATCGTCGCGACCCTTGTCAACGTCCATCGAAGTCGCAGAAGCAGCAGCGCTAAAGATTTCACAGAAGTGAGTCGACAACGGCAAAACTAGTCTCCAAAAAGGAAGAAAAATGAAGCAGAGTCACACTTACGTGAAGGCAATCGGGACGTCTACTTTGATCTTTGGCAAAGCCCTCCGGGGTTTGGCAGCGACGACCATGGGCTGCTTTGCCGCTTTCTCAGTCGGATCTGGAGTGGACGTATGAGTTTGCTTCTGCACTTGGGAGCTGGAAGGGCCGACCTTGTACGCACGGCCTATGGGTCGTGCTTCTCCTTGGAGCACTTCTCGACGCGGGGAGGTGACTCGACCTCCTCGCCGCTACTGGAGTCCTCGCTCTCCTCCTCCGTATCCTCGCCAGACTTCCAGTTGGAAGCCTCGCCCACGCCCTCTGCCCCCTCTTGGGCCTGCTCGCCATTGTGCACTGAATACATGTCAGTATAGATGTGTGAAAAGGAAGAATAATCACACACCAGTCAGATTCATCAAACGTGTGCAAACAAGAAACACAAAATCCACTCGGAGACTGGAGCCGAACCTTATCTGGTTGGCGGTCCGTCGAACAGGCGAACCCTTGCGGTCCCCCGAGGATTATCCTTGTTCCCCATTATGCACTTCAGGCACTACGCCTCCATGTCGACCCGAGACATGTCATCAGCGCCCGAGTACATCCACATTGGGTGGTCCCGAGCTTGGAGAGGCTGGATCCTCCTCTTGAGGAACACCTCAAGCAGGTCCATCCCGGTGACCCCGTCGCATACCAGCTGAACCACCCGCTCCACCAACATGTCCACTTCTACGTTCTCAGCCCGACTCACAAGCAACGTTGGTGGCTGGTTGACTCGACCCAAAGAGAATGGACGAAGCCCGGTCAACTGACCGGGAGTCGGGATGTTCCTACAATAGAACCAAGTCGACTGCCATCCCCGGACCGACTCAGGAAGGATCATGACAGGAAAGGTGCTCCTACCCCTAATCTGGATACCCAATCCATTGCACATCTGGATGACATGCGTCTTCTCATCACTCGGGTTCGCTTTCTTGATGGTTTGGGAAGGACAAGTGAAGATATGCTTAAACAGGCCCGAGTGCGGTCGGCACTCGAGGAAGTTTTCGCACATCGAAACGAATGCGGCCAAGTATGTGATGGTGTTGGGAGTGAAGTGGTGCAACTGAGAGTCGTAGAAAGCCAGAAAACCGCGGAAGAATGGGTGCGGGGTCAAAGAAAAACCTCGGTTGACGTGGGTCGCGAGGAGAACGCACTCACCCTCCCGCGGCTAGGGCTCGAGCTCGTCCTCCTGCAGCCGCCAGGACTCGCGGACGACCAGGCCCTCCTCCACCAACTCCTCCATGTCCTCCCGCGTCATCGTGGACCTGATCCAGTCCCCCTGGATCCAGCCAGGCGGGAGCCCGGACCTCGACGACGACCCTCCTCGGTTGGATCTCTTCACTTTCCCTGTCGCCGCAGCCTTCTTCGAGCGCTAGCTCCAGAGTCGCAGTCCTGTCCTTGCCCATGGAGGGCGAGCCGGTGCAGACCGAGCGGCGAAAAGCGGAGAGCAGGGGCGCGGCGGAGGAGCAGAGGACGAAGAGGAAAAGATTGAGCACACAGTGCGTCCGCCTCGGCCACGGCGCGTACTTATAGTGCGGTGGTCGAGTGACTAACTGGTAGCCCCGAGCTATCCCGTCAAATCCCGCAACAGGCGCGCACCCGATACGTGGCGAAAAAGGCAGCATGGAGATCGAGGCATCCCAAGCATATATGATCGGATTGCCGTGGCATGGCCCGTCCCGCGTGCTTCCCCAAATTTCAAAATCCCGCAAAATCCGGAGACCAGAGAGCGGCCAATCCCGCCGAAAACTGCGCACCCTGCCGACGCTCGGAACCGCGCACAAAGTTCAGTCGACGGTCAACACAAACAAGTACACTCGCTGGTTCTCCAATCGATTAAGGTGATCAAGTCAAGGTTAAAGAGTCAGCCTGGTCCGCGAGCTCAAAGAAGATCCCCCAGGGGCATCGAACCCGAGCCAAGGCCAACTTCAACACTGTCCTCCACTCGAACCTCAATCCATTCGGGGGCTACTGATGATGTTACGGACCTAGGGTATGGTCATGGGCCTGACCCAGGTACCCCACCGAAGGGCACTACCCCAGAAGTTCAAAGGACAACTCGAAGACAGCAGGGTTGGTCGACTGTTACGGCCCAAGATGACATATCACTCGACCGTATACCCTCTCCCAGACGAGTCAACTCCACTCGACCATTCAAGGACACTCGACCCCCGAAGGTCAAAGGTCCCTTAGGGCAGGAACGGTCCGACATTCATTCTATGAAAATTAATGCCTTTATCACTCTTTATCGCAGGCGTCATTAGTAACGTCCTGCCTTTATGTACATTGAACCCTTTGTAACGTGGGGATGGCTGGGGTCCTGGAGCACTCTATATAAGCCACCCCCTCCTCCAGTACAAGGGTTCACACACCCTGTAACTCAAACACACATATACGTTCCAGTCGACTGCCTCTGGGCATCGAGACCTAGGGCTTTTACTTCCTTCGAGAAGGGCCTGAACTCGTAAACACCTTGTGTACAATCTCACCATAGCTAAGACCTTGCCTCCCCTTACGTGCCCCCTACTCGTACTGTTAGACTTAGAACCACGATAGTTGCCCCTTATGTTCCACACATTCGGCTAAGGGGGCAAAGGGAGAACCCATACAATTGTGCTTCTGGTTTGCCCGGATAAGTACCCTAGGAGGAAAAGGCCAAAAACTGACTGTAGTAGTAAGCGTGAACGATCGGTGATCCAACGATGATGTTTGACTCTAAGAATCGTTGGCGATTTCACTGTGTAAACAAAGGGTTCGTCTTAACGCAAACCACTTGATCGGAAAGGGAAGGCTTCGACCCCCAAGTACATCATACAGAGGCTAGTCCCTAGCCCCCACTGTCAAGCTCCTAAGGCTAAGTGAAAGCGTTAAACTGAATAATCCGATTGCCTGGTTTCGTTCCCGCACTACCGCCTCCGGGCACCAAGACGCTGGCTAAGGGTAAATGTGCAGAAACCTAACACCCTTCATGATATTCACTTGGGGGTTGAAGTCGATGACTAGTAGCTCTCAGAATTAAACACGCAGCCACACATGAGTCACAATTGAACAACTACGAATATTAAATAAGTCGGTCGGGCGCGTACATAGAGCCCCACCTAGCACAAACTTGCTAAAACTATTGAAGCATTACATTTTTCAAACACTGGACCTCTATCGCCCATGCTCCGGCCATCACTTGTGTGAAATACTACTCAGGGCGGCGATGATCTTTTCCCTTGGGCGAGGGACCAGTGGCCATCTCCACTGGATTGATCTTTGACCAATGCACCATGGTCTTCAAAATGGCAAGCCGCACCACCTCAAGACATGCCGATCACTTCACGGTGTCAATCCGGAGCGGCGCCTCATGCAACTTCTGCACAAGGTCGAAGTAGGTGTCCGTAATAGGCTCGGCTAGCCACAGGCTGACACAGAGGTCCTTTAGGGATAGTTTGGACATCCGATGCATCTCCATCAGCTGCCTCAGTTGATCGTCGAGGAGGGGAGAGCGCTCGGAATCCAGAAACTATGCCCAAAAAAGCCGCTGCATGGAGTCCTCCTCGCGGGTGGAATAACACCTCGATGCGACCGCCTCATTCCTTGGAAGATCAGTGAAGATGCCTGTGGAGTGCCAGACCCTCGTCAGCCGAGCGAACCCGTTGCCTCTGAATACACACTGCAATAAATATTCCTTACCATTGGGAATCTGCCCTGCCTGCCGAAGCTCCTCCCAGACACCCCGGGCATCACTTCGTGCATCTTGGAGAACCTTCTATGCTTTGGACAGATGGGAGGATTGCTTCGCCCACCCCTTCTCAAGGGCCTCAAGTTTTTCAGCAGCATTCTTGAGCTCCACTTGGACCTCGGTTACCTGAGATTCATGTTGCTTGGCAGCACGCCTAGCTTGCTCAAGCTCGGATGCCGCCTTCTCTGTAGCTGCCCCTTTCTTGGCCACCTTGGCCTTAGCTTTCTTCAGGGCGTCCTTCGAGCCCTCGACCTCGGTGGCACCAGTTGCAAGTTCATGAAATAAAAGGATCAGTCAATGGTCCGGCCGGTCATTATCTGACAAGTACATGTCTTTCACAGAGCTTACCTTGTGCCTCGTCAAGCCGTTTGTTGACAAGGTCCGGCTCTTGATCGGAAAGCTTGAGTTTTAGATCCATCTCCTCTAACGCCATAGCATTAGCAGCCGCGGCCATGGAAGATGTCTGCATCAACATTCGAAACATCAACATTATTAGACAACCAATCGATTTTGATCCTCCGCAGGTCGCTTTGAGTTATTGGGAGTTCCTGGCAGAGTCTCGGGGACTGTTATGTATGTGGCTTACTTCAACTAACAACTATAACCGCATAACGAGGAAAGATTGTTACCTGACTTACCTGAAAGCCTGTTAAAAGGCCTTGGGTAGAGTCGTTCAGTCCGGATTGGATGGACCGAACACTTTGTACCATCGCACCCATAAGTGTACGGTGTCCCTCCACGATGACGGAGTTGCGCACTGTCGGTGTACAAAAAGAGGGGTACACTTTTTGTACCCCTATGACTGTGCACGGGCAGTCTGAGCCACGGGCACCACACCAAGCACGGGAAGGGAGGTGAGCCGGGATAAGACCAAAGCTCGATGGATACTGAAGCCCAAAGACAAGACCACAAAGAGCAAGGGGACGAAGCAGATTCCCCCGGCAAGATCCTTGCCGGGAGCCAGTTTCAGCAGCCCTGGAAAGATCCTTGCCGGGGCCGGCTTTAATAGCCCCGGTAAGACCCTTGCCGCGGCAACTCGCCCCACGCCTACGGAGCGGATCACCCTTGAGTCCACTGCCCCCATAGGGCAAGGATTCGGGAGACATCCCCGTAGTGGCATGCATATCTTTGTGAAGACATTCAAGATCAGATACACACTGAGAAGACGACGACACTTGGCATGATTCCAGCCAAGGAGGACCACAAGACCTCCGGCAAGCACCTTGCCCGCGATGACAGCAGGCGCCGGGGCAAGACCCTTGCCGGGTCCCCGGCAAGACCCTTGCCGAGGACATCTGCGGGGCCACCATCAGGCCCACACCAACTAAGCTTCCACCGCCCTCCACAGCTGCCGACCCAACCTGATGGGCAGGCACCTGCGTGGCGACATGCAGATCTTCGTGGAAGACCCACCATTGCGCCACCTTAGCTGCATGCCTGCCTATATGGCATCTCAGGCATCGCTGGCCAGGGCGCGTGTCGACACAAGAAGGAGCGGCGAATGACAAGACAGATGTCTCCCCCGTCCTCGATAAAGCAAGGACACCTAAGCAAGACGCATTAAATGCGCCTTGTCATGTAATGCGAGAGATAACCTCGTATCACTGTACCCTTTCCACCTCCTATGTGCCACTGTGGCGACCCCTTTTCCCTATAAAAGGAGGCCCGAGGTGACCAGGAGGAGGATTCGGCTTTTTAGAGCTCCTCACGCCCCATAGCTAGCTGAAGAACACAAATATACAATCCACCAAAGTAGGAGTAGGGTTTTACGCATCCTCGCGGCCCGAACCTGGGTAAAGGAACCGTGTGCTATCTGTTAGATCTGCTCTTCTCTCAACCCCGCGCCCCGCAACCGTAGTAGGGATTCTTGTGATCCCATAGGTGTCGATCCAACACACCGACACTCACCAACTCCTCCAGCATGTCTGGCAAGCCAACCACCGCCCTTGCAGAGGTGTTCGGGGCCGGTGTTGGCGCCCCAGCCGATCGGATTCGGGGCTCCACAAAACCCTACTAGGTTCGAACTCTAGGGGTGCTTGCGAAGATCTCAACCACGCCTATCTATCTACTCGCCATCTCACGAACAAGCATGATGAACAGGAATGTAAAAGAGAGACACGAGGCAGTTTATCCTGGTTCAGGCCACCTAGCGATGAGTGGCCCTAATCTAGCAGTATGGTGGATTAGCCTCGAGATGGGATGTGGATGAACTAGTACAATGGGTGAATGACCTCCGGTGTTGACGTGTTCTTGCTTGGTGGTGAAGGAGAGGGTATGAATGATCTGTCCCCTTGCTAGGTGGTGGCTATCCTACTTATATAGTGGCCTTGGTCCTCTTCCCCGAAATGTTTGGCGGGAAGGGATCCCACAACGGCCAATTTTGAAGGGGGACAAATAGTACATCTTATCCTGACTAAAGATGGCCTTCGCCTGCAAAGCCACTGATCCTGACGCCGTGGTGGGCTCGTTGATGACCTCTGTCCTGCCATCCTAGTGGTCTTGGTCTTGTTGCACTAGAATGGAAACCTTTGGCAGATTCCTCGGGACTCTGCACCTGAGCCCGCTCCCTTAGCACCAAAGAGGAAACTGATGTACTGCGCCCGCTGGCGCCCACCTGGCCTTGGTTTTCATGGCTTGCGTCATGCAAACCTTGCGAGGTGGGGGGTTGCATAGAGTTCTCCGCTCAGGAGCCAGCCAGATGAGGCTGCCCCTTCTGGAGGTCTTGGTGTCGTCCGCCCCGCGAGGCTTGGCCCCTCGTGACGGTCTTGAGTGTCGATGATGAAGATGGGCCGAACCAGGCCTGGAAAGGAGCCAGGCCACGGGCCGCACGCAGGGAAGTTTGGGGTATCCTGGTTCCCCAAATGCGGACAGTAGCCCCCGGGCCCAAGGCGTGCTCGGATTTGGCTTCAAGGCGAAGCGAAAGGGCAAGGGTGAAGCATCGCGGGCCCCAATCGCCTGCGGTCCTGGTCGACGCGTGGCGCCTGGATTGGTCGTGGGCGTCTCCACTTCCCACGCTACCTTCGAAACCGTTTGATTTGACTAGAGGGGGCCAACACCCACTTCTGGTCTTTCTCTTCTTTCCCTTTGTGTTGCTCTAGATCCCCTTTCTTCCTTGCCGCAAGCGCTCTTGGATCTACCGAATCCTGCCCCTGAGTCCAGCGCTGATGGCTTCGGGAACAACTAAGCCTTCTACTTCTCCTCTGCGCCCGGTTCCTGACTCCAAGCCGGCCCTCATCGTCTCCATCATCACCAAGGAGAAGGACCTCACCGTCGTGCTCCCTTTCCTGGTGTCCAGCCACAATGAGGGTGGGAGACGGTGGTTTGGTTCAGCTGTCCCACACCAGAGTCCTTGGGTAAAACCTTCTACCCTCTCTTTCTGCACAACCTTTTCATGGGGCTCGCCCCCCTTCTCCAGCTTCTTCTTCCTTATCCTCAAGCATTACCAGATCCGCGCCCTTCATCTCCATCCCAGCTCCACCATCCTTTTGTCCATTTTCACCTTTTACTCTGAGGCGTTCGTCGGAGTGCTACCCTTCGTCACGCTGTTCCGCCACTTCTTCTATCTCCGGGCTAACACCGACCACCGTGCCGGGGGGCTTGTCCTCGTCGCGGTCCATCGGGGCAATGTGATCTCAGAGGACAAGAAGAAGGGGAGGACTTCCGGCGTAAGTGGGTGTTCGTGGATGCCAATCGTTCCTGCGCACGGCAGGACCTGCCAACCACACTGCCGGAGAAGCTGGCGCGATGGAGTCGTGAGAAGCTTACCGACCCCCAGGCGGCACAACTGCTGGAGGTGATGACGAAGGACCTGACGACGGGGATGCTGACGGGGGCCCTGCTCGTCAAGGAGTTCATGAAGCGGTGGCTGGCCCCTCTTCAAGCGCACTCGCGCCCCTTGTGCACCCTTCAGGCCGAGGGCGACATGCTTCGGCTGCACCCGAAGGCCCTGACTGCCAAGGAATTGGTCAAGGTCCTACACGTCGTGCTCAAGAAGGACCCTCGGGACCTGCCCGAGGGGCACGTCCCACTGTACAATCGGGAGGAAAAGGATGACGTAGTCGCCGCCGCGCCAGTCTTCAACGAGCGGGGGCTCATGCCGCCGTCAAGCCCCTCTGCTCCTCCTCTTGTGGTGCCGGTGCCCTCCAACGAGGACTCCGACATGAAGGGAAAGGACGACTCGGAGGAGACTCTTGAGGAGGTGGCATAGACTTTCCCTCCGCGACAAAGCAAGATTCTCCGCGACCTCTCTGATGATGATGATGCTGATGAACACTTGGTGAAGGCGTCGCCACGCCTCACCGGGGTGACCACCAAATCTGGGTCCTCCCTCTTGAAGAGGCTGGCATGTGACACCCTGAAGAAGGGCGCGGCAGCCTCGCCCTTCCAGGGCGGGGCCCCTGGCGCGTCGTCAATCGCTGGTGCTTCCGGGTCTATTGCGACGCACCCGCCTGCCTCAAAAAGAGCGGTGGGTCCGTTGTCCAGGAAACCTGGTCCTGCCTTGCTCATGTCCAAGAAGAAGAGAGAGTACATCGCCATCAAGCAGTAAGTGTCTCGTCCTAACTCTGTTTTTGCTCTGGGTGCTGTGCTTATTTGTGTCCTCCTTCCGCAGGCCGCCGTCGTCGAAGAAAAGGAGGGGGAAGGCCCAACTTTCTGAGGTTGCGCCTGTTGTTGCCGCCGAGACCCAACATTGGAGGTAGGGGCCGACTCATGAAAACCCATCCTTGTGCCCGCCTCCCGAGGCACTGGAGCCCTAGCTCAGCAGGCGGCCACAAGTGTGGCCAAGCTGACTCCGTAGGCCGCAGCTCCCGGCAGCCCTACTGAGGGCATGGGGGCTCCAGAGCCCACTGCCATTCACGCTCCAGTTGCTCTGCCGACCCAGGTATCTTCTCCTCAAGCTGCCTCCTCCAGCATGCCTCTTGTCTTGGAAGATGCCCTCACCATGCTGGACCAGTTCCAGCTCGACCTTCGTGATGCTGACCGCCGCCTGGTGTTGGGATGCCTAGGGCTAATCTCAGGGTGGCTTGGAGTCGACGTGTCCCTCAAGATGGCCTGGAGTAAAGTCGAGGCCATGACCAGAGACGGCCAGAAGGTGGCGGGCTTGGCCACAGCGGAGCGCAATGCGGTGTGAGCTAGTGAGGAAGCCGCCAAAGAGCGTTGCCGTAAGGCGGAGGCCGATCTCAAGGCCCTCACCGACAAGCATGACGAAGACACCCGCCATCTTATGGAGCGGGAGAAGGAGTTGAACACCCGCCAGGTGGAGCTCTACAACCGCGATGCCAAGCTGAAGAAGGCCATCCAAGAACAGGCGACAGAAGGCGGCCGCCTAGAGAAGCTGGGGGAGGAGCTGGAGGCGACCCGGAGGTCCCTTGCCGAGGCTGAGAAAACTACTGTCATGAAGCGCAATACCTTTGTCTCCCTTTAGGAAAAGTTCCATGACTCCTTGCGATCCCTCTATGGGACAGGATACAAGGCACCGTTGGCGACGCCAGCCATCGGGTTGGCCCCCTTGGTGGAAGTGGAGGCTCGTGCTCTTTCCACCTCGGTCGCGATGCATGTATACCATCACCTTTATCTTCGTGACCCCAAGTTTGACTTTGATGCCTTGCTTGAGCCTGCGGCTCCCAAGCTTGAAGGTGTTGCCGCCGTAGTCGTGAAGGGGCAGGTGGAAGCTTTGCTGCAGCAGTTTCGCCTAGTCGAGCCTTCCATTGCAGCGGAAGGAGCCAACGAGGGAGATGATGGCGACGTTGCTGATGACGGCCCTCCCCAGGTGGACGATGGTGGCATCCAAGGCTGAAGGAGAGGCTGATGGTGCTGCTGCTTCCCATTTTATCGATGCGACATTTGTTGTGCCTCGTGGGGGGTGTAAGAACTTTGCTTTGAACTTTTTGGAAAAGAAACAATATCCTATGTAATAACTTGCTTTGGATTTTGCTACTTTTTGTTTGCCTTTGGTGTTCTGCGTCGGCAAGGCCCGACCCCGCGCATAACTCGACCGTTGTTGGGGCATCCGGATCACCAGGACGAGACCAAGGGGTGAGGGGCTACGTGGCCAGTTAGGCCCTTGGGTCGCGATGCCCAGGGGTCCCCCTTAACGTACGAACAGGCTTAGTGTTTTTATGAGCCAGATCCTCACAAGGGTGGGCTCTGCGTTGGTGGGGCCTGACCTCGCACGTTCCTTGACCATCGTTGGGGCGTCCGGATCACCAGGACGGGACCAAGGTGCGAGATGCTACGAGGCTAGTGAGGCCCCTGAGTCACGATGCTCAGGGGTCCCCCCTTGACATGCGAGTTGCCCTTGTGAGTTCCATACCTTCTTCCCATCAGCCTTTGCCTAGGAGGGGTGTGCAAGGACCAGGTACAAGGACCTGGTGAGGTGGCTCGCGCTAGGTCTGGCCGACCTGGGCGCGGTCCCCGTGTCCAGCCCCCTGCGCGCTCATCTCAGGGAGAGGCTGATTGGTCGACCAAGAGGCCATCCTGGAGTTAGTGCAGCCCAGAGGCGCCCCTAGTTGTTTATCCCCAAAACTGAGCACAGGGCTACCACTTGGCGTGGGCATAGCCGCGCCTCGACCGTGTTCTCTGCCAGCGCGGAGCGTGGGGCTTCCACTGGTCGCGTGGGTGGAGGTCCCTCCGGGGGAGCACTCGGAGTGTGTACATGCCAGCTAAAGGAGGTGTATATGGGCACCCGTGGGCCAACGCAGGACCCACGAGGCCCTACCTAAAGGCGGGTTGCACCTGGTCTTAAAGATCTTCTGCGTGACAGCTGTAACCTGCAGCGAAATGAACCTCCGGAGGCCATTGCATGGGAAGATCAAGCACCAAGGACCTAGGGGGGTGACGTGAGCGGGGTGAACCCGTCAGATAGAGCTCGATCACTTGGATTTTTCAACGCTGCAGGGACGGACCCGAGCACAGGCGTCGTGCTTAAGCTTCTTCATGTAACAACCCCAGGAGGAGCCCCCGGCGTATGGTTCCCACGAAAGTGTCCCAAGCCGCAAAAAGGGAAACCGGTTTGAGCGCCCTGGCCTGCTGGTCAGGGCGCACGACACTTTAAACAACAAAACACTAGACAAGCCACTTTCAAACAACAAGGTGAAAACCCAGTCTCAAGCAAAGCCAATCCCAATTTGAGAAAAAATGATACATGCCATAGGGACGGATCCACACGGCCTGGGGATGATGTAGCCCGAGGTGCGCCCCTAACTGAATCCAAACAAAAAGATGAGACATGCCGCAGGGATGGACCCACATGGCCTGGGGATGATGCAGCCCGAGGGGCGCCCCCAACTGAACAAAATGAGAAATTTCACCAGGCACTGTTGCTTGAGAAGTGTTGTAGTAGCTGAAGATGCTTGACGCAGATGTTGCTCCTCATGAGTTGCCTGGATCCGGGATCTCACGAGGCTCCTAAGGTTCTGGGAGCTCGCAAAGGACCAGTGCCCCTTCCGCTAGGATCTCTTGATGCTTGGCCTCGTGAGCTGCCAGGACGCCCCGCATGTGGTGCTGGTGCAGGGCAACTTGGTTTGGTAGGCCGAAAGGCATGCAGACATAGGTCTGAGGAGGGCCCTCGCATAGGCCCACCTGGGACGGCCCGTAGAACTCCTGAGATGCGACTCTGTTGAGCCCTGGGATGTTGACGCAGACGCGCAGCCTGCCGCCCAAGCCTGTGATGGCAGCTGCACTTAGTGGTGTGGGGCAATGCTCGCCTCACATTGCTCTTGGTACCTGCAATTATTCCATGATCTGGGTGATGAATTCCTAAGCACTCGGCGCCTCGTGCCTTGTGCCCTCCTCGTGGAAACGTGCGCTGAAGCACGCCTCCAGTTGGTGCCCGAGCGTCTCCCTCGTAGCATTGGATAGGTCTGAGGCCCTCCAAAGGAGAGCCCCCGAGCACAACCGGAGAGGGGCGCTGGGTGCGCCTTCCTATGCGAGGGAGGAAGGCGCCCCGTTCATGGGTGCAGATCCAGAGGCACGACCGTCGGGTGTTGCTTCCTCGTGAGACTTCAGGGCGAGCAACTGCTTCTTCTTCTTTGGGACAGCTTTAGGAGGGTAGGCAAAGCCCTCGGTGTCGGGGTTCTCCACTACCGCAGCTTGGTAGTCGTGTTCGAGAGCGCACACTGCATCCTTCTCATCACAGGCAACCACAATGATGCCAACGGTTCCTGGCATCTTGAGGATGTTGTAGCGGTGGTGGGTCGCCGCCATGAACTTTTCTAAAGCTGGGTAGCCGAGGATGGCGGCATATGGGAGCCAGATGTGGGCGACGTCGAAGTCAATGAGCTCCGTGCGGTAGTTCTTGCGGTCGCCGAAGGTGACAGGAAGGCGGATCCATCCTATTGGTGTTGTCGAGCTGTCGGTCAGGCCGGAGAAAGGCCTGGTGGGTTGGAGCTGGTCGTATGGTACCTGGAGCGTGTCGAAGGACTCGACGGAGAGCTCATTGAGCCCTTCTCAGCCGTCGATGAGGGTCTTGGTGATGATCATGTTGCTGACGGTAGGTGAGCAGAGTAGAGGGAGGGCACCGGCAGCGATCGCGCACTTGAGCTGGTCAGCGGAGTCGAAGGTGATGGCGCACTTGGACCATCTGAGAGGACACGTTATCTCAAGCTTGGGGAGGACTGCATTCACCTCTCGGGTGAACTGCTTGAAGACGTGATGAGATGCTGGGGCCTAAGCACCTCCCAGGATGCATGCCACTACGCGCGGCTCCTGAAAGCCACAACCCCTTCATCTTGATGGTGGTCATCGTTCCTTCTCGGAGGTGGCGGTAGCGGAGGAAGGGCTGCATTGTCTCGGGGGCGATATTCGTGCGGCTGGTCCCTCCTATGATTCTCACGAGGCTGGTATCTCCATGGCCCTTCATGAGGCCGGCCCTGCCAGTGATCCTTGCGAGGCCGCTCACGCCAGCCTTGGTGAGAGTCACGATTCTCCCAGCGTCCTCCTCCACGGCCACCTCCGCGACCATAGTGTCGTTCACCGCACTCGTGGCGGTGTCCGAAGTGTCCATCATGGGTGGCCCCGAGTTCTTGTCAGTCATTGGTGTTGTAGCTGTGCATCTTGTGGAAGGCGCTGAACGGGCGGCTACACTTACAGGAATCAGGGTATTCACACCCGTGCTTCATCTCAGGCTCAGCCGCGAGTACTGTCGGTCCTTTGCACTTGGCCTCCTTGGTCTTGGCCTTCTTGTCTTCTGGATCAGCCTCAGGAAGCTCGACGAGCGAGAGGCGTCCCTCTTCTGCCTTTGCGCCCTTGATTGCGAGGTTGCACATCTCCAGAGCCGAGCACAGGTCCTCCTGAATGGCAAGATCCTCCTTCATCCTCACGTTTCATACGTCATCAGTGAACACCGAGATGATGGCTTCATCGGGTATCTTGGGGATCTTGATGCGGACGTTGGTGAAACATTGTCACCCACCGCCAGGGCACGGTCGTGAGTCCCTTCGAAGTTGGAAATGAAGTGTTCGCATAGCTCACCCAGGGAGGAGATTGACTCCTTCGGGAGGTTCATGAGCCACGAACAAGCGCCATCTTAGAGAGCCATGGGAAACCAGTTGGTCATGACCTTCTCGTCGGCACTGACCGTTTGATGCTCAGCCCGTAGAGCAGCAGGAACTATGCTAGGTCGGGTGTTCCATCATAACACGGGGGTAGATTGGGCTTGAACTTGTCGGGCCAGATGACACGACGGAGCTCCAGGGTGAACGCTCGGCAGCCCGTCGTGCTAACTAGTGCTTGTTGCTGAGGTGGAGCCTGGTTCGGGTGTTCGTGTGCCACTGCACAGGAAGGCGCGCAACCTTGACGAGGCGGAGCATGAAGCGCGCGTGCCTCGCCTTGTGGCCATTTCACCACTTGACAGCTTTCTTCATGTCTCGCGCCCACCCTACGTGGCTGGTCACGCGCCATGAGCAGCGCGGCCTGCAAGTTCGTCGGGCCATGACAGGCGTGGGAGGACGAAGCAGCCGCTCGAGTCAGTGATGGGGTTGCAGTGCGGCCATCGCGTCGCGCGGAGAGCGGGAACGACGAATCCTGCTTCTCGTGGGCAGCGGGACCGGTGGCGGCGTTTGCCGCCGGTGATGGAGAGCGACGGGAATGCCCTCACCGGGGGGTGCCGTCTGGGCCACGCGAGCGGTGAGCATCAGCCATGCGGCGGTGGGATGATGATAAACCGAGCGGACGAAGAGGACCTTCGACGCCCCCTACCTGGCGCACCAAATGTCGGATTCGGGGTCCACAAAACCCTACTTGGTTCGAACTCTGGGGTGTGTGCAAAGATCTCAACCTCGCCTACCTATCTACTCGCCGTCTCACGAACTA
Organism: Secale cereale; assembly: GCA_902687465.1. Classification (NCBI taxonomy): domain Eukaryota; kingdom Viridiplantae; phylum Streptophyta; class Magnoliopsida; order Poales; family Poaceae; genus Secale; species Secale cereale. The sequence continues at coordinate 507,503,026 of LR738710.1, forward strand.
GCACGATGGACAGGAATTTAAAAGAGACACGAGGCAGTTTATCGTGGTTCAGTCCACCTAGCCGTGAGTGGCCCTACTTCAGCACTATGGTGGATTAGCCTCGAGATGGAATTTGGATGAACTAGTACAATGGGTGAACGACCTCCGGAGGTGAGGTATTCTTGCTTGGTGGTAGAGGAGAGGGTCTGAATGATCCGTCCCCTTGCTCGCTGGTTGCTATCCTACTTATATAGTGGCCTTGGTCCTCTTCCCCGAAATGTTTGGTGGGAAGGGATCCCACAACGGCTAATTTTGAATGGGACAACTAGTACATCTTATCCTGACTAAAGGTGGTCTTTGCCTGCAAAGCCTCTGATCCTGACACCATGGTGGGCTCGGTGATGACCTCCGTCCTGTCGTCCTGGCGGTCTTGGTCTTGTTGCACTAGAATGGAAAACTTTGGCAGATTCCTCGGGACTCTGCGCCTGAGCCCGCTCCCTTAGCACCAAAGAGGAAACTGCTATATTGCGCCCACTGGCGCCCTCCTGGCCTTGGTTGTCATGGCTTGCGTCATGCAAACCTCGCGCGGTGGCGGTTGCATAGAGTTCTCCGCTCCTGAGGAGCCAGCCAGGCGAGGTTGCCCCTTCCGGAGGTCTTGGTATCGTCCGCCCTGCAAGGCTTGGCCCCTCGCGAGGGTCTTGAGTGTCGATGTTGAATATGGGCCGTACCAGGCCTAGAAAGGAGCCACGCCGCGGGCCACAGGCAGGCAAGCCTGGGTACCCTGGTTCCCAAAACGCCGACACAGCCCCCTCCCCATTGGGAGGAACCCGTGCTGTTAAAAGCCTCGGGGGCTCGAGAGCGGTCGACGGAGTGGGCCCGAATGGCCCGGACTCTTTTCCTTCACTGTCTAGTTGGGATGCCCGTCCTAGTTTTCAGTGACCAAGGTGTTACCCTCAGCCATTATAGCATCTACCTCCCCCATTGTGTTCGAAGGAGGAGGAGTTCTTAGAAACCGCACCTCCACCACCTCTTCGAGAGGAAAAGGAGGTGCGGAGTGCGCCATAGATCCATTGTCTGCCAGATCCGCGGGCGGAGACGTCCCTTCCGAGGTTTGCTCGATGGGGCACTCGCGTGGGATACTGTAATGCGGAGGGGTTAACCTTCAATCAAAACAAACTAATTAAAGCATGATAGCTGAATATGCACAAACCTTACCTGTTGGGGGGGTGGCCCTGGATTCCTTCTTCGGAACCTCCTCAGACTCCATGGACTTCTTGTCACCCGAGCTGTTTGGTATGACCAGCTTGGGCTGGTGTCATCTCTTCGGGACCAGGGAAGGTTGGACCTCCTCAGTGTCTTCGGACGCCGGCCTCTTCTTGGAGTGCAAAGAGGCACTTTCTTCCTCATCCACCTCCTCTTCACCCCCATCTAGTACGGATGAGGCCACAGCTTCTCCGGACCGGGCGCGCAAACTTATCTTACGGCGGAGGCCCTTCTTGGCCTCCGGGATCTCTTGCTTATTTCCCTTCTTGGCACGTGCCTGGTAAGGCACCACTGCGAGCATCTTCTCCAGCTTCTCCGATCAGCGCCCCTCTGGTAGCAGCGCTGGGCCGCTGATCTTCTTGGCCTTGGTGAGCCAGTCCTGTAAAATCCATACAACAAGGTTAGCTTGGATCTCATGAATTCCGGACACTCTTCGGAAACATATGTCACTCACCTCAATCAGAGGATTCGTGGTGTCAAGACCAATATCCTTGCCCTCGGCCGACCACTCCTCCTGGGGTTGGAATATTTGACCCCACATCTTGTTCGGGGTCGTGCCGAAGAGATACCACACAGTGGCTGGGTCTTCGGGCTCGTACTCCCACATGGGCTTGGCCCTCTCCTGGAAAGGGAGGATCCCGTAGTGGAGCATGATCTGAAATACCTCAACCAGCTTCGCGCCGGTCTCTATCAAGCTATCAACGTGACTCTACAGCGCCTTGGTGTCGGCCGTGCTACCCAAGTCCGGACCCTTGATAGTATAGGAGGCCACTCTGGTGGGGGGTCTAGACCGGAATGCAGGGACCGCTTCCCAAGCGGCATCCCTTTGTTCAGGGATGTAGAACCACTCCTTCTGCCTCATTCGGACAGTCTCGATAAAGTGGCCATCCAGCCATTGAACCCGCGCCAGCTTGCTGACCATGGCCCCTCCACAGACCACTTTCGGTTTCATGTTGAATACCTTCAGCCAGAAGCCGAAGTGCGGCTAGACACAGAGGAGGACCTCGCAGACCACGATGAAGGTCGAAATATGGAGGACAGAGTTGGGGCTAGGTCGGAAATCCATGCGATAATAGAACAGCCCCGTGCAAAGGGGTGCGGAGGAAATCCTAGGCCCCTAAGGAAGTGGGGAGTCAAAACTACCCTCTTACCCAGCCCGGGTGTGGGGACCGCCTGGCCCTTTTCCGGGGCTCGATGAACGACAGTAAGTAGCCAGCCTCCTTCAGCTTTAGAATCTCCACGTTGGTGATGGAGGAGGCCTTCCACTTCCTGTTTGCACCGGCCATAGTTGAAGGTGGTGAGGTGGGATGGGCTATGGAAGCAGGAGGAAAGGGCGTTGGAGCTCTGAAAAACTATGAATGCAGTAGGAAGGAATGAGAAGGCGTGAGATGCAGGCTGTGGAGGCCGCCCTTTATAACTATTGGAAGGCCATGGATCCCTTCTTTCATGCCGTTGGCCTCTCCACTTCCCGATATCTTCGCGGCATTATGAGCGGGGAGGGGAATTGAAATCATTAACCATATTCCCCAAAAAGCGGGACACGATCTCCACCTTGAGGGGACGTGTAGGTCATGGCGTCGGCCTCAAATCATGCTTCAAGAAATAGTGGCTTCTTGGTGTTATGGCCGGAAGTGGCTCTTCGTTGAAGGAGAAAAAAGTTGTCAGATAAAGGCACTACCTGCGCTCGAGCATTATTTTTATTATTACCTTCGGTACTGAGAAAAACATCCGTTCTGGGCTCCAAACACCGCTTGACACCGAGCAGTGATAGATTTGCCGAAGAACTCACCTTGCAAGCGAAATACAATTATCAGAGCAAATAAAGGACACAAGTTCTAGCGTTGAAGGCAAGTTCAGGGGCTACTGATGGAGTCATGGACTAAAGGGTCCTCGGGACGACGGCCCATTGTAGATGGGCCGGGCTGGTGGAGCCGTACTATAGTAGGAATTCTATGAAGCCATGGAGTATCCTCCAAGTCAAGAAGGCGCATAATCTCTTTCCTTGTTGTAATCTATCTTTGGTATATTCTTCATCCCCGATAGCTAGGGTTAGCTCATACAAATTTCGAGGTAGATCTACTCTGTAAACCACGATATACAATCAATACAATAGAGCAGGACGTAGGGTGTTACCTCCTTAAGAGGGCTCGAACCTAGGAAAACACTGTGTCCCCTATCTCCTGTTACCATCGATCCTAGATCCACAATTCGGACCCCCTACCCTGAGGTCTGCCTATTTTGACACCGACAGTAGGACAAAAGATTTCATGCCCGTTCTTTATCATAAGCATTTATGACTATTTACGGAATACATGCCTACATTATGTCAATGAACGGGAGCTAGTTATGTGTTGCCCTAGGTTATAACTATTATATGATGAATATTATCCAACGAAAGCACTGATCCAGTGCCTACGAGTTTTCCTACATATTGATCTTGCTAAGTTACTACGGCTGCTGCTACTTCTACAATTGCTACAAAATTGCTGCTACTACTATTACCGTCACTACAGCTATCAAAACTATCATACTACTATGCTACTGATAACTTTCCTGCAGATACTTAATCTCCATGTGTGGTCGAATTGACAACTCAACTCCTAATACTTACGAATATTATTTGGCACCCCTTGTGTCGAATATATAATTTGGGTTGAATACTCTACCCGCGAAAACTGTTGTAATCCCCTATACTTGTGGGTTATCAATACCTTTTTCGGGCGCCGTTGCCAAGGAGCATAGCTATATTTATTGAGTCACTTGGAATTTATATCTGATTATCACTATGAAGAATCTAAAGGATACTAAAGATCTTTCCCTTTAAGACGAGGGGAGGTAAGGAATTGCCAACTAGCTCTACACTTGATTCTCGTTCAATTATAAGTAAGCTTGCAACACCACCACCTGCTATCAACTATGATATGTCGCAAGTTATTAATGATGCTACTTCTACTATGAATGATACTTATGATGATTCTAGTACCTTGCTTGATAAGACAGTGCCACTTGGTGAACTTCTTGATGAAGAACTTGCTGGAATTAAAAATACTGAGAATCCCGAAATTATGAGACTGCTGAAACTGATGAAGTCCGTGAAACTGGAAACTATGAATCACCTATTAGATCTAGCTCTCCAAGATATGAATTACCTGATATACCTGAGGGTTATGTTATGGAGCGAGAGTTAGCTGGGGACTTTCTTGCTTGTAAGGATGGAGATGATCTTAAGAAGTTATTATGCAAGTTGAAATAAAAACCTTTGAATGCTAGAATGAAATATAATACTAAGTTGGCTACTTCACCTATTTTTGTTACCGATAATGACTATGAATTTTATGTTGATCCAGAGTTAATTACTTTGGTTGAATCCGATCAGTTTCATAGTTATGAAACTAAAACTGATGTGGCACATCTTATTAAATTAAATGACATAGCCACCATATTTTCTCATGATGAGAAAGTTTGCTACTATTATATCTCAATTCATTTCTATTCTCATTAAAGGGTGATGCTAACACTTGGTACAACACTCTTACTCATGGTTGCATGCGTAGTCCCAAGTATACGATTTACTACTTTTCTTAAAAATATTTTCCTGCTCATAAGAAACAAGTTGCCTTATAGAAAATATTTAACTTTGTGCGAATTGAAGAAGAGAGTCTCCCACAAGCTTGGGGGAGGCTTCTCCAATTGCTCAATGCTTTGCCTTGTCATCCTCTCAAGAAAAATTAAATACTTGACATATTCTATAATGGACTAACCAATACTTCAAGGGACTTCCTAGATAGTTGTGTCGGTTGTGTTTTCAGGGAACAAACTGTTCAACAAGCTGAGGAATTATTGAATAATATATTGAAGAATTATGATGAATGGACACTTCATGAACCACCACCTAAACCCACTCCAAAGAAGAGGGGTATATTTATTTCTTAGCCCCGAAGATATGCAAGAGGCAAAGAAATACATGAAATAAAAAGGTATTAATGCAGAAGATGTTAAGAAATTACCACCTTTTGAAGAAAGACATGGTCTCGACACACCACCACAAGTGGTGGAGGTAAATTCTTTTTTAAAGTTTGATGAAGGTGTTATCCCTTATAATAAACCTCCCGGCCAATGCTTGCATGAATTTGACAACTACATTAGAAAGAAAGATCATTTCAATGCCTATGTTATGAAACAATTAAAGCAAAACTCTGAGATGATTGCTCGCTTGAGTGACTTGTTATGTAGAATCACCAATTATGTAAGAGGAGTAGGAAAACATTCTTCTATGGTTCAAACTCAATTAGAACAAGTTGCTAAATCTCAGAGTGTGTTACTCAATGAAACGAATAATTATATGAATGATCATGTTGTTAGAGTAATGACTAGAGGGGGTAATATGTCTCAGGAACCACTTTATCCAGAAGGACATCATAAAAGAATTGAACAAGACTCCCAAAGAATAAATGATGATGCACCTAGCCCATCTAGAAAGAAATAGATAAAGGATAGGACTTTGCATAGTTCTAGTGAACCTGAGGTAGAAAAACCTTTACAGGATAATAATGATGTTTCTATGTCTAATGCTAGAACCCATTTTCATAATGAACATTCACTTAGTTGTAATGATAATGAAAATGATGATGTTCATGTAGATGCTCAACGAGACAATGATAAAGAACCAGACAATGATATTGAGATACAACCTCATGTTGATTTTGATAAAAGAGACTTTGTTGCTAGAAAACATGGTAAAGAAAGAGAGGCATGGGTTCAAAAACCCATGCCCTTTCCACCTAAACCAAGTAAGAAAAAGGATGATGAAGAATTTCAACGCTTTGTTGAAATCCTTAGGATAGTATTTTTGCGTACTCGTTTCACTGATCTTTTATAGATGGCCACTTATGCTAAATACATGAAAGATATTATCGCCAATAAAAGAATAATACATGAAGCTGAAATCTCGACCATGCATGCAAATTATTCCTTTAAGGATGGAGAACCTAACAGACTAGGAGATCCTGGAATACCAACTATACCTTGCTCCATCAAAAGAAATTATGTAAGAACTACTTTATGTGATTTAGGAGCTGGTGTTAGTGTTATGTCTTTGTCTTTATATAAAAGACTTAACCTGGATAAACTCACACCCACTGAAATATCGTTGCAAATGGCTGACAAATCAACTGCCATTCATGTCGGTGTTTGTGAGGATGTGCCTGTTGTAGTTGCAAACGTTACTATCTTAACAGACTTTGTTATACTTGATATGGCCGAGGACGACAACATGACGATTATCCTTGCTAGACCCTTTTTGAACACTACAGGGTATGTTATTGATTGCAACAAAAGCAAGGTCACTTTTCATGTTAATGGTAAATAGCATACGGTTCATTTTCCGAAGAAGCAATTGCAAGTGAGTGGTATTAAAGTTATTGGAAAAACTCCGACAACCACTATTGGAGGTTTTTAACTCCCTATACCTACTGCTAAAAAGAAATATGAAATACTTATTGTTGGGGATATGCACATCCCCGTTGAGGTAACCTAGTGTTTTACAAAAAATCTTTGGGTTCATGCTAATTGAAAGTGGTTGTTAATAAGACCTGATCAACCTTATTAATGGACCATTTTATAGGCATGTGTTCGATGAATTTAGTAGACACCACCTTCTGTGCCCACTTTATATTTTCTTTTATTTCTATTTAAATACAATAAAATGCCATGAACAGCCTATTTTCCGAATTATCCGTGCAATAAAAGTGCCCAAAAATAAAAGTTCTCCAAATGATTTAAAATTGTAACATGTTTTTTATGAGTATTTGAGAATATCTAGCACTAAAAACATCATAGGGGGGTGCCCTTGGTGGCCATGAGGCACAAGGGCGTGCCAGCTACCCCGGGCACACCCTGGTAGGTAGTGGGCCCCACATGGCCCCATCACTTATTCATTTATCCCATGTCATCACCTACCTCCAGAAAAAAATCACCATTGTTCACTCTCTCTCTCGTGTTCCTACTCTCAAACCTGCGGATTTCAATCTCTTTGCTCGAAGCTTTGTTTATGAAACTGTTTTGGGGGATTGTTGCTTGGTATGTGACTCCTCCATTGCTCCAATTAGTTTTTGTCGTAGAGGTTTATATGTAGATTAATTAGCTACTCTTGGTGATGTTGTAGATGAGCTTGCATGTTGAATTCTTGAAGTTATAAGTAGTTTGAATGCTTGATATAGGCTCTAGGCACCCATTTGAGTAATTTCTATCAATCTTGCAAAGTTTTGTTAACTTTATTTTGCAACCCAAAAATTTCAGAAATTTGTTCTTAGGGAAATGGACTTCTTTTGAAAGGGTTCATCTAAGAAGAATGCTAAGGGAGTCATAGGTGAGACATCTGTTGTTGGCATCAACACTCCGCGATGGACGAAGGTTTGGCCGTGCGAATGGCCACATATTCCCTTCATTGAGGAGGTCGGGTTCCACCAAGAGCTCGCGCAATTTGTAGCAAATGATGGACTCACCAAATTCCTCGCAGATGATTGTGACCAACATCATACCCTCACGAATTCCTTTGTGCAATTGTGTTACTTTCTGAATAGGCATGAACCTCCTTCAGTGCGATTTAATTTATATGCTGAAACCCGCCAGATACCGCTTACTGATTTTTGTGAGATATGTCTAATTCCTTCTGCTGGGGAATTGAGAGAGCCTAGACCGGCTGAGTTTGAGGACATCCTACTCACTTTGATAGTGGGCGAGGAAAGGGAGGTGTCGAAAGCCACTGCCACTAGCCTGCAGTTTCCTTCTATGCATTACTTTGCTCTATTTAACTTGAAGTGTTTGACTGCTAGAGAAAAGGGCAGTGTACTTAGTGCACCAGACCTTGCAATTTTACGTCGTGCACTGCATGATGATCACACCATTAACTTAGGGTCTATTATTTCACGTCGCCTGCACCTTAACAATACTAAGGGCAAGCTCCATGGTGGCATTTATGCTACTCGCTTGGCGAGACAATCTAACATTAAGATACACAACCATGACTATCCTTTGCCCAAGGTCTATCTAGATCATTAGGCAACGAGACATCATCACTTTACCGATGACGCAGATTGTTTTAACAACATTTGCTATAACTAGGTTCTTAGTGTGATTACCCGTGATATTATCCCGTTCCCTGCACCTGCTGTGTTTGATTTTCATGCCAGCAACATATACACCGTGCAACCTGAGGAAATTATTGCCTACCAGATCACCCATGCAGCGGCAGAGGAGAAGCCTCAGGAGTGGAACGCTCAGGTGCTTCCGCCTCAGCATTTTGACATGGAACCGGATGGCTACTATGGGTGGTGATTACCAAGCTAGGACAAAAGCCTAAGCTTGGGCAATATGTATTTCTCACCGGCATTACATTCATGTTCACACACTTCATTCCATTAGTCGGTGTTCACACTTTTTCATTGTAACATCCATGCTAGTTTCATTTTCTCGCTTTCTTCTTGTGTGTTTGATTTTTTTAAGAAAACCCAAAAACTATTTCTTGCTTCTTTTTGCTTTTTCCTACCACTTTAATTCAGTTGTAGCATTAAAATAAAACCCAAAAAGATTTCTATTTTCTTCTATTGCTTGTTGCTAACTTTCCCGTGTAAATAGTTTTTCTCATTTTTATTTTTCTATCTTTAATTTGCTTTCTTCTACAAAAAACAAAAACTCAAAAAAAGCATTGTGTTTCTCTGAATTTCTTTCCTTTTTGTTTAGACAGTGTGAGGAGAAGACCACGATGAAAATGTTGAGTGGCTCTGATATGAAATAATTGTTGATTTAACCAAGAGCCCATATTATTTTATCTTGTCCGCTGAATAAATGATTGCAGATTCCAGCTTTGTCCATGGCACTCTTGCACTATTATTATTTTCACATTATTTAGTCATGCAAGTGAAAGGCAATAATGACTATATTCCATGAAGTGATTGTGGCAAGGAAAGGCAGGTACGAACTCAACTTATATTTATTTTTGTAAATATGTTTAACTCGGTACCCATGATTCAGCTTGTCATGATTAAACATGTTTGCGATGACCATTAGAGATTATAGTTGTTCATTACATGCTTAAGTAGCTAGGAATGGATAATGATTTATCTTGGGTGTCAACATGCATTCAAATGACTGTGATGTAGTATGATGATATGGTATCCTCCTCTGAATGTTTCGAGTGGCTTGACTTGCACATGTTCATGCATGTAGTTGAATCAAAACCAACATAGCCTCCATGATATTCATGTTCAAGGTGTCTATATACTATTCATGCTAGTGTTCAATGGTAATTATTCTCAATGCATGATTATGATCGTTTTAGCTATCTAGCTGGTCGCTTGTAAATCTAATTGCTAGCCTTCACCTGTACTAAGCGGGAATACTGCTTGTGCATCAAAATCGCAAACCAAAGTTTTTCCAGATGAGTCCACTATATCTACCTATATGCAGTATATTGCCCTACCTTTCTAAGTAAATTTTCACGTGCCACCTCTAAAATAATCAAATAAACATCTATTTTGTGTGCCTGTACCGCTAGCGACAGGGGGTGGTCAGTATCTTTGTTGCTAAGCGGGTTATTCTCATGATGAGTATTTAATCACTCATCCTTGCATGAGAGGGGCTGGTAATCGGGATGCCCAATCCAATGAAAAATAACAATAATAATTAAACCAAACTCCCACAGATTGTTGTTGGTATGGAGGGCACCCAAGCATTCAGCTAGCCATGGCTTGTGTTTGTTGGTGGAGGGGAAGTAAATGTTACTTTTACCACTTGGGAACCGCCACTAATTTGTTTAGCATGGAAGATGTTGAATACTCTTGGTCATAACGTTCACAGGAAAGGTATACTTCCCAAAATTATATTTATCTCTGATTTAAAACTACGAGCTCTAGCACTTCTTCAAATCCCTACTTCCCTCAATGAAGGGACTATCTATTTATTTTGTCTGTTGGGTCATCATCTTCTCAAATAAGCACCAGACCTGAGAGCACTATTGTCATTCTTATGCATTGAGTATAGTTATTGTTGAGTGTTAGCATGACTGGATCTCTTCTACCATGAATTAGAATGTCTAGTCGCTGCTTGAACTTTGATTGTGCTCTGCATTTACTTAGATACTATTATTCTCATATTATATCATGATCGTTTTGACAAAGAGTTGGCATTTGAGATATGTTATTATTGCTCGCTAGTTGATTATATCATTGATATGAATGAATATAATTTCTAAGAGTTATTGCCCGTATGGTTAGTTGTGATCTTTGCTGAAAACTTGAGTATTATTTTAAGCATATACTCCCTCCGTTCGGAATTACTTGTCTTGGAAATGGATGTATCTAGAACTAAAATACGTCTATATATATCCATTTCTGCGACAAGTAATTCCGAACGGAGGGAGTATATGGAAAGAAGAACAAAAGGGTTTGTAAAAGCTTTTATTTATCACTTTCGGTTTGTTAACTGAATTGCTTGAGGACAAGCAATGGGTTAATCTTGGCGGAGTTGAAACGTATCCGTCGTATCTACTTTTCCTAACACTTTTGCTCTTGTTTTGGACTCTAATTTGCATGATTTGAATGAAACTAACCTAGACTGATGTTGTCTTCAAAAGAACTACCTTTGTGTTGTTTTGTTTGCAGAAATATAAGTTCTTAGAGTTTGATGAAACTTTTTAGAGATTTTTTATGGAATAAAAGAGAAATATTGGAACCTGAACCACCTGGAGGGGGTGCCCCAGCTGCCCACGAGGCATCTGGGCACGCCAATCGCCCAGGTGTGCCCAGGTGTCTCATGGGGCCCATAGGGCTCCGCTGACCCTAACTCCGCCACTATAAATTCCTACATTCAGAGGCAAAATAAGAAAGAAACACTACAAAAAAAAGACACATCCGTGAAATTTTGGGCCGAACAAACTTTTTTTGTCATACATATGACACTTCTATGACAATAATTGTGACAAAACACGGTATCATCATAGATGTGGTGGGGTCCTACTTCTATGACAAAAAATCATGATAGAAAATGGGCTTTTCGTCCTGGGCGGGCCGGAGACGCAGCTGCATGACATTCTTTGGGCCGTCCATGATAGAAAAAACCATGGTAGAAGCGAGGACGAGGAAAATATAGGGGTATTCCCGGTTACGGTGGGTGGTCGGGCCGAGCGATGCACGTTTATCTCGTTCACGCACACGCATGGGTGCCAGGCGTTGGGATCTAACTGAACCCGAGCGATTGCACTGCAGGCTACACGTTACTGAACTCGAGCGATCGATCGATGGCTGTTAACTGAACCCGATCGAGCGATTCCTTCGCTACTGCTGCTTACTGAAGCCGATCGATGCTGCCTCTGCATGAACAGTGAGAGTTGCTGGGGGATTTGGATGAACAGTTCCCGGTGGGGGGGGATGAACAGGACCCCGTGGTGTTGCCTCTGGATGAATAGGACCCTGATCGATCGAGCTGGTTGGGGCTGCATGAACACGACCCCGTGGAGGGCTGCATGAACTGGACCACCCCGTGGAGGGCAGGATGAACAGTAGACGATGGAGGGCTGGATGAACAGTAGCCCATGGAGGGGTGGTTGAACAAGAGCCCGTGGAGAGGGCTGGTTGAACAGTAGCCGGTGGAGTAGCGCGCGGTGGAGGCTGGATAGTCGCAGGTGGAGGCTGGAGGAGGTCGACGATGGATGAACAGTAGCCCGTGGAGACTGGAGGGGGTCGACGATGGAGATGAACAGTATTCGGTGGAGTCCCGTTTTGTGGTACGCCACACCCCTCCCGATGAAAAGGACCCCCGTTTTGACTGTAGCGCTCCAACACAAGCCCGTCTCCTCCGTTTTGCGGTACGCCACACCCCTCCCGATCAACAGGACCCCCGTTTCGACTGTAGGAGGTCCGTTTCCTCCGTTTTGCGGTACGCCAGACCCCTCCCGATGAACAGGATCCCGTTTCGAATGTGACCGGTCGAACACAAGGCTGTTTCCTCCATTCTGCGGTACGCCATGCCTCGTTTCCATCGGTTATTCCGTCCAAGCCCTCCCGATGAACATGATGACACATTCCATTCCGACCCATCCGTTTGGCTCCCCATGAACACGACGACGACGATGCTTCTCCGTTCCGACCCAGCCATGTACACGAGCCCTGGCCGTACATACGCGCGAGTAGGCGTTCGAGACCCCGCCCGTATGTACGTACATGGCCGTATTTACTTTCTTACACCATGGCCGCTGTATGTATGTGTACATGCTACGTGTGTGCCTCTACTATGACACGTGCACGCCTCTACATCGACCAGTATGTACGTACACGTTCGCGACTAGAATGACAACGCTATGAACGCTTCGACCAGGTGGGTCCCGACTGTTAGGCAGTTCCTTGCGTGCGAAGATGTAGCTGGTGGCTCCCAGCTGTCAGGGGGGCGAATCGTTTTTTTGGCCCGGATGCACTTCCTTGCGTGCGAAGATGTAGCTGGTGGGTCCCAGCGGTCAGGGGGAAACATCTTTTTCGTGAAATACGGTGGCCCGTCCGGTGGGTCCCTAATGTCAGGTGGAGGAATAATTATTTTGCGCGTAATAAGGAGGCACTTCCTTGCCGCGGCCGTGGACCCAGCTGTCAGCCTCTCCATGTACAGTACTCTTCCGATGGAAGTTGTTCCTTGACCACGTTGACCACGCTGCGCCCAGAGCACCAGGGCGGTGAACGACGGCGAGGCCTAGGAAGGGGACGACGCGGAGCAGGGTAAGACGCGGAAGTGGAATCCCGCACGGAGAGGAGTACGAGAGTTCACAGGTTTGGCTGCGGTGTGAGGCTGCCGTCGCCGTAGGGCCTGGCCAGCAGTGGTAATAATAGGGGGCGGTGAGGTCTCCGCGGCAGCATAGCCGGCCACGGGAGGTAGGGGGAGGCGTCACGACTGACGCTTCTTTGGGCCACTGGAGCAAGAAGACCAGAGGTTGAAGATGCACTATGGCCGTTGGATGGACATTGTACGGTCACTGGAGCTAGAATCGTTCATATTGACTAAGTTGACAAAGCACTCCGTCCCCGTCAACTTAGTAGGCCCACAAGTCAGCCACCCACCAAGGTGGGTCCCAACTAGCAGGGAGAGTATTCATTTTTTGTGCGTAATAAGGCGGCACTTCCGGTGGGTCCGAGCTGACGGGGGGGGGGGCATTTTTTCGCGAAATACGGTGGCCCGTCCGGTGGGTCCCAACAATCAGAGGGGAAACTTTTTTTTCGCCAAATACGGTGCCCCGTCTCGTGGGTCCCTGCTGTCAGGTGGTGGAATATTTATTTTCCGCGTAATAAGGAGGCACTTCCTTGCAGTTGCCGTGGACCCAGTTGTCAGGCTGTCGACATACAGTACTCTTCCGATGGAAGTCGATCCTTGATCACATTGACCACGCCACGCGGAGAGCACCAGGGCGGTGGACGACGGCGAGGCCTAGGAAGGGGATGACGTGGAGCCGGGGAAGACGCGGCAGTGGATGCCCACACGTAGAGGAGTATGAGGGTTCACTGGTTCGCTGCAGTGTGAGGCTGTCGTCGCCATAGAATAACAGGGGGCGTGGGTGAGTAGAGGGATGCCCTGGCCAAAGGTGGAAGTAGTAGGGGGCGTTGAGGCCTCCGCCACATCGCAGCCGTCCACGGGAGGCAGGAGCACGAGGCACGACCACCGTTGGTTTGGGCGGCTGGAGCAAGAAGGCCAGAGGTTGAAGAAGCACTACGGCCGTTGGATGGACATCGTACGGTCACTGGATCTAGAATCGTGCATATTGACTAAGGTTACAAAGCCCTCTGTTCCCGTCAACTTAGTAGGCCCACAAGTCAGCCTGCCACTATACTGGGTCCCAGCAAGCAGGGGGAGTATTCATTTTTTTGTGCATAATAAGGAGGCACTTCCTTGCGTGCGAAGATATAGCTGGTGGGTCCAAGCTGTCCGTGGCGGTAATGTTTTTTTCATGAAATACAGAGGCCCTTTTGGTGGGTCCCAGATGTCAGGTGGAGAATCATTATTTTGCGCGTAATAAGGAGGCATTTCCTTGTGTGTGGTCGTGGACCCAGCTGTCAGCCTCTCCACGTACAGTCCACTTTAGATCCATGTCGGTCATTGACCACGTTGACCAGGCCGCGATGAGAGCACCAGGGCAGTGGACGACGGCGAGGCCTAGGAAGGGAACGACACGGAGGCACGGAAGACTTGGAAGTTGTTTCCCACGCGGAGGGGAGTACGACTGTACGAGGGTTCAATGGTTCATCTGTCGTCGCCAAAGAATAATAGCAGGTGTGGGTGAGTAGAGGGATGGCTAGGCCAGCGACGGGAGTACGGTGGGGCGGTGAGGCCTGCGCGGCAGCACGGCCGGCCGCGGGGAGAAGGGAGCAGGCAGTCCCGTCGTCTCTTGTTTGAGCGGCTGGAGCAGGAAGAGCAGAGATTGAAGAAGCCCGACGGCCGTTGGATGGACATCCAACAGTCACTGCTTGTGCGTCAACCTTTTTTAGGAAAGCCTCAAATATGTGGAAAACATCATACAGCCCATCTGCCATTATTTCTAATAATTTACAGCCCACTTGCTAATTCTTAAGGTTTTTTTGGAGCCCATATTCTTTTTGTTAGCATTACAGCCCATATGTTGGCCACGGTTAAAGAATTATACGAAATTTTGCATATTTCAGTGTGGTCCAAATTGTTTTTAATCCCGAAATTTCGAGTCACATTCAAACTGATTTTAAAAATAAATGTATATCAATATAAAACAACAAATTGTCCATGCATAAAAATCAATGCAATTTAAAATCTCGAAATGAAAAAAAAAGAAATTTTAAACTAATTGCCAGTTTGATGTGTTTTAAAAATGTACAGCCCATTTCTCATTACTGATAGGCCATTTTCTCGGCCAGTCGAATGAAGCTCTCCTCATCTTAAAAGATTTACAGCCCAACAGGCCTGACAAAGCGACTTACTTGGCAAATCACAAAAAAACTGGGCTATGGCCATGGACCCAGCTGTCAGCCTCTCCACGTATAGTACTCTTCCGACGGAAGTCGGTCGTTGACCACATTGACCACGCCGCGCCGAGAGCACCAAGGCAGTGGACGACGGCGAGGCCTAGGAAGGGGACGACGCGGAGCCGAGGAAGACGCGGCAGTTGATGCCCATGCGGAGAGGAGTACAAGGGTTCACTTGTTCGGCTGCGGTGTGAGGTTGTCGTCACCGCAGAATAACAGGGGGTGTGGGTGAGTGGAGGGATGGCTTGGTGATAACCCACAAGTTAGGGAATCGCAACAGTTTTCGAGGGTAAAGTATTCAACCCAAATTTATTGATTCGACACAAGGGGAGCCAAAGAATACTCTTAAGTATTAGCAGGTGAGTTGTCAATTCAACCACACCTGGAAACTTAGTATCTGCAGCAAGGTAGTTTAGTAGCCAAGTAATATGGAGATAGTGGTAACAGCAATAAAAGTAACGGTAGTGTTTTTGTAGTTTTTGTAATAGTGGCAGCGGAAAAGTTAATAAGCAACAAGCAATATATGAAAACCTCGTAGGCACTGGATCGGTGATGGAGAATTATGTCAGATGCAATTCATCATGTAAAAGTTATAACCTAGGGTGACACAAAACTAGCTCCGGTTCATCAATGCAATGTAGGCATGTATTCCGAATATAGTCATACGTGCTTATGGAAAAGAACTTGCGTGACATCTTTTGTCCTACCCTCCAGTGGCAGCGGGGTCCTAGTGGAAACTAAGGGATATTAAGGCCTCCTTTTAATAGAGTACCGGACCAAAGAATTAACACATAGTGAATACATGAACTCCTCAAACTAAGGTCATCACCGGGAGTGGTCCCGATTATTGTCACTTCGGGGTTGCCGGATCATAACACATAGTAGGTGGCTATAGACTTGGAAGATAGGATCAAGAACACACATATATTCATGAAAAGATAATAGGTTCAGATCTGAAATCGTGGCACTCGGGCCCTAGTGACAAGCATTAACCATAGCAAAGTCATAGCAACATCAATCTTAGAATATAGTGGATACTAGGGATCAAACCCTAACAAAACTAACTCAATTACATGATAGATCCCATCCAATCCATCATGGTCCAGCAAGCCTACAATGGAATTACTCACGCACTGCGGTGAGCATCATGAAATTGGTGATGGAGGAAGGTTGATGATGATGATGGCGACGATCTCCACTCTCCGGAGCCCCGAACGGACTCCTGATCAGCCCTCCCGAGAGAGATTAGGGCTCGGCGGCGGCTCCGTATTGTAAAACGCGATAATTCTTTCTCTCTGATTTTTTTCTCCCCGAAAGTGAATATATAGGATCCGGAGATACGTCGGTGGAGCACCAGGGGGCCCAAGAGGCAGGGGGCGCGCCCCCCACCCTCGTGGACAGGGTGTGGGCCCCCTGGTCTGGATCTTCTTGCAGGTATTTTTTATATTTTCCAAAATAATTCTCCGTAAATTTTCAAGTTATTCCGATAACTTTTTATTTCTGCACAAAACAACACCATGGCAATTCTGCTGAAAACAGCGTCAGTCCGAGTTAGTTCCGTTCAAATCAGCTAAGTTATAGTCCAAAACAAGGGCAAAAGGGTTTGGAAAAGTAGATACGTTGGAGACGTATCAAGTCCCCCAAGATTTAACCTTTGCTTGTCCTCAAGCAATTCAGTTGATAAACTGAAAGTGATAAAGGCCAAACTTTGAAAAACTCTGTTTGCTCTTGTTGTTGCAAATATGTAAGCCCGCATTCAGGTTTTCAGCAATGATCATGAACTAACCACATTCACAATAACTTTCAGGTCTCAAGTCTACTCACATCAATGACATAATCAACTAGTGAGCAATAATAATAATCCTCGGATGACAACACTTTCTCAAAACAATCATGATATGATATAACAAGATGGTATCTCGCTAGCCCTTTCTGAGATCGCAAAACATAAATGTAGAGCACCTTTAAAGATCAAGGACTGACTAGACATTGTAATTCATGTTAAAAGAGATCCAGTTATGATCATACTCAATGCAAATTAAATGGTAATGCATGCAAATGACAGAGGTGCTCTCCTACTGGTGCTCTTTTATAAGAGGATGATGACTCTGCATAAAATTAAATAGATAGGCCCTTCGCAGAGGGAAGCAGGGATTTGTAGAGGTGCCAGAGCTTGATTTTTAAATAGAGATGAATAACATTTTGAGCGGTATACTTTCATTGTCAACATAACAACCAAGAATCTCGATATCTCCCATGCTACGCACATTATAGGAGGTTCCCAAACAGAATGGTAAAGTTTATACTCCCCCAACCACCAACAAGCACACTCCACGGCCATCCGAATCCATGGGGTGCCGTCCAAACAAGCAACAACCCCTGGGAGTTTTGTTTAATTATTATGATTTGAGCATGGGACTGGGCATCCTGGTTACCAGCCATTTTCTCATGAATGATGAGCGGAGTCCACTCATCGTGAGAATAACCCACCTAGCATGGAAGATATAGACAGCCCTAGTTGATACATGAGTTGTTCGAGCATACAAAACAAAATTTCATTTGAAGGTTTAGAGTTTGGCACATACAAATTTACTTGGAACGACAGGTAAATACCGCATATAGGAAGGTATAGTGGACTCATGTGGAATAACTTTGGGGTTTATGGAAGTGGATGCACAAGCAGTATTCCCGCTTAGTACAGGTGAAGGCTAGAAAGAGACTGGGAAGCGACCAGCTAGAGAGCGACAACGGTCATGAACATGCATTAAAATTAATCAACAATGAATGCAAGCATGAGTAGGATATAAATCACCATGAACATAAATATCGTGGAGGCTATGTTGGTTTGTTTCAACTACATGCGTGAACATGTGCCAAGTCAGACCACTTGAATCATTCAAAGGAGGATACCACCCCATCATACTACATCACAACCATTTTAATATCATGTTGGCACGCAAGATAGACCACTATAAACTCTCAGCTAATTAAGCATGGCATAAGCAGCTATGATATCTAATTGTCATTGCAAGCATGTTTCATTCATAACAGGCTAAATCAGGAACGATGAACTATCATATTTACAAAAACAAGAGAGGTTGAGTTCATACCAGCTTTTCTCATCTCAATTAGTTCATCATATATCATCCTTATTGCCTTTCACTCGCACGACCGAACAGTGTGTAAAATAATAATAGTGCACGTGCATTGGGCTAAGCTGGAATCTGCGGGCATTTAAAACAAGAGAGAAGACAAGGTAATACGGCTCAAGGTTAAATCAACAATAAAGCATATGAGAGCCACTAAGCATTTTAATCATGGTCTTCTACTCTTAAGCCCCAAAGGAAAGAAAAGAAACTATTTACACGGGAAAGCTCCCAACAAGCAAAAGAAGCACGGGAAATCTTTTTGGGTTTTCTTTTAATTATTACTACAAGGAAAGTAAAATAGCTAAGAGCTACAACTATTTTTTTGTTTTTCTTAAGGTTTTCCTAACACACAAGAAAAAGACTAAGAAAAATAATTGAAACTAAACATGGATGGTACAATGAAAGAGTGTGAGCACCGACAACTAGAATAAGTGTGTGAACATGAATGTAAAGTCGGTGAGGAACACGTACTCCCCCAAGCTTAGGCTTTTGGCCTAAGTTGGTCTATGGCCACGGATCGAAGCTACTCCCTCCAATGTACTGAGATGTGTCCTCTGGGTGCCACTGGTTGGCAAACTCATCCAGGTCCCACCCATAACAGACTGACGGTAAGGATCGAGTGGTGGCTCCAGCTCAGGCTCTAAAGCTTTTGCCTGGCCCTGGTACTTGTAGAAGTCATCTGAGGTAACGAGATATATGCTGTTCACGCTTGTCGTGGAGGAAGTCAATGAGTCCTGCATTATTTGCCAACCAATAAAAGTGTTCGTAAATCCCAGCGGCCATCATGAAATCATTACAAGGCCATTCACACGCCCGAACTTCCGCCATGCGAGGAAGATTATATTTGGGCTTCTTATTTTCTTCCTTCTTCTTCTCCTCCGAACTCTTACTGGAGGAGCCCCTCGACAATCTCTTTATCATTTTCCTCCTCTGAAATTTTCTGAAATTTTTAGTAACTCAAATAAATGTTAACCAAACTCAACAAGATTGATAGCAACAACTCCTATAAGTGCCTAGAGACTATATCATGCATTAGAACTACTTGGGACCAAAGAAATTTTACATGCAACCTCAAGAACAAGGTCACCACAGCAGCAAAAATTTGCAATAAATAAAGCACTAGAACAAAAACTAATTGGACCAATGGAGGAGTCACATACCAAGGAACAATCACCCCAAACAGTTTGGTGAATGGTGCTTTGAGCAAGGAGATCGAAAATGGCAGCAAGATGAGCTAGAACTCGTGCTTGACCTGGTTGGTGATTTTTTTGGGAGGAAGAAGAAGAGTATGGGTGCAGGAATATGTGGAGGGGGGCCACGTGGGGCCCACGAGGCAGGGGCGTGCCCTATGAGCGTGGGCGCGCCCTGGACCCTCGTGGCCGGGTGTTGGCTCCCCTCGCTATGAGTTATGTGCCAAATTTCTCAAATATTCTACAAAAAATCATATTAAATTTTCAGGGCATTTGGAGAACTTTTATTTTCGGGGTATTTTTTATTGCACGGATAAGTCTGGAAACAGAAAGATTTTTTCTTTATTTATTCTAATTAACGGAAAGTAAAAGGGGGATACAAAAGGTTGTGCTATCTAGATTCACCCATCTCATGCTTGTAAAAAGGAATCCATTAACAAGGTTGATCAGGTCTTGTTAATAAACTCTTTCTGAATAACATGAAACCGGAGAATTTTCGAATAACACTATGTTACCTCAATGGGGATATGTATGTCCCCAACAATAAGAATGTCATATGTCTTCTTGATGGTCGGAAGAGGAAATTCAAAACCTCCAATAGTAATAGTTGAAATTTTACCGATATGATTGATACTGTGGACCAGAGGTTGTTTCCTCGGAAATTGTACCGTATGCTCATTACCATTAACATTAAAAGTGACACTGCCTTTGTCGCAATCAATAACATCCCCTGCAGTATTAAAAAAGGGTCTACCAAGGATAATAGACATACTATCGTCCTTGGGAATATCAAGTATAACAAAGTCCGTTAGAATAATAACATTTGCAACCACAACATGCACATCCTCACAAATACCGACATGTATAGCAGTTGATTTATCAGCCATTTGCAAAGATATTTCAGTAGGTGTCAACTTACTCAAGTCAAGTCTACGATATAAAGAGAGAGGGATAACACTAACACCGGCTCCAAGATCACATAAATCAATTTTTAACATAGTTTCTTTTAATGGAGCAAGGTATAGTGGGTACTCCTGGATCTCCTAGTTTCTTAGGTATTCCACCTTTAAAAGTGTAATTGGCAAGCATGGTGGAAATTTCTACTTCAGGCATCTTTCTTGTATTGGTAATAATATCCTTCATATACTTAGCATAAGGATTTGTTTTAAGCACATCAGTCAAACGGATACGCAAAAAGATAGGTCTAATCATTTCAGCAAAGCGCTCAAAATCCTCATCATCCTTTTTGTTCGATGGTTTAGGAGGAAAAGACATGGGTTTCTGAACCCATGGTCCCCTTTCCCTACCGTGCTTCCTAGCAACAAAGTCTCTCTTATCATAACGTTGATTATTTGATTGTGGGTTATCAAGATCAACAGCAGGTTCTATCTCTACATCATTATCATTGCTAGGTTGAGCATCATCATGAACATCATCATTAACATTATCACCAGGTTCATGTTCATTGCCAGATTGTGTCTCATCATCAGAAATAGATATATCTTTGGGGTTCTCAGGTGTGTCAGCTACAGGTTCACTAGAAGCATGCAAAGTTCTATCATTTTTCTTTTTCTTCTTCGTAGAAGAACTAGGTGCATCTAAATTATCCCTCTGAGAATCTTGCTCAATTCTCTTAGGGTGGCCCTTAGGATACAAAGGTTCCTGAGTCACTTTACCCCCTCTAGTTGCAACTCTAACAGCAAAGTCATTATTCTTACTATTTAATTCATTGAGCAAATCATTCTGTGCCTTAAGTGCTTGTTCTACTTGAGTGGTAACCATGGAAGCATGTACACTAACGAGTTTCAGTTCACCTTTAACTCTAGACAGATAATCACTCAAGCGTTCAATCATATAAGCATTGTATTGCAATTGTCTACCAACATAAGCATTGAAGTTTTCTTGTTTCACAATAAAATTGTCAAACTCATCTAAGCATTGGCTAGCAGACTTATAACGAGGAATATCACCTTCATCAAACCTATAAAGAGGATTTACCTTTACTACCAGTTTCGGGTTATCAAGACCATGTATTTCTTTAATAGGTGGTAAATTCTTAACTTCTTCAGCTTTAATAACTTTTTCTTTCATAGATTTCTTTACCTCTTGCATATCTTCAGGACTGAGAAATAGAACACCTCTTTTCTTCGGAGGTGGCTTACGGGCTGGTTCAGGAAGTGTCCAATTATTTTCATTGGCCAACATATTATTCAATAGTAATTCAGCTTGATCAATTGTTCTTTCCCTGAAAACACAACTAGCACAACTATATAGGTGGTCTCTGGAGGAATCGGTTAGTCCATTATAAAAGACATCAAGTATATCGTTCCTCTCAAGAGGATGATCAGGCAAAGCATTAAGTAATTGGAGAAGCCTCCCCCAAGCTTGTGGGAGACTCTCTTCTTCAATTTGCACAAAGTTATAAATTTCCCATAAAGCAGCTTGTTTCTTATGCGCGGGAAAATATTTAGCAGAGAAGTAATACATCATATCCTGGTGACTACGCACACAACCAGGATCAAGAGAATTAAACCAAGTCTTAGCATAACCCTTTAACGAGAAAGGAAACAACTTAAGGATATAGTAGTAACGAATCTTTTCTTCGTTGGCAAACAGGGTGGCTATATCATTCAACTTACTAAGATGTGCCACAACAGTTTTAGATTCATAGCCATGGAAAGAATCAGATTCAACCAAAGTAATTAACTCAGGATCAACAGAGAATTCATAATCCTTATCAGTAACACAGATAGGTGAAGTAGCGAAAGCAGGGTCATGTTTCATTCTAGCATTCAAGGACTTTTCTTTCAGCTTAGCTAATAATTTCTTAAGATCATATCTATCATTGCAAGCAAGAAAGTCTCTAGCAATTTCTTCATCCATAACATAACCCTCAGGAACAACATGCAATTCATATCTATTGGGAGAAGCTTCATCATCACTTTCATAAATATTATTAGTTGCAATATTTGCATTCTCCCTAACCTTAGTAATTTGTTCATCTAAAAATTCACCTAGTGGCATAGTATTATCAAGCATAGAAGTAGTTTCATCATACATAGCAAAAGTGGCATCATCAAGAACATACGACATATCAGATTCAATAGTAGGAGTAGGTGTCGCAAATTTACCCATAATAGATGGTGAATCAAGTGCAGAGCTAGATGGCAGTTCCTTACCTCCCCTCGTAGTTGAGGGTAAGATCTTGGTTTTTGAGTCCTTCAAATTCTTCATAGTGATCAACAGATATAAATCCCAAGTGACTTAAGGAATATAGCTATGCTTCCCGGCAACGGCACTAGAAAATAGTCTTGATAACCCACAAGTGTAGGGGATCGCAACAGTTTTTGAGGGTAAAGTATTCAACCCAAATTTATTGATTTGACACAAGGGGAGCCAAAGAATACTCTTAAGTATTAGCAGCTGAGTTGTCAATTCAACCACACCTGGAAACTTAGTATCTGCAGGAAGGTAGTTTAGTAGCAAAGTAATATGGAGATAGTGGTAACAACAATAAAAGTAACGGTAGTGTTTTTTGTAATTTTTTGTAATAGTGGCAGCGGAAAAGTAAATAAGCATTGGATCGGTGATGGAGAATTATGTCGGATGCAATTCATCACGTAAAAGTTATAACCTAGGGTGACACAGAACTAGCTCCGGTTCATCAATGCAATGTAGGCATGTATTCTGAATATAGTCATACGTGCTTATGGAAAATAACTTGCATGACATCTTTTGTCCTACCCTACCGTGGCAGTGGGGTCCTAGTGGAAACTAAGGGATATTAAGGCCTCCTTTTAATAGAGTACCAGACCAAAGCATTA
The DNA here is from genome assembly GCA_902687465.1 of Secale cereale. NCBI lineage: Eukaryota > Viridiplantae > Streptophyta > Magnoliopsida > Poales > Poaceae > Secale > Secale cereale. Next base: position 507,526,455 of record LR738710.1, read on the forward strand.
ACACATAGTGACTACATGAACTCCTCAAACTAAGGTCATCAACGGGAGTGGTCCCGATTATTGTCACTTCGGGGTTGCCGGATCATAACAAGTAGTAGGTGACTATAGACTTGCAAGATAGGATCAAGAACCCATATATATATATATATATATATATATATATATATATATATATATATATTCATGAAAACATAATAGGTTCAGATCTGAAATCGTGGCACTCGGGCCCTAGTGACAAGCATTAAGCATACCAAAGTCATAGCAACATCAATCTTAGAACATAGTGAATACTAGGGATCAAACCCTAACAAAACTAACTCAATTACATGATAGATCCCATCCAACCCATCACCGTCCAGCAAGCCTACGATGGAATTACTCGCGCACGGCGGTGAGCATCATGAAATTGGTGATGGAGGAAGGTTGATGATGACGATGGAGACGATCTCCACTCTCCGGAGCCCCGAACGGACTCCAGATCAGCCCTCCCGAGAGAGATTAGGGCTTGGCGGCGGCTCCGTATCGTAAAACGCGATAATTCTTTCTCTCTGATTGTTTTCTCCCCAAAAGTGAATATACAGGATCCGGAGATATGTCGGTGGAGCACCAGGGGGCCCACGTGGCAGGGGGCGTGCCCCCTACCCTCGTGGACAGGGTGTGGGCCCCCCTGGTCTGGATCTTCTCGCAGGTATTTTTTATATTTTCCAAAATAATTCTCCGTAAATTTTCAGGTCATTCCGAGAACTTTTTATTTCTACACAAAAACAACACCATGGCAATTCTGTTGAAAATAGCGTCAGTCCGGGTTAGTTCCATTCAAATCATGCAAGTTAGAGTCCAAAACAAGGGCAAATGGGTTTGGGAAAGTAGATACGTTGGAGACGTATCACCTGGCAAGCGGTGGGAGTAGTATGGGGGCGGTGAGGTCTCCGCGGCAGCACAGCCGGCCACGAGAGGCAGGAGCAGGCGACACGACCGGTGCTGCTTTGGGCGGCTGGAGCAAGAAGACCAGAGTTTGAAGAAGCACTAAGGTCGTTGGATGGACATCGTACGGTCACTAGAGCTAGAATCGTTCATATTGACTAAGTTGACAAAGCCCTCCGTCCCCGTCAACTTAGTAGGCCCACAAGTCAGCCTCCCACTGTGGTGGGTCCAAGCTGGCAAGGGGGTATTCATTTTTTTGTGCGCAATAAGGAGGCACTTCCTTGCGTGTGAAGATATAGTTGGTGGGTCCGACCTGTCAGCAGCGGGAACATTTTTTCGCGAAATACAGAGGCCCTTCCAGCGGGTCCCAGATGTCAGGTGGAGGAATCATTATTTTGCGCATAATAAGGAGGCATTTCCTTGTGTGCATCCGTGGACCCAGCTGTCAACCTCTCCACGTACAGTCCACTTCCGATGGATGTCGCTCGTTAACCACGTTGACCACGCCTCGCCGAGAGCACCAGGGTGGTGGACGATTGCGAGGCCTACGAAGGGAACGACATGGAGCCGGGGAAGACACGGTAGTGGCTGCCCACGCGGTGGAGAGTACGAGGGTTGACTGGTTCGGCTGCCGTCACCGAAAAATAATAGGAGGTGTGGGTGAGTAGAGGGATAGACAAGCCAGGGATGCGAGTGTATGATGGGGCCGTGAGGCCTGCCCGGCAGCATAGCCGGCCACGGGAGGTGGGAGCAGGCGGTTCCGACGGTGCTGGTTTGGGCGGCTGGGGCAGGAAGATCAGAGACTGAAGAAGGACGATTATCGTTAGATTGACATCTAACGGTCTGATGCAGGTAGAGTCGATTGTTGACTAAGTCTCTCTTTTGATAAACCTTGTGTACACATGAACTTAGTAGGCCCACAAGTCAGCCTCCAAATCCGTGGAAGACAACATAGAGCCCATTTGCTATTTTTTAATAATTTGCAGGCCATTTGCTAATTCTTAAGTAATTTATTACAGCCCATTTTCTGCCTAGGACCACGGTCAAAAAGTTCAACCTTATTTTGCATATTTTGGTGGAGTCCGAACTTTTGTAATCCCGAAATGATAAACATTTTTTAAGAACTTATTGATTTGCCAAAAAAAATCATTTTGTTTTTGTAAGCAAATAAGACGTGGGACAATTGAGTTGGTTTAAGGGAAAACCAGTGGTAAAAAAAATTAGCGTTGGGAGGGAAAACAACAACAAAAATAAGGATGTAAATATGAAAAGTGAATTTTATGTATTTTTAATATAATGGTACATGTATATGAACTAGTAAAACTATAGGTAGAGATTAGAAAATTGATGTAGGACATGCGTTTCAAGAGGAAAATAGAACTGGGCTGTGTGTTTGATTCAGTAAAAAAAGTGCCTACGGATGTTGTAAGACAAAATATAACTAACGCTGGCTGGGCCGATTGAAAACAAAACCAAGCCTGGGCAGTCTACAGCCCAGTTGAAACTTGCTCGATCTAAAAAACAATATACGTGCTCAATAAATGAGATAATACTGCAAGTACAGACTGATAACTGGGATGCATCAGGGACATTGTTTTTTCATCGTGATAATAAGAGCATGCACTTGTTTCGAAAAATTTGGAGAACTGGGAATTCGAACAGCAGGTACTTATGCTACCCATCAAATAAAAATCAGGTGCCTGAAAATTCGTTTCGAAACAAATGATTCAGCTTTATATCCACGTCGACCCTCGGCATGATGGTTGGAAGCAAATGCCAAGTTCATACCAAAAGATCGTTAACAACAATACCAGCTTGCGAACGGCAAGGTAGTACAAGTACCATGTCAGGCCCAAGATGCGATTCTATCCCGATCACGTGACACTTACATGATTGGGGCACAACCGCATCTCAGGCACTTAGCAAGATGGATATCATTACATCTTACCATTACATAAATACATGGGGATACAACAATACATACAAGTCACATGAATACAACATCATAAATATAAGACATCCGACTACGGATGCAAACATGAAAAGGACAACGACATCCATCTGCTATCCCAGGCTGCCGACCCGGAACCTAACCCAAGATTGAAGAAGTAGAAGAAGAAAGAACACCAACACAACGATCAACGCTCTCACGTCAAGTCATCGGAAACCTGCACCTGCAACAGTTGTTGTAGTATCTGTGAGCCACGAAGACTCAGCAATCCCATAACCATGGGTAACAAGACTAGCAAAGCTTAATAGGTAGGAAGAAGTCAAGTGGTGAGGTTGCAGCAGCGGCTAAGCAATGTATGGTGGCTAACTTACGAGTACAAGAATAAGATGAGCGTCGACGCAGACGGTCGCAAACTAGTAATGATCGCTAAAGATCCTGAACTACCTACGAGTCAAACATAACCACAGCGTGTTCTCTTCTCAAAGTGAAAAGAGATAGTCATTGTTACTCACACAGTTGTGTGTTTTACTTCGGATCCTCTGCCAAGTTTTCTACAATCAGACATTAACAAACTCCAATCTGCCACATAACCGCAGGGACGGCTTTCGAAATATCATAACCCTGCAGGGGTGTCCCAACTTAGCCCATCACAAGCTCTCACGATCAGCAGAAGTAATAATAATATTATCACCCCTTATCTTAGGGACAATCCGATCAGGCTCGGAATCCCGGTGCACAAGACATTTCGACAATGGTAAAACAAGTCCAGCAAGACCTCCCGGCGTGCCGACACCCTGATAGTAGCCGCGCGTATCTCGTCTCAGGCCACAACCGGATAGGTGAGCCTACGGGAGCCAATCCTCGAGTTTCCCCATGGTGGCCCCGCAGTCTCCCTGTTTGGGACCAACACCATCAGCAC
>LR738710.1:507543485-507560771 GCA_902687465.1 Secale cereale
GGGTAGTCCATTTCGGACCGTTAGATCCCGATCGGGCGGTCTGCAACGGAGGGGGTAGTGTAGGTGGGCTAGATGGGCTGTGTAGAAGGCCTTGGGCTGAGATGAGAGGAGAGGAGAGAGGCCCGCGGGGGTTTTCTGAGACCGAAAACGTGCGACGTTTTAACCAGCTATACTGCCGCTATATATATCCGTTGGGCTATCAAACGAGCTCCGAATGCGATGAAACTTGACAGGCGGTCTGTCTACACTATAATAAGACCACACGCCAAGTTTCATCCCATTCTAAGAACATTCTCATAAAATAAATATTCGGAGACGCCGCGGGTGCGTGTGAGTGTGTCTAGGTTCAGAACGGGCAATGGAAAGGACGAGGGAACACGGACGGATGCAAGTTTTGAAAACATGCTGATGCAACACACATGATGACAAGGCAAAGATGCAACACGCAAGCAGATGACATGGCAACAACAACGAATAACTAGCTGACACCTGGCGCACCGGTCTCGGGGTGTCACATACCAATACCAAACTAACTTATAATCTTTTTACTCCTGGCCCAAATGTTCATCTGGTAGAAAATCTTACAGAGGACCAGCTCCCGTTCCTTCTCTTGCTCCAGGTCCCCGAGGTGGTATCGGTGCATCACCCAGTTGGTCATCTGCTGGTCGAAGTTCTTGTTGGTGTGCAGCACCAGAACCTTTTTGTTGCCCGTCTGCCGGCCGTTGACCATCATCGGCAAGGTATTGCCGTGGTTGTGCCACATCGCGTGCATGCCGCACTCCGACTGTATCTTGCCACGCGTCCACGTGCCCCTTTTGAACGCCCTGGAATTACGCTGGAATAAATGCTTGCTTAGGCCACTCAGTGTCATACATGTAGTATTGTCGAATACATGTTTTAGTGTACGTAGTTGGCATTTTCATAGCATCTTTGGCATGTTGCAGTCACTTGTTTCACTTTTTATTAACTGTCAAATTGTAATTGCTTCACCAGGTGTGCGTCTAAAAATAAAAATAGAGCTATAAACAAAGGAATATATTTGTGCAAGTAGAAGGCCAATCGGTGTCTTACCTGGAAGTTTCTCAGGATGGGTGTACCATATGCCGTGCTCGCTGTCGATGGTTGGTATGAACAAATTGATGAGAGGGTGAGATCTCGCGCTGTCAGCACTCACTTTGGCCTCAAGGTGCTCGATCAGCTCCTGATCCGTGGGATCGAACTTGACACGAGTCGGCAGCACCAGCCAATCCTTCTTCGACTTGCATGGGTTAATTCTAGTTAGATGGTATGTATGATCAATCGACTGTTTTAAGTGAATGATGAAAGATTTCGATAGATAAGTGGTACTCCAAATCTGAAGTCAAGAATACCCGAACAGGCCGCCGGGATTCTTGTGTCACCTCACACGCAGCGTGTTGTCATGTCAATTCAATGTGTGCACATGATGACTAATTTGACCGACGTATACTAGTACCGCTACAGTACTACTTAGTAGTCGTATTTAGTGTCACATTTTAACCATAGGTTTAACTAACAAGTACGCACTTGAAGCCTAACTGATATATATATACTACACAACATCTCCATGATGATTATCAGTACATCCTGCGTAGGTGAGTTAGGATGCACTTGATCCCAGAAAGGTATCTATCCTTCAAACCAGAGGAGTGCTTCAAACTAACAACAGTACATAATATCCAACAAAAGAGGGTCGTGCTACAATAGCAGAATACATGGCTCAGTCTACATATCACTACAAATCAAATTGTGCATATTTGTTGTTGGCATGAACCACATCGCCGCATGTCGGGTTTGCAAAAGCCATCCATCGCATGGAAGCTTGATGCCTTTCACACACTGAAGATTATCTGGCAACAAGTTGTGTCGACGAATCTCTAGATATGGTGATTCATGAAACCCATGGTATGATGTGTAAACACAGTCCCCCCTGGCGAATGGAAGTTGCGTAGCACGGTAATAATTGCCGGTGATATGATCGATGATTGGTTGGATGATCAGATAATTGAGCCCGAGGAACATGGAGTGATGGCCGAGGTTGTAAACCCGCCTCCAGTTGAATACGCCTGGCCCAACGGAGCTGGGATCTTTCTCTAACACAAATCAGCCATAGCTATCAATGTCACGAATGCCCCAGGCATTGTACTGCATGTGGTTTGATGAAATGGTTTGGTCATTTTGGTACGTGCAAATGAGCATCAAATGACCACCGTCAGCTGAATGAGCGATAAACCACCACCCATCAGCTGGTATGATTCCAGGTCCTGGAATCATGAAGGCCAGCACATTTGCATGTGCTACAACAATTCAAATTGGAGACCAAAAGGAGAAAAATATACAATCATGTTCGGAGTATGTGTGGAATCAAGAGTATTATAACAGTGACACATATCATAGATAGAGAATTGCAATCTCGTGGTCATAATCATACCCCAAGTTAAAATAATAAGCCAATGGCTTTCATATTCTAGCAATATATCATGGTTCAAACATCATGTAACAAGGAGAGGAAAACAGATATGACAGGGCCTACTCATATTCTACCATAGCACTTACTACAGTTATCATATCAACTTTAAGCAATAACATGTGTTGTTATAAAAAACCTGGAAATGAGAGTAACATATAGCAATCCTGAGGTTATACTCATAATATCTATTCTAACAATCATTACATACCAATTGTTCTCATATCAACTCTAACAATAACATGTGTGGTCATAAAAATCTAGGAAATGAGAGGAACATATAGCAATGATGTGGTTATAGACATACTATATACTCTAAATTTGTAATAATGAATAGGCAGTCATATTCTTAAGGTAAAGATGAGATGAGATAGAACAATTACACGACGATAGATTCCACTAGTATAGGCAGCCAATCTGTGCGTCGACCGCATAAACGATGCCATCGTGCACTATAGCATCAGACAGAAGTGTTAGGTAAAGAGGATCAATGATGAGCCATAGCCATGTATGGCGACCGGATTCCAGATAGACTAATCCCATGTAGAACATGACAATGAGCTTGTAATCCATGAAGTCTTCTGATGGTGTGAGCACTTCGCACATTACAACCTTCAGCAAACAGATGTCAAGCAAAAAGCTCGATGTGTCTCGTGCGTAGTAGGCAGGAGTGTCTGGCGTGCCGCGAGGCTCGATGGCGGCGGTATCCAAATATGGAAGGGTGATCTCTCGCTGGGTGTAGATATCCACGAGACGCCACGGACTACCGGATTGGTCGATGAGGATGATCCAGTTGACCTTCATGCCTGCCCAGTAGTGGCCGCGCATGAAGGACAGGTGGACGGGTAGTGGTAGCATGTCGAGGGGCACCACGACAACCTCCGTAGGATCTTCAAGTCGGTGTCTGGGCCACCTACGAGGATCGGGCATCAGCAAGCAGGGTGTCTTGAAAAGAGCCGGACGATTACAGACGAGTAGACGGTACAAAGACACCCAGCATCCGGCCAGACGGACGGTGCTGAGTAGGTCCATATGATTACAGATCTACTCCAAAAACATCAGGGAGGGAATTCCAATCGCGACTCTGTGTGTCAGTCAATTCTACCATTGGGGTTTTTGGTGCCTGCGAGCCAGCGGGGAAGTGGATTCGGGCGGGCGAGCGAAGAAGCTTCTCCTCGTGTGGCCGAGCAGTGAGTGGGGGGATATGGTACGCGTGAGCTACCAAGGAAGATAGTGCGGGCGGGCAAGAAGAGAGATGGGGGAAACGGTGTGCGGCCGACGATGGGGAAAAGAGGAGGAAGAAGAAGAGAGGAGGAAGAAGAGTGGAAGATGGGGAAGAAAGTGCATTAAATCTCAATTCTACTACTACTACCAGGATATATCGTCCTTCGGAGTGTAAATAGTTACACCGATGACATATGTGTCTACCACAAGAGGGCCCATATGTCAGTTAATGGAGGACAGAAGCGTGCTCTACTGGCAAACATGATGGCAGTACTGGGAAAGGCTGATTTAGTAACACCAACACGCTGTTTCAGCTTATTAATTCAGTGTCCCATCTGCTCCAGCGTGTATTGTCACTTCACTGCGAAGACTAGTTGAATAGTTCTTTCTGACCGAGATCGGGAATAATGGATCGCGAAGATTTCCTTTCTACATTATCCCTATGCCTCTACGCTCACTTCACTCATTTTGCTCCGTACGTAGTCACTTGTTGAAATCTCTAGAAAGACAAATACTCCGTATTTGGGAACAGAGGGAGGATTTTACTCCGTTTTTGGGAACAGAGGGAGGATTTTACTCCGTATTTGGGAATAGAGGGAGTACCACCATATGGAGGGAACAGAGGAAGCTTATAATATGAACATGTCAATGGGAGGGAGTAAGCCCCATGCATGCATGCATGCAACATGCAACACTCACACGTACACATGGACGCACGCAACACTCACGCACCCATGCGGCACACAACACATGACGCAACACAGACGCTCACGCTCAAGTGCTCAACCTACTCCCTACGTCCGTGAAAGACTGTACATTTAGAGATTTACACATTGACGAGTGCATAATTAACGCCCAAAAGTAGCAAACTTATGTGTGCATGTGACCATTGAGAGAAGAATATTAAATGAAGGTCGTTGCATGCTGGAATTAAGGATAGACATGTAGCCTATACCTAGAGAACATGTTGGTGCATTAGTCAATCAATATCGATTTAGATTAAAGGCTAAATGCATTGGAAGTGTTGATGAACTACACTCTTTGTTTTTAGCTAATTTCTTTGCTCTGCCAATTGACAGGTGGGACCCAGAAACCAGGTGACAATTTAACCAGTCAACAAAGTGCCACGTCGACTATATGGCCGGTCAGTAGGGTGCAATACGATCCTCTACGATGAGCTAGTGATCGTATAATCACCGCAAAACTATATATAGTGACCGTAAAGAGCGTATTGTTACATACGTTGACCGCCAGTGTATTTTCTTGTTTCAAATTAAGCCATATTAACCGGAAAGGACGCAGTATGGACTAGTACTAGTACTGCTTTGATGTGTCACGTCAACTCGCCGAACGAGAAGAAGCTTGCTTACTACGCATCTCCCTCGCCCACGCGCGCGGTGGTTCGCAGGACGAGGAGAGGGTTTTGACTATAGTGCCCTCTCCCTCGCCCTCGCCCTCGCGGTGGACATGCAACACTTCTATCGGTGTCAGATTGCCAGAAGCATAATGTGTAATGTAGTATCATCATTGCTGGACCTTCCGAAGAGGCGAAGAGCCGAGTGCAAGGTTCACACGAGGACGAACTGTTGAACCTCCCGAAGTGGCAAAGAGCCAAGCACAAGGTTTTATAGGAGTTGTCATCCTAGTAGGAGCGTACTACACGGAGTACAACTATAGCGAACGATGCTACTGTATGATGCCACCACATCACGTATATCCAAAGTTGTGCCACATTTTTTTCTCAAAGAGCGTGTAGTAGCCCGTGCAACAACCACACAAGTTGCACTTACACATAACACATTTACTAGTAATAAATTCTAAAGGACAAGTGCCAGTATGCCACACAAGTTCATCTCCAATTCATGTAATAAATTTGTGCAGGACTAGTCTACATATATTCACAGCGCTACCATTCACAATTTACTGTACTCCACTTACATGTTATAGATGGGCTACATGTCCTCCTCCAGGTTCCAGTCCCAGGTGTTCTTCATGGATGGCACGATCCATAGGGTGGGCAACTGGAATCATTGTCGCAGCTTTCTAGTCTAGTTTCACATGATGGAGACTCATCCAAGATGAAGCGGCATAAATCAGGGATAGCGTGTCCCAGCATGTCGTTCATCCGGCGATGCACACTGAAGACACAACCATGCTTCATGAACAGCAGACCTTCCGTGTCATGCACAGAAGGTGGCATCCGCTTCACAATGGGGTAGCTATCCCCAATGAAAAGCGAGTACTTTCCAAGAGTGTTCCTCGGCACCCACATAGCATCACAGGGGTCGAACTCGGCGCCGTTCATCTCGTACACGCGGCATCTCAGATCTGGACACATGGTGACGTACATAGTCAAGGTCCATGCAGTGCTCAAATATGCTGGTCAATAATACTGTGCAGCAAATAGTACTACTCCGGTATAGAGGAAGTAAAATAACCGGCTTATTATAAATAGCCACTCTTGGCTACATGGATGAGATAGTAAGACATGGAAAAACAAAAATGGTGGCAGCTAGTGGGTTCAAGTCTTCAAGGGCCTAGCTAGCTATACGCGTCCTCCAAGTCAAAAAGTACTCCTACTAGTACGTAAGTAGAGTACTAGTACAACAATGAAAGAGAAGGCGAGAGGGTTAAAAATGGAATACCTTGGTAGATGGTGACGGTCCGGTCGTGGTTGATTGTGTGACCATGTTGCACATCGGTGGTACCATGGGTAACGACTGCTAAGATAGTTGATCCCAATATGCCATAGTTAGCTACAAGGTTCCAGGTTAGACCGAATCACGGATGCAAATGCACATCCAGGATCGGTGATCTTATTTTGATCGCGGGATGACTGGTCCCTGCAAAATAATGGAGTACCGTTAGGGATGCAAATGATGGTTTGTGCATTCCGTTTGTAATCTCCCGTACCGTAGGATGGCAACCAGATGAAACAAGTCCCCTGGCTTGTCACCGCGAATATGCGGCCTAGATGGCGCACGACAGCTTCGAACGTGTAGGGGTACAAATCTGCTGCCGCCAACATGCGCCAGCCTCTACCGTTAGTGCCTCTTGCATTGCTTGCAATCCTTATGTCGAACACCGTGATGAGATAGTAATTGTCGTAGCCGCGTCGCTTTGTTGGCAGGTTCGCAATTGCTATATTCTTCAATCTCATGTAGGCATCATCATACGTATTCAAGACCAGCCAGCCTGGAAGGCCGATCCCAATGGTGAAGAAGGGGTCTACCGGAACGGCCGCACTGCTGTGGATGTTGTGCGAAATGATGGTGGCATCTGGCCGAAGGTATGCAAGCCAATCTTCGTTGGCACCGACCCAGACCTATATATAAGACGGTGGGCAGCGGAGAAATGACGAGATGGAAATGGAATAACTAAGTATTACATGATCAAACACCATTACTGACCTGTGCATCGGACAAAATCCGACTACCTCTCAAAGTCGGCAACTCTAGCGGAGTCAACGTGCAACCATGTCCAGGGAGCGGTGGACTATTTGAAGGATTGTCCCATAGAAGAACCTTCTCCTCGAGGACGCATGGAAGACCAACAAGCATGGCCTTTTCCCAAGAAATTTTAAGCACCGTCTTGAAATAGTTGGTGCAGGAAGCACCGAGACTTGCAACGGTGAGGACGTCGGAGCGGCGTGCGATTTCTCCCAAAGGAACGTCGTCCAAGGTCTTGCAGCCCCGACGAGGAGGAGAACCACCTGGTGAATCCATGAGAGCAGCGACGAACTGTCTTCTCTTCAAGGGAAGGGTAACTGGTGAGGAGGAGATAAGAGCGTAGTAACAGCAGGGCCTTGTCCCTTCCAACTGTAGATCGTTCCTTCCAACTGTAGTGAAGGAGTGAGGCTATTATTTACTACTAGTACTAGCATTATGGGGACGTTATGGGATTGCATTATACTGTAAATAATAGCACTAGTAAGAAATTTTTGGCACTAGCTAATAGTTTTTGGCGTGGATTAAGAAATTTTTGGTATGTTTTTGCTATTTTTTGTACACACCAACTAGTGTCAAAAAACATCTTACATTATGTAACGGAGGAGTACGTACTCGTACTGTAGCAGTACTAGTACTACTTTCTCAACTGGTACTACTAGTGCTATGTACTGTACAGTATAGTGCACCAGTTTTGAACTCTTGAAACTCAGGGCCAAGGAGCTACAGTTGGAAGTGGAGGGTACTACTGTTCTCTAGAACCGTCGCTGTACTATCAATGCAGGGAATGTACACCTGCGTAGTGGCCTAGTGGGTACTCTCGGTGCTCTATTCAGCCGCTCCTCTGACGTAGCTGGCCTACTTAGGCCCTCCACTATGTAGGCCAAAACCGGTGGCAAATTCAATTTTTGAACATTTGGCACCGGTGTTCTACATTGCCCAGCTGATGCCATATAAAAATTTCAGGGCATCGATGCTTCTACTTGCTCCGACACCATATTTCGTTGAGGCAGTAAACAAAGCATCAACTATACTTTTGCATGCGAAGTACCACCAGCACCACTAGCGAGACACTGATTTGAGCTGATATATTACTAGTTTATAGCTAGGTGGGCCAGAGGTGGATGGATGCCAAATCCTTCACGTTGTGGTGCCGGTGCTAAATAATTTTCATTTGGCATCGAAGTGTATGCGGCAAACTTTTTAGATTTCTGGCACCGAACACATAGTGGAGGGCCTCAGCCGCTCCTATCACGCACACACTAGCAGCGTGTTTATCAGCGACGGTTACTGTGGGGGCAGAACATTTGAGTTATTTGATACATCGAGACTAGGCTTTTCGCTTCCATTTGTGGAGGTGTAATGGATCTCGTCGAACTTTGTTAGTAGTTCTTTCTTTATGAATGAGATGAAGCAAAGCTTTTGCCTCCGTTTCAAAAATAACACGTCAAGATGAATTTCTTTTATAGTAGAGCCAATAATGGAGTGAAGTCCATGCGTGAAACGCCACAAGCTACAGAGTAGTAGTAGAGCAGTTTACGTACAAAGCCATATTCCACAGTTCCCAATGCCCCGCCAGGCTTTTCCGGCTCCTCGGGCCTAATTGGGAGGCGCTAGTTTAAATATACTACTAGCTGATGAGGAAGCTGCAAGAGAGGTGCGGCTAGGGCGAGCACGCGAGACACGAGATGCTGGGAAGGAAAACCCGTTCACGTGGCTAGGCTATCCAGTGCACCCAGATTATGGTGCCTCACGTCCGTTTGACTTCAAAACTCAAACTACCCGTGTAAAATACTGGCTCGCAGCGAAGTTACTATTTAAAAAAAGGTGGTCATGCATTCGGCCGGGATCAAACCCACAAAACGAGGTATACACTCCTGCGGCCACTAGTAGTACACGTTGGAATACAACGCAACCTTGAATCGCCTTTTGTCGCTAGTAGTACATTGTTCCTTACAAGAAACCCCTAATAATGCAAGAAACCACTAATAATGCCAAGAAACTACTACCACTTTCATACGTGGCAGACTTAAGATAAGACTACCTTATCAACCATTGTACATGCTCTTACCAACCAGCCCTACCAAGAAACGACTACTCTACAAAGTGTCGTTATAGGCACGTTTCAACCCATGGCCCTGTTTGGATACATTTGTTGTCAATCTAACCCTGCCATCCAAACACCACTTTGGTTAGAGTTAGTTCAGGGTTAGAATCTAACCTTTGACTTAGAGTATCGAAACAGGGCCCATGTCGCCCATTGAGTCAACACCTTCTATTCGACCGGGCGTTATGACTTGTGGGACCTACATTTTAGTCTGCAAAAAAATCCCCGAGTGACCTCCTACCTCTGGCCCGTCAACCTAGTCATCCTCGGCCATGGGACGCAGCTACCGCTGCCGGCATAAGGCGAGGTCAAAACCGGCGGCGGTGCGGAGCCCATCTTGCGGCAGCTCGGATGCCCGCTCCGTCCAGCGCTCGCAGTCGCTAGCTAGCCAAGATAGCTCCGTCCAGCTGCTTGTCTGCAAGGTTTGCTAGCTAGATTGGCACGGCGGCGCGGCAGCTTGCTCGCGCGCGCCGCGCTAAGGCCAGCCATATAGCTCGAGCGAAGGCCAGCGTGGCGGCTTTCTCACTCGTGAGTCATGCTCGGGCCAGTTTGCCAACCCGTGGGGAAACCAGCGCGGCGTCTGGCCCGTCCGGCAGAGCGGCGGCCAACTCGCTCATCACCGGCACCACCGACGAACACGCATCAGTACTGTTTGAAGTAATGTTTAGTAAAAATAATGATTTGATGGGGAATAACAGGATAGAAGGTCAGATGTGGGGCCCTCATGTCAATGGTCAAACAAAATGTGTTGGTTTAAGCTGCCTCGTCAGCACAGACGTGTGGGCCAACTCTGTCATACATGGGCTTAAACTAACCTAATCGGTAGGTAGTAGTTTTTGGCGTGGATTAAGAAATTTTAGGTATGTTTTTGCTATTTTTGTACATTACATTCTTCCTAGGGCTGGTTGAAAGTGGTAGTTTTTTTGTTAAATACTCTACATATTGTAAGTAGGAGTGAAAGTTAAGCTTTGGAACCCAATAAGCAAGGCTAGTTACATAGTGCATATGTGTACATGATTGAAAGTAAATATCAACCATGAGTGACTAATATCTTGATGGAAAACTCCAAACTATGGAATACTAGGTAAAAAATTCATGGTTGGAAATACTAGCAATGTTCATGTGCATTGCAAAGAATCATAATTAGAATAACACTTATTCACAAACTTGATACAAAACAATCTAATTTTGATATACATATATCACTAGAAATGTCGGGACCCTGATCCTAAGTCACACCGGTCTAGCATGTAACACACCATATCACTTTGCGGCCTCACGCACGGTATCCCCACGGGTGCCACCTTACCTGGCCCGGGACCGTTTGCGCATTTTGGCTCACGTATATGATAGTGTTGCTAGCATCCATATGACAGAGAACCCGGGCCGACATGACCATTTATAAACCAAAAGTGGCACTAAATTACAGAGACAGGCATTCATGACCCAGCAACGAACGTGTCGGTCATCAACGTATGAACCCAAGTCGTAGTAAGCTACAAGGACTTAAAGGAACAACGCGTGACATTTCGCCTAAGGGACAGACACAGGAACGAAGAAGGACACATGCCGGTCAGCCTAAGTGTCCCGGAGCAGTAGCATGCTACCAAGGCTAAGTGGAAGCACTAGGAGACATTTCCCTGTAAGATAGGCTACCAAGGGTAAACAACTAGGTGTCGGATCCCACACATACCAAGCATTTCAATAACATACACACAATATGCTAAATATGTGCAAATACAACATGGCATCACAACAAGACCCAACATTCAGAGCATACAAGCAACAAGCGAAAGCACAACATGTCTGAGTACAGACATCTACAAATGAAAAAGGCTGAAGAGCCTGACTAACTACAACACTCGTCCAAGATCGTAGCTGAGGTAACAAGCTACTTGTCGAAGTCCAAGCGGAACTACTAGTGAGACATCAATCTCATCTGCAAAACATAAATTAAGCAAACATGAGTACAAAGGTACTCACCAAGACTTACATCGGATCCTATCATACATGCACTTGTATCAAGAAGGCAAAGTGGGGTTTAGTTGCAGCAAGCCAGCTTTGACTCAGTGGCTATCCTGTACTACGATTGCTGGTAACTTTGAGGTGGCGCACACGAGTCCACTAAGCACCACACAATACACCACTATGGATTCATCCCTGTCTCCCTACGAGAAGGCCATCCATAGCACTCACACTTGTCTTGAGTATTTTAGAGTATCCACTTCAAGTTGTCTATGTACCACGTAAGCATCCAAGAAGTCCATAACCATGGACTCGGCTATTCGAATAAATCATGTTAACCCTGCAGGGGTGTACTTCTTCACACACGCTCTCGCCACTTACCGCCATGTACATCTCGTGTATCTCGGCAACCTTCAAGCGGAAGCCTGGCGAGGGTGTCGGCCACGACCTAACTAACCACACAAGACTCTAGTCCAGGTTTATCGCCTATTCGGGTTCCATCCGTAAGGAGATCCGGCCGGGGTGTCACTCACGACCCCAAATGATGTGCGCAGGGTTCCCAAGCCCACCTCGCCGAGTGGATCTACGCTTGGTACACCGTGCCACAGTGCCTAGTCTGTCCCAAGCCCACTGGCCGAGTGCCACTTGGTAGACTACTAACACTACCTACAAACACCAGAAACTAGTTGCAACTCCTGGACAGAGATCATGTTGATTAATAAGTCGAGAGGGGTCGAGTTACCGGAACCCAATGTGTGGTAGTAGCTAGTCATTGGACAACATACTCGGAACTCAGTTCTTAGGGACGGTTCCAGTGAGACAACCCACCATGTACTCCTACATGGCCTCTCACCACTACCTTTACCAAATCGTGTTCACACACTTAACCCTCAGCATCAGAACATATCATTGTACTCCAATTCATTCCCGATGAATCAGACCTGACACACTCTAAGCAATAGCAAGCAAGGCATGGTAAGATCACAACATGGCTTCAATCAACTCCTACACATGCTAGTGGGTTTCATCTATTTACTGTGGAATGACAGGTCATGCAGAGGAATGTGTTCAACTACCGCAGCATAAAGTAGCAGTTGAAGTCGTTGTTGTCCTAATGCAATAACAGAGAGCAGGAGCGAGAGAGGGGTTGTATCAGAATGAACAAGGGGGTTTGCTTGCCTGGTAAGACAACGTGCAGAGCACGGCTCCTCTGACAGGTACTCTGGATCGGTCTCCGGAGCTGGACCTATCGAGAAGAACGGTGCCGACAATCAAACACAAGCATATGCAACAATATGATGCATGAATATGGCATGAAGATATGATGTTGTTGAGCTAATGCAACTAGCATTCTATTTAAAAGAAGTCCATTTGAACCAAGGGTTCAAATGCAATTCCAAAATTAACATTTAAAAGTGCCATTTATGTCTTTTCACCTATACATCAAGTATAAGTTGGTTAAACATGCATGAAAATCCTATAAACAGATTCCTTATATTTTTTTGATCATTTTTCATATATAAATTATTTCATTCTGAGCTACGGTTGAATTTCTACGATTTTTTGAAGTTTAAACAATTTTCTGAAATAAATAAATCATTTAAGATTTATTTAAATACCAGAATTGGAATACTGCGTCAGCATGACCCAAGCATGACGTCAGCAGGTCAAAGGCTGGTCCAGAGTCAAACCTGACAGTGGGGTCCACTGGTCAGTGACTCAGTTAATTATCTGAGTTAATTAACACTAAACTAATCCTAACAGAAATGTCAGCAGGGCAGGGCCCACATGTCAGTGACTAAACTAATTAACAAAACTAATTAATTAACTTTATCTAGTCAACTAACTGGAGGGGTGGGGGCCCACCTGTCATTGACCCAGGGGGTCAAATCCTGGTCAACCCCCGGCTAACACGCCGGTGTTTAGCCGCCGGCGGCAGCAAACGCGGCGGAGGGCGTCGGGATTTCCATTCCGGGGGTCTTTTGCGCCGCGGAGACCATCTACGGGGAGCTGGAGCTCACCCACATCCATTCCAGCCAGCGGCAGCAGCTAGGGCGGCCGGAGCTCGCCGGAAACGAGCTCGCGGCGGTGTCGGAGTTCGGTCGAGCTCAGGCTCGAGGCTGTGGTGGCCTAGGCGGGGCAGCACTAGCACCTACGGCTTCTACGCGACGCGGAGAACGTGTTAGACGCACGCCCGGGACCAAAAGGTCACCGGAGCACCATCGACGACGAGCGCGGGCGGCGGCGCGTGCGGGTGAACGTGGAGCGGCAGCTACGGCCTGCGAGAGGGAGAACGGAGAGGGGGAGCAGGGGCAGAAGCTTACGGCGATCGCAGCGGTGCAGGCGGAGGGCTCGGAGGAGGGTCGGAGCGAGCAGGGCGGCGGAGGGGATCCACGGCGGCCGGCGGTGAAGATGAGGTCGGGGCCGAGGCCTCAGGGCGTCCGGGGTTGATTTCTTTGGCTTGGAGATGCACGACAGCAAGGTGGAGCTCAGGGGCTCGTCGGGGAGGCGAGGGGAAGGCAGTGGCTATGGCAACGGCGATCGGCGGCGACGACGGCGTTCGGGACCGAGCGGGAGAGGGAGATAGAGGAGGGGAGGGGCGACGAGAGAGTGCGAGAGGGTCGGGGAGGTCGCGTGGCTCCTCCAGAAGCGACCAGGCGGCGAGGGGGATGAAGCAGGCAGGAGGCGTGGCGCCCTCGCCGTGAGCGCGCGCCGGCCACACGCCTCGGCCTACTGGCGCGAGGTTGGTGGTGACTGGCTTGGCCAGTGGGCCGGGCCAGCTCTGCCTGTTTGGGCTGCAGGTAAGTCAGGTAAGTTCTTCCCTTTTATTTTATTTTCTATTTTTCTGACATTTGTTTTGATTTAGTTTCTAAGCTAAATCAATTATTTTCTTCTGACATTTTATTTTGCAGGGACCTAGGAATTAATCCAAGCCCCTCAAAATAAAGAATCAGAATTTTGGACATATATAAAATATAAAATATATATATATATCCAATGCAAATAACTATTGCATTAATTCCAAATGCCCAAAATAAATACTTATGAGCTCCTAATAATATTGGTTTGATTTTTATCTCTAACCAATATTTTCAGAGAGCATCATGAACATTTTCTTGGACCTTTTTGGAGCAATTTTTATTTCGGTCATTTTCAAAAAGGGTTTCTGTGGGTTTCACAAGTCCTCAATTTAATTTCATTTGAAATTTAAACATGATGCAAACCACAAGACTAACCTAGTGCATACCAGAACTAGGGTTGTGACAAGAAATATATTATGTTTCAATTAGAATATATTCCTTGGACTGTTTTGGTGAGGTCGGGGAGGGATGTGGTTGGTTTTAAGATACTAATTATGGGTTTTTCTGTAAATTGGTAGACAAGTGGGATGTTTGTGAGAAAAGGCAACAACTTACCTCACATTCGTTAGATGTAGATCTAATGGTCACAAACGACGGATGGCAGACACACCATCATCACCAACTTAGTCTTCTGTAGGAGTACTAGCAAGATCCGTGCATTGCACGGAACATCAAGATGCATTTTTTTATAAAAACACTCGTTGTGATAGACCCATGCGGGAGTAATCCCACGTGTAAAAACTGATGATATCTCGAGAAATAGGAGATAAGGTGAAGAGGACTAGGGCGTGGTGGTGATTGGTGGTCGGACTGAGCGGAGGCATGTGGATTGACGATGCCGGCAGCGGCCACCAGGCCAGTTTGTTCCAGAGGCTTTCGTTGTTAATTGCTCAACAATGTGGTTGTTGGAGAAAAGGAAGAACGAGTGAAGGCCTAGTCTGCAAATGTGGAGAGGGGTGCAGGTATCTTTTAGTTCAATTTCCATCAGTCAGATATAGATCAGACGGTCTATATTGCAAGATGGCACGCGTACCATCATCACCAACTCGCTTTTTATAAGAGAAGAAATATAAGTATGGAGATACAAACGTATTATCGATACTTGTTCCCGTAAACTAGCATCTTCATTCTATTCAACGCCTCAGCATGTGAGGCCTTAGCACAATGACTTCTTGATTGTGTAAAACAAAGGTTTTCCCATCGCCGATAAGGAGGGGGTGATGGTGGCACGCTTTTTGGCTTTCTCTAGTCCTAGTAGTCATACTAGGTGGTCTAAGCACGTGTAGATTTTTTTTTCACGTCTCGTGTTCGCCGTACTGCCACGACTGTTGATGAATAGACGGTAAGTTGTTCATGGGGAAACCCTTATTGAGCGTGTTTGCGAGAGAGAGAGACAGTGTGCGTGTGTGATATGTCTAGAGACTGAGGCAATGATAACAGATTCTTTGTGTCTATGTGTGTGGAGGATAGAGAGAGACATGTACATGTGGCTTTGTGTTGTGTAACATGGAGACCCATATACATAATTAGAGAGTGAGTGTGCGAGATACACATGCGGACATGTGGAGAGATGAGGATCCAGGTTAATGGGTGTTTGTGTGTGTCCGTGTGTGTTTGTGCGCGCGTTTGTGTGTGAGAGGGAGTGTGTGTATGTGGAGTAGAGAGACCACTAATGATGTAAACCTAGTATAAGAGAAGGGCGAATGGTGTGACATGTGTAGTAGCGGGATAGCATGGGTGCGGGCGGGGGGGGAGGGGGGAGCAGACTATTTGGAAGAGACATCGATTGTGTGTGGGAGAGGGGTGTGAGAGCGAGAGAGATAGAGAGTGCTAGCAACGGAGAGAGAGAGAGAGAAAGAGAAGGGCGTTTGTGTCCATAAATGGCGTGTAGATAGGGAGACAATGTTGATGTTGTTTGAAATTGGCCTATGTACGGAGACGCGAGGGAAGCGAGTCATCGTGTGTGTGATAGGGACTTGATGAGAGATCTAGAATAGATGATGTAGAGAACAATGTGCGAGATCAGGAACGATGATACATTAGGGAGCTATGGTAAGAGTCACGACGTATATGTATACAGGGAGGAGCTGGGGCAGGTCCGCATGTGGGAGAGATAGAAAGAGGAGAGTGGTGCACAAGGAGACAAAGTGTGGTTGTTTTGCAGTGGGGGTGGTGTGTGAGGTGAGTGTGCGAGAACCACATAACTAGGGAGATAGACGTTTGGGGCGACGTTTTGTGTGTATGGGAAAGATACACTCTACATAGTGCGTGTGCTTGGGAAAGAGAGATGCCGGGTGACCTAGCTAGAGAGTGGGGGGAGAGATGTGTGCATGCCCAAGAGACAAAGTGATAGAGACCTATATTGGGGTCCGGACTTTAGAAGAGAGAGGGGTGTTAATGTGCTCGTGTGTTGGTGTTTGGGGGAGAGAACGACTTCTCTCTGTGTGTAGGGGGGCGACGAGGGGGGGGTGGCTTCAGATAAAGAGTGAGGTGTCTATATTTGAGGGACTTTAGCGTAATTGAGATATACATGGTCAATAGTGTGTGCACTCAAGGCTGATCAATTTGTTTCACAGTTTGGACTATGAGATAACGATGCTTTTGAACATGCGTGATATACTTTGATGTACCATCATTAGCTTTTGTAATTCATTTAAACGGAGGTACATTTTTAAGCTAGGATTTCATAATTTCAAATTCATATATCAAACCTAGAGATATACACATACGGGCATGTTGAAACTTTACAATCATCCACTTTATTCATACACATACACATTTTTACTTGTTTCATCATATTTAGGATAAACACATTTGGAATTTCATTTGAATTGACCATATGATGGTATTTGCTTGTAGTAGCCCAATGATCCATATTTGAATTGAATGGACAAACTAAGTTTCGAGTTGGAGACATTGATTTTCAAAACATGCACTTTTTTGTGTGTGCAAAACAAACAAATTCTCGGCCATGATATCATAGTCGGCCGTACAAGAGCGGGATATAATTTCACGCACCAAAAGCTTTCAAACTTCCCGCTCACATCGAAATATCTCGCACCCGAAAGTTTAGCCTAGCAATATTCCTGTTTTACCCCTGCCACATGAACGGAAAAGGGCTGCTTTGGTAACTGCATTGTTTCCCCCTCTTTGCCCCGAACATTCTTCCCCAGAGCCCCTCCCCTTCCCCTCCCCAAC
>LR738710.1:507560883-507635956 GCA_902687465.1 Secale cereale
CCCCCCCCCCCCCCCCAACCACGGCAAGCCGCCGAATCTAGTCCTCCGCCGCAACGGTGGACCTCACACCCGATGGATGTACCTTCCACACCTTGGAACCCCCAACTGCCAACTCACCACTTCACCGGAGTCGCTTCAGCGACTGGCTTGCACACTGCTCTAGATCTCCTTGACCGCCATCATGGTCCACCGCACCTGATCTGCTTAACGGGCGCCCTCGTCCACCACAGTGTAGGTCCTTCACTGACTCCCTCGTCCGTCCCTTCGCTAGCCCTTCATACAAGCCCTCGTCCGCCGCAACAGATCAGCCTCACCGAAAGCACTGTAAAACGCGCCCGCTGAAGCCTTCGTCCACTCCACCGGACCCGCTCCACGGACGCCATATTCAAATCCACCGGCCCTGCTTTACTGACACCGCAGCCTCATCAGGTTTTTTCGATCTGTACTCCTTCGGTTTTTCTCTTTATCGTGCAATTGTTCACTTACCACGGATGAGCTTTCTTGTATGTCGACGGGCGCCACAACCGTAGCACCGGAGCCGCTTCAGCGACGGCGACATCCGGCCCAAACTCAACCGCAACACGAGCACCATCAATGATCCTTAGCTATCAAGTATGCCAACGATACCCATACACCGTCGAGAATCAGGTACTATTATCCAACGGTCGGCGCCTACATTCATTTTCTTAGCATAAGCACCGCACCTTTGAATTTCTTCAGGGCATCATTCAGTTTTTCATGAGACGTGTTATTCTGCTTGCACCCGTAGGGTCATACTTCTGGCAGTGAACATGTTACATGTGCTAAATTACATATGAGAGCACATATAGTTAATATGCTTTAGTTTTGTCCTAAGTATTACTGTACTTCCTAGATATCAGTGCCTACTATTTTACTTCTTGCATGCTATATTTATGATAATGGTGTTGTTGTGATGCCACCTGTTGGTTCCATCAGACTACTTCATGTTCTGTATGCTTAATTACACATCAGCAAACTAGCATGTGGTTCCGCTGGTTTTTCTTCGTTTTACCCTACATTTTCTGATGCTAGCTATTACATCACTGCTACGAGCCTCTGTTCATTACTTTTTTGTGTGTTCTTGATCTTCCCAAGTTGCATGACTAATTTGATGCTTCTATTAATTATGGAGCTGCCAACCCCATCAAGCAAAATATTTGTTCTTTTGGGGATGGTGCCTCGAACAAGCATAAAAATAGAGGGAAGCAGATATATTGTCATGTATGCACACACCCTTCTTTCATTAGTTTGGATGAACCACTGATGATCAATTCGAACCAGTGCATGCGATTAAAATTAATTTTACCTAAATAAAGGGTGCAGAATAAACTACAACAAGTAGATTTGCAACCACGGGATGCTGACGATATCTTCAAAGAACATTGCAACAGCAGCGAGGCTTGACAGAAACATATGGTAAGCCAGTGTGTTTTAGTACATGTGAAATGTAATGCGTGTGGGTTGCTTTCTTGGCTTGTCCCTCAACCTGTAATCCTACAGAATAACAAATAGTTCAGTTGTCTGCTTTGTTGTATTGCTTGATTCGAATTCTTGTTTGTTACTTCTTACGCTATACCAGAGTTGGCCAATATGTCAGTAGTGCATGTTGCACTATCGTAAAGAAATGCATGCCTAGTTCATTTGAGTCCTTAACTTTTCCTCTGAACTTCATCACAAGACTGTCTTCATAGTTTTATGAGGCCACACTGTTAAGTGCTTTCTCAGATTATTTCAACTGCTTAGATGCCTTGGCAACTTAAATATAGCTGTGGTACACTCCCTTTGAAGTTTTCATCTTACCATTTGAATTTCTTTTCGGTTGATGCTGCTTCGAACCATTTAAATATAGCTTGCCATACTCGGCAATAATTCGTATGTCGTTTACCATGTAAGCTTACTGCCTCGATCATGCGATAACTATCTCTTACTTATGTCCAGCGAAAACATTTCGGGATGCCGTTCACACTAGGACACAATGTACAACCCCACAATCTATTTGTGGAAGCAGTGCGCCATCCATGTTATCAGATGGTAGCAGTTCAGAGGCAACACCGCCGGAGAGCAGTTTGAGCACATATATTATAGTTCTTGAGGCTCTACTAGAGGCATAAAGAGATGGTGTGGCTGCCAGGAATGAGGTAATCTCGATCTTGAAGCTGGAAATTATGCAATTAGCTGCACACATTATGCAAGCAACCCAAGAATTGGAGGAAGTAAGAATGTTGCATTTGAAGACGGAGGAGGTCCTGCTGCTTCTGCTATCTGAAGCCCAAGGTAATCACAGTTCTTCTTTAGATAGTAGTTGAAATTGTCATTAGATTATTGTACTTGCATGTTGTGTCATGTCTCTGAATGGATTATGTTGTAAGAACCCCTATGTTGTCCATGTGTTGTAATGATCCGAATTTTTTAGGCGAGGTAATCCTCAGTACTTGTATGATTGACATAAGGTGAACTGTTTTTCGTGTGAGCATATTATATTGGATGAAATAACTATTTGACTCAAAGTGTATCCAACCTACTAAATTTGAAGATCACGGCATTTCTAAATCATAATCATATATAAAGGTGGAATAAATCTTTGTTGTGGTTTTGAAGAAATAAATAACAAAATGTAGAATTATTTGTGGATATTCGTAATCGAATAAAAATTGGATTTGAATTTAGTTGCCATGGCCCAGGGAAAATGTGAATGCTAATTCTCCCAAGTTTTGAACGAAGCGGCTAAACACCCACCATCATTTGTGGGCTTCCCGAAGCAAGTGTTTGAGAGATGGAAATTACTGTCTACCCCTGACACTTGACATCCTTATCGACCGGATTTACACTCCTGTCGATAGGGGTATACTAGTAACTTCAATCAGGCTTGACACGACGGACTCTGAGCCCATTCAGGCACGGTGGGCGCCAAACGTGGGCGGGAAAACACATTTTATTCAAGCTCGTCCGAAAGACATGTGTCTCTCCCTCCATTTACCCATTTATCTACGGTGTGCGGCCAAACAAACTCTCCTCGTCCAAAATCGATGCAGGCTAATATTTTAAATAGGGGCAAATGTGTAACTTCCCTCAGACGTGACACAACCGCCCTACCTGTCAGCCCCGTTCATACACCGTGGGCGCCAACTGTGGGAGGCAAAACACCCTCTCCTCGCCTGAAAGCGTTACCGGCAAATATTTGGGAGATGCGAGATTATCGTCCTATCCCCAACCGACGTGTGTCCGAAATTTTAAAGTGGGGATAAGTTCGTAACTTTGCCACATTTCAGACAAGCGCTTCCCAAAGTATGAGATACCCCCTCCCCCTCCATTTCCCCATTCATACACCGTCGGCGCCACGACAACCTCCCCACTATAGCCAGCCTCCTCCGTTCGCCACCCCATCCTCCACCTTGCCGGAGCTGCTACCCCTACCCCGTCGTCCACTGTAAGAGATGGGCGTCTCTCATCCACGGCGCCGGACCAGGATCCTTTCATCGCTTCGTCTCGCTTCATCGGCGCCGTCATCCACTTTGTCGTTGCCGCTCCTACGACCGCCTCATCCACGGCAACATGATTTATTCCCGACCCGGCCGTATGCCATCTAAAGTGTTCTTCCCCGCCGCCGACAGCCATCGCACCCGCAGCACCCTCAACGTATCAGCAGGGGCCTACACGGCGTTGCAAGAGAGGTGGTACTCTTCCATATGTTCTTAAGTTATATATCTCACCCAGAAAATAGATCTTAAATTGTTTACTATACTTTTCTTGTTCGTACCAAACCGTAGTGGCTAGTTGAATGCAAACATTGGTTGCGAAGTAGCTTTGTCCGGTTTGCACCTTCAGATCCGCCATGTCACGGTCACTATACTCGTAAAGCTTATGATTTCCCCCCTTTATATTCACTACCATCATCGTAGGTGCTTCACTGCTTCGTGTCGTGCTAGCACTGCTCCTCAAGACCTCAACCCATCAAGCGAAAAAACACGCCACTCGTAATTCCAAAGCTTACGTGTTGAAATATGAATCTGATATGATGCTCATATTACTAAAACAAAGAACGTTTAATTGGTCATCTAATGTTCCTATATTCGTTTCGAAAAGCATGTGCGCCACCTACTGGTCCAGCTAGTTCCACTTTCCTGATTTTATTCTTGATGCTTAGGCTTTTCCCCTTTTATCTACTCTACTATGATCTGCGTAGGTGCTTTCTGTCATACTAGCAATACTCCACCCTTCAAGCCAAACAACACAACACTCAAAATTCCAAAGCTTAGTTGTTCAAATATGATTGTGATATGATACTAATATTAGTTAACAGACACATTTAATTGGTTAGCTGAAGGTCCCACTTGAGTTTCCAAATGCATGTCACGACATATAGAGACAACAGAATTGCATTTCTTTGTCACTTGTTGACTGTACATTCTTGTCCATACCAAATCTTAGTTGTTATTTCAAAGCAAATATTAGTTGCTAACTACCCTTTGCGCGGTTCGTAGCTTCAGATCTGCCATCCCACTGCCACGGTCAACACTATACTCATCATGCTTACGGTTTCCCCATTTTATGATGACCACGATCAGCCTACGTGGTTCGTGTCGTAATAGCACTACTCCACCCATCGAGCTAAACAAGCTTAGTTGTACAAATTCAAAACTGATATTA
The DNA here is from genome assembly GCA_902687465.1 of Secale cereale. NCBI lineage: Eukaryota > Viridiplantae > Streptophyta > Magnoliopsida > Poales > Poaceae > Secale > Secale cereale. The sequence continues at coordinate 507,565,552 of LR738710.1, forward strand.
TGCTGATATTAGTAAAACTGGGAGATGTTTAATTGGTCAGCTAAATGTTCCTACTTTAGTTTCGAAATGCATGTGAGGCACATATGGAGAGACCGGAAGGAATAGTATTTTTATGTGCGCTCTAGTTCATCATGGGTGGCCAACGGACATTGTATAGTAAGACTTGTAATATCTTCAATCTGCTTGCTCTTCTGCTCTTTTTAAGATGATCCTCTTCTCTTGCGGTCGACTGGTCAGGTCGAGTTATTCTCCCTTAGTATATTTTGAATCTGTCATGTCAAGTCAACTTGTTCTTCTTTACTATATGTTGAAGCTATCATCTGCGAAGTATCATCACTTCTAGAGCACTCATCTTTTGAGTAGTGGGCCACATTATATTAATGCACACACCAAATTACAGCATGCATGACACCTCTTAGAAGAATTGCAGAGATAGCACAAAGGGGTTTACAGGGAGGAAGTATTGGATTAGAATCATTTCTGCATTACAAATATAATCTCACTTGTTTTTATGTTTTCATGCATGTCAGGTATTGAACAAATGAATATGAGAATGGGCGCACGAAAGGAATATTGCGGAACAATCCACTGGTTAACAAACTTGGCATGGTTGAGGATGTCCTATCTTATTCACCCATCAAGGTGCATGCTCTAACTTGGCAAGGTTGTATTGGTCGCACATATTTTGCATCTGACCTCTTGCATTACTTCTACTTTGTTACACCATCTGCTTAGTTTAAGCATCATATATGGGTATATGCCATACCTATCCATTTTCTGTACCTATTCTATGTGTCGTCATACTATGTTTTTCCAGTCAAATGTTGTTCTTTCGTAATAGATGTCCAAAAGGAAGAGGGTGATTACAGATCCTCACGGAGTACAAACTAGGTATTTGGAAAAGGTAGTGATACATGTTAAATCAGATAGATTAGCAACCACAGAAAACACAGGCCCAACTGTAACAGACTTTACCCCTACTCCAGTGGCCAAACCCCTATTAGAACTGCTGACAGCCCAGCGTCAGGTACTGTCTATGATATCAATTCAAAATTTGAACTCCTAAATTTCTGCATGTGCCTTACCTTCTCTCTTGTATGAAAACTAATTTTAGATGAATCTCCTTTCTCAAAGGATCTTAGGATCTCACGACAATAATGAGCTCTGCATTGCTCTTGTCAGTACCTCTTGCCCTTTGTCAGCATACTTACACTCATTGCTGTTTGATTATGTAGCATCACTATAAATGTTCGCTTCTTTATCCTCCCTTTGCTTGAAATTATAAGTTCTATATTTACTCTTAGATAAATGTAGAATTAGCACAATGGTTATGGAGTTTTGGATTGCTCATATAAGTACCTGTTGTCATGTACTCCCTCTATATCAAATTAATTGTTGATCAATTGGATGTATTTAGAACTTAATAGTGCTAGATACATCCATTTGAGCGACAACTAATAACGGACGGTGGTGGTATTACTGTACATGCATCGCTAGATAGTTGATTGTCTAGCATTACTCTGCATCTTATCTGCCCTGCCCTCCACTTTCTCCAAATTATCATATCTACATTTACTCTTACCAAAATGTTGAATAAAGTCAATGCCACTGCACACGTTGATGTCTGCATTCCTCTTGTCAGTACCTTTTGCCTTGTAACATTGTACTTAATTAATTGCTATTTGATTATGTATTATCAGTCTGCACCTGAGCTTCATTATCCTCTATTTCTTCCAATATTATTTGATCTATATTTACTCTTTGCAAAATGTAGAATAATGGCAATGCTTATAAAGAATTTTCTATGGTGAATTTATTGAATTGTCTTTCCATCAACATGGAGAAGGGCTTTGTCCAGCCCGTGTTAACATGTAATGTAAGTTCATCCTTCTCAAGCCTTCAAACTTTGTTCTAGTATAGATTTGGATAGACATCATTTCTTCCACTGATGTTTACATCTGATTGGATGTTTGCTACAACTACCATTTTTAAATTTTAGTTGTAAAAACATGTTCCTTATGCAGAACAGATCCATTTATTTGCTTATATAATTATGAAACCTATTACGTGTCTCCTTGTTTGTCTTTCAGAGTCGTATCTCTTGTGCCAGGCAGAACTTTAGGGAAGATAGTGAGCCAAACCATCTTGAGGTGAGCGAGATGACCCCAAGGTCCTGTCTTGATGAAGACAGTGAGTTGAAGCTACTCACCAGCAGGTGTGAGACAACCTCTGTCCAGTCGATGCCTCAATCAGTTTGAAATCTTCAGTCTCAAATTAAAGCGGAAAGGCTTGCTTGAGCTCAGCTCCGACTTGAAGTCAAATATGCAATGAAGATGTCAGGGGACTACCTTGTGCACTATAGTGCCATACAGCTAGAGATCAAGCATCTATCGTTGACACAACTGAGGTCTTATCTACTTGTTCGGCTGCTTGCGGGGCCCGAGCTTGCCGGGTCTAGTGCCTTCAGAAGTGCTCTCAGTTTTGTATATTCTTTTGTCGGCGCATTTATATTCACTAGTGGCGACCTTTGATGCCTAGTGTATGTAATCCGCGGTCATGTTGTGCTTTATTATCACCGGTAGCAAACTTTGATTCCCTGTGGATGTAATATGCCGTAATTTCTTTGTTGTATAGTCTAGGTTTATTCTTTGGTAGGTATGCCGTAATTTAGGCCGGAAGGTTCAGTGGATCTCAGTGTTGTCGGTCTTCAGGCCGGCTCGTTACTCATATGGGCTAAAACGTGGGCCTATAATCATCTTGGGCCATTAGCAGGTCTAAACTTATAGTAGTTTCCCGCCTTTAACAGGCCATGAGCTACATATTTACTATAGTGACACTGGGCTTCCTACGGGTCGTAGAAACAATGGGCCTTCAACGGTCCATATAAACAATGGGCCTTCTACGGGTCATAGAAACAATGGGCCTTCTACGGGTCATATCATCAATGGGCCTTAGACGGGCCGTGTGATCGATTGGCCAAACATGGGCTAAAAACAGACCACATTATGGACGTAAACGGGCTAGATTTGGAGTCGTCCATTGATGGGCCGACCATAATGGGCCGTCGTTAATAGGTCGTATTTGATGACGCTATGAAAACGGCCCAACGTATTAATGGGCCGACTGTAACAACGGGTTGAATTTGGCCCACAAGCAGAAAATGGCAGTAACGGGCCGTATGTAACCGAATGCTGGAAATGAGCCCAAGAATAAATAGGCCCTGAGAAGGCCGAAAGATAACATGGGCTGCAAACGGCCCAATGAATTAATGGGCCGTTAATGGGTATAAAGTGATACATTGTTCATTACGGGCCTGTTTCACCATGGGCCATGAATGGGCCAAGAATAAATGGGCCTTGAGAAGGCCGAAAGATAACATGGGCTCCAAACGGCCCAATGGATTAATGGGCCGTTAGTGGGTATAAAGTGATACACTATTTATTACAGGCCAGTTTCACCACGGGCCGTTAATGGGCCAAGATTTACAAAGGGCCTCATATGGGTCGAAAGACGTCATGGGCCATACATGGGCCGGAACTTAAAATGGGCTGGAATCATATTGGCCGGCCCAGATGACACTACTGGGCCTAATTCCGATAGGTCGTAACGGGCCCTGGGTTAGCGGGCTGTAAATGGGCTATATGCGAACAGGCCGTTAACAGGCTTTCCGTGGGCCGGCCCGCCACTTTTTGACCAAGTCAAATGGGTCGGCCTTTCACAGGAATGGGCCTCTGCGGGGCCGTGCCATGTGTCAACGTATCATAGGCGCTTTGGGTCCAATGAGTGGATGACATATGTCCCAACGGTGAGCCGACACGTGTTTCCTCCAGCCAATGGTGATTTTACACGTGGAAAATCCCCATTGGTCGGGGCTATTAACAGGTTATCGGATCCAAAACCGGACCTGATAACTTAACGGCGTTCTGTTACGGTGGATGCCACGTGTCGGTCACCCTTGACGAAAGCACTTCTGTGATGCGCGATTTATCATCATGGAAGTGGACACTTCCGTGATGATAATTTTGGTAATGACATCGAACACTTCTACGATAGGACAGGTATGACTATCTTGATTGTCATGGATGTACATGCATGACAGAAAACATGACCTACTATGACAAACACGTATCATCATGGAAGTGTATTTTTTTAGTGGAAGTCTCATCGCATTTTACGATACAGAGCCACCGCCACCTCCTATTCTTCCTCAAGAGGCCAGATCTGGCGTCTGTTCGGGGCTGTGGAGAGGGGGATCTTCCGTCTTCGTCATCATCAACCATCCTCCATCACCAATTCCATGATCCTCATCGCCAGGAGTGACTAATTCCTTCGGAGGCTTGCTGGTCGGTGAGAGGTTGGATGAGATTCATCATGTAATCGAGTTAGTTTTGTTAATGCTTGATCCCTAGTATCCACTATGTTGAGAGACTGATGTTGCTATGACTTTGCTATGCTTAATGCTTTTCACTAGGGCCCGAGTTCCATGATGCCAGATCTGAACCGCTTATGTTATCACTATTATATCAATGTTCTTGCTCCGATCTTGCAAGTCATATGCACCTGCTACGTGTTACAATCCGCATACCCCAAGATGACAATAATTGGGATTCTTTCCAGTGATTACCGTAGTATGAGGAGTTCATGTTTTCATTATGTGTTAATGCTTTGATCCGGTTCTCTATTAAAAGGAGGCCTTACTATCCCTTAGTTTCCATATAGACCCCGCTGCCATGGGAGGGTAGGACAAAAGATGTCATGCAAGTTCTTTTCCATAAGCATGTAAGAATATTTGCGAAATACATGCCCACATTATATCGACGAACGGGAGCTAGTTCTGTGTCGCCCTAGGTTATAACTGTTATCTGATGAATATTATCCAATGCTATCATCGATTCAGTGCCTACGAGTTTTCCTACATATTGATCTTGCTAAGTTACTACTATTGTTGCTGCTGTTACAATTGCTACAAAACTACTGCTACTACTGCTACCATCACTACTGCTATCAAAACTATTATACTACTTGTCGGCGTTTTGGGATCAGGGGTAACCAGACATGACTGCCTGCGGCCCGAGATGTGGGCCATCGACGGCCCAGCAAGGTCCAGATGAAAGGCTGCACAAGAAGACCCTCCAGAGGCCCCTTAGCCTTGCGAGCAGAGCAACATCAAGACCTCTAGAGTAGTTGTCGGGGGTTTCGTGCGACATATGCCAAATGATGGCTTATCATGGAGGGGGTCAATAGTACATCGCGGGGTCCTAGACACGGGATTAGGCGGTATCTCGAACGCCTACGAGATTTACCCAGGTTCGGGGCTCTCCGTGGGTATAACACCCTAGTCCTGCTCTGCGGGGGCTCCGCGTCATGACTATCGTCAATAAGGTAGCTACAAGAGTAATCCTTGAGTTGTTTGGCTAGAGGAGGGAGAAGAGCAAGGCTAGCTCTAGCTTCTCCTTCTATGGATGAATGTATGGTGGCCAAGGTTCTGAACCACTTGCATGGGGACGCCTGGGGGGTTTATATAGACCTAGCCCCCGGGGGGTACAATGGTAATCCGGCCGGGTGTATGACCTGGCTATCAGTGTCTCTTGGCGATGGCTTCTCCGCTGGCTGCTAGGGCCCACCACTTGGTGGGTCTCGCTGGCTGCTGGAGATTCGGCCGACAGGTAGGGCATGCCATCCATGGGCCAGGTTGGCTGTTTTATACTGTAGCCTCCCCTCTGATGACGGGGGCTTTGTCGGGGAACGCATAGCTACAGTCCCGCCACCTAGCGGGCACTCACTGTAGCCACTCCCCATCTCATCAGCTTAATGGTTCATAGACTCCGAGGGTAGGGAGGGCCGCCTGCTAGTAGTCGGCCCACCCATAGCGCCGCCTGCTGGGGGCTCCCCGTCTTCCAGTGTCTCTCCGACAGGTAGGGCCTGCCGCCTACAGGCCGTACCGACCGCCCTTCGTGGGAGCGATGTCATGGGCTGCTTGGCTATAGTGCCGCACCGGCTGAGGCGTGTCCGCATGGTACACCCACACTGTGGCCACGCTCCACCCAAGATTCGAGGGCGGTACGTCGCACTGTAGCCATGCGCAGTTTTGTCATGGTTGAATGGGTGCAAACTTTGAGGGAGAGCTAGGCCGCCTGCCAGATGCCGGCTCTCTAGAGCCGCTTGCTGTGAGCCGCCCTCCCTTTGGGAGTTGGCCCTTTGGACCAGGTGGCCCAATGGGTCAGCCTTGCAGCCGGATAGTTTAAGGGGCGCAGCTAGCCCCGATGTCTTGAAATACTATAGGGTGTTGATGAGGATACCCATGGTCAATATCTCCGACTGTAGTCCCCAAAGCTGGTGGGGTGTCGCGGTTGAAAGAGTCGAGGAGCCTCAGCAGCTTCCCACTCTGCACGATCTGGTAGCCTTTCTTCATCCGCCATTTAGCGAAACCGACTGCCAGAAGCCGACCAAGGTGGGGTTGTCTGATTGATGAATTCGAAACATCAAGGGGGACGCTAGGTGGTGAGCCGGTTGGGTAGTGGGCGTGCCGCCCGTTGCCTACGTGCTATGCGGTGCTAGCAGACCAGGACGGCATGCCAACCCACGCGCGCGACGGGACATCGCCGAAGGTCCTGGGCCCTCCACTATGGGGCCTCAATGAATGCGCAGATCCGTTGTGGCCGAGGCGGCCGGTTGCGCTTCCCAGGCGCATTAACTGCTTGTCATTACGGCGCGCAAAGTGTGGGAGTGTGCGCGGCGTGGGCACAGTTAATCCCACGCCCCTCCCCACGTCCTGCCTCTTCGACTTTGCCGCCGCGGGCCTATAAGTAGGGGGAGGGGGCGGCAGAATGCGTGCGCGCCCTCCTCGCCCTTCTTCCTCTTCTTCTTCCCTGCTCTTCTCCACTCCCTTGCCGCTTCCCGCGCTTGCTGCTTGCCGCCGGAGTGCTACCGCAGCCCGCCGTCTCGGGAACGCGCCGACCCACAGCCGCCTCGACCTCTCGCGACCGCCCCGTGTTGCCGTCGAGCCTCCGCATCCATGGCGCACGGCGGCGACTGGGACGGCTCCAATGTCTGTGAGGACCACCTAGAAGTCCTCCGCCAAACATGGCGGCTCTCTCATGCAGCGAATGTGAGGGTGTGTGTTCCTCCCACGGGCGAGATCTTGCCGCACCGAAGGATGGCAAACACGTCGTCTTCCGGTCGCACTTCCTTCGCGGCTTCGGCCTGCCGGCAAGCGGCTTCCTCCGCTCTTTCCTCCGCTCTTTCCTCGAGTTCTATCATATGCAACCCACCACCTCACACCGAACACGGTGGTGTTGCTCTCCGCCTTCGTCACCCTCTGCGAGGGATACCTCGGCCTCTTGCCCACTATCTAGCTGTGGGGGGAGCTCTTCTACCTCAAACTCGGCATCGCCGTCAAGGGCGAGGCGCCATAGTGTGGGGCCTGCATCGCAGTGGCGCACACCAGCTCCGGAATCCGCTTCCCCACCCTCGCTCTTCTGGAGTCGTCCAAACCCTCGCAAAAGTCATACTTCTACGTCTGAAATGTCCACGGCACACGGGACTGCATTAACCTGCCAACTTATGTAGCCGGCCCACCTATCGAGCCCCGGACCAATTGGAAGTTCCGGCCGAAGAATCTGTCGGCCTCCTGCTCTGCCGCTCTCATCCGGCTTCAGAGATGATAGAGTCGAAGGGCCTCAAGTCCTCGGACTTGCCGGCCGCCTTCGCGAAGCACAGGGTGATGCCTCTTCAGGCCCGGCACCACGTGATCAGCAACATGAGCGGGCGCCGAGACCCATGCCGGATGTCCACCAAGGCGATGCCGGATGTGGAGGTGGTCTCGCTGGTCAATTACTTCTCCGCTTGCAAGCTTGTCCAGGGGAAGTGGCAGTTCGGCAAGGAGCCGTACAGCCACGCTAACCCGCCTCCACCGGTAAGTTTTTGGTTCTTGCTTCTTTACTTGCTCTGGGTTCTTTTTGCCGCCTGACCTCCCGACCACGTTGCACCGTTTCCTCGGCCAGACGGCAGCCGATGCCCTGGATTCGGGCCATTAGTTCATGGTCGACCTCGCGGAAAGCGACTTTTACGACCCCGATCTGGGGGCGGCCGCCATGGAGGAAGACGACGCCACAAGAGGCAGCAGCAGCGGAGCAGGCGGCTCCGAAGGAGATGGCCTCGGTGAATGGCCAAACGATGATGAGGAGGACGATGAGACCCGCCTTGGTCCAGGCGCTGGCTCCTCGACGGCGCCGACTGGCGCACCCGGCGCGCCGAAGCGTCGGGCCGAGGCCGGAATGTACGGCAGCCGGCCTAAGAAGGCCAGGGGCTCGATCGCCGCGACCAAGCGGCAAGAGGCCGCGAAGGCGACCGTCATTGCCAAGGGCTCAAAGCAGCGCCCGCTGGTGTCCGGGTAAGTGTTGTGGCTGCTTTGCCTTGCGCTTGCTTCCCTTCTTTCACGAGCTTGCTCTTAACTTCTTTCTGCTATGTTGAGCAAGGCCACAATTTCTCTGTCGTGGGCCCCGTTTGCCTCGGTGGTTGGGACCGCAGGCGGCCCTGACACCTCCCGCCACATGGATGCGGCGGCCGCCCTTCGGGAGGCGTCGGAGAGAAACGCGCTGGAGGCATAGCGGGAGCGGGTAGGGGCGGCCCGAGTGGAGACGGGGGCCGCCGATGCGGCATGGGAGATGGCCGAGGAAGCGGCCAAGTCCCTAGCTAATGCATTGGCCAAGGAGTAGATAGACGCAGCCGCCAAAGCGCGGGAGGAGGAGGCGTCCCGTGTTGGAGCTCCGGAGGCCACCGGCCCACAGCGCGTGGAGCCGCTAGTGCTAGAGGTCCAGGCGCCGACTGGAGGGCCTGGGGTCGACCAGTCGGCCCTGGAGTGGGGGGGAGGTGGCCTCTTCGTCCCAGAGATGGAGGCACCTCTGAGTGCGCCGACTGCTGAAGTGCAGGGCATTCGGCCCGAAGGGCCAATTGTGTCGCCGTCTAGCGGCGAGCTGCTGCCGGGCCGGGCTTCCTTGACCTGCGTTCCCGTACGCGAGCGCCCACAGAGGGCAGTGTCTGCGCCAAGGCCAATGGAGGCCGGGGCTGCGAGCTCGTCGTCGCCTGACGTAGAGGCCACCAGCGTCGCTCCGCCAGATTAGGCACCCAAGACCGGCCAGGGCGCTCTCAACATGGTGGTACGGGATATCTTGGCCCAATTCAACGCCCACGGCGCCACCCTTCGGCGGTCCGCGTACAAATTTTTGAGGATGCAAGCGTCCGTCCGATACGTTTTCTGCTTTTCGCCTTTAATTTGTGTGATCTTCTGTGGGGGCGCGCCAGCGCACCCACTGGGTGTAGTCCCCGAGTTAAAGGACGGCTGCTGAGCAGGCGGGTTGGAACTCGAAGGTAAGTTTCAGAGTGCTGAAATATCTATTTCTTATGTTGTCTTTGTTGTAGAATTATCACATAGTTCGTGCGGCCGCCTACAACTTCCAACACCGGGAGCTGGCCAACCGGACCGCTGATCATTCCGAGAGCTGAAGTAGGCACTTCATCCTTCTTTTCACGGGGGCACGTCAGCGCACCCGCTAGGTGTAGTACACAAGATTTGGGCCGACTACTGAGCAGTTGGGCCGGATCTTCCGACGACTACTTTCTTTTGGTTGGTATTGATGCCTTGTTTTCCTTGTCTTGACAGTGGTTGTGGCTGAATTGTGGAAGCAGCTGGCCCAGGTCTAGTCCGAGCTCTATACCAAGGAGCATGAACGCAGCCGGGCCGCCCAGGAGTGCGACCGCCTGGCCAAGGAGCTGGCGGACCAGGCGGACAAGCACAAGGCGGAAGTGTCATGGCTAAAGGACGACGAGGCTCTTCTCAAGGCCGAGTTCGAGACTCAGCAGTCGAACTGGGACGAGAGGGAGAGGTTCCTAACGGAGGGCTATGGCGTGATCGAGGACATAGTCGATGGTAAGCCATTTCTGCTTTTGTTAACCAACCAGCTGCTGCAGGAGCCAGCCTCTGGTCTCTGACCCCTTTACTTTTCTTTTTCGACAGATTTCTATCCCGGTTAGGCCATTGCCGTCAACCAGGCCATCGAGGCACGGTGCGAGCAGCGGAGGAAGGTGGGCATGGACATTCTGCAAAACGAGCCTCAGAACCTTGGCGAGCAGCTCGTAGCCATCAAGATGCACCTGGATCCAACTCGTCGTGTGCTCCGCCTCCTGCAACGCACTGGATCCTAGGTGCTAGCTGCGCTCTGGCTAGGTGTCTCAGTTCCCGCACCCCCAGTCGGACTGTCGACTGGCTGGAGGCAGCGGTCGAGCGGTTCGAGGCTTGGAAGGGTGCCGCACCCGGGCGGGCACTCAGATGGCCTTGGGGTTCGCCAAGTCTTGGTACCTATATTTGAGCGTGCGCCAGCTGGCGACCTTCCAGCAGGAGGCCGGGCCAAAGCTGGAGGCGGTGCGTGGTGACCTTGTCAAACGCACCGCGGCGCTTTCCGAGTATGCTGACACCGTCATCTTTGTCCCGGAGCTGGATGAGAACAGCGTTGAGGTGCCGCCCGACTGGTTTGCACTGGACCCAGTGGCGGAGGAAGACTCGGCGGAGGAGATCGCCTCCAGCGACGAGGGCGGGGAAGACAATGAGGAGGAGGAAGGCGAGTACATCGAGCTGGATGGCAGAGCGACCAGCCAAACTCGGCCCGACCATATGTCCGCCGATGAGACGCGGGAGACTTCGTCAGCTGCCGCTGATGCCGACTCGGCCGAGACTCAACAGCCGGCCACTCCACCAGCCGGCACTTCCGCCTCTGATGACCTGTCTACGCCGCCTGCCGCGCCCCTGGCTTCGGCCGCCTTTTATCTTTTCAAGATTTTCCTGTCTTATAACTTCTGAACAAGTTAAATTTGCACAGTTCCACCCACTTGGGGGTGTAATTCGAACTCTGTTAAATGCTGGCTAAGAGCCCTTTTCCTATGTAAATAATTTTAATCTCGCACATGCTTGCGCTCTTTCTGGGTTCTAACTTGGTTATGCCTTTTGTTCTTTTTGGGCTTTTTCCTTTGCCGCCTTCCTTTGGCTGCCGCCCTGCCAGCCGGACAGCCACTCTATGGTCTGTGGCTGGGTTAAGGACTTAGCCGTTTAGGATAGACAAGCAATTCGGCCTATCTATAATGTAGCTAGCCAAGAAAGAAGCCAGCCGGCCGACAACTCAGCGGCCGGATGGTTAAAGAAAGAGTCCGGATTGGCCTATGCTGGTATTCTTCCTTAGTCATTTTTTTCATGGACACTGTTTCCTGCCTTTAGCTCTCGCTAGTCGGATAGTCGCTCTGAAAACTGTAACTTAAAGTGAGAGAGGGCTTTAGGTGTCAGCACACTACTTCTCCGACTGCAGGTGATATAAACATAGGGCAAGGCAGCGAGCCCCCGGGCCGGATGACCGGACCCGGTGTCGGGCGAAGGAATGAAATAACACATTCACGGGCATAATTTTATCATATAGATGAAGAGGGTAGTCCCCGAGTGCTCCTCGAGGGACCCGTTGTCTTTGCATAATACAAAAGCTAGCGCGGTATGTATTGCATTAACAGCAAAACCGAAGGAGAAGATTTGCGTTCCATGGGTATTCCGACTCCTTGCTGGAGTCGTCCCTCTTGCATGCCCTGGGCCTTGCTGATGATAAAAGGTCCCTCCCAAGGGGCTGAGAGATTGTGTTGGCCGACTGTTCTCTGGATTAGCTGGAGCACAAGGTCCCCCTCGCGCAAGGATCGCGGCCTGACCTTTCGGCTGTGGTAGCGGTACATGCCCTGCTGGTAGATGGCGGACCGGCTAAGTGCCAGCAGCCGGGCCTCTTCCATCAGGTCGACGCGGTCTTCTCGCTCCTCTTTCGCCTCCGCCTCTGTGTACATGGTGTGCGAGGTGAGTGAAACTCGATGTTAGTTGGGATGATGGACTCGGCCCCGTACACGAGGAAGAAGGGAGTGAAGCCAGTTGCTTTGTTTGGTGTGGTCTTCAGGCTCAAGAGGACGAACGACAACTCTTCGATCCATCAGCCGGCCGAGTGCTACAGCAGCTTGACCAGTCATGGCTTGATGCCGGACAAGATGAGGCCATTTGCTCGCTCGACCTGGTCGTTCGACTGTGGATGGGCAATGGACGCTAAGTCCAGTCAGATGCCCCATGTCGCGCAGAAACAGGCCAAGGCGCCTTCGGCAAAGTTTGTGCCATTGTCAGTGATGATGCTATGCAATACACCGTACCGGACGGTGATGTCAGCAATGAAGGTCACAGTAGTCGGACCATTCAGCTTCTTGATTGGCCTGGCTTCGATCCATTTAGTGAATTCGTCCATGACGACCAGTAGATGGGTCATGCCGCCGCGTGCTGTCTTGAATGGGCCCACCATGTCCAGCCCCCAAACGGCAAATGACCAAGTGAGGGGGATGGTCCTGAGTGCGGAAGCCGTTAGGTGTTGCACTTCTTGACCAAATCATTGGCATCGTCCTAAGAAGTTGGCCAGAAGAATCCATGGCGGAATGCTTTGGCGACAAGCGATTTGGAGGCCGCGTGGTGGCCACATTCCCCTTGATGAATGTCTCTCAGGATTGCCAAGCCCTTCTATGGTTCAACAAAGCGCTGGAAAACACCAGTTACATTGCGTCCGATAAGCTCTCTGATCACTATTGTGTAGGCTGCTGCCCGGCGTTGCACCTGCCGGGCCAGGATCTCATCAGCTGGTAGCTCTCTGCTCAACAAGAAGTTAAGGATGGGCTGCGCCCAAGATGGTGCTTCGACCACTGTCATCACGGAAACTGGCGTGAGGGTGGTTGGGCTGGGAGGCGGCGGGTTGGAATCGGGCATTGCTTGTTGTGTCGTTGAAGTCCCCAGGTCGACTGCTGCAGTCCCCGGGCTAGGTTCTGAAGTCCCCGGGCCGGGTGCGGCTACTGCAGTCCCCGATCCTACTGTTGCAGACCCTGAGCCGGATCCGGCTATACCAGGGGCAGTCGGCACGAAGATAGATTCTGATTTGGGCAAGGGCTTGACAGACGGCTTGCACAGGCACTGGAGGGAGACTCCGGCCAGTATCGTTTGCCGGGTGGAGCCAATCCGTGCCAGGGCGTCAGCTTCTCGTGTCAGCCCATGGCACGTGAAGGAACTCACACCCATCAAAGTATTCGTTGAGCTGCTGGACGAGGAAGCGGTAGCTTGCCATATTCGCATCCTTGGCGTCCCAGGTGCCAGACGACAGTTGGACCACCAAGTGTGCGTCCCCGTAGCACAGCACCCGGCGGATGCCTATTTCTCTGGCTAGTCTGCGCCCGTGAGGGAGCGCCTCATACTCGGCCATGTTGTTGAAGGCGGCAAAGTGAATCTGCAGCGCGTACTTGAGCTTGTCGCCTTTGGGAGAGGTGAGGACGACGCTGGCTCCCAAACCGGTGCGCATCTTCGAGCCGTCAAAGTGCATCTGCCAATGGGTGGAATCCAGCGCTGGTAGCAGGTACTGTGTTTCAGCCCAGTCGACGAGGATGTCGTCCAGCGCTTGGATTTGATGGCGGTGCGGGGCTGGTAGAGGATGGTAAAGGGGCTAGCTCGATGGCCCACTTTTCCGCTCGGCCTGATGCATCCCTGTTGCCTATGATCTCGGCAAGTGGGGCGTGTAGACAAACCGTGACGGGGTGCTCCTGGAAGTACTGCTTGAGCTTCTTGGCGGCATAATACATGCCGTAGCACATCTTCTGGTAGTGGGGGTAGTTTTGCCTGGAGGCCGACAACACCTCACAAAGGTAGTAGACGGGCCTCTGGACCGGCTGTGGCTTGCCGTCTTCTAGGTGCTCGACCACGATCACATGCTGACCACCCGGCTGGTAGCGAAAATGTAAAGGAACATGGGTTCCTTAGTAGTTAGAGCCGCTAGGATAGGCGGCGTGGTCCGCATCTTCTTGAGTTGGAGGAAAGCCTCGTCCGCCTTGTTATTCCAGTCAAAGCAAGTGGTTTTCTTCATTAGCTGGTACAGGGAAAGAGCCTTCTCGCCCAGTCGACTGATGAACCGGCTGAGAGGTGCTAGGCACCCGGTGAACTTTTGGACGTCTCGCGGCCGGGTTGGCCCCTCCATCCACTCGATGTCCTTGATCTTTCCGGGGTTGCACTCGATGCTGCGTTCAAAGACAAGGAAACCAAGGAGCTGGCTGGCTGGTACCTCGAAGACGCATTTCTCCGGGTTCAGCTTGATTTGAAAACGGCGCAGGTTATCAAAGGTCTCCTTGAGATCTTCTAGAAGGTTGCCACGCTTCTCCGTTCTTCACCGCAATATCATCCACGTAGACGTGGGCATTTCTGCCGAGCTGCTTGAGGAGGCTCTTATGCATGCAACGCTGAAACATGGTGCCAGCATTTCTCAAGCCGAACGTCATGGTCAGGTAGCAGAAAGATCAGAATGGTGTGATGAAGGCGGTCTTCAGCCAATCGGCCAGACCCAACTTGATCTAGTGGTAGCCGGAGTAAGCATCAAGGAAAGACAATAGCTCACATCCGGCTGTGGAGTCGATCACTTGATCTATCCGAGGCAGGGCGAATGGGTCCTTTGGACATGCTTTGTTGAGGCTGGTGTAATCAATGCACATGTGCCACTTGTTATTCTTCTTCAGCACGAGGATTGGGTTGGCAAGCCAGTCCAGATAGAACACTTCCATGATGAAGTCGACTTCTAGGATCCGGGCGATCTCTTCACCACCAATCCTTTTTTTTTCTTCTAACATCGGCGGAGTGGTTGCTTGACCGGCTTCGCTTCCGGCCTTACATGTAGCTTGTGCTCGGCGAAATTCATCGGAACACCCGACATGTCCTTGGGGGACCACGCGAAGATGTCCCGATTCTCATGAAGGAAATCGACAAGCTCGCTTTCCTGTTTACTATCAAGGTTTGACCCTATGACAGAAAATCTCTCCGGGTGTGCCGGATCCAAAGCAATCTTCTTGGTCTCTTTGGCCGGCTGGAAGGAGCCCTAAGGTTTTGCATCCTTGGGGTCGGATGGCATGTCCGGCTGCTCGCCGGCCATTGCCACCATCCGGTCGAGGAGGCACTTCTCTTCAGCTATGATGAGGGACTCGGCCAGCCGACTACTAGCTGCAGCACATGCGACCGACTTCTGGTAGTCACCGATGAAAGTTCAACTATCCCTAGGTGGTTTTGGTAATTACTAACAACATATAGCTCACTGAACTAATGCTATCTGAAGATAAATATTTCAGGAAAGTTCAATGATTGGCATGGCATGGATTAGAAATGTGGACCCCTCAAAATGCTAAGGACACATAATGGCTCAAGCTCAAGACTCTACATTTTCTATTTTAGTGATCCAAGATCACATTGAGTCCATAGGAAAGCCAATACTATTAAAAGGGGATGAGGTGTTGCTGAATGGGTTTCTTGCTCAAAATGCTTAGTGATATGCTCCAAAACCCTCAACCACTTTCTCAAGTCCACATATGTCCCAAACCAAAAGTCAAACTCGGCCCCACAAAAACTTTCCATCCGGCACCACCCAGTTCAGTTGACATAGCCACTGCCACAAACCCTAATCACTTCGCTCTCACCGATAGGGTCTCAGTCTCACCAAGATGGGATTGCAAACACTTTGTTTCCCTTCGTAACATTTCGGTCTAACCGAGATGAGCGATCGGTCCCACCGAGCTCGCAATGCAAACTCTTTGTTTCCCCTCCGTAACATTTCGGTCCAACCGAAACGAGCGAATCGGTCCCACCGAGTTTGCCGGACCAACTCTCTGGTTAGCTTCTTACCAAAATTGGTCCAACCGAGTTTGTGTAATCGGTCTCACCGAGATTACGCTATGCCCTAACCCTAATGAAATCTATCCTACCAAGTTGATCATATTGGTCCCACCGAAATGCCTAACGGTCACATTATGAACTAAATTGGTCTAACTGAGTTCCCTGATTCGGTCTCACTGAGTTTGGTAAACTATGTGTAACGGTTAGATTTTGTGTGGAGGCTCTATATACCCCTCCACCCACTCTTCATTCACGAAGAAAGCCATCAGAACATGCCTACACTTCCACCATACATTTTTTGAGAGAGAACCACCTAGTCATGTGTTGAGACCAAGATATTCCAATCCTATCATATGAACCTTGATCTCTGGCCTTCCCCAAGTTGCTTTCCACTCAAATCATCTTTCCACCCAATCCAATCCTATGAAAGAGAGTTGAGTGTTGGGGAGACTATCATTTGAAGCACAAGAGCAAGGATTTCATCATCAACACACCGTCTATTACCTTTTGGAGAGTGGTGTCTCCAAGATTGGTTAGGTGTCACTTGGGAGCCTCCGACAAGATTGTGGAGTTGAACCAAGGGGTTTGTACATGCAAGGAGATCGCCTACTTTGTGAAGATCTACCCTAGTGAGGCAAGTCCTTCGTGGGCGATGGCCATGGTGGGATAGAAAGGTTGCTTCTTCGTGGACCCTTCGTGGGTGGAGCCCTACGTGGACTCGCGCAACCGTTACCCTTCGTGGGTTGAAGTCTCCATCAACGTGGATGTATGATAGCACCACCTATCGGAACCACGGATAAAAAATCACTGTGTCTAAATTGCGTTTGCTCCCTCAAACTCCTCCCTTTACCTTCATATGCAATTGCTTTACATTCCCCTGCTCTACTCTTAGAATTGCATGTGTAGGTTGATTGCTTGACTTGTGCATAATTGCTAAAATTTGCCAAGACTTAAAATTGGGAAAAGGCTAGGTTTTTATTTGATCAAGTAGTCTAATCACACCCCCTCTAGACATACTTTCGATCCTACAAGTGGTATCAGAGCTTTGGTATCCATTTGCCTTGATTTCCATAGCTTTGGTGATCATAGCCTTGGTTTCACAACCTAGGAGAGTATGGCGTCTAGCGAGGGAAATTACCACTGTAGAGGACCTTACTTTGATGGTACTAATTTTGCTAGTTGGAAGCATAAGATGAAAATGCAAATTATTGGACATAACCCCACCGTTTGGGCCATTGATGTGTATTCGTTTGCAAGGTGAATTCTTTGATGGGAAGGAACCGAATCGTGAAGCATCTGCGGAAGAATTGAGGATGTTGCAATACAATGCTCAAGCCTGCGATATCCTCTTCAACGGATCATGCCCCAAAGAACTCAACAAAATCAGCCGTCTTGAGAATGCAAAGGAAATTTGGGATACTTTGCTTGATATGCACGAAGGTACCGACTCCGTTAAGGAATCCAAATTGGATGTGCTTCAAAGTAAACTTGACAAGTTCAAGATGAAGGATGGTGAAGGTGTCGCTGAAATGTACTCTAGGCTTGCTCTCATCACAAATGAGGTCGCCGGCTTAGGAAGTGAAGAAATGACCAACAGATTCATCATCAAGAAGATTCTAAGAGCCATGGAAGGAAAATATTATACCGTGTGCACATTGATCCAAATGATGCCCAACTACAAAGATCTCAATCCTACAGAAGTCATTGGAAGAATTGTTGCTCATGAGATGTCACTCAAGGATAAAGAAGAGCTTCACAACAAGTCTAGTGGTGCTTACAAAGCCTCATGTGATGCTCCTACATCATCAAGTGAGAAACAAGTCTTCAATGAAGAATTGAGTCTAATGGTGAAGAACTTCAACAAATTCTACAAGAATAGAAGCAAAGAGAGAAGTTCCAAGTCAAGGTCCTACAATGACAAAAGATCTTCTAGTCGTGACCGAAATTGCTACAATTTTGCAAGACCCGGACACTACTCCAATGAGTGTACGACTCCCCACAAAAGAAGAGAAGACTCACCTAAAAGGAGAAGTAGAAGAGAAGAATCACCACCAAGAGAGAGAAGGAGTAGAGATGATCGTTATGAACGAAGACCCTCTCATAGAAGCAAGGATTCAGAAAGGAAGGACAAATCATGAAGGAGCTATACAAGACAAAGACATCAAGCTCATGTTGGTGAATGGGTATCCGGTTCCGACTCTGATGACCAATCCGAGAGAAGCTATTACTCCGACTCCGAAGATACTCAAGACGAAGGTGTTGCCGGAATTGCTCTTGTGTCATCCAACTCCTACGACATATTTGACTCACCAAATGAAGGAATTGGAAGATGCTTCATGACTAAAGGCCCTAAGGTATCACACCCCGAGTATCTTGATTTTAATAGTGATGAAGATGACTTGCTAGGAGATGATGATTTACTTGTTGATAGCAATAGTTATCAAACCTATGATGAAATTGCTATTAATCAAGCTAATCAAGATAAAACGAATGACAATGATAAGGAGAAGATTGAGCGTCTAACTAAAGAACTAAACACTCTTAAGTTAGCTCATGAAACTACCTTGGAAGATCATCGAGAATTTTTAAAGACTGGTGAGAAGTTCAAGTTACGCTTTGAAAATCCTAACCTTGAGCAAGAGCATGAATTCTTAAAAGCAATCATTGATGATCTTCGCAAGAAAAGTTCTTCTTACATTGCCAAACGTTTACTCTTGTCTACATACATTCCACAAGTAAAATCTAGCAACAAGAACAAGAAAGTTTCTTCCTCTAGTAGTAACAAAAATCATGCTAAATCCAATATTGTTGCTTCTAGTAGTACTCTTCAGTCCACTAATGATTCTCTTAGCCAAGTTACACTTTAGCAATAAAATAGCCTATTAAAGGGAATTATAGAGAAAGGTGTTTACAAGAGCCTTGCCGGAAGTAAGCAATTTGAGGAGATTGTACGCAAGGAAAGAAGACACCGGAAGAATCAAGGTGTCGGTTTTGAACGAAAGTTGAATGCCAATGGAGTTGAGTGGGAAGAAGATCAATACCCCAAGACAAAGTTTGTTCCTCAACAAGAGAAGTATGATCCTACTTCTTTCCAAGGAACACAAGCTCAAGATGATCTTCCACCACTAGACCACAAGCAAAAGGGCAAGGACAAGCTTCAAGAGGAGATTGATGCATTTGAAGAAGCTCCTAAGGCCTTTGTCAAGTCGGTTCCCAAGACTACATCAACTTCTACTTCATCAAGTACATCTACAACTCCAAGGATTCCCATCAACATGGTGTGGATCCCGAAGAAGAAGAACTAGAGATTTCTTGAGGGTGACTCCGCCAACATACTTCACTCATATCATTTTGGCGAGGACAAGTGCAAACAACTTCCACAGCTTGCACTAGTTCAAGGAGTCACAAACCCTCTTGTTGATAAGACAAGGGACAAGGTAACCAAATGCTTTCATTGACATCATCTTATGTGAACATCACTCTTTGTCTATGGATATCCTTGTTTGTTCCTTATGGGACTAACCCGTGTAGGTATTGAAAGTGCAACTCACTCCAATGGATTGCTCTAAATGATCTACATCAACATTGAGCATCTACATCTTCAACACCTACATGAAGTCATCATCGACAAAACCAAAGGTTAGTTCATTCCTCTTATGGGGGATATCACATCTAGGGGGAGCTTTACTCTAATCAATTGAGCTAAAGCAACTCTAATGGCGTGAACACAACAATGCTTTATGTAAAAGGGGTAACCCCACTTGTGCTTAAACGATGAGTATGACCTATGATCGAATGTTCTCATTTGACTCCTAAGTCAATATACTCATATATAGATGACCTTGTCATCGCCAATTGCTTGATAGATGCTAGAATGATTGTGCATGATTTGCCACATGTTTCATTTGCTATCTTATTGTGTGAGCATGTTGAATGCATATTTTTCTCATTCGAGGACATACATTTGTTGCTTTGATTGTTTGGCTCTTTTTCTTTTGCCAAATGGATGGACAAGAATGCCTAAGAACCCCCTCTAGCTATCCATGCTTTTCTCGTCTCAAACTCTATTCATGCTACATCACAAAGTTTGATCAAGTCAAATTCCAACCACTCTGTGTGAGGAGCACTCGGAGTCCCCGATTCGTTATAGACTTAAACTTCAAAACCTCTTTGTGAATTTCGGTATGACCGAGTCATCCACTTCGGTCACACCGAGTTCACTAAATTGATCTAGGTTTATAATCTCGGTGCAACCGATTTGAACTTCTCGGTCACACCGAGTTGCAGTAACTGCTAGCAGTTTTGCATCTCGGTGCCACCGAGTTGTTCCACTCGGTCACAATGACAGGGTCAGGTTATATATACCGTCGGGTCATATTTTGGAAAACTTTCCAAAACCACTCGCCCGCGCGTGACCTGCTCTGCCGTCTCGGGTATCCGGATCATCTTCTTGCCGCCAGCGACCTCCCGCGGCTAGTCTCCGCCGCCGTCAACAGTATTCTGCCCCACCGTTGCCGCAGTAGCGAGCTCACCACCAAGTTAGGGTATGAGCTCGATCCCTATGCAATCATTATCTCCAATTCTAAGCATAAAGAAATTTCCATGATTCTTGCCATGATTAAAATCATCCTGTCCAGCAGAACCTCCGTATAGATTAGTTTTGATTCAAAAATTTAGGGTTAGGTCTCCGCCAGACTCATCTCGGACCGACCGAGTTGTAGAAATCGGTCTCACCGATTTGGCTTAGGCCATTGCACATGCGATTTTCAGTCTGACCAAAAACTACAAATTGGTGTGACCAAGTTCGACTCTTTGTGAAACCCTAGCAATCTCTGTGCTACCGAACTGTGACTCGGTCTGACCGAGTTCACTAGTTTAGGTTCCAAAATTGCTTTGGTATCACCGAGTTTAACAAATTGATAGCTCCGGAATGCTTTCCGTGGAGAACTAAAACTAAGTTGTTGAGTCATCTGTTTTGCAAACACTCTGCACGTTGTGATGCTCATCCACTCTACCTCATCTACATCTATTCACAGGGTTTGCTGACAGCGTAATTGCCAAGATGTCTGACCAGAGTGTTGTCAGAACAGGTTAGAGGAGCAAGCTGAGTTGAGTGAGGGCACTAGTCCCTCTAGCAGTTCTGGTGAGGGTAGCAGGAGCACACCAAGCAACCTGCCTAAGGCATCAACTAAGCAGAACAAGAAGAAGAGGATGCTGCACCAGCACCTAAGTCTCAGAAGCTGATGGGGGATGGCATTAAGTCAGGGGATGCTCCTTCAAAGCCCAAGACCACCCCAAAGCTGCTGCTCAAGCCACCAAGTCTGCACCCAAGAGAAGCACAAGGAACATTCCAGCTGCAGAAAAGAACAAGGCCCCTGTGGCTGAGATTGATGAAGATGATGAAGTCCAAGTGCTTAGGAAGCTCAAGCCCAAGATCCCTGATCATGATGATAATCATATTGTTGCTCAGGACATGAAGTTGAGGAAGGATGCAGGTCTTAGAAGATGGAGACAATCTGATCCATATGTTGTGAGGAGAAGGACTATTGTGGACTACAAAATTTATACAAAAGAACAACAGGATTTCTATGAGACCATTATGCTTGACAAGAAGCCAATGGTATGTGACATGAGATGGGTTGATTGGGAATACATCAAGGAAAATGAAGATCATTTTCCAAGTGTGCATGAAAGTTTCAAATCATGTGGTGTTGACAAGTTTGTGGGTCAGAAGTTGACAAAATGGAATGATGAACTCATCATGGAATTCTACTCCACAACTCATTTCTATCCAGATGGTAGGATTGTGTGGATGTTTGAAGGTACAAGGTACCAGTCAACTATTGACGAGTGGGCCAAGTTGATAAAAGCCCTTGAAGAGCATGAAGATGACTTGGATGTGTATGCCAAGAAGAACAAAGACCACAACTCCATGGCAAACATGTACAAAGAGATCCCTAATACAACTTTGGAGACACATAAGCTTGGATCTGTACATTACTTGTTGTCTGGTCTAGCTACAATCAACACTATATTGAGGCATACATTGTTGCCCAAATCTGGAGATCATAAGATGATCAGAGGACATTCAATCAACTTGCTGCACATTTTTTATGTCCTTCAAAAGTTCAAGGTCATGAGCCTGATTGTTAAAACAATCAAGAGGACTACTGCAGATCAGAAGAGATCATGTGGGTATGCTCCACACATTCAGGAGCTCATCAACTCCAAGATGGGCACAGGCACATACTTGTTGGACAAAGAACATCTACCCCTATATCCTGACTTTGAGGACAACACAGTTGTGATGGATGAGAATGGACCTTCATCAGTGCAAGCACAAGAGAAAAGAGCCGAAGCTAGAGCTGAGAAAGTAGCAAAGATGCCAAGTGTTGAAGAGGCATCTCAAGTGTCCCTCAAGTCAAAACAATATCAAATGGCATATATGATTCAAGAAACTTTGAGGATTGAGAAGGGCTTGGCCACCCTTACTCAAAATCAGGAGAGCTTGGAGAGGATCACTGAAACAAAGTTCTATGATCTTGATCTGAAAGTGACTGAGATATAGACTGCAGTTGAGCTGCTTCAGGAGGAAGCAGAGGAGAGGAAAGGACAAGCTATCACATATGCCTTTCAAAGAGTGCCTAGAGGTCATAGATCTGCTGCAGTGCCCATACCTGACACTAGAGCTACTACATCAGCACCAGCAGCTACAGCTTCAGTGCCTCCTCGAGTTGCCACTCCACCAGCTCCAACAACATCTTCAGATGCCTTCGTCCTTGGAGTTCTCTCTACACCGCCTCCCGAAGACCAAGCCTAGAGAGACACATAGCACTATGCATAATTGAAATTTTTGGTAACTTGTTGCCAAAGGGGGAGAAATATGTATAGAACATAGGCTTCGAGAGAGAGTGTTTTTGCTTCTTGGTCTCTTGCTATTTGGTTGATACATTTGTGTTTGCTTGATACTTTACATTATGTGTGTGAGAATACTTGTTTGTTCATGTGATTGATCATATCCTACTTTAATGCTTGCTTGAATGATATCATCTTTTATATCCCTATATGATCATTCACATTGCTTGGTGATGAGTGCATGATTTTTGTTTATATCATTTTGAGCGCTCCACCAAGATGTATGTGACATGGAAGAGTAACCCATGATCCTAATCGATTGTGCATTTGCATTCAAACGCAAATTTTAAATAATGCACAAATTTACGGGGAGCTCTTGCTTATCACATACTTCTCAAAGCGATGATGCATTTAAATCTTCTTATCATTTGTCGAAGCTTTGATCTATATGTTGTCATCAATTACCAAAAAGGGGGAGATTGAAAGTGCTACTATCCCTAGGTGGTTTTGGTAATTACTAACAGCATATAGCTCATTGAACTAATGCTATCTCAAGATAAATATTTCAGGAAAGTTCAATGATTGGCATGGCATGGATTAGAAATGTGGACCCCTCAAAATGCTAAGGACTCATATTGGCTCAAGCTCAAGACTCTACATTTTTTATTTTAGTGATCCAAGATCACATTAAGTCCATAGGAAAGCCAATACTATTAAAAGGGGATGAGGTGTTGCTTAATGGGTTTCTTTCTCAAAATGCTTAGTGATATTCTCCAAAACCCTCAACCGCTTTCTCACATCCACATATGTCCCAAACTAAAAGTCAAACTCGGCCCCACTAAAACTTTCTATCCGGCGCCACCGAGTTCAATTAACATAGCCACTGCCACAAACCCTAATCACTTCGGTCTCACCGATAGGGATTTTGGTCTCACCGAGATGGGATTGAAAACTCTCGATTTCCCTTTGTAATGTTTCGGTCTAACCGAGATAAGCGATCGGTCCCACCGAGCTCGCAATGCAAACTCTTTGTTTCCCCTTTGTAATGTTTCGGTCCAACCGAAACGAGCAAATTGGTCCCACCTAGTTTGCCTGACCAACTCTCTGGCAAGCTTATTACCAAAATCGGTCCTACCGAGTTTGTGTAATCGGTCTCACTGGGATTGCATTATGCCCTAACCCTAATGAAGTCAGTCCTACCGAGTTGATCATATCGGTCCCACCAAAATGCCTAACGGTCACATTATGAACTAAAATCAGTCTGACCGAGTTCTCTGATTCAGTCCCATGGAGTTTGGTAAATTGTGTGTAACGGTTAGATTTTGTGTGGAGGCTATATATACCCCTCTACCCACTCTTCATTCATGAAGAAATCCATCAGAACATGCCTACACTTCCAACATACATTTTCTGAGAGATAACCACCTAGTCATGTGTTGAGACCTAGATATTCCAATGCTATCATATGAATCTTGATCTCTAGCCTTCCCCAAGTTGCTTTCCACTCAAATCATCTTTCCACCAAATTCATACCTATGAAAGAGAGTTGAGTGTTGGGGAGACTATCATTTGAAGCACAAGAGCACGGAGTTCATCATCAACACACCGTCTATTACCTTTTGGAGAGTGGTATCTCCTAGATTGGTTAGGTGTCACTTGGGAGCCTCCGACAAGATTGTGGAGTTGAACCAAGGGGTGTGTACGGGCAAGGAGATCGCCTACTTCATGAAGATCTACCCTAGTGAGGCAAGTCTTTCGTGGGTGATGGCCATGGTGGGATAGACAAGGTTGCTTCTTCATGGACCCTTCGTGGGTGGAGCCCTCTGTGGACTCGCGCAGCTGTTACCCTTCATGGGTTAAATTCTCCATCAACGTGGATGTACAATAGCACCACCTATCGGAACCACGGATCAAAAATCTCCGTGTCTACATTGCGTTTGCTCCCTCAAACTCCTCCGTTTACCTTCACATGCAATTGCTTTCCATTCTGGTGCTATACTCTTAGGATTGTATGTGTAGGTTGATTGCTGACATGTGCATAATTGCTAAAATCTGCCAAGACTTAAAATTGGGAAAATGCTAGGTTTTTATTTGGTCAAGTAGTCTAATCACCCCCCTCTAGACATACTTTTGATCCTACAGCCAGCAACGGTGATGATGCCCTTGGGACCCGGTATCTTCATCTTGAGGTAGGCCTAGTGGGGCACCGCCATGAACTTGGCGAGTGCTGGTCGGCCCAGGAGTGCATGCTAGGGACTATCCAGATCGACCACCTCGAACTAAATTGGCTTGTGGTGAAACCGATTCTTGTCGTCGAACATGACATCTATCTTGATCTTGCCGATTGGAGAGAAGGAAAGGCCGGGTACAATGCCATGGAAAATAGTCCGACTAGGCTGGAGCTGTCTCTCTTTGATGCACAACTTCTCCATTGTATCGCGGTAGAGGATGTTAATGCTGCTACCACCATCTATCAGGATCCGGAAAAAGCGGCAGGCCTGCCTCTCGGTTGAGAAGGTTGAGTCAAGAACCATGGCGTAAGCACCCGGCGATGGCATCACGGCTGGGTGGTCGGCACGGCTCTCAGACCAGTGCGTGAACTCCGAGGTTTCTGAGGTGACACCGTTCACCTCCCGGTGTTGTTGACTCTGGCTGGGCTTGTCATCGGCCACACCGGTGAAGACGACGTACTCTCCATGTGCTTCGTGGAACTCATCTTGGACTGCGCTGACTGGTCGGGCCGCCGGCTATCGAGGAGGCTGAGCCGGCAGGCCGGCAGGCGGAGGGGGCAGGCCCTCACCCTTGGTGATTCTGGTGAGCCAGTGGCACTTCTGAGCGGTGTGGTTGGACGGTTTCGCGCCGCTGCGGAACTTGCAAGGAGCATCAAGGGTCTGCTCGATGGAGAAGGCGGGAAGCCATGCAGGCTTTCTGCCCTTCTAACGCATGGGGCCGGCTTGCTCTTCCGGATGCTGGCCCTCGACTGTTGCCACCTTGCAGGGCCTTGTGCTTGTTTTCATTGGCTTGTGGTCACCGACTGGATTCACCACCCGGCATCCGAAGAACCGGAGGGATCATCTTCACGGACACGTCCACTTGCAACTCTGACTTCATGGAGGAGTCAGCCATGCATACTTGTCTGCTATGATCAACGTCTCATCTAGAGTAGTGGGCTCGTCGCGGAGGAGCTTGTGCTTGAGCAGGGTGCCTTCTCTGCACTCGGCTGTGAAGTATTCTATGGCTTGCACCTCGTGCACCACTTCACAGGAGTTGCAGAGCTCGGCCAACGCATCAGATAGTCGCGGGTGGACTCAGTCAGACCCTGGACGCACAGAGAGAGCTGACGGGCTTGGGCGGCCGCTTGTAGGTGCTGGTGAAGTTGCGGGTGAAGACGTCGGTGAAGTCTAGCCAGCTGTTGATGCTGTAAGGCTTGAGGGTGTTCAGCCATGTCCGGCCCATGCCCTGGAGCATGAGAGGAACGTACTTCATGGCAACGCGCTTGTTGTCGTTTGCTATGTCGATGGTTGTGGAGTAGTCAACCAGCCACTCCTCCGGCTTCACGGAGCCGTTGTACTTGGGAGTGACTTGATGGAGCGAGAACCCTTTGGGAAAGGGCTCGTCACGAATGCAAGGGCCGAAATAGGGCGGCCCTATTGCATCTTCTTCTTCTAGCGCAAAGGATCGAGCAAGTCGGTCGATCCGGTGGCGGGCGTATTTCTCTCCGACTCCCTCACGGTGGCCCAACCGGCCTCCGAGAGTTGGATGATCAACAGGCGGCGGGGAAGCATGCCTCTCCCTACGAGGAGGAGGAGGCGGGCAATCCTCCCGCCATTCCACTGCTCGTGGACGGCCGTCTTGGTCGCGGTCGATTGTCATGTGAGTGCGCCGACTGCGACTGGCAGCCAGTTCTAGATTTTGCCGACAGGGAGTACCACCTGTTGGAGTCCGGGAGGTAGCCCCTTGCTCACGGCGGGGGAATGATTCTCGTGTTGCGCACTAGGATCCAACACACAGCAAAGAGCCTCCTGCTGCTTGGCAGCCGCGTCGAGGAGCTGCTGGATGCGCGTCGTCATGTAGCGGCGCTCGTCGCCTTCCAGGTGGTCTAGCTCATCTGCCGCCGCCTAGGCGGCATGTAATTTCTCCATTGGGGTGGCGTAGACCGGGTGCTCGGCCCCCAGCATGCTGGCAATAGCAGCACCTCACTGCTAGATTGCGCCAACCCGGCTTGGCTTCCCCGCGGCTGGCGTGCCACCCAAAGCATGGTCGATCTCACGCTCGTAGGCTTCGGTGAGGCGCCTCATGGCCGCCAGCTTGTTGGCGCTGTTGATGAGCGAGACGCGGAGCGCTTCTAGCGTCGCGCCGTCCTTGCCTGTAGCTATAGGGGCGGACAGATCCCGCACTGCCGCATGCAGCGGATCCTGGCCGGCCCCGTTAGAGGCTCCGTCATGGTTGGTGACCATCACCTCCGTGATGGTGCTGGCACTGGCGCCACTGATCGCAAGGGGGAGAAGATCGTCGATGACCACCACATTGTCGAGGAATGCATGTCAAAGTCAATGAGCATGTCGACAGGCGGGTCGGTGGAGCCAACGGACTGCAAGTCAGAGGCGGACTCGTTGATGATGTGGACCTTGCAGAGGAGATCGATGAGGCAACTCTCGGCACTGGCTGCTCCCGCATCGGGCGCGGACTCGTCATCGACGTGGAGCTCGCCGACGATGTCGACGAGGCAGCTCTCGGAGCCGGCTGCTCCTGCATCGTTTGCGGGCTCGTCGGGGAGGCAGATCCCGCCGAGGAGATCGGCGAGGCTGCTCGCCGTGCAAGCGGCTTCCACGCCAAGAAGCGCGTCGGTGCTGACGCCGTCGGGCGTGCCGGGCTGGCTGCTCTCGCCAGGAAGGAAGAGGGTTCCCGTCCAGAATGTGTTTCTGGACGACGGTGCATAGAGCCTCACGGTGGGCACCAAAATGTCGGGGGTTTCGTGCGACATATGCCAAAGGATGGCTTATCATGGAGGGGGTCAATAGTACGTCGCTGGGTCCTAGAAACGGGATTAGGCAGTATCTGAAACGCCTACAAGATTTACCCAGGTTCGGGGCTCTCCGTGGAGGTAACACCCCTAGTCCTGCTCCGTGGGGGCTTCGCGTCATGACTATGGTCAATAAGTTAGCTACAAGAGTGCTCCTTGAACTGTTTGGATAGAGGAGGGAGAAGAGCAAGGCTAGCTCTAGCTTCTCCTTCTATTGGTGAATGTATGGTGGCCAAGGTTCTAAACCCCTTCCCTGGGGAAGCCTGGGGGGTTTATATTGACCCACCCCCTGGGGTACAATGGTAATCCGACCGGGTGTAGGACCCGGCTGTCAGTGTCTCTTGGCACCGGCTTCTCCGCCGGCTACTAGGGCCCGCTGCTTGGTGGGTCCCGCCGGCTGCCGGAGACTCGACCGACAAGCAGGGCCCGCTACGGGCCAGGTTGGCTACTTTATATTGTAGCCTTGCCTCTGATGACGGGGGCATTGTCAGGGAACGCATGGCTACAGACCTGCCGCCTGGCGAGCACTCACTTTAGCAACACCCCATCTCATCAGCTTAATGGTTCACATACTCCGAGCATAGGGAGGGCCACCAGCTAGTAGTCGGCCCACCCTTGGCGCCGCCTGCTGGGGGCTCGCCGTCTTCCAGTATCTCTCGGACAAGTAGGGCCCGCTGCCTGCGGGCCGTACCGACCGCCCATCGTGGGAGCGTGGTTCTCTCTGACATAGGCGACGTCATGGGCTGCGTGACTACAACGACGCGCCGGGGGAAGGGTGTCCGCATGGTTCACCTACACTGTGGCCATGCTCCGCCCATGATTCTGGGGCGACAGGTCGCACTGTAGCCATGCCCCGTCTTGTTGTTGTTGAATGGGTGCAAACTTTGAGGGAGAGCTGGGGTGCCTGCCAGATGCCGGCTCTCTAGAGACGCCTGCTGGGAGCCCGCCGCCCTTTGGCAGTCGGCCCTTTGGACCAGGCAGCCCAAAGGGTTAGCCTTGAAGACGGGTATTTTGAGGGGCGCAGCTAGCCCCGATGTCTTGAAATACTATAGGGTGTTGATGAGGATACCCGTGGTCAATATCTCCGACACGAGTGGCCTCCTCGAACTACCTCTCGAGGAGAGGAAATTCCTGTGCATGCACCAGACCTCATGAGGCCACGGTGACGCAAGCCATGACGATCAAGGTCAGGCATGCGTAGAGGAGACAGTTTCCTCTTCGGTGCTAAGAGGGACAAGGCCAAGCACATGTTTCGGAGGGAAGTGCTAAAGGTTTCCCTCCCGGTGCAACAAGACCAAGACCATGAGATCGGCAGGGCGGATGTCAATGCCGAGCCAACTACTGCGTCATGACTAGAGGCTTTGCAAGCGAAGGCCACCTTTCATCAGGAAAATATGTACCTCTTGTCCCCCATCAAAATTGGTCGTTGTGGGATCCCTTCCAACCCAAATGGTGCAGGAAGAGGACCGTGGACACTATAAATAGGGATTGGTGTCCATCGTATACAGGGATCAGATCGACACCCGTCGAGCCCTCGCGAGGCGGCTCACTCTCTGTATAAGTTCATACTCCACCAGCCTCGTGAGGCCAATCCACCAAAAGTAGGAGTAGGCTTTTACATCGCAAGGTGGCCCGAACCTAGGTAAATCCTTGTGTTCCCTCTTCCCTTCCGGCCATCCCCAGCGGCGAGCATGAGCTTTGAGCACTGCGTGTGTAGTGCTTAGGTGAAACGGAGTCCTTCGTTCCTGCCCCAGACTTCAAAGCTTCTTGGGTCTACGGAGCCCCGAATCCAACATTTGGCACGCCAGGTAGGGGTGTGTCCAAGCTCGATTATTCATCAACCACCTCCCTTCCACGATCCGCCGTGCTCATGGCTGAGGCTCGTCGTGTCCGCGCCTAGCGCCGGGCCACCCAGATTGCCCAGACGGCCCCAGCGGGCCGCCGCGCCCCTCGTCGATCCGCTTCGCCGGTGGTCAACACCGCCACCAACCCGGTCATCTAGGAGCAGCAGGACTCTTTGCTCCCTCCTTCCATGATGCATGATGGCCGCACCGCCACACCCTCCGTCACCCCATTGTGGCATCATCCTCTCAAGCTCATCATGGGCCGGCAAATGTGCAGGCCGCACTCCTGATGGTGCGGGAGCTGCTGCGCTGCCGCCCCGCCAACAAGGGCTACGACGACTGGCTGGGCCGCATCACCGAGCTCGTTAGCGCCACAGGCGAGACCCTGGCGTCCTCCGTTTTGCTCCGCCCTCCATTTCGATCCGCCCTCCACCACGACGCGCCCCTCCCCACTCCAGCACGACGCCGAGGGCAACCCGAGGCGTGATGGAAGGGACGAGGCCCCGTTGCCTGCACGAAACGAGGTCAGCTGTCAGGTCGTGTAGCAACACAACACGATGGCCACGTACTCCTTGCATAGCCATGCCACCGCCAGGACCGGGCCACGATAGAAGATCCTGTCGCTGGGTGACCTGTACATGTGAGCATGGCTAGTTGCCGCACTTTCTGTAGTGAGTTGCACCGCATTGTCTGGCCGTTCAAGTTCAAGCCCGACCTACCCCCGCGCTATGCTGGCACCCATGATCCCGTGGAGTTCCTCCAACTCTACACGTTGAGCATCGGGGCAGCAAACTGTGACAAGAAGGTCATGGCGAAGTGGTTCCCCATGGCCCTCAAGGACGACGCACGCTCCTGGCTCATGAACCTCCCCGAGGGGTTCATCACCACATGGGACGAGCTCCGCGAGTGCTTTATCACCAACTTTCAAGGGACTTGTGACCGCATCCTAACTATCAATGACCTGCGGCGCGTGAAGCAGCAGCCAGGCAAGACCCTCCGAAAGTACATGAGGTGCATCAACCAAGTCCGTCTCAAGGTCCCGAAGGTGTCGAACGAAGCCATCGTCTCTGCATTCACGGAAGGCATAACAGACGTCATGATGTGCGAGGAGCTCGCCATCCACAACGAGATGTGCACGGCTCTGGACTTGTTCAATTCGGCAGACAAGTGCGATAGGGCTGAAGAGGGGTGTCTCGCCGTCCTCAAGCACCTTAAGGCTGATCCTGAAGACAAGAAGGCCAAGGTCAATGAAGTGAAGCGCAAGGGCCCTACCCTGCTAGCGGCGGAGCCCGACCAGAAGCGCGACCGAGACCGCGATGAGGTGATCAAGGATTACCGACCGTACTGCGTCTTCCACGAACTCCACACCCACAACACCAACGACTGCAAGGAGCTCGGGGCAATTCGCGACGAGCACCTGGGCCATCGCCCCGAGTGCAGTGATCGGGGTTACAGTCGTGACAGGGGCTACTGGGACAAATGCAACCCCCGCCAGGACTGGCGCGACTAGCCTCATGAGGACCGCTGGCATGATGGGCCTCGTGAGGGTCCCTGGCGCGGCCAACCTCGTGAGGACTGTCCTGAGGGAAACACCGGTCTCCCTCCGTTGTCGCCACCACCGAGTAGGAACGAAGACAACCGTCAGGGCGAGGGGGTTGGGGGCTTCCAAGAGCCTCCCACGATCGCCTGCATCCTCGACGGC
Source organism: Secale cereale (assembly GCA_902687465.1). Taxonomy (NCBI): domain Eukaryota; kingdom Viridiplantae; phylum Streptophyta; class Magnoliopsida; order Poales; family Poaceae; genus Secale; species Secale cereale. The sequence continues at coordinate 507,596,724 of LR738710.1, forward strand.
GCTCAGGCGCCTGCCTCGAACCGCGTCTTCAAGCCGTGCTCCCGAGAGGTCTACGCTGCTCTCCCAAAGCTCGAGGCTGCTTGCCCCCTCAAGTGGTCCCAGTGGGCCATCACCTTCGACACCAAGGACCACCTCAAGTTTGCGACCACCGACGGAGTGCTCCGTATGCTCTGCACACCGACCATCAGCAATGTCCCCGTCACCTAGACCGTTATCGATGGTGGCGCGGGGCTCAATGTGCTCTCCGTAAAGACCTTCGAGACGCTCCAGGTGCCCTATGAGCAGCTGATGCCCACCAAGCCATTCTTTGGGTGAAGGATGGCTCCATCATCCCCCTAGGGCATGTGCGCCTTCCAGTCACCTTAGGCACTCGCGAAAACTACCACACCGACCTCATCGACTTTGATGTCCCCCACATCGGCCTCCCGTACAATGCCATCCAGGGATACCCAGCCCTCGCCAAGTTCATGGCACCGGTTCATCACGGCTACAACGTCCTCAAGATGACTGGCTGTCGCGGCATCATCACAATCGCCAGCAATAAAGAAGACGCGGTATGCGCCCTCGAGCACGCCTACCACGTCACGACGGCTAACAACCCTGAAGACGAGGATGGCGTTGATATGTCTCCATCGTATCTACTTTTCCAAATGTTTTTCCTCTTGTTTTGGACTCTAATTTGCATGATTTGAATGAAACTAACCCGGACCGACGTTATTTTCAGCAGAACTACCATGGTGTTGTTTCTTTGCATAAATAAAAGTTCTCGGAATGGAAGAAAACTTTGTGAGGATTTTTTATATAATAAAAGAGAATTTATGGAGGCAAGAACGACCGGTGGGGGCACCTGGGTGGGCACAACCCACCAGGGTGCGCCCCCCTCCAGGCACGCCCATGTGGTTTGTCCCCACCTGGTGCCCTGCAGACCCTGAAACCTACGCTATAAAATCACATTTTTCCAGAAAAAATCAGGGAGAAAGAATTATCGCGTTTCATGAGATGGAGCCGCCACCATCTCCCGTTCTTCATCGGGAGGCCAGATCTAGAGTCCTTTCGGGACTCGGGAGAGGGGGATCTTTGATCTTCATCATCACCAACCCTTCTCCATTGCCAATTCCATGATGCTCCCCACCGGGAGCGAGTAATTCCTTTGTAGGCTCGCTGGTCGGTGAGGAGTTGGATGAGATTCATCATGTAATCTAGTTAGTTTTGTGAGGGCTTGATCCCAAGTATCCATTATGTTCTGAGATTGATGTTGCTATGACTTGGCCATGCTTAATGCTTGTCACTTTGGGTCCGGGTCCCATGATTTCAGATCTCAACCGTTTATGTTATCACCATTATATTTATGTATTCATCGTGTGTTAATGCTTTATTCAGGTTCTCTATTAAAAGGAGGCCTTATTATCCCTTACTTTCCAGTAGGACCCCACTGCCACGGGAGGGTAGGACAAAAGATGTCATGCAAGTTCTTTCCATAAGCACGTATGACTATTTACGGAATACATGCCTACATTATATTTATGAACTAGAGCTAGTGTTTTATTGACCTAGGTTATAGCTGTCACATGATGAATATCATCCAAAAAATCATCGATCCAATGCCTACGAATTTCTCTTATATTGTTCTTGCTAAGTTACTACTGCTGTTGTTACTGTTTCACTTGCTACAAAATCACTGCTATCACTGTTACCATTACTATTGCTGCGGCCACTACTATCAAAACTATCATATTACTTTGCTACTGATCACTTTTGTCGGATCTGGGGTTCCGGAAAGACCCTTAAGGTTCAAACTCTGGGGTGCGCACAAAGATATCTCCTCCCGCCCTAGCTTGTCTACTCAACAGCCCTAGGCCTTGCTCGTCAGATCCGATGAATAAGAGACACAAGATTTATACTGGTTCGGGCCATCGTTGTGGTGTAATACCTAATCCAATGTGGTGTGGTGGTTTGCCTTGTAGGCTGAGGATGACTAGTACACGGGGTGAACAGCCTCCTGAGGAGAGGTGTTCTTGCTCTCGAGTGAACTTGTGGGTGTGTGGCCTTCTATATGATCAACTCTCGCACCCCTTTCAATGGTAGTGGCTAGTCCTATTTATAGTGGCCCGGGTCCTCCTCCCAAATATTGAGGGGGAAAGGATCTCACAACGGCCAAATTTGAAGGGGGCAGCTAGTACAAGCTATCCTCACAAAAGGTGGTCTTCGCCTGCCAAAGGTTTTGGTGGGGATGCCGTCGTGGGCTCCGCGATAACCTCCGTCCTGCCGTCCTACTGGTCTTGGTCTCATTGTACCGATATGGAAACCTTTGACTGATGCCTCGAGACTCCTCACCTGCACCCGCTCCTTTAGCACCAAAGAGGAAACTGGCACTCTGCGCCCGCTGGTGCCCGCCTGGCATTGGTCGTCACTGCTTACGTCACGAGGACCTCGGGAGGTGCCCCTCGCCTCGATATCTCTGATCCTCACGAGCCGGCCTGGCGAAGCCGCCCCAGGGGATGCCTTGTGTCGTTCGCCTCGTGAGGGTCTTGAGTGGTTGCTGAAGATGCTGGGCCGTACCAGGCCGCCTGATGAGCCACGGCCTGGGCCGCAGGCAGGCAAGTCTGGGTACCCCCGTTCCCAGAATGCCGACAGTAGCCCCTGGGCCCAAGGTGCGCTCTGGCTTGGCTTTGCAGCGAAGCCAAGGGCTAAGCTCGAAGCGCCGCGGGGCCCGAAAGCTTGCGGCCTTGTTTTCCGCGTGGTGATTGATGGGACGTGGGCGTCTCCAGTTCCCCACATAGCCTTGGAAGCTGTGCAACTTGACAAGTCCCTGCCTGCACATCAAATCATTATTACCTGTGATTTCGGAGGCCGGCGGTTGGCCTTCTCCTGGCTATAAATAAGGCGGTGAGTGGAGCCTCCGCGCCCATCTTGTTCCTTCGTTCCTCTCGCCTATTCCTCCTTGCCATGTGCTCGGCCGTGCTGCTCATGGCGCCGATCCGACGATTCTCTGCCGCTGAGAAGGGGAAGACTCCTCGCGAGGAGCCAGTGGTACTCCCCCCGAAGAAAAGACCACTCCGTCCTCATGGCGCCACCATGAATCCGGAAGTGACGAGGCCTTGGCACGAGCGTCCTCCCCCTGGATATCTATTTCCCCTTTACGCAAGGGCATCAAGCCATGGTGAGCGAGTTGGCGCTCAGCGCCACCCGCGCCGTGGCCGTATCGACCGTGCCATTGTGGTGCCCACTGCTGTCCGAGAGCTCACGCCAGAGGCTCCTCTCGTGAGTTCGTGGTGTGGGCAGCGATGCCGCCTAGATCTTGGATTCGCCTCCCTCCATTATTCGCCACGGAGGTGCCGCCGACGGCGCCACTTGGGCTGTGGTTGCGACACGCCGAGTGCCAGTCCCCGGCGACGAGGGTGGAGGTTGAGGTCGTCTCCTCAGGCAAGGTCTTCATGACTCGTGGATGGGGCAAGGTCACCAGCGCTTGCGGCTCGAAAGGCGCCCTCGCCATCCACTTCGAGTTCGACGGCGTCTCCATGTTGTGCTCCAAGGTGTTTGACGAGGGAGGACGCCGCCTGGAATGTTGCCCTGGAAGGGGCCACCAGGGGGATGCTGCTGGCGACGCGCCGGGCATCGATTCCACCACTAGCTTATCCAGCGACAGCGATGGCCTCCGGAGGTCTAGGAGCTCTTCTGAGTCTGCTGAGTCCCCGGAGACGAGTGACGACATCTATGCGCTCCCGAGCTCGCGGCGCGCCCGAAATGCGTCGGGCTCGCGGGCACGTCGCTGGTGGTGACCCGCCTAGGGTCGGAGGTGGGCCATCATGGCTCGCTATTGATAATGGCGTCGGAGATGGCGACCGTAGTTAGGATCCCCTGAAGGCCTTTTGTGGCGTTCCCTGCGAGGATTCAAAGCCAACCCCATGGGGGTGTGTAAAGAACTTGTAATGCTTTTGCTTCTATCTTGCTGTTTCGCCAGCACACTCTGCTCGCGAGCCTCGTTTCAGCAATATCACCCCCTTTTTTACCCTTTTGGTTGCATAGTGCTCTAAGCCGGCAGGCCCCAGTCCCAAGGCAAGCTGCAGCTGTCGCTGGTATGCCAGGTCGCGATGCCGTGGTCAATGCTAGGAGGTGAGCGGCCCGAGGTTCGGTAAGAGCTCCTAAGGCGCGATGCTCAAGAGGTCCCCCTTGGCGTGCAAGCGGCTTCCTGGGGCTAAGAAAGCGAGGCGGCATTGCTGAAGCGTTACTAAAGAATTCGGTTGATCGAGCATGGATGGGGCATCAAGGGATTAGTGACTTATCTTGACGACCGTGGGGTGGTTCTCCCAAACAGCGCACCTGGTTTGTTCATGAGGCTAGTATTTTGCGATTCCCTCCTGCTGGCCATGGAGTTCTGCGTCGGCAGGGCCTGACCCGCGAGTACCTCAGCCGCCGCTGGCCTTGACCGGAAACCAGGACAAGACCAGGGAGTGAGGGGCTACGGGACCAGTTAGGCTCCTAAGTCGCGATGCTCGAGGGTCCCCCTTGACGTACGAACGGACCCGAAGGAAGGGAATGCTGGACTCAGGCCTTGATGTTCTGTGTCAGCAGGGCCAGGCCCCGCGCGTACCTCAGCCGCCACTGGCCTTGACCGGAAACCAGGGCAAGACTAGGGAGTGAGGGGCTACGGGACCAGTTAGGCCCTTGGGTCGTGATGCCCAAGGGTCCCCCTTGACGTACGAACAGGACCAAGCTCTCTGAACCGACTCCCCCTCCCCTCGTCCTTCCTGATGCTCTGCGTCCTCGATCTCGATCCTCGAGCAAAGCTTAGCCGCCGTTGGTATGCAAGGTCGCGATGCCGTGGTCAAGCCATGGTGTGAGGGCTGGAGAATTAGTAAGAGCCCCTGAGACGCGATGCTTCGGGACCCCCCTTTAATGCTCAAGCAAACTACGTGAGGAGGGGAGACCGGTGGGACTGCATGTCACAGTGCTCCTGAGACTCCGGTGGGTTAGCCTGCAGCAGAACGACTTAGGGCCGCGCCCGCGCTGGGTTTCTGATAATTCTATTGGGAGACGAAGGCACCAAGGACCTGGTGAGGTAATGCTTGCAGAGCTGGCCGCGGGTCAGATCTCGATCCCTCGGGTTTGTCAGCGTTGTAGGGACGAACCCGAGCACAAGCATCACGCCAACGTATGCAGCCCCATTGCGAGATGAACAGAAGTCTGTTAGGTGGCGAAGGGGACCTGGAGGGGTGATGGTTAGTGAAGTGATCCGAATGCAAAATGACAGGGATGGCAGCACTAGCTTTGGTAAAATTCAAGGGAGATACATGCCACCAAGGTGAACCTGCGCGGTCTGGGGATAATGCAGCCAGAGGGGCACCCCAAATGGTGATCTGAGATGCATAAGCATGCGTGCCGCAGGGACATGTCCGTGCGACCTGGGAATGATGCGGCCCGAGGGGCGCTCCCAGTTGAACAAAAATTAGTAGATGTCACCTGGCAGGGTTGCTGAAGTAGTGTTGGTGTAGCTAAAGGTGCTCGATGAAGACGCTGTTCCTTACGTGCCACCTGGCTCCGGCCCCTCACGAGGCTCCGATGCTCCCCAGATCTCGCAGAGGGACGAGTCTAGCTCTGCCTGGATCTCCTTGTTCCTGGCCTCGCGAGCCGCTAGGACTTCCTGCATGTGGCGCTGGTGCAGGGCCGCCTTGTTCAGCAAGCCGAAAGGCATGCACACATAGCTGTGAGGGGGTCCCTGGCACCGGCCCACCTGGGAAGGCTAGTAGATCTCCTGAGACGCGATCATATTGAGTGCCGGGACGTTGACGCAGACGCGCAGCCTGTCTCCTGAGCCTGGACCGACAGCTGCCCTTGGAGGAGGCGGGCAGCGCTCGCCCCGCATGGCTCTCGGCTCCTGTAGGTTTACAATGGTCTAGCTAATGAACTCCTGAGCGCTTGGTGCCTCACGCCTTGAGGCCTCTGGAGGGAAGTGTGCAGTGAAGCACTCTTCCACATGGTGCCTGAGCGCCTCCCTCGTGACATTGGCTAGGTCATAGGCCCTCTAGAGGAGAGCCCCCGAGCCCAGCTTGAGGGGGCACTGGGCGCGCCTTTCTATGCTAGAGAGGGAGGAGGCCCCTCCCTAGGTGCAGGTCCTGAGGTGCTGCCGCCCTGTTCTGCGTCCTCATGAGGCTCCAGGGCCAGCAGCTGCTTCTTCTTCTTGGGAACGACCTCAGGTGGGTAGATGATGCTGTCGCTATCCAGATCCTTGACCGCCGCCACGTGGTAAGTGCGCTCGAGTGAGCACACTGCGTCCTTCTCCTCGCATGCGATGGTGATGACACCGCCGCTCCCAGGCATCTTGAGAACATTGTAGCTGTGGTGAGTTACTGCCGTGAACTTGGCCAGGGCTGGATACCCCGATGATGGCGTTGTAAGGGAGATGGATGTGGGCGACATCGAAGTCGATGAGCTCAGTGTGGTACTTGTCACGCTTGCCGAAGGTTACAGGTAGGCGACCTTGCCCCACCGGAGTGGTGGAGCCATCAGTTACTCCGGAGAAGGGCTTGGTATGCAGTAGTTGATCGTAGGGTACTTGGAGGCTGTCGAATGTCTCAATGGACAGGACGTTGAGTCCTGCACCATCGTCAATGAGGGTCTTGGTAACTTGGACATTGCTGATGACGGGAGAGCAAAGCATCGGCAGGGTGCCAACCGTAGCTGCGCACTTGACCTGGACTACTGTACTGAAGGTGATGGGGCACCTGGACCACCTAAGTGGGCGAGTAGCCTCGAGCTTGGGCAGAGCCGCGTTTACCTCACGGGCAAACTTCTTGAAGAGGCGCTGAGAAGTGGGGGCATGTGCTTCGCGCAAGATGCAAGCGATGGCACGCGGCTCCTGAAAGCCCCCAGCCCCCTCGTCCTGGTCGTCGTTTCTCCTTGGTGGTGGCAGAGGCGGTAGGCCGGCCCTGCCCTGAGGACGGTCCTCTCGGGGCTGAGCCCTCCAGGCGTCCTCGCGGGGCTGGTCGCGCCAAAGATTCTCCCGAGGCTGATCACGCCACTCCTGGCGGGGTCCGCGGTCGTCCCAGCGTTCTCCGGTCCGACCTCCCCCGCGGCCGTAGCCATGGTTGCTGCACTCGAGGCGTTGGATGATGCGTCCTTCGTGGAGGGCCCTGAGCTCTTGACGGTCATGAGTGTTGTGGCTATGCACGTTGTGGAAGGCGCAAAATGCTCGGCCGTTCTTTGGTGGCTCCGGGTAGTCGCAGTCGCGCTTCATTTCTGGTTTGGCTGCAAGCACTACCGCTCCCTTGTGCTTTACATCCTTGCTTTTGGCCTTCTTATCTTTGGGTTAAGCAGCAGGGAGCTCGACGAGTAAGAGGCGCCCCTCCTCGGCCCTGGCGCACTTGGTCGTAAGGTTAAACAGCTCCAAGGACGTGCACAAATCCTCGTGGATGGCGAGCTCCTCTTTCATCTTGACGTCGCGGACACCATCTGAGAACGCCGAGATGATGGCCTCGTCCATGACGTTGGGGATCTTGACGCGGATGCTATTGAAGCATTGGATGAACTTCTGCAGGGTTTCTCCTGGTTGTTATTTGATGCACCGCAGGTCACCCGCGGCCGGGGGACGGTCCCGAGTGCCCTGGAAGTTGGCGATGAACCGCTCACACATCTCACTCCAGGTGGAGATCAATCCCGCGGGCAGGTTCAAGAGCCATGAGCGCGCGCCATCCTTGAGGGCCATGGGGAACCAGTTCACCATGATCTTCTCGTTGCCGCCGGACGCTTCGATGCTCAGCTCGTAGAGCTGCAGGAACTCCGTAGGGTCGGGGGTGCCGTCGTAGCATGGAGGCAGGTCGGGCTTGAACTTCCCAGGCCAGTTGACGTTGCGCAGCTCGGGGGCGAGGGCCTTGCAGCCTACTATCGACCCCGGAGCTTGCTGGGGTGATGGGACTTGGTCTTGGTCCTCGCGCGCCGCTGCGGCGGGGGGCACGCGGTCTTGACGCAGCGGTGGAGGGAGCACAGGTGCTCCTCCGCGGGGCCGTTGGATCTCTTGGCAACTTCATTCTTCGCGCACTGGCGCCGCGCTTGGGCGGTCACGCTGAGGGGCCACATGCCTTGGATCTTGGACGATGCCTTGACGCGGGGGTAGCAGTGGAGCTTCTTAGGCCTCATCGTTCTCATGGGTAGGTAGACGAGGCAGGGAGAAGGACAACACCGGAGAGCCCCGGCGGCGCTGACGAGCTCGGCGATGCGGTCGAGTCATTCTTCGTAGAAGTCGTCGACGAGGCGGTAGCGCAGGAGCTCGCGTGCATGAGCAACGCAGCCTGTGCACGTTGGTCTGCAGCGAGCATGGGACGAAAAGACCACCGGAGTCAGCGACGGGGTTGCGGTGCATCCATCGTGCCGCACGGAGGGGTGTAGGGACAATGCCTGATGTTCTGGATGTGCCGGACCGGTGGCTGCGTTGGCGGCAGGCGATGGAGAACGACGGGGTGGTCCACTGGCCGGAGCAGTCTGAGCAACGCGGGCAGCAAGGGCAGCCCGCCGCTCAGCACGGACTCTGCGAGCGTTGGTCATGGACTGCTGGAATGATGGAGCACTAATCGATGGAAGGGAAGTTTCAGTGCACCCCTAGCTGGCGCGCCAAAATGTTAGATCTAGGATTCCTACAAAACCATTAAGGTTAAAACTCTGGGGTGCGCACGAAGATCTCTCCTTCTGCCCTAGCTCGTCTACTCAACAGCCCTAGGCCTACCTCGTCAGATCCGATGAACAAGAGACACAAGATATATACTAGTTCGGGCCACCGTTGTGGTGTAATACCCAAATCCAGTGTGGTGTGGTGGATTGCCTTGTAGGCTGAGGAGGACTAGTACATGGGGTGAACAGCCTCCTCAGGAGAGGTGTTCTTGCTCTTGAGTGAGCTTGTGGGTGTGTGGCCTTCTATCTGATCAACTCTCGTCCCCCTTTCAATAGTGGTGGCTAGTCCTATTTATAGTGTCCCGGGTCCTCCTCATAAATATTGAGCGGGAAGGGATCCCACAACGGCCAAATTTGAAGGGGGACAGCTAGTACAAGCTATCCTGACAAAAGGTGGTCTTCGCCTACCAAAGGATCTGGTGGTGACGCGGCCGTGGGCTCCACGATGACCTCCATCATGTCGTCCTGCTGGTCTTGGTCTCGTTGCACCGATATGGAAACCATTGCCTGATGCCTCGAGACTCCTCGCCTGCACCTGCTCCTTTAGCACCAAAGAGGAAACTGGCACTCTGCACTAGCTCGCGCCCGCCTGGCATTGGTCGTCACTGCTTACATCACGAGGACCTCGCGAGGTGCCCCTCGCCTCGATATCTGTGATCCTGACGAGACGGCCTGGCGAGGCCGCCCTAGGGGATGTCTTATGTCGTCCGCCTCGCGAGGCTTGGCCCCTCGTGAGGGTCTTGAGTGGTTGCTTAAGATGTTGGGCCGTACCGGGCCGCCTGATGAGCCACGCCCTGGGCTGCTGGCAGGCAAGTCTGGGTACCCTCCTTCCCAGAACGCCGACAACTTTGTTGCAGATAATTAATCTCCAGGTGTGGCTGAATTGACAACTCAGTTGCTAAAACTTACAAATATTCTTTGTCTCCCCTTGTGTCGAATCTATAAATTTGGGTTGAATACTCTACCCTCGAAGACTGTTGCGATCCCCTGTACTTGTGGGTTATCAAGACCTTTTTCTGGCGCCGTTGTCGGGGAGCATAGCTATATTTGTTGAGGCACTTGGGATTATTATCAATTTATCACTATGAAGAATGTGAAGGATGCTAAGACTAAGGATTTTCCCTCTAAGATGATGGGAGGTAAGGAACTGTCATCTAGCTCTGCTTTAGATTCACCTTCTGTTATAAGTAAACTTGGAATACCACCCCATGCTTTCAATCCTGATATTTCGCAAGTTATAGATGATGCTACTTCTACCATGAATGATGCTTATAATGATGCTAGTACCTTGCTTGATGATAACGTGCCACTAGGTGAATTTCTTGATGAACAAATGGCTAGAGTAAGATGGCATGATATTGTTGAAACTGATGACGAGTTTGAAACTAAAAATCTTGAAACACCTACTAGAACTAGTCCTCCTAGATATGAATTGCCTAAGGTACCGGAAGGTTACGTTATGAATGAGGAGACAACTAGAGATATTCTTGATTGTAAGGATATAGATGATCTAGATAAATTATTATGCAAGTATAAAGAAAAATCTTCGAATGCTAGAATGAAATGTGATCCTGAGTTTGCTACTTCACCTATATTTGTTTATGATAAGGATTATGAATTCTCTATCGACCCAGAGTTAATTACTTTGGTAGAATCCGGTCCTTCCCATGGCTATGAAACTGATACCGTAGTGGCACATCTTACTAAGTTGAATGATATAGCCACCCTATTTGCTCATGAGGATAAGATTCGCTACTATTATATTCTCAAGTTATTCCCATTCTCATTAAAGGGTGATGCTAAAGCTTGGTACAATACTCTTACTCCTGGTTGTTTGCGTAGTCCCCAGGATATGATTTATTACTTCTCTGGAAAATATTTTCCTGCTCATAGGAAACAAGCTGTCTTACAGGAAATATTTAACTTTGTGCAAATTGAAGAAGAGAGTTTCCCACAAGCTTGGGGGAGGCTTCTCCAATTTCTTAATGCTTTGCCTGCTCATCCTCTTAAGAAAAATGAAATACTTGATATCTTCTATAATGGACTAACCGATGCTTCTAGGGATTTCCTAGATAGTTGTGCTGGTTGTGTTTTCAGGGAACAAACTATTGGACAAACTAAAGAATATTGAACAACATATTGAAAAATTATGATGATTGGACTCTTCCTGAACCACCGCCTAAACCTATTCCGAATAAGAGGGGTATCTTATATCTCAGCCCTCAAGATATGCAAGAGGCAAAGAAATCTAGGAAGGAAAAAGGTATTAAGGCTGAGGATGTCAAAAATTTACCTCCTATTGAAGAAATACATGGGCGTGATACACCATCACTACCTAAGGTGGTAGAGGTAAAATCTCTAATGAAATTCAATGATGATAATAATCCTCACAATATGCACCCTAGACAATGCATTTATGAGTTTGAAAATTATATTAGAAAACAAGATCACTTCAATGCAAATGTTATGAAACAATTGAAATACAATTTTGATATGATTGCTCGCTTGAGTGACTTGTTATTTAGAATCTCAAATTATGTTAGAGGTGTGGGGAAGCATGCTTCTATGGTTCAAACTCAGTTAGAGCAAGTTGCTAAATCTCAAAGAGAGTTGCTTGATGAAATGAATAATAATATAAGTGACTTTGTTGTTAGAGTAGCAACTAGAAGAGGTAAAATGACTCGGGCACCACTTTATCCCGAGGGACATCCAGAAAGAATTGAACAAGACTCTCAAAGAGTTAACACAGATGCACGTAGTCCTTCAAAAAATAAAAATAAGAAGAAAAAGATAGGACCTTGCATGCCTCTAGTGAACCTGAAGTAGAAAAACCTCCTGATAATGATAATATAGTTTCTATCTCTGATGCTGAAACTCAATATGAAAGTGGATACTCACCTTCTGATAATGAAAATGATAATGATGAGGTTCATGAAGACACTCAAACAAATAACAAAGAACCAGACAATGATGTTGAGATAGAACCAGTAGTTGATTTTGATAACCCACAACCTAAGAATAAAAGATATGATAAAAGATACTTTGTGGCTAAAAGCACGGTGAAGAAAGAGAACCGTGGGTTCAAAAATCTATGCCCTTTCCACCTAAGCCAACTAAAAAGAAAGATGATGAAGAATTCGAACGCTTTGCTGAAATGCTAAGGCTAGTCTTTTTGTGTACTCGCTTGACTGATATCTTGAAAATTCCTCCTTATGCAAAGTACATGAAAGACATCATCACCAACAAGATAAAAAACCCGGAAGTTGAAATCTCCACCATGCTTGCTAATTATACTTCTAAAGATGGAGTACCTAAAAACTTGGAGATCGTTGAATACCAACTATACCTTCCTCCTTCAAAAGGAATTATGTGAAAACTGCTTTATGTGATTTGGGAGCTAGTGTTAGTGTTATGCCTTTCTCTTTATATAAAAGACTTGATTTAAATAAACTCACACCTACTGAAATATCATTGCAAATGGCTGACAAATGAACTGCCATACCTATCAGTATGTGTGAGGATGTGCCCGTTGTTGTTGCTAATGTTACTATTTTGACTGACTTTCTTATACTTGAGATGCTCGAGGACGACAATATGTTGATTATCCTTGGTAGACCCTTCTTGAATACTACAGGGGCTGTTATTGATTGCAATAAAAGCAAGGTCACTTTTCATAACAATGGTAATGAGCATACGGTGCACTTTCCGAAGAAACAATTCCAAGTGAATGGTATTAATGTTATTGAAAAATCTCCGACAATCACTGTTGGGAGTTTTCAACTACCTCTACCCACTGGTAAAAAGAAATATGAAATGCTTATTGTTGGGGACATTCATATCCCCGTTGAGGTAACTTAGCAATTTACGAAAGTTCTTCGGTTTCATGCTAATCGAAAGTGGTTGTTAATAATACTTGATCAACCTTATTAATGAATCATTTTTTAGAGGTATCAAGTTGATGAATTAAGTAAGCACTACCTTTTGTCCCTACCTTTTGTTGTCTGTTTTTATTAGTTAAATACAATAAAATGACATGCCTTGTCTTTTTTCTGAGTTTTCCATGCAATAAAAAATGATCCAAAAATATAAGTGTTCAGACTCTGAAATTTTGATACAAATTTTTTCTGATTATTTAAGAATGTTTGGTGCAAATAACATCGGAGGGAGGTGCACCAGGTGGGCACAACCCATCTGGGCGTGCCTGACCCCCAGGCGCGCCCTGGTGGGTTGTGGTCCCCACATGGACCCCCTCACTTATCTCTTCTTCCCACATCACCACCTACCTCCAGAAAAAAATCACCATTCCCCTCTCTCTCTTGTGTTGTTGCTTCAAACCCACGGATTTCGATCTCTTTGCTCGAAGCTCCATTTCTTAAACTATTTCTGGCGATTGTTGCATGGTATGTGCCTCCTCCATTTGTCCAATTAGTTTTTACTTTAGTGGTTTATATTTTGAATAATTAGTTACTCTTGGTGGCGATGTAGATAAGATTGCATGTTGAATTCTTAGAGTTTTAAGTAGTTTGAATGCTTGCTTTGGGCTCTATGCATCCCTCTGAGTAGTTGCTATAAATCTTATGAAGTTTTGTTCAGAAAATTTTGTGAACTAAAATTTTCAGATTTTTGTTCATAGGAAAAATATGATTATCTTTAGGAAGTTTTCTTCTAAGAAGAAATCCAAGGGAGTTATCGGGGAGTCATCTGACAGTGATCTCTACACCCGAAGACTGGCAGAGATACGGGCGTGCGAAATGTCGCATAACCCATTCATGGAAGGGGTCGGGTTTCTTCAAGAGTTAACACAATATGATGTTAATGCTGGCATCACCGACTTCATCGCAGCTGAATGTGAATAGTATCATCTCCTCACAAATTCGTTTGCGCAAAGTTTTCAATCCTTACCTAGGAATGATCCCCCTGAGGTGCAGTTTAATTTATATGCTGAGCCCCATCAGATATCATTGACTGAATTTTGTAACATATGCTTTCTTCCATCTGATGGTGGTTTAGTCGAGCCTAGGACAGCAGAGTTTGATGGTTTTTACCGTACTCTGATAGTGGGGGGTGAGAGAGGGGTCTCGAGTATTACTGCCACTAGCTTACACTTCCCGGCTGTGCATTATTTTTCTCTTTTCATTGCTAAGTGTTTGCCTGCTAGAGAGAAAGTAGGTGCACTTAGTGCTCCAGACTTTGCTGTTTTACGTCGCGCACTTTACGGTGACAACACTTATAGCTTGGGAGCTATTGTGGCACGTCGGCTCCACATTAACGGACCCAAGGGCAAAATACATGGTGGGATCTACGCTACTCGCTTGGTGACTCACTTTAACATTCAGATACGCCAACATGATTATCCTTTACCTAAGGTTTATTTAGATTGTCTGTCTATGGAACACCACCACATTCCTATTCTTTAAAACCTAGTTTTTAGTGTGAACACGACACTCTTGATACTATCACATTGCCTGCACCCGCTCTGTTTGATCCTATTGCTAGGGGCGGATACAGGATTTTGCCTGAGGACATCGTTGCCTACCGGAACAACCTAGCTGCAGCATAGGAGGAGCCTTAGGTGTGGGATCCTCAGGTACCCGCTCCTCAGCACTTCAACATAGGACCCCATGGTTTCTTCGAGTGGTAATTACCAAGCTAGGCCAAAAGCCTAAGCTTCGGGGAGTACGTATTTCCACCAACATTACATTCATGTTCACACATTTTTTCCAGTTGTCGGTGTCCACACTTTTTCATTGTATTACCCATACCAAGTTTATTTTCTCACTTTCTTCTTGTGTGTTCGAAAAACTCTGAGAAAATACAAAAATATTTCCTACTTCTTTATGATTTTTTCCTAGTTTAAACTGTTGTAGCACTAAAAAGAAAACCAAAAAAGATTTCCTTATTCTTCTTTTACTTGTTGGGAGCTTTTCCCGTGTAAATAGTTTTTCTCGGTTTTGCTTTCCTCTTTTATTCGCTTGTTCAAGAAAACAAAAAACTCCAAAAATGTTTTAGTGTGTTCCTCTAAATTTCCTTTCCATTTTATTGAGTCGTGCAAAGGATAAGACCACGATGAAAATGTTGAGTGGCTCTGGTTTGCATAATTGTTGATCTAACAAAGAGCCCATTTGACCTTGTCTTCTCCTATTGAATAAAATGTTTGCCGATTCCAGCGAAGTCCATGACACTCTTACACTATTATTATTTTCATATTGTTAGGTCGTGCAAGTGAAAGGCAATAATGATGATATTTGATGAACTGGCCGTGGCAGAGAGAAACGGGTATGCACTTGACTTGTTCTCTTTATGTAAATATGTTTAACCTAGTATCCATGATTCAGCTCATTATGAGTAAACATGTTTGCAATGAAAATTAGAGATTATAGTTTCTCATGCCATGCATAAGTAGCTAGGACTGGATAATGACTTATCTGGGATATCATAATTGCGTTAAAATGATTGTGATGTAGTATGATGATATGGTATCCTCCTCTGAATGTTCGACTGGCTTGACTTGGCACATGTTCATGCATGTAGTTGAATCAAAACCAACATAGCCTCTATGATATTTATGTTCATGGTGTCAATATCCTACTCATGCTAGTGTCTAATATTACTTATGCATAATGCAGGATCATGACAGTTGTTGCTCTCTAGCTAGCCACTTCTCAACCTATTTGCCAGCCTTCGCATGTACTAAGTGGGAATTCTGCTTGTGCATCAAAAACCTTAAAACCAAGTTGTTCCAGATGAGTCCACCATACCTACCTACATACGGTATTACCCTGCCGTCCTAAGTAAATTTGCATGTGCCACCTCTAAAAACTTCAAATCAATATCATTTTCATGTGCTTGGATTGTTCATAGCACGACAGGAGGTAGTCGGTATCTTCCATGCTAAGCAGGTTATTCTCAGGCTGAGTGTTTATTCACTCATCATTGCACGAGAAACGGGCGGTTATAGGGATGCCTAGTCCCAAATTGCAAAAAGAACTAAGCTTACAAATAATCAAATAAAAACTCCTACGGAGTCACAACCTTTTCTTTATCACTTGGGAACCGCCACTAGCATGTTTAGCATGGAAGATATAGATAACTGATGGTTGCGAAGTAAACAAGAGGGGTGCACCTATCAAATTTTCATTTACTTTTGTTTTAAAAATTTGAGCTCTGGCACCTCTGCAAATCACTGCTTCCCTCTGTGAAAGGACTATCTATTTACTTTTATGTTGTGTCATCACCTTCTAAAATAAGCGCTAGAACCTGAGAGCGCTGCTTTCATGCTTATGCATTATGTGTACATAATGTTTGGTGCATCATGACTGGATCTTTTCTACCATAAATTACAATGTCTAGTCGGTGCTTGAACTTTGGAGGTGCTCTGCACTTATTTTTTGTGGTCTCAGAAAGGGCCAGCGAGATACCACTATTGTCATATTATATCATGGTTTTTTTTTTGTAACATGTTGTTGTTTGAGATATCTTATTATTACTCGCTAGCTGATTATGTTATTGATATGAGTTAATATAATTCCTAAGAGTTATTGTTTCCATGGTTATTCATGATATCTGCTGAAAACATGGGTGCTACTTCAGCTTATTAATGTAAACAAGAGCAAAAGAGTTCGTAAAAGTTTTTCTTTTTCACTTTCAGTTTATCAAATGAATTTCTTGAGGAAAAGCAAAGGTTTAAGCTTGGGGGAGTTGATACGTCTCCATCGTATCTACTTTTCCTAAAGATTTTCCTCTTGTTTTGGACTCTAATTTGCATGATTTGAATGAAACTAACTCGGATTGACGTTGTTTTCAGCAGAACTGCCATGGTGTTGTTTTTGTGCAGAAATAAAAGTTCTCAGAATGGAATGAAACTTTGCGAGGATTTTTTATACAATAAAACAGAATTTTTGGAGCCAAGAACCACTAGAGGGGGCACATGGGTGGGCACAACCCACCAGGGCGCCCCCCACTCCAGGCGCACCCAGGTGGATTATCCCCACCTGGTGGCCCCGCAGACCCTGAAACCGACACTATATAGTCACCATTTTTAAGAAAAAATCAGGGAGAAAGAATTTTCGCTTTTCATGAGACGGAGCCGCCGCTGTCTCTCGTTCTTCATCGGGAGGCCAGATCTGGAGTCCATTTCGGGCTCCGGAGAGGGGGATCTTCGATCTTCGTTATCTCCAACCCTTCTCCGTTGCCAATTCCATTATGCCCCCCACTGGGAGTGAGTAATTCCTTTGTAGGCTCGCTGGTCGGTGAGGAGTTGGATGAGATTTATCCTGTAATCTAGTTAGTTTTCTTAGGGCTTGATCCCTAATATCCATTATGTTCTGAGATTGATGTTGCTATGACTTGGCCATGCTTAATGCTCATCACTTTGGGCCCGGGTGCCATGATTTCATATCTGAACCGTTTATGTTATCACCATTATTTCTATGTTCTAGATCCGATCTTGCAAGTTATAGTCACCTACTATGTGTTATGATCCGGCAACCCGGAGTGAGAATAGTCGGGACCACTCCCGGTGATGACCGTAGTTTGAGGAGTTCATGTATTCACCGTGTGTTAATGCTTTGTTCTGATTCTCTATTAAAAGGAGGCCTCAATATCCCTTAGGTTCCAATAGGACCCCACTGCCACGGGAGCGTAGGACAAAAGATGGCATGCAAGTTCTTTCAATAAGCACGTATGACTATTTACGGAATACATGCCTATATTATATTTATGAACTGGAGCTAGTGCCGTATCACCCTAGGTTATAGTTGTCACATGATGAATATCATCCAACAAATCATCGATCCAATGTCTATGAGTTTCTCTTATATTGTTCTTGCTAAGTTACTACTGGTACTATTACTGTTTCACTTGCTACAAAATCACTACTATCACTGTTACCATTACTATTGTTGCTGCCACTACTATCAAAACTATCATATTACTTTGCTACTGATCACTTTGCTGCAGATAATTAATCTCCAGGTGTGGCTGAATTGACAACCCAGTTGCTAATACTTACAAATATTCTTTGGCTCCCCTTGTGTCGAATCTATAAATTTGGGTTGAATACTCTACCATCGAAAACTATTGCGATCCCCTATACTTGTGGGTTATCAGGCGTCCTTCATCCAGAGGCCGCTCCCGTGAAGAAGAAGCAGCTCCTCCTTGAAGGCCGTCGGGAGGCCGCGATGTCTACGGGTGATACCTCAGGCCATGCGCCAGTTGCCGGGTCGTTCCTTCCTCATGCATAGGAAGGCGCGCCCGGCGCCTCCCTTGGGATGGGCTCATGGGCTTCCGTTTGGAGGGCCTCCGACCTAACCAACACATCGAGGGAGGTGCTCGGGCATCACTTGGAGGTGTGCCTTACTGCGCGTCCCCCGAGCAAGGAGCATGATATGAGTCGCCAGGAGCACGAGAATTCATAACCAAGGCGATCAAGGAGCTTAACGAGGCGCGGGCCATGCGTGGCAAATGTCACCCCGCACGGTCCATCGGCGCAGTTGCCCCTCACAACCTGAGTGGTGGGCTACGCATCTGCATCAACATCCCAGGCCTCAACAGGGTCACCTCGCAGGACCTGTTCTGGCTCTCGCGTGTCGGTCGGAGTGGTGGCTACCCTTGCAACTACGTTCGCATGCCGTACGGCCTGGTGAATGCCAGAGCCTCATTCCAGCGGCTCATGCAGCACTCGATGGTGGCTCAGGACACAGGACGTCTAGCAACCGCGGCTCAGGAGGACCTGGACCTTCGTGAGCCCTCCGGGCCTCGTGGGCTCCTAGGGCTGCAGGAGCCGCCCGACTCATGAGGAGTGACATTAGCCACACAACTCTTCAGCTCCCTCGACGTGTCAGCAGAATCATTGTCAGGTGACATTTAGCTTGTTCAAGTTGAGGGCGCCCCTCGGGATGCATGATCCTCAGGCTGTCAGGACGCATCCCTGCAGCTGTATCACTTTGCGCGTGTGTCTGAACTAGCTTTGCCTCTTATCAACTTCCTTAAGTATTTCAACCTACCTGTCCGGTGCTTCATCATCGTGAATGTCACCCCGCCCTAACAACACCTCCCTCGACCGCCTCATGTTTAAGGGCTAGCATGGCGTCTGTGCTCGAGTCCATCCCTGCAACGCTGAAAAACCCAAGCGACCGAGCTCTTTCTCGCGGGCCAGCTCCCGTGCACGTCATCTTCTGGGGTCATTAGTGTCATGCCCTCGCATGAGCTAATCGATAGTGGATGAGTCAAGGTGCGCGATCCGGTTCTTTCATCCACGATATGGGACGCTGGCACGGGAACCGCGTGCCGATGGACTTTTCCTATAGTTCATTGCATGAAGAAGACTGGGCACGACGTCTATGATCGGATCCATCCCTGCAGAGTCGATAAACCCAAGCGAATGAGCTCTATCTAGTGGGCTGACCCCGTTCACATCACCTCATGGGGTCCTTGGTGCTCAGCGTTCTCATGCAATGGCCTCCGAAGGTTTGATTCGGTGCAGGTCACTACAGTCACAACAGGTTCTACAAGCGTGCCTCGCGCTAGAAGACCAGGCGCAACCCGCATTGAGGTAGGGCCTCATGAGTCCCGTGCTGGCTCATGGGTGCCCATATACACCTCCTCATTTGGGATTGTACACACCCCGGAGTCTCCCCCAGAGGGAACTCCCACCCACGCACAAGTGGAAGCCCCATGCTCTGCACTGGGGGACAACACTGTCGAGGAGCGGCTATGCCCACGCCCAGTGGAAGCCCCATGCTTCGTGCTATTGGATAAACAACTGAGGGCGCCCTGCGGGCTGCACCAACCTCAAGATGGCTTGTGGGCCGCCCGCTTGACATTCCCTTGGGATGCGCGCGCGAGGGGGCTGGACACGGGGCTATGCTCAGGCATGGCCTGGTGCATGCCACCTCACCAGGTCCTTTTACATGGTCTTTGCGCGCCCCTCCCAGGCAAAGGTTGGGGCGAAAAGGTATGAAGTTCATGAGGGCCCCTCGTACCTCAAGGGGGACCCCTGAGCATCGTGACTCGGGGGAGCTAACTAGTCACGTAGCCCCTTACCCCTTGGTCCTATCCTAGTTTCTGAACGCCCCAATGGTGGTCGAGGTATGCGCGGGGCTGGGCCCTGCCGATGCAGAGCACAAATCAAACAGGAAGGAAACTAAGCACGGAAGGAAATCGCAGAATTCAAACATTTATTACAAGCACATAATTTATCACAAATTCAAGAAAAGTATCATGCCTCCACGAGGCAGGTCTAATGTTGCAAGATAAATTCAGAGGGAAGGACCATTGCCGCCACTCATCTCGGTAGTCGACCTCGTCCTCGATGTCGTTGTCATCGCTGCTCGCCTCGACTGCCACAGGCTTGCCCTTAGGAGCGTAGACGAACTTCTTCGCCAACACGTCCACATGCTCCTTCACGGCAACCGCTGCAGCGGCGCGAGGCTCGGGAGCAACTGGGCTGATCACCACCTCGAAATCGAAGCTGGAGTCATGGAGTTAAATGTGGCTGAAGACGCGTGTCGCGGCCATGGAGCAAAGTTCGCGACGCTCGGCCTCTAGGATGGAATCCACCTTGGCGGCAGCACCCTCAGGCACCTCTACAGGCATGGAGGAGAGCCCCTCATAGCTGTCCTCCGGTGTCGCGAGCGGCTCCTTGAAGCCTCCCTTGCAGATTCAGTGCAGTGCGAGATGGGCCCTGAGCTCGGCGGAGGTGAAGGTGTCATGTTCCACGACCGCTTACTCCTCCAGCCAGGCGATCACCTCGGTGACGTCCTTGGCATGTGATTCCTTAGCCGCAGGCCCCTCATCCTTTAGCTTGCATAGGCAGTCATGTTCCGTGGCTTGGTCAGCAGGTACCTTCGACAGCGTGGGATCGCGGGCCTTGAGGTCGTCCTCCTTCTGCTGGAGCTGTCGCGCGCGCGTCTTGCTCCTCCTGCAGGGCCTTCAGGCCAGCTTCCGCCTCATCGCGAGGCTTCTCGATGGATGTTGCGTGGGCCAATGGAGCGTCTCGCGCGGACTTGGCCTCGTCAGCCTCCATCTCGCTCTCTGCGGTGGTGGTGTCGGCCCGGCCCCACGCCGTCCTGATGGAGGTTTCAGCTTGGAGCCACCCCGAGACCAGCCCTAGGCCCTCCTTCATGAGGGACATGCCGACATCCTAAAGGTCAACCCGGAGCCGGCCGAGTGCAATGTAGTCCTCGTCCAGAGCATCGGTCCTGATCAAAAGGGACACAGTTCGCAAGCGCGAGGGTCTGGGGAGAAGATAGTGCTGGCACGACGGCAGTCGCCATAACCATAGTAGCATCAGCAAAGGTTAGCCTGGGGTGCCCCATGCCCCTGGCCCTCCTGGTGCACGACGAGGGCTAACGACTCCACCCCCTGTGGGCCTGTGGAGGCTTGTGGCGCACTCAAGACATGGGACTTGCGCAGAGCGCTCGCCTTCTTCTTCTTCTTCGACACGAGATCGCCCCTGATCGACAAGACGAAGGGCGCGGTGAGCAACAAGTAATCGACATTTGGCCATGGAGAGAAGAAGGACGCTTAATCATCTGGCGCGACCCACTTCCTCTCCTTCTCCTCCTCTTCTTCGGTGGAGGTCAGCAAACCCTTGCCCTTCTGTGAGAGCCAACCCAGATCAAGGTCTCGCCTCCCTGGTGATGTTGGCTCACCGTCTGTGAGAGCACCGGGCTAAGGTGCCCCTCGTAATTAATGGAGGACACATCAAGCACGGACGAAGGGGAGGAAGAGATTGTGGCCTGCATCACAGGCTTTGGCTTCCTGGGCGATCCCCGTGCCCAACGTAGGTGAAGAAGGAAGGGGAAGGGCGGCGCTTTTTCTAGATCTGGATAAAGTTCGGATGAAGGAAGGGGATCTGAGCAGGAGGAGCAAGGCCCAAGGAAGAAGGGCAATAATGATTTCACGGCTAGCACTAGGCTTTTTGTCAGCTGCGCGGTTCCCAAGATGACATGGAGAAGTGGAGGCGCCAGCGACCCAGCGCACGCCACATGTCTGGCCTGAGCCGTAGGCGGTTGGGGCCCACAGCGCTTCACCGTCGCCCCTTGGCTTCACCTCGGAGACACCCCGAGCGCGCCTTGGGCCCGATGGCTACTATCGGCATTCTATGATCGGGGGTACCAAAACATGCCTGCCTGCGGCTCGAGACGTGGGCCCATCGATGGCCCAGCAGGGTCCAGATCAAAGGCTCCGCGAGAAGACCCTCAAGTGGATCCTTAGCCTCGTGAGGAGAGCGACATCAAGACCTCGAGAGGATTGGCATCCTCAAACTACCTCCCGATGAGCGTAAATTCCTATGCAGGTACCCGACCTCACGAGGCCGCGGTGACGCAAGCCATCACCATCATGGTCAGGCGGGCGCAGAGGAGACAGTTTCCTCTTTGATGCTAAGAGGGACAAGGCCAAGCGCGTGTTCCAAAGGGAAGTGCTAAAGGTTTCCTTTCTGGTGCAACAAGACCAAGACCATGAGATCGGCAGGGCGGTTTTCATTGCCGAGCCCACTACCGCGTCACGGCCAAAGGTTTTGCAGGCGAAGACCACCTTTCGTCTAGATAAGACGTACCTCATGCCCCCCTTCAAAATTGGCAGTTGTGGAATCCCTTCCCTCCCAAATGATGCGGGAAGAGGACGAAGGCCACTATAAATAGGGACTGGCGTCCACCGTAGACAGGGATCAGATCGACACCCCTCGAGTCCTCGCGAGGCAGCTCACTCTATGTACAAGTTCATACTACACCAGCCTCGTGCGGCCAATCCACCAAATGCAAGAGTAGGGTTTTACACCGCATGGTGGCCCGAACCTAGGTAAATCTATTTGTTCCCTCTTCCCTTCCGGCTATCCCCATTGACGAGCATGAGCTTTGAGCGTGGCATGTGTAGTTCTTTGGTGAAGCGGAGTCCGTCGTTCACACCCTAGAGTTCGAACCTTCTTGGGTCTGCGGAGCCCCGAATCCGACACTAATGTGCTACTGATCACTTTGTTGCAGATATTTAATCTCCACGCGTGGTTGAATTGACAACTCAACTGCTAATAGTTACAAATAAACTTTGGCTCCCCTTGTGTCGAACCTATAAATTTGGGTTGAATAATCTACCCTCGAAAATGGTTGCGATCCCCTATACTTGTGGGTTATCAGGGTGGAATGAATCCGTTGCTGACTATAGGAGTTTGGTTGCTGGGCGATAGCGGTTTCCAACATCTCGATGGCATTCTGGGCCTCAATCTTAACTGGGGAGTTCCCTGGATCGGAAGCGTGGTAAGATTTGTAATTGCAGCTTGGACAAGTGGCCTGCCGGAGTTAGGAAACAATTTGGTGCCGACTGAACTGGTGACGGGTATTGGGCTTGCTCAGGTTGACGCTACTGACCCAGCTGAGTAGGCTGAGTCAGCAGTGGCTACACTGCTCCATTTGGGGGTACGACCCGGGTCAACTGAGGTATAACTGGGGCTTCGGGGTGCTCGTCCCTGCTCCTTTGGTGGACTACGTCCGAAGTGTTCTGAAGGAGACACATGCGCCAGGCTTCCATCTTCAAGCGCTCCAGATCATTAAGAATGAGGGTTTGCATCTCCACTAGGGGAGCGTTTTCGGATATCTTCTGGGACCTTAGTGATACGTCTCTAACGTATCTATAATTTTTGCTTGTTCCATGTTGTTATATTATCAATCTTGGATGTTTTACAATCATTTTATAGCAACTTTATATCATTTTTGGTGCCTAACCTATTGACATAATGCCCAGTGCCAGTAGTTGTTTTTTGCTTGATTTTACTTTGCCGAAAATCCATATCAAACGGAGTCCAAATGCAGTGAAACTTTCATTTTTCTGGACCATAAGACAGCTAATGCGCCAAGGAAGGACCAGAGGGGAGTCCCGAGGGGACCACAAGACACCAGGGCACGCCCAGGAGCCCAGGCGCACCCTGGTGGGTTGTGGGGCCCACGAGGGTCCCCCGCACAGCCTTTGGGATGATTTGGTTGATAGTTGATTTGATCTTGTATGTTTTTTCTTAGTGTTTGTGCCAAGCAAAGCCTTTGGGGTGATTTGATTGATAGTTGATTTGATTTTGTTGGAAAATAGAAACTTTTGCGCCCAATACAAAAAATTCTGAAAATCACCAGAGCGTGATAATTTTCTGATTTTTTTACACAAGAATTATATACAAATTGCCCATGTTTTCCTATATTTTCAGGATTTCTCGAGTTGCAGAAGTATGGTAAATATCCAGATTGCTACAGACTATTCTATGTTTTACATATTCTTTTTTCGTTGCATTGTGTGCTTGTTTTGATGAATCTATGGTTTGTATTGGAGGGTATTAGCCATGGTAAAGTTGGAATACAGTAGGTATAATTCAATACTAAAATATGAATGGTTTTTCTTAGAGTGGTGATTTGCTTTATTGTACTAACGGATATCATGGATTTTTGTTGAGTTTTGTGTGATTGAAGTTTTCAAGTACTGGGTGAGATCACAATGCATAAAGGAATAACGAGTGAAAAGAGCCTAAGCTTGGGGATTCCCATGGTACCCCAAGATAATATTCAAAAAGTATCAAGCAACTAAGCTTGGGGATACCCCAGAAAGCATCCTCTCTTTCTTCTAACGACCATAGGTATTTTACTTGGAGCTAAATTTTTATTCGCCACATATCATGAGTTTTGCTTGGAGCGTCTTGTATTATATAAGTCTTTCTTTGTTTCGCTTTTTAGTATGTCCCAATCATCCTTGCTGGACACACCTTTTTGAGAAAAACAAATTTATGCTACGATTTGTTAGAATTGCTCTTATGCTTCACTTATTTATTTTCTAAGAGCAATGGAATTTCTCTAGTATTTCACTTATATCTTTTTTAGCCCGGTGCACTTTAGTATTTTTGAAGCAATACTCTCGTGCTTCACTTATATTTATTTGAGAGTTAGTAAAAAAATTGAAGAAATTTTCTCTTGCTTCACTTATATTAATTTGAGAGGTAAAATTTTTTATGCCCATGTTCTTCACTTAAAGTTGTTTGAGCTTCTGAAAAGCAATTGCAATTTATTAACTAGTCCAAAAGTGATAGGTATTCAAAAAGGGTATAATAAAAACTTTCATGAAGATCATTGGACAAATAGACTTGATTCCTTGTAATAGTTTTGAGATATAATGATAGTAATATGTGAGTCATGTTGATGAGTAATTATGCTTTAGTAAGAATATTGGTGTTAAGGTTTGTGATTCCCTATGCAAGCACGAAAGCCAATAGTTATGCAATGAAATGACATCCTACTTGTGTTGCATTATTCCGTGTTAGTTATGTTTAATGTTCTTTTATGATGGTTTCGTTCCTTGGTTGGTCGCTTCTCAATCTATTTTCTACCCTTCACTTGTACTAAGTAGAAATACTACTTGCGCATCCAAATCCTAAAACCCAAGTTGTGCCAAATGAGTCCACCATACGTACCTATATGCGGTATTTCCACGTCATCCTCAGAAAATTAGTATGTGCCAACTCTAATTTCAAAATACTCTTCTCTTTTGTGTGCCGGTGCCGCTCATGAAGTGGCAAAGGGGTGGCCGATATTTTACCATGCTAGATGTGTTATTCTCAAGATGAGTGTTTGCTCACTTGTCATTGCACGAGAGTGTGGCTATAATATGGATGCGCAGTCCCAAAATGAAAAAGAAATTTACTTTATGTTGTCAAATAATAAATTCCTCGGAATGTGTTGGTATGGATGGTACTCGTGGATACGTCTAGCCCTAGAGTGTGAAAGTATGGTGGATAAAGGAATAAGCTTGATTTTACGTTTGGGAAGCTCCTATGATGTATCTAGCATGGGAAGTATTGGGAACTCTTAGTCATTCTCATTGACGAGAAAAGCACGCCACCCAAACTAATTTTATCTCTCGGTTTAAGTTTTGAGCTCTGGCACCTCTACAAATCCCTACTTCCCTCTACGAAGGGCCTATCTATTTACTTTACACAATGTTAATTTTTATGTGAGTCTAATCTTCTCTTATAAAGCACCAACTACGATGCACTATTATCACACTTGAGCATTGGATGTCACTAATATTGGATGTGCTCCATGAACGAATCAATGATTGAGCATAATGAGCTAGGGATAACTTTCTTTAGTGTTGATATTTTGAAAGACATGGTTGCTTGTTGATATGCTTGAGTATTGATTTGAATCATCTAAGAGTCCAAATGTCCATGCTACAAATAAATAATATGTGATGAACATGATAGGCTGCATTCCACATTAAAAATTCTGTTTTTAGCATTTACCTACTTGAGGACGAGTAGAAATTAAGGGGGATGCTGATGCATGTCCAATGTATCTATAATTTATGCTTGTTCCATGCGATTATATTATCAATCTTGGATGTTTTGAAATCATTTTATAACAACTTTATATCATTTTTTGGGACTAACCTATTTTTTCTTGTTTTTTACTTCGCTGAAAATCCCTATCAAACAGAGTCCAAATGCAGCAAAACTTTTTGGAGATTATTTCTGGACCAGAAGACAACTAATGGGTCAAGGAAGGACCAAATGGGAATCCCGAGGGGACCACAAGAAACCAGGGTGCACCCTGGTGGGTTGTGGGGCCCACGGGGGGTCTCCCGCACCGCATCTCAGCTCTATAAATACCCAAGTATTTCAGAAACATTAGGAGAGTCGATGAATAAGTGTTCCAGTCGCGGCAAGTTCCAGAGCCATGTGATCCAATCTAGAACCCTTTTCCGGCACTCCGCCGGAGGGGGACACGATCACGCAGGGGTTCATCATCCTCATTGGTGCTCCCCGATGATGCGTGAGTAGTTCACCTCAGACCTACGGGTCCGTAGGAAGTAGCTAGATGGCTTGTTCTCACTTTGTTCTTCAATACAAAGTTCTCTTGGATATCTATTTGATGTAATGACTTTGTGCGGTGTGTTTGTTGGGATCCGATGAATTGTGAGTTTATTATCACATTTGTTTTGCCTTAATATCCATACTTGATTATTATAGACTCATATTTCTTCTCCAATATTTGGGTTTTCTTTGGCCAACTTGATCTATTTATCTTGCAATGGTAATATGTGCTTTGTGATGGGTTCGATCTTATGGTGTCCTCACCCAGTAGCTAGGCACGTATGCATCATTGTTATTAAGGATGAAAAGCAGGGGTCTATTCCTACATAAATAGATCTTGTCTACAACATGTCATCGTTCTTATTGCATTACTCCGTTTCTCCATGAACTTATTACACTAGATGCATGCTGGATAGTGGTCGATGTGTGGACTAATAGTAGTAGATGGAGGAAGGAGTCGGTCTACTAATCTTGGACGTGATGCCTATATACATGATCATTGTCATGGATATCATCATGATTATTCGCTTTTCTATCAATTGCCCAATAGTAATTTGTTTACCCACTGCGTGCTATTTCTCGAGAGAAGCTACTAGTGAAATCTAGGGCGTCCGGTTCTATTTTCCTATCATATACTTTCATATCTACATTGCTACTTTCCTTTTTATTTATTTACATCTTTTATTTTCAGATCTATATTATCAAAAACCCAAAAAGGCGTTGCTGAATTTTATTTGTTGTTATTCCATTTGGTTTTAGCTATCTACCTATTTACCAATCTATTACCCGGGAGGGATTGACAACCCTCTGACGTGTCGTGTTGCAAATATTTGTTCTTTGTGTGCAGGTACCGTTTACATAGTGTTGCTTGAGTCTCCTACTGGTTCGATAACCTTGGTTTCACATCTGAGGGAAATACCTACCGTCGATGTGCTGCATCATCCCTTCCTCTTTGGGGAAATGTCGACGTAGTTCTAGCCACATCAAAAAGAATTTCTGGCGCCGTTCCCAAGGAGACATTATCAGCATCTATGAGGTTCCTAATCACAAATATCATCTCTTTGCAATTTACATTATTTGCATTTTGCCTCTCATTTTCTTCTCCCCCACTTCAAAAATATTTGCCATTTTATTTGCCTTC
The DNA here is from genome assembly GCA_902687465.1 of Secale cereale. Classification (NCBI taxonomy): domain Eukaryota; kingdom Viridiplantae; phylum Streptophyta; class Magnoliopsida; order Poales; family Poaceae; genus Secale; species Secale cereale. Next base: position 507,624,368 of record LR738710.1, read on the forward strand.
TTCCCGTGGGCCTTTTTCATTTGCCCTTATGTCTTAATTGGTTGCTTAGCTTGGTTGTTTGGTATAATTGTGTATTTATTGGAAATCATAAGGAAAACATTTATGGATCATCATTCACTTGCTAATCTTTTTAAAAGATCCAATTATGACGAACCAATTGCTAGTGAGTTAAGTGCAGTAGATTTTCTTTATGAAGCTTTGCTTGAGATTCATGAATCTGGAAATTGTAATGAAGTGCTAAAAGAAGAAGCTTATGAAGTGATTCACGATAGTTCCTTGAATGAAAAGCATGATTGCAATGGTGTTATTATGAATTCTATTAATGTCAATTGTGCTAATAATATGCAAAACCCCAAGCTTGGGGATGCTAATTTTGTTATGTCCACTACTTATTGCAATGATCATGATTGGGGTGATCTTCTTATGATCTTGAAAATTTATTTAAGCCTCATGATGAATTTGTTTGTGATAATATTGAAATTGGGTTTGGAGTGGTCATGACTTTATTTAATGTTATTCCCACTATCTTGGAAGATTATAAGACTTTTCTGCATGTGGACCATGCAAAGAAAATTTTATATGATTGTTATATTATTGAATTTGAGTATGATCCTAAATGCAATTATTATGAGAGAGGAAAATATGGTCCTAGAAATTTTCCTATTACTAAATTACCTCTCGTTATGTCGATATTTTTATTGTTTTATTCCTCTCCTTTGCATATACTGGATATTTCCTGTCTTGATAATTTGTTTGCTTATAAAATTCCTATGCATAGGAAATATGTTAGACTTAAATGTGTTTGTCACATATTTTATAATCCTCTCTTTGTGTTTCAATTATTATCTTTCTTGTCAGCATCATTGAAATCTCAAGCCTAACTTAATGCCTATAAAGAAAGAGCTTGTTGGGAGGCAACCCAACGAATAAAATAAATTTTTGCTTTATTTACACAATTATGCTTCTGTTATGATTATGGTTTTTTTTTATAATTAGTGTTTGTGCCAAGAAAATCCTTTGGGATGATTAGGTTGATAGTTGATCTGATCTTGATTGAAATTAGAAACTTTTGCGCCTAGTACAGACAATTATAAAAATCACCAGCGCATGGTAATTTTCTGAATTTTTTACACAACATTGATATACAAATTTCCCATGTTGTCCTAAGTTTTCAAGATTTTGAAAGTTGCAGAAGTATGGTAAATTTCCACATTGCTATAGACTATTCTATTTTTGACAGATTCTGTTTTCGTTGCATTGTGTGCTTGTTTTGATGAATCTATGATTTGTATTGTTGGGTATAAGCCATGGTAAAGTTGGAATACAGTAGGTATAATGCAATAATAAAATATGAATGGGTTTGCAACAGTACTTAGAGTGGTGATTTGGTTCTCACGGATTTTTGTTGAGTTTTTTGTGATTGAAATTTTCAAGTTTTGGGTGAGATCACGATGGATGAAGGAATAAGGAGTGAAAAGGGACTAAGCTTGGGGATGCCCATGGCACCCCAAGATAATATTCAAGAAGTATCAAGCAACTAAAGTTGGGGATGCCCGGGAAGGCATCCCCTCTTTCTTCTAATGACCATACATATTTTTCTTGGAGCTATATTTTTATTCATCACATATCATGAGTTTTGCTTGGAGCATCTTGTATCATATGAGTATTTGCTTGTTTTTCTTTTTAGTTTATCACAATCATCCTTGCTGGACACACCTATTTGATAAAGCCAAAATTATGCTATGATTTGTTAGAATTACTCTTATGCTTCACATAATTTTTTTTAGAGCAACGGAATTGCTCTAGCGCTTCACTTATATCTTTTTTAGCACAACGTAGTATTTTTGAAGAAATACTCTCATGCTTCACTTGGATTTATTTGAGAGTTAGTAAAATTTTGAAGAATTCTCTCATGCGTCACTTATATTAATTTTGAGACATGAACTTTTTTGTGCTCACGTTCTTCACTTATATTTGTTTGAGCTTGTCAAAAGCAATTGCAATTTATTAACTAGTCCCAAAGTGATAGATATTGAAGAAGGATATAATAAAAACTTTCATGACGATCATTAGACAAATAAATTTGATTCCTTGTAATAGTTTTGAGATACGATGATAGTAATGTGTGAGTCATGTTGATGAGTAATTATGCTTTAATAAGAATATTGGTGTTAAGGTTTGTGATTCCCTATGCAATCACGAAAGTCAATAGTTATGAAACGAAATTAAATCCTACTTGTGTTGCATTATTTGGTGTTAGTTATGCTTAATGTTCTTTTATGATGGTTTTTTGTTCCTTGGTTGGTCGCTTCTTAATCTATTTGCTATCCTTCACTTGTACTAAGTAGAAATACTACTTGTTCATCCAAATCCTAAAACCCAAGTTGTGCCAAATGAGTCCATCATACCTACCTACATGCGGTATTTCCATGTCGTCCTAAGCAAATTTGTATGTGCCAACTCTAATTTCAAAATAAACTTCTCTCTTGTGTGCTTGTACCCCTCATGAAGCGGCGAGGGGTGGCCAACATTGTTCCATGCTAGATGTGTTATTCTCAAGATGAGTGTTTATTCACTTGTCATTGCACAAGAGTGTGGCGGTAATATCGATGCCCCATCCCGAAATGAAAATACATTGTCTGTAACTACATCTAGTGCCCCTTAGTGATTTTGGTGTATTGAAGACTTATAGGTCAAGGGACTAATGTGTTTTTGAGTGTACACATGTACTATAAGTCTATGAGGAGTTTGATATTTATGAATAAATTCGACCCCTAGAAATGTATGTCTTCAGTTGAAGACTTTGGTTTTCTTGAAGACTTTGAAAATGAGGAAATTGGAGTGACCTTGCAGACTTGGATATTCATGTGAGGATTATGAAGCGCGAGGACTTTTGTTTTTGTAGTTTCATTTTCTCTTTCTTGAATCATAGGAAACACCGTACTGTTAAAGGGGGTTGAGGTAAAACTAAGGAAACATATTTCCAAGTGATGCTCATCTCAAAGCCTACACTACCAATCCTTTCGAGTGAACCATTGGAAATCTCATACAATTCAGTTCATTTCTTCGGTGACAGAGACGAAGTTCTTCTGTTCTCTGAAGAATTTGTTCTGACTGAGGAGTTAGGAATTCACCAGTGCGGAGTGCCTACAAGTGGGGAACATGATAGCCCTCAGGAATTTGAGAGCTCAAATTTCCGACCGTTGTTGTGCTATACACCAGCTGTCCCAAAATATCCTATCCACCTAACGGTCACTTCACTGAAGGGCATTTATGTCTTATCATGTCGGGCTGCTCCCTAAGCTATAAATAGCCGCCCCCTACAACCACTGGTTGGTTGGCTGCTCTGAGAAAACTGACACTTGTCATTAGAGCAACCCATCTTCCGAAGACTTTGCGCGAAAATCATCAAGTGAGGAAAAACCCAAAACCCCAACACATAAAACCCAAAGTGATTGAGCATCACTGAAGAGAGTGTTCCTTTGTGGAACTGAAGCTTGTTACCTTTTAAGACTGTGATCTTTGAGACGGTTAGGAGTCAATGTTCTAGAGCATCCAAGAGGAATTGTGGATCACCGGGTGACCAAGTCTGTGAAGGTTTGGAAGTCACATGTGAAGACTTACCATGAGTTACTGGGCGAGGTCTGTGTGACCTTAGCTGAAGGGGAGTACGGTGAGGACTATGTGTCCGGGACTGTGTGTCCTCGGGTTTGAATACCTAGCCGCCCTAACCAGACATGCAACTATCACAACAGTTGGAACTGATCTACCAAATCATTGTCTTCACCAAGCATACTGGTTCTATTTTCTCAAGCATTTCATTTCCTCATTCATGTGTTGATGAACTTGATATGTATTGTTTGAAGACTTTGACTGAAGACTTTCTCAATTTCCTCAACCTTATTTCTTCAGTCTTCTGTCTTCAGTCTGCTTATCTTGTTTACACGCTACTTGTGCTCTGTGTATGCTTTCATTTCATCATGATGACTATGCTACTGTTTTGTTGTGCATGCACCTAAGTATCTATTCCGCTGCTAGTAGTCCGTTGCTTAGGAAATTCCTCAGTGACGAATTTGTAAAAATCGCCTATTCACCCCCCTTGAGTCAATAACATACTTTAAATTGGTATCAGAGAAAGGTACTCCCTTGTTCTGTGTGATTTTTGTTTAACAACCTGGAGTTTTAGTTATGTCAACCGCAGGCATGAAGAAAGTTTCATGTCCCATCTTTGATGGTCATGATTATCCTAAGTGGAAGGCCATGATGAAGAAGCGCCTCTTGGCGATGGACAACGAGCTGTGGACCGTCACTGAAATTGATCTTACCGATTTGTGCAAGACGGCGAATGATGAGGACATTCGCAACTCCACTCGTCTGGACATCATGGCGAAGGATATCATCTGCTCCTATTTATCCTGAGATCAATTCAGACTCATCATGCATCTGTGTAATGCAAAGATCATCTAGGACCGAATCTCTGATGTCTATGAAGGTCATTGAACTTGCCAGAATCCTTGGTTTGTTGAGTTCAAGGAATCACTCAAAACGATGACTTTCGAACCTGAACCATCATCTTCCACACCTTGCCTCATGGCAAAAGGTGCCAAGGTAATTGACTATTACTCATCTGATTCTAGTGAAGATGAAGCTGATGATGATTTCAGACCTAGCTATTCCGAACTTGCTAATATTTCCATAAATAGCAAAAGTTTCAAAACCTGCTAGACAGAAGGATGACCTGTTAGGAGAAGAAATGGACCGAAGTCAAACTTTGATAGATAATCTTCAGCAACTACGGTCTAAATTTGATAACCTTCAGGGTCTTTATAACACGCTCCAAACCGATCATGAAGAGCTTTCTTATGAATTTCTTCAAAGAAAGCAAGATCTTGAAAATCTTAGGGTGAGTTATGAAAATCTTCAGAAGGAAAATGATTCATTACTTGCTCAACAGATCAGTTCCGCTCAGGAAGAATTTATTCCACCATGTCTGAAATGCATTGAACGTGAAACTGCTAATTCCTCCCTGGAAGTTCAAATGCTTCTATTGCTGCAAATTCTTCAACTATTTCTGTGGTGACAATTTCCTCAACTAAGGAAACTACCGGTGCTACTGACTAAAATGCAGGGTTGAAGGAATTGTATGTGACAGGCATGTACAAAATTCTCAAAGGTTATCAGAATCTTTGCGATGCTCACAAAAAGCATATCTTGAACAGGAACCCTAGAAAAGAGGGTATTGCCTTTGAGAGGAAACTCAATGTTGATGGGACCTACTAGAAACCTAAGCAGTATCCCAAAACCTCATCAGTTGCTGCAAAATGACCTCCAATAGATCCATCTACCATATCTGGCTTTACTTGTGAATCTTCACATTCATCTGATGTGTCATTTTTCTCCAACTATAAACTGTTCAAAAATCAGAATGGTGAAGTATTTTATAGATATGTTGGAACTAACTGCAGGAATGGTCCCCCTATGAAGAAAATATGAGTTCCCAAAAGGTATCTTGAAAATCTTCAAGTGAATGTCCTCATGACACCACCTGTGAAGAACAGGAATCCCAGATTAGATTCTTCATATGGATCCAAGTCCTCATACAGACCAAATTCCTCAAGTGAATCAAATTCCTTATATGAACATCACCGCGCTAATGTTTTTGTTTCAAAGGGGAAGTATAAGGATTATGAATATGTGCATCATTCTTCAAATCATTATGTTCATAAGTCCTCAAAGAACTTCTCTGCTTACTCATATTCATACTCTAACCCATCGCCTATGAAATGAAATGCACTGGCTTCAATGCCACCATTCTCAATTGGTGCTCATAGAATTATGAACTCTTTGCCACCCCTCCAGATGTGGGTGGTGAAGAAAAAGAACTAATCTCTTATGCAGGGTCAGGTCTCAAGACGAACTTAAAGGTCTGAAGAATTTGCTGGACACCTGAGAATGCTTGAAACGACGCGAGCTAATCATGAAGAAATGATTCATTCATTTCTCACGTCCTCATTCTACTACATATATTGCTCTTATTGATGAAATTCATTCTGATGAAACTGATGTCATATTCTTCACTATGAAGCATATGAGTTTGTAAAATGCACTAATTCATCTACAGGGTGAATCTCTCAAAGCTACTGAGTGGGTCCTCGACAGTGGATGTACAAATCACATGACCGGTGACAAAAACCTATTGATGGACTCTGCCTTATCTCCATCTCATCTAAAGCATATCACCTACGCTAACAAAGGAAAAATCAAGGTATTGGGTCTAGGTAAGGTTGCAATCACAAAAGATCGACACATGGACAAAGTCATGCTTGTCGAGTCTCTTGGATTCAACCTCATGTCTGTCTCAATGCTTTGTTATCTTGATATGCTTGTTGTCTTTGGCAAATACATCTGTGTCGTAATCTTAGAATATGACAAATCCAAATTCTTTGAAGGCTTTAGGAGAGGAGACCTGTATATTGTTGATTTCTCTACAGGACCACAGCCTGCGACATGTCTACTTGCAAGAGCTTCAGGAGGATGGCTATGGCATCTGATGCTCCCCAAGTGCAGGAAATCATCGTAGCAATTCCCAATGGTGGAAGTGATAAGTATGGAGTGTCGAACCCACAAGGAGCTAAAGGTAAGATCAATATTCTCTCAAGTCCTATCTACCACTGATACGAATCTACGTACACTGAACGTTTGCTTCCAACTAGAAACGAGAAATAAAAATATATTGTTGGTATGAAGAGGATAACTTTGCATGATATCGGAGAGCTAAAATATCAAAGTAGGTGATGTTATCATAAATTTAGAATATATTACTAAATATTATAAATAGCGAGTGTGGAATAATGATGGATCGGTGTGCTGAATTGTCCTAGGCAATTGTTAACAAGGCCGGTAGTCATCATTGCAATTTCATATGAGGGAGAGGCATAAGCTAACATACCTTCTCTTCTTGGATCATACGTACTTATGATTGGAACTCTAGCAAGCATCCGCAACAACTAAAGATCATTAAGGTAAAACCCAACCATAGCATTAAAGCATCAAGTCCCCTTTATCCCATACGCAACAATCCCATTACTCGGGTTTATGCTTCTGTCACTCAAGCAACCCACTATAAGCGAATCATGAACGTATTGCAACACCCTACATTGGGAATCCCTCACGCTTGCACGACACGGAGGTCACCATAGGACAGCACCAAAATAAAACATACAACTCGTACCAATCTAGATCATCAATCAACCCAAAGAAAAAGGATATCTACTCAAAACATCATAGGATGGCAACACATCATTGGATCATAATATGTGGCATAAAGCACCATGTTCAAGTAGGGATTACAGCGGGGTGCGGGAGAGTGGACCGCGTAAAAGAGATGAGGATGGTGATGATGATGGTGATGTTGATGAAGACGATCACCGCGGCGATGATTCCCCTCCCGATGGCACTCTGGCGCCACCAAGACAGAGGAGGAAAGGTTCTCCCCCTTGTGCTTCCTCCTCCATGGCCTCCTCCCTAGATGGTGAGAGGTTCTCCCTCTGGCCCTTGGCCTTCATGGCGATGATGGCCCCTCTGGGATCCTCCTCCAGGGCCTCCGGTGATGATGGCCCCTCGGGGATCCTCCTCCATGGCCTCTGGTGATGATGGCCCCCTCCGGCAGGGTGCCAGAGAGGGCCTAGATTGATTTCTCGTGGTTACATAGGCTTGCGGTGGTGGAACTTCCGATCTAGGTTATTTTTTGGAGGTTTCTGTATTTATAGGAATTTTTGGCGTCGGTCTCACGTCCAGGGGGTCTTCGAGTCGTCCACGAGATAGGGCCCACACCCAGGGGGGTGGGCACACACCCCCACCCTCGTGGACAGCCCGGGACTATTCTGGCCCAACTCTTTTACTCCAAGGGCTTCTTTTGGTCCATCAAAAATCATCAAAAATTGGCACGTCAACTGGACTCCGTTTGGTGTTCTTTTTTTTGTAAAACTCAAAAACAAGGAATAAACAAAAACTGGCACCTGGCTCTAGGTTAATAGGTTAGTCCCAAAAATCATATAAAATAGCAAATAAATGTATATAAAACATCTAAGATGGATAATATAATAGCATGAATACTTCATAAATTATAGATACATTGGAGACGTATCAGCATCCCCAAGCTTAATTCCTGCTCGTCCTCGAGTAGGTAAATGATAAAAGAAATAATTTATGAAGTGTGAATGCTAGCAGGTGCACAAGTTTGATCAATGATAATTTCAATCACCTTTTCTAGCACATTATGTGTCATAACACTAGCTCATCTCATAAAACTTTTCATGATCAAGTAACAAGCTATTCACATGTTAAAGTATAGATCATGAACTTTCTTGAAAACTAACAAACAGTGCTCTTAGTCATCAAACAATTGCAATTCATCTTATTTTAGGGAAGGGTCTATGTAAGAGCTTTGATTCGGCAAACTCTAGATACTCAACTATCATTTAATCTTGCACAATTGCTAACAGTCATGTGATATTATAGGTTCAAAGTTTTAATCGGACACAGAGAAAGATAGGGGCTTATAGTTTTGCCTCGCAACCTTTTACCTCAAGGGTAATGTCAACAATAATAATTTATGAAAACCTACATCCAAGTGGATATATATATCCGGATCGCTCCAACACAAAGTGCTGGCCAAAGGAAAAAGTGTAAAAAGGAAAGGTGATGATCACCATGACTCTTGTATAAGGGTAGAAAATAAAAGTAAAACATAGGCCCTTCGCAGAGGGAAGCAGAGGTTGTCATGCGCTTTTATGGTTGGATGCACAAAATCTTAATGCAAAAGAACGTCACTTTATATTGCCGCTTGTGATAAAGACCTTTATTATGCAGTCCGTCGCTTTTATTTCTTCCCTATCACAAGTTTGTATAAAGCTTATTTTCTTCACACTAATACATCATACATATTTAGAGAGCAATTTTTATTGCATGCACCGATGACAACTTACTTGAAGGATCTTACTCAATCCTTAGGTAGGTATGATGGACTCTCATGGCAAAACTAGTTTAAGGGATGTTTGGAAGCACAAGTAGTATTACTACTTGGTGCAAATAATTAGGCTAGCATGAGAGGGAAAGGCAAGCCCAACATGTTGGATGATGCAAGACAATATAACGTTTCAGATATAGGAAAGCATAACCCATTAAGTTGTCTTCCTTGTCCAACATCAACCTTTTAGCATGTCATATTTTAATGGGTTCTCACAATTACAAAAGATGTCCAAGATAGAATATTTATATGTGAAATCTCTTCCTTCAATATTCTTTCATGAATTGTTCAAGTGACCAGTTCTGCGTTTGCTAACTTTCAATAAGTTTACTACCTGTACTTATTCTGTGTGAAGTCATTACTCCCCAAAGTATAAGCATATGAAACATATATAAATTCAGTTTTATGATATTCTATTCATTCAACCATTTACTCATAGGATGTACGTGAAGCACGTGAGTAAATGACAAACTACTCCAAAAGATATAAGTGAAGGACACTGAGTAGTCAAATAATTAACTAGCCATGGGAGGTGTAGTGACCAGACCTCAAACAGTCTAATCTTTGTGCATCAGTGTCATCCCTAGATCAGTAATGCTGACACGCACAGTACTTGAAGGATTTATAATAGAGTAGCAATCACACACTTATTACATCGATAGTTCCAACGATGAATCTATTACAATAAAAATGGCTTAAGGCCATCTAACACGATAACAGCGGAAGGCTTGGAAGATAAGTGAGTCCATCAACTCCAACGGCATCACTGAGTATAGAACCACGACCTAAAAGGCACCTTACTCATCGTCTGAAAAGTCTGCAACATGAAACGTTGCAGCCCGAAAACGGGTCGGCACATGGAATATGCTAGCAAAGTAACACAAGAGAGCAATGAAAGTAAAGCTATACTATATGCAATATGGCTGGTGGAAAGCTCTATGGTTACAGTTTTTGCGTAAAGCCAATTTTTCCCTACTTCAAAGGAATAGATTTTAATTAACTATCATGGTAGTTGAAACATCGTTGGAAAGATAGACATCCTCTCAACCCCAATTAAAGTTCATCATTAAACCCAACAATATTAAATTAAAGTAACATGATGAGGTTCACATGATATCCAAGTACTAGATACTCAAATTGTCCGTAACCGGGGACACGGCTAATCATGATCAGTTTGTACACTCTGCAGTGGTTTGTGCACTTTTCCCCACAAGACCCGATCTCCTCCGTTTGATTTCCCGCACTGCATGATGTTCGAGAAACGGATGACTGAGACACAGTCTTTCAGAAGCACTAGCACCTACGACCGGGTGAACCGTACCAACCTACATCCCCTACATCTGCTAGTCCACCACTGTAGATGTTCGCACAACTTACTCATACTATGCTAGAGCCCATAATAGCATTATGGCTGCACACGGAAGTTTCTAGTATGAATAATCTCATGATCCCTTTGAGCCTGGGTGGCGGTCCGAAGAAAAACAGGCAATCCCTGGAATACCCAGATACCTCAATCCACCCAGATGTGTGTTAAAGTTGCCACCTTAAGTTGAACCATTAATTAACAAACTCGCATCTGTCATGGATACACTCACCCAATCCACGTCTACGAGCATAGCATGGCCTAACAGCAAACGTAGAAGTAACTCCCAAAGGTTTGAATGTAATGCAGGTAATAGGTACTACCTCAATCTACTTCCCAGTCCCACAAGTTAATTGATCCTACTCATGCCATGTGTGAGGGTTTGACTAATGCAATGAAAACTGGGTAATTGGAAAGTATGATCAAAGTGTTACTTGCCTTGTTGATGATCCGCAAAACCTAGAGATTCGAAGTAGCAAACGGCGCACTCTGGGTACTCTATCGCAAACAAACAAGCACACAATAAGTACTTAACTAATGCACGGTTAAAACTCAAATAAAAGATCTAACCAGAAGGTTCAACTTAAGAACTCCGGTTTGCAAAAGAAACGGCAAAATAAAAACAACTACCGAACCAATCTGGACCTAAGTCCAAATTTAACAGAAGCCAATGCTTGAGCGACTAGGTTAAACGGAAAGAGAATTTCGATACGAAACTCCAGGCGCTTGAATCACCTGATTCCGATAAACGAGCGAAAAGTTAAACTAAAACGAAGATCGGATCAGAGATCGCGATCAGAAAATAACTACGAAAAAGAAAACTAAACAGCTTAACGAACGGACGTTCGTCAGCTGAGACTAAACGACGAATTCGTTCGTTAGAACGAACGAACGAGTGAACGTTTACTACTTAACTAAACCAGAAAAATAAAAACAGAAAACCGATCTAATAAAAAAACGACTAGGGGTTCTAAAAAATAAACCAACGGTTTTCTAAAAGAAAACCGGCGGCGGCTACCTCGTCAGGAACTACCGGCGGCAGCGGCTTCCGGCGACGGCGGGCGGCGACTGGCGGTAGCGGCGGCGGCGTGCTGCGCGGCGGCGGGGCTGGCGAGGGGCGGCAGCGGCGGCGGGGCTGGCGTTGCGACGACGGTGGCTTGCGGCGAGGGGGCGGGGTGCGGCGGCGGGGGTCGGAGGG
>LR738710.1:507637533-507680117 GCA_902687465.1 Secale cereale
GAGGGGGCGGGGTGCGGCGGCGGGGGTCGGAGGGGGGGGTGCTAGCTTTATATAGGAGAGGGGGGTGCTAGCTTGGGGAGGGGGCAAGGCCATGGCGGCGGCGGTGGAGTTCGAGTCGGCCACGGGCGTGGCGACGCGGGGAAGGCGGCGGCGATGGGCCTGCTCGGCTGGGCCTCGGCCCAGTCGGGTCGGTCCCCCTATTTTTTTTATATACGCCGGCGCTAAAAAATAACTCTAGAAAATAAAATAAAATCTAGAAATTTCCAAAACAAATTTTCACCGTCTAAATAAAATATTTAGAACAAGATGAACATTTTCTTGGCACTAAAATGCATTTTTGAAAACATGCAATTTTTCCTAATTCAAATAAAATCCAAATAAACTCCAAATAAAACTTGTTTGATCTTTTTAATAAATCTTCCGTATTTCTTTATTTTGGGAGAGTCATTTTACTCCCTCTCTCATATATTTATGATAGAAATACTTGAAGAAAAATAAATAAATCACTAATTTCAAAATTTGAGAAACCTCAAATATGAAATTTAGAAATCCCCAACTCTCTCCGAGGGTCCTTGAGTTGCTTAGGATTTTCTCGGATCACCAAAAGCAAGAAAATATGATATGCATAATGATCTAATGCATAACATTCCAAATTGAAAATTTGGGATGTTACAAGAGGATTCTTTTTCATTCAAGATTCAGATCCAAATAATTTATTCAAACAGCAAGTAAAATTGAAAATACTGTCCACGCAAAACACATATCACGTGACAAATAAAAATATAGCTCCGAGTAAGGTATATCGATAGTTTCGAAGACGAAAGAGGGGATGCCTTCCGTGGCATCCGCAAGCTTAGGCGCTTGAGTCTTCCTTGAGTATTACCTTGGGGTGACTTGGGCATCCCGAAGCTTAGGGTCTTTCCACTCCTTATTCTCCTCATATCGATATCTCACCCAAAGCTTGAAAACTTCAAGCACACAAAACTTAACGTAACTTCGTGAGATAGGTTAGTATGATAAAGAGTAAACCATTCACTTTGGTACTGTCAAAGACAAGGTTCATAATTGTTCTGACATAATGCCTACTATACCATATCATTTCTACAATTCATATTGAGAAATATAAGCCATAGAAACTAGAAAACAAGCAACCTATGAAGTGAAAACAGAATCTGTCAGAAACAGAATAGTGTGTAATGATCTGAACAACAACCATACTTCTGCTACTCTAAAAATTATTAAATAAATTGGTGGACGTGAGGAATTTTTGTATTAATCTTCTGCAAAAAGAATCAACTCAAAAGCACTCTTCTGTAGAAAAATGGCAGCTAATCCCGTGAGCACAAAGTTTCTGTTTTTTACAGCAAGATCACATTAACTTTCACCCAAGTCTTCCCAAAGGTCTTACTTGACACTTTATTGAAAAACAAAATCTATAAAACATGATTCCTACAGTAGCTTAATCATGTAAACACACAAAAACAGTAAGGGTAAATATTGGGTTGTCTCCCAACAAGCGCTTTCCTTTAATCCCTTTTAGCTAGGTATGATGATTTGAATGATAATCACATAAAAGATAAGAATTGAAACATCAGGAGAGCATCATGAAGAATATGACTAGCATATTTAAATCTAACCCACTTCCTATGCCTAGGGATTTTTTGAGCACATAATTTATAGGAACAAGAATCAACTAGCATAGGAAGGCAAGACAAGTATACCTTCAAAACATTAAGCACATAGAGAGGAAACTTGATATTATTGCAACTTCTACAAGTATATATTCCTCCCTCATAAAAAAAGTCAGTAGCATCATGAATGGGTTCAACAATATAACCATCACTTAAAGCATTCTTTTCATGATCTACAAGCATATAAATTTTACTACTCTCCACATAAGCAAAATTCTTCTCATTTGGAATAGTGGCAGCAAACTCGAAATAGTGGAATAATTACTAACTAAAGTTGACACTCTTCCAAATCCACTTTAGATGATATATTATTATTCATACCCAAAAATATATAAGTGAAGTTCATGGAGTATTCTAGGATTAATATCGACTAGCAAATATCCAAGCTCAAAATGTATAAGTGAAGCACACGAAGCATTCTATAAAACCGTACTCAAAAGATATAAGTGAACCACATGAGGAATTCTATAAATCAAGGAAGGGATATATCATAGTAGCATGGTTCTTACAGAAAAAAAAAGGGAAAACACAAGGGACACAAATCATGTGAACAAAACAAAAACCGAGGTATACCGATAATTGTTGAAGAAGAAAGTTGGGATGCCAACCGGGGCATCCCCAAGCTTAGATGCTTGAGTATCCTTGAAATGTTTACTTGGGGTGCCTTGGGAACCCCAAACTTGAATTGTTGCCTCTCTTTATTCTTCTCATATTGATAGCTCCTTGATCTTCGAACACTTCATCCACACAAAACTTTAACAAAAACTTTGTGAGATCCGTTAGTATAATAAAGCAAATCACTACCTTTAGGTACTGTTGCAAACTTATTCCAATTTCATATTAACACTTTATCTACTATATTCAAAATTCACCATGGTTCATACCCCCCCCCCCGATACTACCCATAGATTCATCAAAATAAGCGATCAACACATAGAAAACAGAATCTGTCAAAAATAGGACAGTCTGTAGTTATCTGGAAGTTTAGTAAACTTCTGTAACTCTAAAAAATTCTAAAGAAATATGAAAATTTTAACAATTTGTACAGAAGTAATTTGCAAAAAGTTTCAGACCCATTTGACCTTTCAGTAAAAATGTAAAATCACGCGCTACAGCCAAAGTTCCTGTTTTTTGTTCTGCACATAGAAAATAAGCAATCTAATCATCCTAAAACCAAAGCTTGGCACATTATTTTTATAATACAATGGATATATACAAGGGGATAATTATTTACAGAGAAACTTTCGTGAGCATGAACACAAGTGCTCAAGGTCGACCCTCACTTCTTCAATGCATAACTTTCCAATCACTTCTCTTTTTGAAAAAGATTTTAGGCATAAGAGGCAAGTATTTTTTTTTGTATTTTCATTCTTTTAATTTTTTTGTACGTTTCACCCACAACTAAACAGAAATAAAAAGGAAAAACAAAATCTACTTAGTGAAGAAAGCAAACAAGCACACACGAGAATATCAAACCCACGCTATTGCTCAACGGCAACAACGCCAGAAAAGAGCTTGATGGTTCCCAAGTGCAGGGAATCATCGTGGAAATTCCCAATGGTGGAAGTGATAAGTATGGAGTGTCGAACCCACAAGGAGCTAAAGGTAAGATCAATATTCTCTCAAGTCCTATCTGCCGCTGATACGACTCTACGTACACCGAACGTTTGCTTCCAACTAGAAATGAGAAATAAAAATGCGTTGTGGGTATGAAGAGGATAACTTTGCATGAAATGGGAGAGCTAAAATACAAAAGTAGGTGCTGTTATCATAAAGTTAGAATATATTACTAAATATTATAAATAGCGAGTGTGGAATAATGATGCATCGGTGTGCGGAATTGTCCTAGGCAATTGTTAACAAGATCGGTAGTCATCATTGCAATTTCATATGAGGGAGAGGCATAAGCTAACATACTTTCTCTTCTTGGATCATATGCACTTATTATTGGAACTCTAGCAAGCATCCGCAACTACTAAATATCATTAAGCTAAAACCCATCCATAGCATTAAAGCATCAAGTCCCCTTTATGCCATACGCAACAATCCCCTTACTCGGGTTTATGCTTTTGTCACTCAAGCAACCCACTATAAGCGAATCATGAACGTATTGCAACACCCTATAGCGGGAATCCCTCATGCTTGCAAGACACAGAGGGCACCATAGGACAGCACAAAAATAAAACATACAACTCGTACTGTCGGGGGAAACTATCCTCCCACGAGCACCTATGGGACCGGAGCCCCTTCTACGTTGCGGTAAAGGAGCAGAGGGAGCACGAAGAGCATATCGAGGGACACACGCGGGCAGTTTACCCAGGTTCGGGCCGCGACGGACGCGTAAAACCATACTCCTGCTTAGATTGTATTGAGTTCTTGGGCTCGGGAGCTTGAGGAGCTAGCTACACCGAGCAAGAGAGCTGTCTAGGTTCCGAACCCTTTTTACGTTGTGTATGGGCCTCCTTTTATAGCTCAAGGGGTCACCGACAGGTGTCAACGTAGAGGAGGGTAAAAATGTAACTTTGGTGGTAGTTGTAACAGTGCGGGAACAGTGCATGAACAGTGGATGAACAGTGGACTTCACCTAACTTTGACAGTGGGGGACAAGGGCCTTGAATGCCCGTCACCGTCGACCCCAAAAGCGCCCGTCCATGCGTCTCCGTTCGCCACGGCGGTAGCCTCGTCACCGTGGAGTGCCACCGTGTCCCCTGGCTGCACAGCCATCCGCCACGCGTCCCTGGAAGGGCCCCAGGGCGACGCGTGGGCCGATGAGCTGGAGCGCGGGCACACAGCGCAGGCTTCCCCCGGCAAGCACCTTGCCGGGGTCTTGATCTTGCCGGGCCCGGAAGCTTGTCGCTCCCCGGGGCCCGCCGGGGCGCAGGGTGCGCCGAGGCATGTCTTCTGAGATGCTGTCTTCTGTTCTTCCTGGCAAGCTCCTCTTGCCAGGGTCTTGTGTTAATGTGATAGTCTTGAGCCTGGGACGGCCTTCCCGGCAAGCTCCACTTGCCGGGGTCTTGATCTTTTGTCTTGTATACTTTGTTTTTGAATGGCTTCATAGGGACCGAGAAGGTTTCCGGCGAGCACGTGGTGAGCCCTGTCGCGGGAAGCTGCTACTGCCCGTGCACAAGTTGGAGTACTAAGGTACCCCTATCTTAGTACACCGACAGGAGCCCCCGGGCCTGGGCCACACACGGTGCCGAGCGCTGTTGGGCCAGGCCCAAGACAGTGCACGGGCACACGCGGCCCACGGCACGCCGTATCTCCTTCCATATCCGCCGCGTCCCTCCTTAACGGCACGCGTCGATTGCGGCGTCGTGGGAGAGATCGTGGCCTCGTTCTTTAATGGGAAATGCGGAGCGTCCCCCACTTCCCCCTTAAAAGCAGAAGAAGCAGGGGCAGTTTCCCTCCTTCATCTTCATCCTCCAGAAATCCTCCGCTGCTCTTTGCCTCCACCCCTCCTCCGCCGTCTTTCCGCATCCGCGGCGCCGTCGAGCTCCTACCTCGCCGCCTCCGCCATGGCTCCGAAGAGCGAGAAGGCGAAAGAGGACAAGGCCAAGAAGGAGAAATCCGAGCAGATGGCGAAGCTTGCCGCCCTGCGGAAGTGGAACGTGGTCTTCGCGCCGAGGCTCAGCGCGAAGGAGCTGCGGAATAAGTACTATCTCTTCTGGTCCGGGGAGACCAAAGCTCATCCCCGCACCAGAGCCTTCCCTGCCGTCGCCAGAGATTTGTTCCCCGGCGGGTATTTCTTCTTCGCTGCTTTCTTTCACTATGGATTGTGCCCTCCGTACTCAGAGTTTTTCTGTGACATTATGAACACATATGGCCTCCACCTCCTAGACTTTACCCCCAACGCCATCCTTACGATGGCTGTTTTCGCACATCTGTGCGAAAACTATGTTGGGATCCATCCGAATGTAGCACTCTTTCGCCATTTCATTATGCCTAGAGTAGAGGCTGGCGCTCCCCTCTCCGGCGGCATCTCCTGGATCTTCCGGTTGAACAAGAAGGATTCATACCTGAAGGGAGAGCTCCGCGGCAAGTGGGAAGAATGGCGTGTAGGTTGGTGCTGGGTAGTAGAGGACAAGCCGGAGCCTTTCACTGCGCCGCGCACAACAGCCATAGTACGCGGTAGGAATTGGAGTGAATTAGCCCCAGAGGACAACAGACTCAGTATTGCCCTCGTCAGGATCATTCGTCTCCGGGTAGCTAATCTGACCATCGGAGAGGTTGGGGCAGATTTCCTCCGCCGCCGCATTGCCCCTTTACAAGAGAGGAAAAGGCCCGCCTGGGAATTTGGCAATGCGGCGGATATCATGAGGCTGCGCCCAGGATTAAACTTCAATTTCACTGTTTTGGAGCTGAAAGGAATGGTCCGAGAGCTCTTCAAGCACGACCCGGCCCATCCAGAGTGGTTCAGACCCGCCAAGGGAGTAGTGCCATTGTGCAACAGCACTGCCTGCGACTCCTTGCGCGCAATGATGCCGGAGTGCGACTCCCACGGCATCGTCCCCACCTGGATCCAGCCTCCGGCAGATACAGTGCTGAGCTTCTTTGACAATCTGGTCGAGGTGCCCAAGAACCCCGAGGAGAACAGGGGCCTTACCCGGGCCACTACGGCCCGGGATATAGCTTATATTGCTTCCCGGATGGAAGAGGCCGCCGCAGCTGCAGCGGCGGGAGATTTCGGATTCACCGTCGACGAGGCGCAGGCCGCGGACGAAGCGTGCCAAGCAGAGGAGGCAGAGATCCACAGGCTGCTCAAGCTTCCGCCCGAGGAGTTTGCCGGGGTCCCCTCCCCGAGGCTTTCCGGGATACCCGGGGTTGTGAGCGAGGTCGCCGCAGGGAGCGAGGTTGCCGGAGGGAGCGGAGCCGCCGGGCAAAGTGCTGGGCCCAGCGGGCCTGCCGGGGAGGAGGAGGAGGAGGACGTCGAGGCCGATGAGGACACCGGTAGATCTCTGGGACTTGATGACGACGCCTCCTCGTCCTCAGAGAACTCCCCGCCTCCGGCAAGTCCTAAGCAAACACCGAGGAAGCGCCTCCGCAAGGCGGCTACAGCGACGAGGACGCAGGCGCCCCGACAACAGCCTGCTCGCCGGGCGACGCGCGCCACCAGGGCGAGCCAAACCGTGACGGAGGCGCCCCGCGCACCAGCGCCAAGCGGAGGAGGATCCTCCCGGAGCGAAGTGGCCGCTCCGCCTGCTCCTCGGGCCTCGGCGTCAACGGAGGTTGGGTCTTCGCAGCCCCCAGCCCCGGAGACCGCCAAGCGCCCGAGGGAGCCTTCTCCTCCCGCCCCGCGCGCGGGAGCATCTCAGGTGGAGTTTGACTTCTCCGCCCTCAGCTCCGACGACGACGAGGAAGAGGAGTAAGTACTTGTCGCTTGTAACTTCTTCGATTTTGACTTGGTCTCTCTTGATGATTCTAATCTTGTTCTTGCTTTGCTTTCAGGACCCTGGCCCAGCGGACGGCGAAGAGGGCCAAGATCCCCGTGGTTGAGGTCGAAGACGACTCGCCCACCGCGGCGACCGGAGACGCGCCAGCGGTAAGCTTGCCGGATCAACCCGCTGCTCCGAGGAGCAGCCCCCAGCGCAGCCCCCAGCGTAAGTCTGATTTTGAGTTTCTTGTTTGTCAGGCGCGCTTGAGGTTTTTGCTTGTACTAATATCTTGTTGTCTTGTTTGTCTCGTGCAGAAGTGGAGCCGCAGTCGCAGGAGCACCCGGAGACTGCCCCCGACGAGCTGCATGCCCCACCATCCCCGCCAAGGGCGAGCTCCCGAGCGAGGGAGAGCGCTCCGCCAAGGACGGGTACTCCGCCAAGGGCGAGTACCCCGCCAAGAGCGAGCAGCCCGACAAGGGTGAGCACTCCGTCAAGGGAGGGCGCGGGCGGCCCTCCACCAGCAGGAGCCACCACTCCCCCGCCAAGGGTGGATTCCCCGGCGAGGGAGCCTGTCGTCGAAGAAGTCCGCGAAGGTAAGTCTTGTAGCTTCTTCTTCTCGAACTTGTCTTTTTGGATATTTGCTTGATATTTTCTTTTCTTCTTCTTCTGCTAGATCCTCCTCCCCCGGAGCGGATGGAGACGGAGGTCACCGTCGAGGAGGAGGTGCACGGCGGCGACGGCAACGCCACTGCCGCTGAGGACATGACTGGAGCCGACGAGCCCGCCGCTGAGGAGACTGCCCCGACCGCAGACGCCGCGGCTGGGGAGGGGGGCGGCGACCACACTGCTCGCCCGGAGGCAGCAGGAGCGTCAAGCGCTGCACCGGCCGCCGACCCCTCCGCCGCCACGGAGCAGCCGGGCATCTACCTTGAGGCCCCCAACGGAGTCTTTATACAAGTCCCGTGGGGGTCTTCGTCGCGAGCCCCCGTGGAGGGAGAGACCTACGATGGAGAGGTCCTCGCCTTTGCGGGGTTGAAGGTTGTTGAAGCGCCTGGCGGGAGCGACGAGCCCGAAGAGGAGAAGCTTCTTCGCCGGCTCCTGGCCCTTTACCGGGCCAGGCAGGCGAAGCTGGACTCCCGGGAAGCTCTTGCCGCCAAGGTTGGAGCAGACTTGGAGAAGCGCGCCACGGAGCTCCACGCCGCCAACCAGGCGGCCCTCCGCGACTTGGCGGAGGAGCGCGAAAGGCTTGCTGAGGAGCAGCAAGAGTTTCTTCTAGAGAAGGCTGAGGCCGAGGAGCAGCAGCGCTTGGCTGGTGAAGAGCTGTCCCGGCGAGAAGGAGCGCTCAACCAGCGGAAGGTCGACCTCGACGCCCACGAGGACGACCTCACCGCCCGGGAGCAGGCCATTGGCGGAGCCTTGAAGGAGGCGAAGGATGCCGCCGCCGCCGCGGAGACCGCCAAGAGGAGCCTGGAGCTCAAGGTGGAGCAGTTGGAGCAGTACCTGAAGGCGAGCGAGGACAGGGTCACCGCACTCAATGTGGAGCGGGAGAAAGACGCCCACACCAACTCCGACTTGCAGGTACGCCTATCCAAGAAAGGCGACGAGCTCAAAGCCGCCAAGGATTCAATTGCTGACTTGCAGTTGAAGGTCTCCACTTTGACCGATTCGCTGGACGCCGCCCGGGATCGCGAGACGAAGCTGAAGGACGAGCTCCGCAAGGAACGAGGCCTGGTGGAGAGCGCCGCCACCTCAGTGAACAACTTCAGCCGGGCGGTGGAGCAATGGACTGACGATCTGGTCGCTTCTGCTGCCAATATCGACAAGGAGTTGATGGCGCTGAGGGTGGAGCACCTTGTGTACTCTCCGGACGAGAACCTCCCCCACAGTGCCAAGTTAAGTCTCTTCTTCAGGGGAATCGCGCCGGCGCTCGCACGTCTGCAGGAGAAGCTCCCCGCGCAGCTAGCCGACGAGTCACGTCAGCTCTGCGCGGGCACCTTGGAGCGCGTCTTGACGAAGATCGTCTACCGCAACCCTGGCATCAATCTTGTGAACGTCCTCCGCAGCTTGCCGGACGATGCAGATCAGGAGGCGTTGAAGGCGCAGGTCGCCCACATCGTCGCCAAGGTGAACAAGATCTCACGGCGTGAAGGCGACCGCGTAGATTAGGCCCCTTTCTTTCTGTTTCCTTTGCCGCTGCAAAGTGTGTTATGAACATGAACCAATTAGCCATCGTGCTAAGTTATCTCTGTAATATACAGTCTTATTTTGATCAATCAATGCAGTGTTATCTCCCTTGCTTTGGTCCTTTACTTTGTATGCTTTTTACCCTACGCTTTTAGGGAACTTGCCGGCAAGGGGCCCTTGCCGCGAGCGCTGAGTGCTGGACTCCGAGCAGCCTGCTGGCAAAAGACCTTGTCGGCAAGCAACCTTGCCGCAGCTAGTCGCAGCGCACTTAGACTGCTGAGCGAACTCAAGAACGAAGTAAGGGCGCGACACTTGTCACAGCTCACCTAAGCCGTTGAGTGTGCTCGAAACCGGGTAAGGGCGCGGCTAGCCATGGGTAGGTTCCTCCACGCACAGGTTTTCCATACAAAGTGTGGTTGTTCAAGGAAGACAACTAAAATTTAAAAATTTGAACTGCTCAAATTCTGGTAACTTAGCTTTTATAGATTGCTTGTCCTCCGACAAGGCTTCTCTTTCTTGAACAGCACTTGGTTCATCCTCCACCTCCTCCCCCCCCGGCAAACTTGTGCGCGAGGAACATTCCTTCTGCTTAAGAGGGAAAGAAAAAGAGGAAGAAAACAAGTATATAGCCTCACGGCTTGCTAGTGCTTACCGGGTATTCGTGTTGCACGGAGTGCCAAGCAATGTATGCAAATAACAAAGAAATGCATGGAAATGGCAAATAGTGCGAAACACAAAAGCTTTACTGATGCACGGGATCTGCGCCCGGCTTTGTACAAAGGTTTACATGCAACAGCGGCAAGACTCGTACAAAAGGTGGTTGCCGGAGCGGATCACGGCAACCGCGCCTTATGGGTGAAACTTGCGAAGATGCTCTATGTTCCAGGAATTGCTCACCGGTAAGCCTTCTTCGGTCTCAAGGCGGACAGCGCCGGGCGTTGTGACTTGTCTCACCCGATAAGGGCCTTCCCACTTCGGCGTCAACTTGTTGGATTTCTTGGCGGACTGAACACGCCGAAGAACAAGGTCGCCTTCCTCGAGACTCCTGGCCTTGACCTTGCGGCTATGATAGCGACGCAAGGCTTGCTGGTATCGAGCAGCTCGTACAGCAGCCTGGAGACGTTCCTCCTCAAGGAGCAATGCATCATCTTGTTGCAGTTGCTCTTGCTCGAGCTCATCATAAGCGAGCACTCGAGGAGATCCGTATACGAGTTCCGTGGGGAGAACTGCCTCTGCTCCATAGACAAGAGCAAAGGGTGTCTGTCCGGTGGCTCGACTTGGTGTCGTTCTGATTGACCAAAGAGCCGCCGGTAACTCCTCTATCCAGTTTCTTCCGCACTTGCGCAGCCTGTCGAAGGTTCTTGTCTTGAGTCCGCGCAACACTTCAGCATTGGCCCTCTCCACTTGACCATTGCTCCTCGGGTGAGCAACAGAAGCGAAACAGACCTTGGCGCCAAGGTCTTGGACGTACTGCATGAAGGTGCGACTTGTAAATTGTGTGCCATTGTCGGTGATGATCCTGTTAGGGATTCCGAAACGGCAAAAAATTAACCTGAAGAACCTGACTGCTGACTGTGCTGTCACCTTTCTCACTGGTTCCACTTCTGGCCACTTTGTAAACTTGTCGATCGCAACGTACAAGTATTCAAAGCCCCCGACGGCGCGGGGAAAGGGGCCGAGGATATCGAGCCCCCAGACCGAGAAGGGCCAGGACAAAGGGATCGTCTGGAGAGCTTGAGCTGGCTGATGAATTTGCTTGGCATGGAACTGGCACGCTTCACACTTGGTTACTTGTGCAGTTGCATCTTGGAGGGCTTCTTGCCAAAAGAACCCTTGCCGGAACGCCTTCCCGGCAAGTGCCCTTGCGCCAATGTGGTGGCCACATATGCCTCCATGTATCTCTGCCAACAGCTTCTGTCCATCTTCTCTGGAAATGCACTTCAACCTGACACCATTGAGTCTTCTTCTGTACAGTTCGTTATCCACGAACTGGTACATACTTGACTGCCTGGTTATTTTCTCTATCTCTTCTGGGTCGTTGGGAAGTTCTCCAGTTTGCAGAAAACGGACGATTTGCTGCGCCCATGCCGGAGCCCGAGGCTCAACGGCAAGGACTAAAGGCATGAGGGCCGCTGCGGGAACCCCAGCTTTTACGGCAAGAACCTCTGGTTCTGCCGGAGCTGATGGTCCCCCGGCAAGCCTGCCGGGGCAAGGCTTGTCGGGAATGCTTGCTTCAACTGTACAAACCCTTGGGTCTGCAGGAGCAAACTGTTCCTCAGCGTTTTGGTTGTTGATCTTGGGGACCTTGGCGGCGGCTTCAGGGAGATCCGCCGGCAAGTAGTCGCCGGAGACCAACTTTCTCTTCTTGTTCTGCCCAATTGATGGTGTAACGGATGGCTGAGTTAGCTTGAGCAGGAAGGTCCCTGGTTCCACAGGTAACTTCATTGCAGCACACTTTGAGAGGCCATCTGCAATATCATTCTGAGCTCTCGGGACGTGCTCCATTTGCAGACCTTCAAAGTGCTCTTCAAGCTTCCTCCCTTCATCTACATAAGCTTCCATCAAAGGGCTCTGGTAACTCTTGTTTACTTGTCGGACCACCAACTGTGAATCTCCCCGCACAATCAACTTCTTGATCCCAAGCTCGGCTGCAATCCTGAGGCCGGCAAGCAAGCCTTCATACTCTGTAGTATTGTTTGTCGCTTGTTCCTTGGGAAAGTGCATATGGATAACGTACTTGAGGTGCTCTCCGGTGGGCGCTATGAGTACCACGCCGACACCGGTGCCTTGCAGCGAGAAAGCACCATCAAAGTACATTACCCATTCGCTGGTCGCTTCTTGTACGGGGACGCTTGTCTCTTGGAGTTCTTCATCTGGTGTTGGGGTCCATTCAGCTATGAATTCTGCCAAAGCTCTGCTCTGTATAGTTGAAGTACTCTCAAACTTGAGACCAAAGCTCGACAGTTCCAGTGCCCACTCGACGATCCTGCCTGTTGCTTCTGGATTTTGCAATATCCTCTTCAACGGAAAGCGAGTGACCACTGTTATCTCATGTGCTTGGAAGTAATGGCGCAACTTTCTCGAGGCCATGAGGAGAACGAAAAGCAACTTCTGCACCCCTGAGTATCTTGACCTAGCCCCCTGCAAGAGGGAACTTACAAAATACACTGGGCGCTGCACCATCTTCCTTCGCACTTCTCCTTGTTCCTACACAGAGTTGTCCTTGTCGGGGCCAGAGCTTGCCGGTGGAGCCCCCTGCTTGTCGCTGGATTCGCTTGCCGGAGGTGTGGGCTCTTCCTCTGCCTCCCTTTCCGCTACCAACGCAGCACTAACCACTTGATTGGTTGCCGCTAAGTACAGCAGCAACTTCTCTTGTGGTTTAGGTGCGATAAGTATTGGAGTGGAGGACAGGTATCCTTTCAAATCCTGCAGCGCTGCCTCTGCTTCCGGAGTCCATTTCATAGGACCTGCCTTTTTCAAGATTTTGAAGAAAGGCAGGGCGCGTTCTGCAGACTTCGAAATGAACTTGCTGAGGGCAGCCACACAACCAGCAAGTCTCCTTATGTCCTTGACGCGCTTCGGGGCTTCAATCTGCTCGATGGCTTT
The DNA here is from genome assembly GCA_902687465.1 of Secale cereale. Lineage (NCBI taxonomy): Eukaryota > Viridiplantae > Streptophyta > Magnoliopsida > Poales > Poaceae > Secale > Secale cereale. The sequence goes on from LR738710.1 coordinate 507,650,387, forward strand.
TATCTTGTCGGGATTGGCTTCAACCCCCCTCTGAGACACAAAGAACCCGAGAAGCTTGCCGGAGGGGACTCCGAAGACGCACTTCTCGGGGTTCAACTTGAGCTGGATCTTGCGCAGATTTGCAAATGTTTCTTCCAAGTCTTGGATCAGGGTGTCTTTGCTCTTGCTCTTGACCACTATGTCATCCATGTAAGCTTCTACATTTCTGTGGATCTGTGGCTCAAAAGCAGTGTGCACCACACTTGCAAATGTTGATCCTGCATTCTTCAATCCAAAGGGCATGCGTATGAAGCAATATGTGCCACATGGAGTAATGAATGCAGTCTTCTCTCCATCTTTCTTGGCCATGAATATCTGGTGGTAGCCTGAGTATGCATCATGGAAGGAAAGCAGCTCACATCCAGCGGTGGAGTCAACAATCTGGTCAATGCGCGGCAAGGGAAATGGATCCTTGGGACATGCTTTATTCACATCAGTGAAGTCTATACACAGTCTCCACTTCCCGTTGGCCTTACGCACGACAACTGGATTTGCTAACCACGTGGGATGGATCACGCCTCTAACCAGGCCTGCTGCTTCTAGCTTCTTTATCTCTTCGGCGATGAATTCTTGGCGCTCCACGGCTTGCTTTCTGACCTTCTGCTTGACGGGCCGCGCATGAGGACAAAAAACAAGCTTGTGCTCAATTACCTTCCTGGGAACGCCGGGGATGTCAAATGGTTGCCATGCAAACACATCGACATTCGCCCGCAGGAAGGCAACAAGCGCGCTTTCCTATTTGTTGTCAAGTGTAGCACTGATGGTGAAGGTACCACCAGTGCCGTCCTCCTTGGCGGACACCTTTTTGGTTGCCGGTGGAGCGGCCATCCCCTTCTTGCACTTGCCGGTGGAGCTCGATGGAACGTCCTCGACGGCAGCGCAGCACTCCGAAGAGGTGCGTTTGCCGGAGTGGGCCCCAGAGCTCTTGCCGGACTTGGTCTTGGTCTTCCCCCCGGGAGCTTCAGCGGCAAGTGTGTTGCTTTCTGCCGCGGCTGCTGCGTCTCGGTAAATCTTGTCGGCGCAGATAAGCGCGTCCTTCTTGTCTCCATGGACAGAGATGACGCTTATCGGCCCCGGCATCTTGAGTACATTGTAGGCATAGTGGGAAGCTGCCATGAACTTGGCGAGGGCAGGACGTCCAAGTATCCCATTGTATGGCAATGGGATATCGGCCACGTCGAAGGTTATCTTCTCCGTCTTGAAGTTGAGCTCCCCGCCAAAGGTAACTGGCAGAGTGATCTTCCCCTTCGGCTTGCTCCTCCCCGGGTTTATTCCTTGGAACAAACCGGTTTCTTCGAGCTCGCCGTCCGGGTTCTGGAGTTTCTTGATCACAGCCGAGGAGATCAAGTTCAGGCCGGCCCCGCCGTCAACCAACATTTTGGTGACCTTGAGGTTGCGGATGGTTGGTGAGACCAACATCGGCAAGCACCCGACCGCCGTTGTGCGGTCAGGGTGATCCTCAAGATCAAAAATGATGGGCGTGCTGGACCGCTTCAGCAGCCTGCGTGACTCGACGGGCGGCTCAGCTGCGTTCACCTCCCGCACCCACTGCTTGAGTTGGCGGTGGGAAGCATGCAGAGAGGCGCCTCCGTCGACACACAGAACTTCTGTGGCCTTCTGGAACTCCTGCTCGCTGTTATCTCCTTCCTCCATGTCGTCGTCGTCGTCGTCTTCTTCCTCATCCTTGTCGCGGCCCCGGGGAGGTCGATCACCTTGCCGCTGCTTGGCATTGCCGCAGCGTCCTCCCCGGCCATTGAATGGCCGCTTCTTGCTAGGCTCTCCTCCGCCACCTTGGGCCTTCTCCTTGTCGCGACGCTCGTACTCAGCTTTCTGCTGTTCCACGAGGTACTCGACTCGTTTGCAGTTCGAAAGGTCATGGCCCTTGGTGCGGTGGATCTTGCAGTATTGCTTGTCGGAGCCGGCCTGCTTGTCAGCTGCCGCTACAGGGGCAGGCTCCTTGCCGGAGCCGCCAGTCTGCGCCTTCTTGGCGGGAGCCTCCTTGCCGGACTACTCGACGACCAGCACTTCCTTTCTCTTCTTTCTTTTGTTGTTCCGCCGCCGGCTCTTCTTTGCCGGGGCGGCATCCTCGCTGTCGTTTCCTCCTACGCCAGCATCCTCTCCAGGGAGTCTCCTCCCTTCTTCGGCTCGCGCGCACTTGTCAGCCAGAGCGTAGAGCTCGCTGACATCCCGAATCTTGGTCATGGCCATCTCTTCCCGCATGCGGCGGTTACGCACGTTCTGGTGGAACGCGCTGATAACCGCGGCGGGGTGGACGTCTGGAATATTGTGCTGCACGCGGCTGAACCTCTGGATGTACTTGCGCAGGGTCTCTCCTTCCTTCTGGGCCAAGATGTGGAGATCACTCTCCTGGCCGTGGGGTTTGTGGCCACCCGTGAAGGCGCCAACAAATTGGTGGCACATATCTGCCCATGAAGAAATGGAGCCTTCCGGCAAGTGCATAAGCCAAGAGCGGACGTTTGGCTTAAGCACCAACGGGAAGTAGTTAGCCAATATCTTCTCGTCGCGCCCCCCGGCAGCCTGCACCGCGATGGTGTAGATGCTGAGGAACTCCGAGGGGTGCGTCCTGCCGTCGTACTTCTCGGGTACGTCGGGCTTGAAGTTTTTCATGCTGGGCCACTGGACGCGCCGCAGCTCACGGGTGAATGCAGGGCAACCTGCCGCGTACGGCAAGTCGCCTAGTTCACCGGGCGCGTGCGTGTCGACAGCGGTCCCAGCGCGCTGATCTGATTGTCGCCGGGCTTCTCGTCGGCGCTCGATTGTCGTCCGTGCATCTTCTTGTCGCCGATCGTCAAGGACTTGGCGCTGGTCCCGACGAGCCCGCGGATCCGACGACGCCGTGGAGTCGTCGTCGACGTTGATCCGGCGGGGAGGATTCTTCTGCTTCCGCGGCGGGGAGTGCACGGTGGTCGCACCCCCAGCGGTCTTGTCGCCATCGGCCTTCGCCTAGTCGACTTGCCGTGGCCGCGACGTCGCCGGCTGCCGCGGTGTGTCGTTGTTGGCGAAGGCGATGAGGCTTTGGATCGTCGCCCTCCAGTCTTCGGCCTTGTCTGCCGCTGGAGGGAAATTGAGGAGCAGTTACGCTCTTGCTAGTGCTTCTGCTGGAGAGGAGGGGAGCGGTGGCGAGCGGTGTGAGGAGCGAGATATGCTCGGACTTCTAACAGGGTTAGAAGGAGCAGTCTCCCGCCCTGGCGACCGCGCCTTGCTCGTGCCAGGACGATGGCCTTGAGCGTCCCGCGATCCTCCGGTTTGTCCTTGCCCCAGCAAGCGGATGGTACCTCCTGTACCACGGCGCTGCTGGCCTGTCGTCTGCTGAGATGGACGTGGTGCATCTACGAACACCGAGGCTTTGGAATTTGCCCGGTCGTCCGTCTTGTCCTTGGACTTGGTGGCGCCGTGAGTTTCCTCGCCGGCGACCACCCTTCCGCCGGCATCTCCTCCACCAACCGTTGGCTCTGGTGGTGGTGGGATCGACACAGACGGGCCTGCGACCTCCGAAGCCTTCTTCTTCGGGGCCATGTTGTTGCAGCTGGTGAAGTTGACGAAGCTAGAGAGGTTGATGAAGAATGCGCCCGCGTGAGCGCCGGATCAGGTTCGCACAACCTCGACGCCCCCTACCTGGCGCGCCAAAGATGTCGGGGGAAACTTTCCTCCCACGAGCACCTATGGGACCGGAGCCCCTTCTACGTTGCGGTAAAGGAGCGGAGGGAGCACGAAGAGCAGATCGAGGGACACACGCGGGCAGTTTACCCAGGTTCGGGCTGCGACGGACGCGTAAAACCCTACTCCTGCTTAGATTGTATTGAGTTCTTGGGCTCGGGAGCTTGAGGAGCTAGCTACACCGAGCAAGAGAGTTGTCTAGGTTCCGAACCCTTTCTACGTTGTGTATGGGCCTCCTTTTATAGCTCAAGGGGTCACCGACAGGTGTCAACGTAGAGGAGGGTAAAAATGTAACTTTGGTGGTAGTTGTAACAGTGCGGGAACAGTGCATGAACAGTGGATGAACAGTGGACTTCACCTAACTTTGACAGTGGGGGACAAGGGCCTTGAATGCCCGTCACCGTCGACCCCAAAAGCGCCCGTCCATGCGTCTCCGTTCGCCACGGCGGTAGCCTCGTCACCGTGGAGTGCCACCGTGTCCCCTGGCTGCACAGCCATCCGCCACGCGTCCCTGGAAGGGCCCTAGGGCGACGCGTGGGCCGATGAGCTGGAGCGCGGGCACACAGCGCAGGCTTCCCCCGGCAAGCACCTTGCCGGGGTCTTGATCTTGCCGGGCCCGGAAGCTTGTCGCTCCCCGGGGCCCGCCGGGGCGCAGGGTGCGCCGAGGCATGTCTTCTGAGATGCTGTCTTCTGGTCTTCCTGGCAAGCTCCTCTTGCCAGGGTCTTGTGTTAATGTGATAGTCTTGAGCCTGGGACGGCCTTCCCGGCAAGCTCCACTTGCCGGGGTCTTGATCTTTTGTCTTGTATACTTTGTTTTTGAATGGCTTCATAGGGACCGAGAAGGTTTCCGGCGAGCACGTGGTGAGCCCTGCCGCGGGAAGCTGCTACTGCCCGTGCACAAGTTGGAGTACTAAGGTACCCCTATCTTAGTACACCGACACGTACCAATCTAGATCATCAATCAACCCAAAGACAAAGGATATCTACTCAAAACATCATAGGATGGCAACACATCATTGGATCATAATATGTGGCATAAAGCACCATATCAAGTAGGGATAACAGCGGGGTGTGGGAGAGTGGACCAGGTAAAAGAGATGAGGATGGTGATGTTGATGAAGACGATCACCGCGGCGATGATTCCCCTCCCGATGGCACTCTGGCACCACCGAGAGAGAGGAGGAGAGGTTCTCCCCCCTGTGCTTCCTCCTCCATGGCCTCCCCCTAGATGGGGAGTGGTTTGCCTGCTAGTCCTTGGCCTTCATGGCGATGATGGCCCCTCCGGGATCCTCCTCCATGGCCTCCGGTGATGATGGCCCCTCCGGGATCCTCCTCCATGGCCTCCGGTGATGATGGCCCCCTTCGGCAGGGTGCCATAGAGGGCCTAGATTGATTCATCATGGTTACAGAGGCTTGCGGCGGCGGAACTTCTGATCTAGGTCATTTTCTGGAGGTTTCTATATTTATAGGATTTTTTGGCGTCGGACTCACGTCCAGGGGGTCTCCGAGTCATCCACGAGATAGGGGCCCATGCCCAGGGGGGTGGGTGCGCCCCCCACCCTCGTGGACAGGTCGGGACTCTTCTGGCCCAACTCTTTTACTCCAAGGGCTTCTTTTTCTCCATAAAAAATCATCAAAAATTGGCACGTCAATTGGACTCCGTTTGGTGTTCCTTTTCTGTAAAACTCAAAAACAAGGAAAAACAGAAACTGGCATTGGGCTCTAGGTTAATAGGTTAGTCCCAAAAATCATATAAAATACCATATAAATGTATATAAAACATCTAAGATGGATAATATAATAGCATGAATACTTCATAAATTATAGATACGTCGGACACGTATCAGCATCGAAGACTCAGTCATTCTGGCATGAGGAACTTGCACATGCTTGTGAAGAAAAAGCACATCACTGGTATTGAGGGTGTCAAATTCCTCAAAGATCATCTTTGTGGGGCTTGCGAAGCTAGAAAGATGACCAAATGCAAGCATCGCTCAAAGACTACCATGATTACCACTCATCCTTTTGAATTGCTTCACATGGACCTCTTTGGCCCTACACATTACTCTGGATTCACAAATACATCATGTCTTTATGGCTTTGTCATTGTTGATGACTATTATCGTTATACATGGGTGCATATCATCACATTTAAGCATGAAGTGCAGGAAATCTTCAAGCGATTTTCCTCAAGGGCCTTGACGAATTTCGGTTTGAAGATCAAGCATTTCCAGAGTGACAATGGGACCCAATTCAAGAACACTGGTCTTGATGACAATCTTTATGAACTTGGTATTACTCATGAGCTATCAGCCCCTTACACTCCTGAGCAGAATGGTGTTGTGGAGCGCAAGAACAGGACTCTTGTTAAGATGGCTTGCACTATGCTCGATGAATACAAGAAGCCTCTCCGCTTCTGGCATGAGGCTATCAACATTGCATGCCATATCATCAACAGGGTATATCTCCACAAACTCCTCAAGAAAACTTCATACGAACTCCTCACTGACAAGAAACCCAATGTGAGTTATCTCAAAGTCTTTGGTGCTAAATGATGGGTTAGAGATCCTCATCACAGTTCAAAATTTGCACCAAAATCACATGAAGGTTTTATGCTTGGTTACGAAAAGGACTCGCACACCTACAGAATCTTCATCAATCATCTTCACGACATTGTTGGGACTGTAGATGTGCGGTTCGATGAAACTAATGGCTCGCAAAGAGAGCACCTGCCTCCTGTGACAGGTGAAATACCTCCTGAGGGACAGATTAAGTTTAAAGCTACTGAGGATATCATCCCCATTGAAGAATCTGCAAACAATATCATCGGTACCAAGTTGATATATCGAAACAAGCAAGATGAAAATGGCCTTGTGGTGAGGAATAAGGCTTTTCTCGTAGCTCAAGGCTACACACAGGTTGAAGGAATTGACTTCGATGAAACTTTTGCGCATGTTGCCAGACTTGAAGCTATTCGCATATTATTTGCTTATGCTAACCATCATAATATCATGTTCTGGGGAAATTCGGCATGCAAGATTGCAAAGGCGTCAAAATCCCTATGCCCACAATTGGCCATCTCTACACCGATGTAAATGGTAAAGACTTTGAACAAAGGGTATACCGCTCCATGATTGGATCTTTATTGTATCTATGTGCATCTAGTCCAGATATTATGCTTAGTGTTTGCATGTGTGCCCGATTTCAAGCTACACTGAAGGAATCACACCATAAGGATGTGAAGCAAATTCTTTGATATCTAGCTCACACTCCAACACTTGGATTATGGTAACCCAAGGGCTCTGGTTTTGATCTCATCGGATATTCTGACTCTGACTATGCTGGTGATAAAGTGGATTGCAAGTCTACATCCGGCACATGCCATTTCCTCGAACGATCCTGTCGGGGGAAACTGTCCGCCACGAACACCTATGGGGCCGGATCCCCTTTGTCTGTGCGGTAAGAGGGCGGAGGGAGCACAAAGAGCGGATCGTAGCGAGCACGCGGGCAGTTTACCCAGGTTCGGGCCGCGGTGGACGCGTAAAACCCTACTCCTGCTTAGCTGTGTATTGAGTTGGAGAGCTCGGGAGCTTGAAGAACCAGCTACACCGAGCGTATGAGCGATCTAGGTTCCGAACCCCCTCTACGTTGTGCATGGGCCTCCTTTTATAGTGCAAGGGGTCACCGACATGTGTCAACGTAGGAGAAAGGGGTAAAAATGTAAAAGAGGTGGTAGTTGTAACAGTGCGGGAATAGTGGAGCTACACTGCGTGAACAATGGTCGCTACCTACTTTGACAGTGGGGGACAAGGGCATTTAATGCCCGTCGCCGTCGACCCCAAAAGCTCCCGCCCTTGCGTCTCCGTTCGCCACGGCGATGGCTTCACCTCCGTGGAGTGCCACCGTGTCCCCCAGGCTGCACAGCCATCCGCCACGCGTCCCTGGAATGGCCCCAGGGCGACGCGTGGGCCGATGAGCTGGAGCGCGGGCACACAGCGCAACTCTCCCGGCAAGCACCTTGCCGGGGTCTTGACCTTGCCGGGCCCGGGAGCTTGCCGGGCTCTGAAGCTTGTCGCTCCCCGGGCCCTCGCCGGGACGCATATAGCGCCGAGGCGTGCCTTCTATGATGTAATCTTCTAGTCTTCCTGGCAAGCTCCTCTTGCCAGGGCCTTGCGTGAGTGAGGTAACCTTGAGTCTGGAACGGCCTTCCCGGCAAGCTCCGTTTGCCAGGGTCTCGATCTTCTGTCTTGTATACTTTGTTTTTGAATTGTTTGACATGGAGCAGGAAGGTCTCCGGCGACCACGTGGTAAACCCTGCCGCGGGAAGCTGCAACTGCCCGTGCACAAGTTGGGGTACTAAGGTACCACTACCTTAGTACACCGACAGATCCTTAGTATGTTGGTCCTCGAAGAAGCAGAACTACGTATCACTCTCTACTGCTGAAGCTGAGTACATTGCTGCTGGTTCATGTTGTGCTGAATTGCTGTGGATGAAGCAAACCCTCAAGACTATGGTGTCAACATGAAGAATGTGCCACTCTATTGTGACAATGAGAGTGCCATCAAGATTTCTCACAACCCAGTTCAGCACTCGAAGACAAGGCACATCTAGATCCGTCATCATTTTCTTCGTGACCATGTGTTCAAGGGCAACATCTCTATCCACCACATGAAGACTGAAAAATAGATGGCAGATATCTTCACTAAGCCCTTGGATGAAAAGAGATTTTGCAAGTTGCGGCGTGAGCTAAATATCTTAAAATATTCAAATGTTCTTTGAAAGGACACACATCCTAACACTTATGCAAAATTGATGACTTTGATGCGCAACACACGAAGTAATGTTTTTCTTTAATCAATGAAGACTAACCCTCTAAGTTGTGTTTTTCTTCATGATTCCTCAATTGTGTGGATTTCTAATCTATACAACTCTGGAACCAAAAGCAAGAACGCTTAGTGAAATTCTTCAAGACTCCCATGGTCAATTTCCTCAAACGTGATTCTTTGGAAAAAAATCTGAGAACGCATGTGACCTCTCCAAATTCTTCGCACCTATACTCTGTTCACAGGTAGAAATGGCTGCTGCTGAATCTCTCGGTTCTCGTCAACTTAACTCATTTGCAGCATTCCTCGAAGAAAAGTTACACACTTCCTCAGAAACTTCAATTGTTCAAAATCCTCAAGTGAGAAAAATGGCCGAAGGAAAGAGACCGCAGAAGGGAGTCAAGAGACCTGAGACCAATATTGCTTTTGAAATCCCTGAAGATATTTATACTAATTATTGCACTCCTGATGAGGAAATTCATGGCAAAGAGAACAATAATCTACGCAAAGTGCGCATTCAGAGGATTGAGAGGAGATGGGCAAAATAATGGAGGGAATATCGCTATGTTACTCCCGAGTACATGAAGAAATTTGAAGTAAACCCTCCTTGCTCGAGACCTCCTTTGGCTGCATGCCAAATAGCTGATCCTACTAGCGTAAGGCGCGGTGAGGAATTTCCCAAAGAATGGGCCAAGCGCCAAGCTAAACATCAAAGGGCAGCTAGAAAAGCAGTGAGGAAATTCAATGAAGACACTTCTGCTGATACTACTGCTACTGAGGCCTCTGCCAGTAAGACCAAGAAGGCTATGTTGAAGAAATCTACTGTGAAACCACCAAGTTCCTCAACAGAAATGCCCTCACGGCATGGCTCTTCCATGTCAAAAACCTCAGGACAAATTCGTCATGGAACTTTTTCAAGGGCTGCTCCAATTCCGTCTGTTTCCGCACAATCCTCAGCTGCCGCTGCAAAGTCCTTAACACTTGTGCACCTTGCAACGTGTCAAAGGACGGCAGGGTTCACAATTGCTTCAGGAGCCTCTGCAAGTTCATCAGATCCACCACAAACTTCACCTGGTCCAACCTTGCTAAAAGTTAAGACCACTACTGGACAAGGAAACAGGCCAACTCCTCAAAAGAAAGTGGCTTTCCAAGTTCCGTCTGACGACGATGAAGCTGATGATGAAGAACTTGCTGAAATTATCACAGACGGGAAAATGAAGGCCGCTAGAGCCAAGGACAGTTATGTGTCTCTCATGCTAAATCTGAAGAAGATCCTGGACTATATTGATCTTTGACACAAAGATCCCAATACACATCTCCTTGAGATGAACCTCACTCCTGGACAAATCACATGCTGAGTGCTTTCATTAGTGAGGAAAAATGGAAGTTTGAACAAGCCAGACGAACCAAGAAAGATCAATACAGGAAAGAATGCTTCCTGAAGAAAAATGTTGTGAAGATTTCTCCTAAGGACCTTGTGAAATTGCAAACTGAAATTAGAGACCTCAGTGATGAATTTGACAGATACCGTGCTGATTGGCTAGGCGCCAAAGTCAGATTATTCAAACTTTCCAAGTCCCACAAGCTCACAAGTGCAACTTCTTCGCAAGAGAAAATTCACTTGACTGAAGAAACTAAAAGTGCGGCTAAAAATAAAGCTACTGAAGAAACTGTCAGGGCTGCTGAAGAAATTCCAACTCCTAATGAAATTGCCAGGGCAACCTCAAATGTTGCGCCTGAATAAGAACCCAGGCCTACTGAAGAATCTATTGCAGTGCCTGAAGAATCTGAGAATGCCAGGGCAACAGCATCAGTCGTGCCTAAAGAAACTGAACCTATTTCATCTGCTCCTCCTGCAAAGTCTTCACCATTGAAGAATATCAACCTTCCTTATGCATCAGAAGTGAAGAAAACAAAGACTGCAGAGAAGGCAGCTGTCAAGAAAAGGAAAGCATCATCAACTGCAGAATCCTCAGCTCCCAAGAAAGTGAGGACTTTGTCAAGCTCCATCACCAACCCTATTGATGTTGTTCCTATCTCTATTGTGCCATCAAAGGAGATTGTTACCTTTGGTGAATAATATGGCATACCAGATGACATGGATGAAGAGAATCCTTCTGCTGCTTCTTTAGAGCAGTTGGATGGTGAAATTGAAGCGGAACAAATCCCTTCAACCCCACTGGTACCATCGCCCATGCCTCACTTCACTGCTGAAGAGGATGGCGTTGAGGAATTGGAAGAAGAAGATGAGGATGTGGACATTGGTTCTACCACTCCAGTGCTCAATGATGATTATTGGGAAAATAATAATCCAAATTCACCTATGACCACTCAACTGCATCTAGTTTCTCAGTCCCTGTCCAAACTGAAGAAATTCATACGGGCTCTAAAGAACGCACAACTTCTCCTCCTTCCATTCCTGATCAAGCTACAACTGCAACAGCTGAAGAAATGGATAAACAAACTACTGTTGAAGAACCTGAAGCTTCAAATCCTCAGGCAGTATCTTCAGAGCTTGTCAACACTAAAGCTGCAAAGTCATCATCTGTAAATCTTCAGCCCAAGCGGAAGAATCCTTATGCTAATAGGCAAAAATTCAAGGCTGATGATTTCTTCACTTAGCATCATTTCTTCACTGACTTCAACCCTTATGACTTAGTAAGGCACATACACAAGAGATTCTAGATAGCTACCCAGATGAATTTGTATTTCTCACTCCTGTTCGACAAAGACAAGGTATTTGAACATCGTCAAATTCCTCACATTGACATGGAGTCTATCCCTTGCTTTCAGCCTGTTAAAATGCTCTTCATGAAGCTAGGCTTCTGAATTTTTGCTTTGTTATTTGCGATTGGAATGAAGAACTCATTCTTCAATTCTACACTACTCTCTATCTCACTGGTGATGCTGCTGATATCAACTCATGGGTGCTTGACTGGATGACCGACAACACTCACTACAAAGCTCCAGTATCTGAATTGCTTCATGCCATCCCAATAAATCCTCCTTCTGAAGATGAAAGATTAATGTATGATGAACCTGAACTTCCAGATCATCTGATGCAAGTCATGATGAAGCCTTTGAAGGCTGGTCAACCTCCAAGAACCACCTCCTTGGTGAAGGGATTGCCATATGTACCAAGGACAATCTACCACATTCTGACCAAAACCCTCAGTCCAATCAAGGGCCACAACTCTGAAGAAGAAGACGTTGTTGGCATCATGAAGAATCTGATATTCAATATCATGCATGGGATTCCCATCAACTATCATGATTTCTTCATGGGGACTTTGGCGAATGTTGTCGTGTCACCTTTTGAGTTGAAGCCTTATGATCCTTGGATCATGAAATTCATCAAAACAAGGGCTTCAATCAACTATAAGGAGGATTATCAGAATCACCTCAGCTATTTGCCCCCTATTGAAGTGCTCAAACTGACAATTTCCTCATTTGATGGAAAGGGAAAAGCTATTGTTATCGATGAAGGTACTCACCCATTGTATGCCTCAGTTGATGGAAAGGGCACAGTTGTTGATATTGATGAAGACACTCACCCATTGGATGGACAGATTCGCAAAGCTGCATCCTATTCCACCAATGATGACTCTGCAACTCAAGACTCTGTCGCAAAATCTTCAAAGCATATTCCTCAAGCCACTGTTCCATGAGTGACGACTGGTCGTGAGCTTCTCCTAGGTCTTCATCACAAGGTTGATCGCAATCACAAGTGGGTCAAGCGCTAGTTTGCTTCAATTTTTAGAACATGACTGTCACGCAAAAATCTGTGAAGAAGAATCACTACTATGTGCATGAAATCTTCGATCGCACTTGGGCTATTCTTTCACATCTCTACAATGCTGAAGAACTCAAGGAGATGGACTTCCAATAGGACTTTAGCTGGTCTCAGCCACCTTCGAAGAAATTCAAGAAGGTCAAAGTTCCTCAGCTGGTCACAAGTTCATTTTCTTCATTACGCATGACACATGAAGCTGAAGATTTGGACGATACTGCACCAGGCCCTACCTCAACGGACGACCCCAACAACGATGGTGCTCCTCCATCAACATCATGATGATATTCTTCACGGGAGTTAGTCCTCATTTTTTATGCCTTTTGATCATTTGATGACAAAGGGGGAGAAATTTGAGATAGTCTTCAAGCGGGTCTCTTATATGTGTGCTATATTTTCATTAAGTTACAACTCTTGCTCTTCTGAGGTGTTTGCTCTGATGAGTTGTAAACTTAAGTCCGATGGTGGTCTGACACTTTTGGAACTACTTTCTGCATGCTTATTTCCTCAGTACCTTAATGCACGCATGCTGATTTTCGCCAGACACCATATTTCATAATGCATTTAAAATTCATGATATCATATGTTAAATGCATGTTTGAATTACAAGATATAGGGGGAGATCTCCATGATATTACTCTACAATGTGCATTTTCTACTCAAGCAAAATCCTCAAACATTCACATCTTCAGAGGGAGTTCTTCTATATCTTGTAATCAAATTCCTCGATATCAGTTGTTACACTTCATATGTTTATCCCCATTGAAAACTTAACCTATTTGTCATCAATCACCAAAAAGGGGGATTTTAAGTGCATCTAGTGCCCCTTAGTGATTTTGGTGTATTGCAAACTTATAGGTTAAGGGACTAATATGTTTGTCAGTGTACACAGGTACTATAAGTCTATGAGGAGTTTGATATTTATGAAGAAAGTCGACCCCTAGAAATGTATGTCTTCAGTTGAAGACTTTGGTTTTCTGGAAGACTTTGAAAATGAAGAAATTGGTATGACCATGAAGACTTGGATATTCATGTGAGGATTATGAACCGTGAAGACTTTTGTTTTCGTAGTTTCATTTTCTCTTTCTTGAGTCATGGGAAACACCATACTGTTAAAGGGGGTCGAGGTAAAACTAAGGAAACATATTTCCAAGTGATGCTCATCTCAAACGTACACTACCAATCCTTTCGAGTGAAGCCATTGGAAATCGCATACAGTTCAGTCAATTTCTTCAGTGATAGAGACAAAGTTCTTCTGTTCTCTGAAGAATTTGTTCTGACTGTGGAGTTAGGAATTCGCTAGTGCGGATTGCCTACAAGTGAGGAACATGATAGCCCTAAGGAATTTGAGAGCTCAAATTTCTTACCGTTGTTGTGCTATGCGCCAGCTATCCCAAAATATCATATCCACTTAACGATCATATCATTGAAGGGCATTTATGTCAAATCATGTCGGGCTGCTCCCTAGGCTATAAATAGCCACCCCCTAAAACCACTAGTTTGTTGGCTGCTCTGAGAGAAACTGACATTTGTCATTAGAGCAACCCATCCTCCGAAGACTTTGAGCGAAAATCATCAAGTGAGGAAAAACCCAAAACCCCAACACCGAAAACCCAAAGTGATTGAGCATCATTGAAGAGAGTGTTCCTATGTGGAACCGATGCTTGTTATCTTTGAAGACTGTGATCTTCCAGACGGTTAGGCGTCAACGGTCTAGAGCATCCAAGAGGTAATGTGCATCACCGGGTGACCAAGTCTGTGAAGGTTTGGAAGTCACCTGTGAAGACTCACCATGAGTGATTGGGCAAGGTCTCTGTGACCTTAGCTCAAGGGGAATATGGTGATGACTGTGTGTCTTCAGGTTTGAATACCTAGCCGTCCTAACCAGACGTACAATTGTCACATCAGTTCGAACAGATCTACCAAATCATTGTCTTCACCAAGCCTACTGGTTCTATTTTATCAACCCTTTCAGTTCCTCATTCATGTGTTGATGAACTTGATATGTACTGTTTGAAGACTTTGACTGAAGACTTTATCAATTACCTCAACCCTATTTCTTCTGTCTTGTTTTTTCAGCCTGCTTATCCCGTTTACATGCGACTTGTGCTCTGTGTATGCTTTCATTTCATCATGATGACTATGCTACTATTTTGTTGTGCATGCACCTAACTATCTATATCGCTGCTAGTAGTTTGTTGCTTAGAAATTCCTCAGTTAGAATTTCCTCAATGACGAATTTGTAAAAATCACCTATTCACCCCCCTCTAGTCGATATAATGTACTTCCAGTGTCAAGTAATAAATTCCTTGGAAAGAGTTGGTATGTACGGTACCCTTGCATACGGCTAGCCGTGGAGTGTGAAATTATGGTGGAAAAAGGAATAAACCTTATTTTATGTTTGGGAACCGCCTATGATGTATCTAGCATAGAAAGTATTGGGAACTCTTAGTCGTTCTCATTGACAATAAAATCATGCCACCCAAAATAATTGTATCTCTCATTTTAAGCTTTGAGTTGTGGCACCTCTAAAAATCCCTACTTCCCTCTGCGAAGGGCCTATCTATTTAGATTATGCAATGCTAATTTTTATTTGAGTCTCATCTTCTTTTATAAAGCACCAACAATGGAACACTATTATCACACTTGAGCATTGGATGTAGCTAATATTTGGATGTGTTGCATGAATGGATCAATGATTGAGCAAAATGGGCTAAGGATAACTTTCTTTAGTGTTGATATTTTGAAAGACATGGTTGCTTGTTGATATGCTTGAGTATTAAAATCTTTATGTCAAAACTAGACTATTGCTTTGAATCATCTAAAACTCCAAATGTCCATGATACAAAGAAAAGAATATGTGATGAACATGATTGGCAGCATTCCACATCAAAATTCTGTTTTTATCATTTACCTACTCGAGGACGGGTAGGAATGAAGCTTGGGAATGTTGATACGTCTCCAATGTATCTATAATTTCTGCTTGTTCCATGATGTTATATTATCAATCTTGGATGTTTTACAATCATTTATAGCAATTTTATATCATTTTTTGGGACCAACCTATTGACATAGTGCCCAGTGCCGGTTGACAGTTTTTGCTTGTTTTACTTCGCAGAAAATCCCTATCAAACGGAGTCCAAATGCAGCGAAACTTTGTGGAGATTTTTTCTGGACCAGAAGACAACAAATGGGCTAAGGAAGAACCAAAGGGAGTCCCGAGGGGACTACAAGACACCAGGGCGCTCCCGGGTGCCCATGCATGCCCTGGTGGGTTGTGGGGCCCACGGAGGTCTCCCACACCACCTCTCAGCTCTGTAAGTAGCCAAATATTCCAGAAACCCTAGGAGAGTCGACGAAAAAAATTCCAGCTGCCGCGAGTTCCAGAGCCACGAGATCCAATCTAGAGCCCTTTTCTGGCACTCCGTCGGAGGGGAACACGATCACAGAGGGTTTCACCATCCTCATTGGTGCTCCTCGGATGATGCATGAGTAGTTCACCTCAATCATGCGGGTTCGTAGGCACTAGCTAGATAGCTTCTTCTCTCTTTGTTCTTCAATGCAAAGTTCTCTTGGAGATCTATTTAATGTAATAACTTTGTGCGGTGTGTGTCACACCCTGATTTACATGCCACAACACTTATGTCAATAAATCATGCTAAAATGTGGTTTGACAAACACTTTTGAGTGTTCTCGACTTTGCTTGATTTGCTTATTGTTTTGCTATTTACAAGTGCTCTAAAAATAAAATAAATCCTCCTACACTTATACTCCTTCTCCTTGGTCCAAAACTTTGCCCAATGATCATGCCATGTGTATAGGAAATAATAGTATTTTCTTAAAAAAAATTGGCCAAAAAGTATTTTCTAAATTTAGTTTTCCAAAAACCCTTGAATTGAGGTTTGCACTACAAGTACCTGATTTGGGGTGTGAAAAATCTTTCAAAAAGTATATTTCACTCCTATTAGGTATAGGACTCCCATAAACCATAAAAATATAATTTTAAACGTTATTTTCCTATTTTATTTGGTCTTTAATAGGTTAAAATTATTTAACTGTTTCACAAATATTTGACAAAATTTAAGGAAACTCATAGGACACATATTGTCCAAATATAAGAGTTTCAACACATGGTCATGTTCAAATTATTTGTCAAAGCCCTCAAAAACCCTTTCTGGATATTTCAAGCTTTTGAAATATTTACAAAGGAAATATTTTCTTAAAAATCCAATAAAATACTACCATGTCACATATGACATATTTGATGATCTTGCCAAGCCTCATGCCTTGAAAATCAAGAAAACATCTTCAAACCCCCTCAAAACCATTTCTGTCCATTTCGAAGTTTGAGCAACTTTACATTGACAACCTTGTCCAAATGCTCTCGAACTTGGTGAACATGCTCAAATGATGTAATCATGCATCTAGATCAAATTACACAAGTTGGAGAGGAATATACCTTGGTCAAAGTGCCTCAAAATCCTCTCTGTATAGAACCAAATTTGAACAACTCTACATTACCAACTTTTTACTTGTGACCTCAAATTTTGCGGATATGCTCACAACCCCAAATGATGACACTACACCAAGTGGTGCATCAAGGGAGAAAGAATAGCATGACTAAATCTTGGAAAAGCAATTTCTGTTGATTTCTAGGGTTTACCAAAGTTACATTGGCAACTTTGCCCAAATGAGCTCAAACTTGGTGAAACACCCTATTTATATGTGCCATTTCATCCTGTTAAGACTCATGCCAAGTGGAATTCTTTTCCTTGCCCAAACCAGCAACAAACACCATCTGCCATTTTTCTAAAGACACCACTTTGAGCTCTTCCACTCTTCCACCTGGGCTCAAATTTTTACCACAGCTATTCCTAGTCCCCTTCTACCTCTTGTAACAATTTCACACCCATAGCTCCATTATTGGGGGGTGAAAGCATCACATTCTCCCTCTAGATAACACAATTCTCAGTCTCTATCAACCCCACCTCTCTCCCATTGGGTCACCAGGGCACCCAAGGCCACCACCCCTCTGTTTACTCCTCCCCTGACCCCCTAGACACTAGTGGCCACGCCCTGGGTGCCAAAAAGATGCCAATGCCAGCCATATGCGTGCTCTGGAGCGTGCTACGATGCACCAAAGCACTGTAGCCACTCACTGCCTGAGCCACCCAACCACCTCGGGCCTCCCCAGCATGTCTCCGAGGTCGTATCGATGTCTGGGACACGCAACACTGTCGGCCCTCTCCTCCCTCGCCCTCTTTTGCCCATTGTCGATCTCACCAGAGCGCCGCCCGAGCTCACCAGTCGCTGCAGTACTGCGGGACCTTATTTGACCTCGCCACGCTCCCCCTCTCGCCTCTCTCGCTCCTAGACGAACACCACGAGGAACGCTGACCCATCCACGGACCCTCCCTTGACCGCCACTGCGATCTCCATGGGCACCCTGTAAGGTTGGCTCACAGTGCGCCATGGCCTCGCCTTATAGGTTCTCCTTGGGTCCCTCCCTCATCTCCAGTCCCTCCGTCCCCCTTCCCTTGTCCTCCTGGACCCGCTCTCTCTCTCTCTCTCTCTCTCTCTCTCTCCTGCGCCCCCTATCCACCACCACGGCCAAAGCCTCACCGCCTGTCGCCGCCAAAACCCGCGATGTTCCGAGCTCCTCCGCGGGTGCGAAGCACATGGATAGGATCGCCGCTCCTCGCTAAGTCCGCCGAAGTGCTTGGACACTTCACTGGTGACCGGAGCCATTGGGGCAGGCGCCGGCACCGCTCGGCCGCACCTCCCATGTCGCTCCTCTGCCTCAGGCGCGGGGTAGGGGACAACCACCCCGCTAGCTGGCAGGGGGGCCGTCTATCAGCGGCCGTGGCAACCGAGCTGGCCCATCGATCGGGATAAGTGGAAACGGCCTCGACCAAAATCGCGTCCATGTCGTGAAGACGCACGGCCCGAAGGCGCCTTCGACGTCGCCTGGTTACCCACGTAGCTGAGCTGTTGGGCCAGCCCACTTCCTATCTCTCGCTCAACGCTGACCCTTCATTTTTCTTTTTCTTTTTCTCCTGGCACTAAAACTTTTCCATAGAGCTCATTTCAAGTCCAAATTTGATGATTCAAATTTCCAGTTGTTGCATAAATTAGTGCATATTTAATGAGCCATGGTGAACATTTTTACTCTTCCTAGTTTCCCTTGTATCAAATAAAAACGTCATTTATCCACATAAGTTCACTTTAAAAATCCATATCATATTCATTTGGACTCCAAATTTGGTGAAACCAATTTCTAAATGTTTCTAAAAACATGCCTGATTTAATGGGTACCTTTACTTATTTTTACAAAAAAAGGATTCTGTAGGTAACTTGTAGATCCATTAAATCCCTTGATTCCATCATTTTGAAATGCTCAAAATTATCCACTAATCCAATCCCAATGAAACCACTCTGGTTATTTTTCACATAACCAGAGAAGTCCTATAAAAGTCAAATCCATATTTTTAGAGCACTTTTATTTTTTTACCTTGTTGTGTTGCTTATTGTGATTGTCTCCGATGTTAGTTGATCAAGTTGACTATGGATTTGGATTAGAAGAGTTTGAAGACCCCCTCGGAGGACTTTGTTGAGCCAGGCAAGCAGCCCATTGACCATGTTGAACCCTTTTATATCATGAAAGCATCTTCATTGTTTCATTGAGTGCATGAAATATCTTGAATGGCTACCTTGCTAGGCTTTCCTCCGTTGCATACCCCGTTGATACTTGCATTGTACATGACTCTATTTTTGTTCAGAGTTGTGTTGGTGGGTTGTATTAACATGCTATAGTAGTTGGCTACGCAAAATGGGTCAGGGTTATGCATGGATAGAAATAAGTGTGGTTTCACACATTTGCAAATAACCCAGTGGGTGCCACTAATGCCCCTGGGAGTTGATGCTAAACTAGGGCACCACTTGGTGGAGAAGTAGTGTACCAAGGCTTCATGAAGGTGTGGTTTACAAAGACGGATTAGATTTAAGATTTGTCGACCATCCTAACCAAACATGCGCAACCACTCTACCCCTTATGGGACGGGGCATTATTAATTACCTAGTCTGATACTAGCATGGTGCCCGCATTACTAGTGACGGGGGTGACATGAGGTCACTCTCGGGACGGGGTCGTGCTCGGATAGGCGGCCATGACTGTTTTCACAGGGCACTGGACACACCGTTGGTCCCTTCGTGTATGAGTGATAATGTGAAAGGGCAGAGTCCCATGATCTTTTGCTTATACACGCGGGTCGTGTACCAATGAGTGGACCCTATGTTAGTGTCGTCTAGGGAAAGATAGTGATCGGTTGCTTCCCCCGAGTACTTGAGGTACTGCGGGATCGTGGATGACACGAAAGCTTCACGGATCTTGTGGGTAAATGTGCAACCTCTGCAGAGTGTAAAACTATTCGAATAGCCGTGTCCATAGTCAAGGACAGTTGGGTGGTGCTTCTTAGACTATGTCCATATGTTTCAGGAAAACAACACGATTTGGTAAATCAGTTGACGCGATTCGTGAGGAAGTCACGATGAGCTTGAGCATGAGTTGTTCATAACTCTTTCTCGATGTTGATGTGTGTAACCTCCTGATACTTGTTGCAGACGCATTCATATCCTTGATAAATGTTGATCATATTTGCATGAGAAAAACTAGCTTTCCACAAAACTGCCAATATAGAAGTAGAGCCTTGCATAATTATTTTGTTATCACTCTTGGGTTGCATGCAAGTACATTCAAAGTACTCATTGGCTTGCCACTGGTTATTTTATAGGCCAGGCATGAAAGAATAGGATATAATGAATATTTCTCGCTGATGAACATGCGAGCTAGGATGCTTTCCCAGTCAGAATGCCTGTAGGGTTATGGCAGATGGCATGGGTCCAAGTTGTCAATGAAGATTTCCACTGTGATGATATATACTCAAGACTTGACCATAATGGTCACAACTTGTGTAACATGGTATGTATGGATGTAAGACTCTTGTTACTCAGCTTCTGTGTGTTCAGTGAGCATTGATCTCTGGGATCACTATACATGTGCATTTGTTGATCATGACTTATAAGTCGGGGTCCCCACAAAGCTGGTATCAAAGCCATCCTGACTATAGGAAGCCTTAGTTAGAATGATCGTTCGTTAGGGTAAAGTTATTTCCAAAACAATTAGTAGTTTTCAAACTATCTATACTTCTCTTCCCTTCCCAGTTTTTCGAAAACTAAGGTGTAGTTTCCTTATTGATATCTTCCCCTTCAAAACTTTTGGTCACTAGAACCCATATGCCCCTCACCATTGGATTCCTTGTAATCCTCATGGATAATCTAGAAGGAAGATGCCTTCCCAGACATTCACCCACATCTTCTGAACACAAGATTGGCGACACCACAACAAGACGATATGAACAGAAGATACATCCTCGAGGAATGAGGACATGAAGACCCAGAAGATGGTGACACCCTCGACACTGCCCTAGGATGATGCAACCTTGTCCTATGACGATCAGGGTGTAAGATATGCAAGATCATGATATACATCGCTAATATAGTAACTCTGTCGCTACCGTTGTTGTACCGGAAACCACCGGTGGATGAGAACCTCGCCATTTGGTCCACCTCACTAGAGTGAGCAGGAAAATGGTTCTCTTCATCCCCCGCTCTCGGTTACGTTATTGTCAACAATGTGTCCGGCATATTGGACCTCTACTATGCCTTGTTAGTGTCATTGCATAAAAGATTACCTACCTGGTACCATCAACACCTTAGGAGGCAAAATTCATCATCATGATTAAGAAGACAAGAGAAGACCAAGTCGATGCCAACTACGAGGAGCCACCTTCACCCCCATCACTTTAACAGTCAAGAACTTGTTGAAGACTCTCCAGGACCAACCTGGATCGTTTCATCGAACAACTACAAGAGACGTAGCGACACCTGAGGAAGACCCGAAAGACTGCACGAGACACGAAGCAAGCACAACTATTGAGTCCGAGAACCCCTAGGGTAGGATGAGTCATGTACGCCCTATGCGCAGTCGAGTGTGTATGATGGTTCGAATAGAACCATGATTGTGTGTTGCTTGTTTTTATGTTGATATCAGTCACCCTTTTGCCCTAGGCAACAAGTACGCGACTATATCACCTTCCTTACCTTGTTTCTTTTGTTTGGCCCTTTTTGCACTTGTTTGTTTGCACTTGCACTATATAACCCCCTTTAGGCATTCCCCTCATCTATGCTACTTTTCCCTCTCATCTCTCTTCTCAACTAAAGACCGACAAGACAAGATACACCAAGGATTCTACTCTGACAACCAACTAGCACTGCAGACTTTTTCTACAACCTCCTCGATCAAGTGCAACCCCGTAGAGTCATGTTTATCCCTCCAGACTAGAAACCCATTCCTAGCCCCCTAGAAACCTTACTCGAATCCCTAACCATGAGCTTAACCCACAGAATTGCAAGGAAATCAGTTAAGCATCCATAACCTTGCACGGTCCACTATGAAACTAGTGAACGTAGTGAGCAAGCACATTGTCATCCTAACATAGCACAAGAACTAACGACGCCATAGGGAAGACCAATTTGAGGATATAGGAATAAAGTAAGAATGACTTGATGAGTTTATATCCATGACTTTAAGGAATTATATGAGACTATTTGGTGGATTATGAGGCCTTCATGTTGGCAGATGAACTTGGTGGGATCACGTCAATAGAGTAGCATAGCCTTCTATGCCCCTGAGTAAATTGGATTTAGTAGGACAAATTATGATCGCAAGCTAAAATTCTCGGAAGCATGAGGATTTGACTTAGCCAGGGGATATTGATAGGAGATAGTTGACACTACGATAATGACTTGGGGGGGGGCATGTAGGAATTCTCGTTAGACATAAGATTTGGATTTAAGTAGGTGATTCTAGTTGAGTATAGATGATGAGTATGTATACATGGTTCGAAGTAAATTGGATTTAGACTGATGATCTCGAACATGATACCATGTTTCTCGGTGGACAATAAACTAGGAGATTTGATTAATTGCCAGAGTTGATTTAGGGATCTATATACACCTGACCTTGGAGTTTACTTGACCATGATAATAAAAAATTGGTGGATTTACTATATTATAGATAGCCCTTTCAAGTATTTGGGGACTATATAGGACATTGGAAGATCATGTGGAACACCATAGATTTTGGATATGTAGAAATAATTGATTATGTAGTGACTGATGGAAACTAATGGGCTGTTGGAGTTGATTCATAGGAAGGAAACAAGGTCTTGGAAGGGCTTACGATGTGTTTCCTTAGGATAGAGATGCACTATCTTGGACCTTGGAAGAATAGGCTAAGCACTTGGATTGTGATATTTCATTCAAGCTTAGCAGCTTGTATGCTCTACCCATGGATTCTTAGGGATAGCCATACATATGATTTTGGGGATCGTAGACATATATGATTTTGATAGACCTCCTCTAGGGAGTCATGAGGATATATATTTCATGAGTGATGATTTGAGTTGGTTTATGCGAAAGGATGTTTTAAGTGGTACAAGGTGATTTGTTCGGAGTACTAGATAGAACTATTGGCATCTCGGATAAGATGATAAACGTTCACTCACACACTAGAATCCTTAAAATCCTTAAGCCCTACCAAGCCACAACATGGTTGGATCCTGACCACAGGCTTTGTCTCAAGGTCGAGAAGAACTTTGCCAATATCCAATCGTGACCACCACTAATACCCTAACCCATCTTATGCATCATGTGGACAAATCGCCATGAAGTACTTAGACAAGTTGGGTAACATCATTATTTGGTGACCTACTTGTATACCCGAAGACGAAAGAAGAGCCATTCAGCGGGTTAAGGAACACTTGAAGACCGCCATGTCAACAAGGAAGAACTACACCATCATCGAGAAGTAAACTTCCGCGTCGAAGACCTTGTGTATCTGCAAGCCCCTCCTCTCGAAGGAACCAAGCATTTCCATGTCAAAGGGAAGCTCGCACCAAGATGTATGAACCCCCTTTAAGGTCACTACAAGGCGAAGAGAAGATGGTCATCAACTGAAGTTATCACCTGAGTTACCCATTATGTACCAAATTTAACACGAGTCACAGCTTCGGAAGTGCTTCTAACTTCCTAACTAACCCAATCTCTACAAGGATTTCAATCACCAAGCCATTGACATCTAGCCCAACCTGACCTACGTGGGAGGCCCCTCAGCCACCTGGAAAAAAGAGAACAACATATGCAAAGCCACACCATCAAGTACTTCAACGTTCAATGGAGCACTACTCGGAAGGAGGAGCAACATGAAGAAGTGAAGACAACCCCATGTCCAAGTTTTCGTATTCCTTTCCACGCCAAGTTTGGGAATCTCGGGGACGAGATTCTTGTAAGGGGGTAGGTCTGTCACACCTTGATTTTCATGCCACAACACTTAAGTCAATAAATCATGCTAAAATGTGGTTTGACAAAAACTTTTGAATGTTCTGGACTTTGCTTGATTTGCTTTTTGTTTTGCTGTTTGCAAGTGCTCTAAAAATAAAATAAATCCTCCTACTCTTATACTCCTTCTCCTTGGTCCAAAACTTTGCCCAATGATTATGCCATGTGTATAGGACATAATAGTATTTTATTACAAAAAATATTTTGGCCAAAAAGTATTTTCCAAATTTAGTTTCCCAAAAACCCTTGAATTGAGGTTTGCACTGCAAGTACTTGATTTGGGGTGTGAAAAATCTTTCAAAAAGTATGTTTCACTCCTATTAGGTATAGGACTCCCATAAACCACAAAAATATAATTTTAAAAGTTATGTTCCTATTTTATTTAAAGGCTTTTTCTTTAGGCCAGAAATGGTCTTTAATAGGTTAAAACTATTTAACAGTTTCAAAAATATTTACGAAAATTTAGGGAAACTCATAGGACACATATTGTCCATATATAAGAGTTTCAACACATGGTCATGTTCAAAATATTGGTCAAATCCCTCAAAAACCCTTTCTGGATATTTCAAGCTTTTGAAATATTTACAAAGGAAATATTCTCTAAAAATTCCAATAAAATTCTAGCATGTCACATATGACATATTTGATGATCTTGCCAAGCCTCATGCCTTGAAAATCAAGAAAACATCATCAAACCTCCTCAAAACAATTTCTGTCCATTTTGAAGTTTGAGCAACTTTATATTCACAAACTTGTCCAAATGCTCTCAAACTTGGTGCACATGCTCAAATGATGTAATCATGCATCTAGATCAAATTTCACAAGTTGGAGAGGAAGATACCTTGGTCGAAGTGCCTCAAAACCCTCTCTGTACAGAACCACATTTGAACAACTCTACATTACCAACTTTGTACTTGTGACCTCAAATTTTGTGGACATGCTCACAACCCCAAATGATGACACTACACCAAATGGTGCACCAATGTGGGGATGAATTGCATGACTAAATCTTGGAAAAACATTTTTTTTGTTAATTTCTAGGGTTTACCAAAGTTACATTGGCAACTTTGCCCAAATGAGCTCAAACTTGGTGAAACACCCTATTTATATGTGCCATTTCATCCTGCTAAGTCTCATGCCAAATGGAATTCTTTTCCTTGCCCAAACCAGCAACAAACACCTTCTGCCATTTTTCTAAAGACACCACTTTGACCTCTTCCAGTCTTCCCCATGGGCCCAAATTTTTACCACATCTATTCCTAGTCCCCTTCTACCTCCTGTAACAATTTCAAACCAACAGCTCCATTATTGGGGGGGGGGGGTGAAAGCATCACATTCACTCACTTGACAACACAATTCTCACTCTCTCTCAACCCCACCTCTCTCCCATTGGGTTACCAGGGCATGCAAGGCCACCACCCCTTTGTTTAATCCTCTCCTGACCCCCTAGACACTAGCGGCCATGCCCTGAGTGCCAAAAAGATGCCAACGGCAGCCATATGCGTGCTCTGGAGCGCGCTACAGTGCACCAGAGCACTGTAGCCGTTCACTGCCTGAGCCACCCGACCACCTCGGGCTTCCCCAACATGTATCCCGAGGTCGTCTCGACATTTGCGACAAGCAACATTGTCGGCCCTCTCCTCCCTCACCCTCCTTTGCCCCTTGTCAAGCTCACCAGAGTGTCGCCCGAGCTCACTAGTCGCTACAATAGTGTGGGACCTCCTCTGACCTCGCTCCGCCCCCCTCTCGCCTCCCTCGCTCCTAGACGAACACTACAAGCACCGCTGACCCATCCAGGGCCCCTCCCTTGACCGCCACGGCGATCTCCGTGGGCACCCGTGAGCTTGGCTCACGGTGCGCCATGGCCTTGCCATATAGGGCCTCCCCGGGTCCCTCCCTCATCTCCAGTCCCTCCGTCTCCCTCCCCTAGTCCTCCTAGACCCGCTCTCTCTCCCGAGCCCCCTATCCACCACCATGGAAAAACCCTCGCCGTCGGCCACCGCCAAAATCTACGATGTTCCGAGCTCCTCCACTGTTGTGAAGCACATGGACGGGATCACCGCTCGTCGCTGAGTCTACCGGAGTGCTGGGACCCGTTGCTGGTGACCGAAGCCATCGGGGCAGGCGCCGGTGCCACTCAGCCGCACCTCCCCTGTCGCTTCTCTGCCTCAGGCGCGGGGTAGGGAACGACCACCCCGCTAGCTGGCAGGGGGCGTCTATCAGCGGTCATGGCCACCAAGCTGGCCCACCAGTCGGGATAAGTGGAAACGGCCTCGGCCGAAACCGCGACCCTGCCGGGATTAGTGGAAAATAGAAACATTTTAGCCTAGTACAGAAAATTCTAACAATCACCAGAGCGTGATAATTTTCTGATTTTTTTACACAAAATTGATATACAAATTTCCCATGTTTTCCTAAGTTTTCAGGATTTTTTAAATTGCAGAAGTATGGTAAATTTCCATATTGCTATAGACTTTTCTATTTTTGATAGATTTTATTTTTGTTGCATTGTGTGCTTGTTTTGATGACTCTATGGTTTGTATTGAAGGGTATAAGCCATGGTAAAGTTTTAATAGAGTAGGTATAATGCAATAATCAAATATGAATGGGTTTGCAACAGTACTTAGACTGGTGATTTGCTTTATTATACTAACAGATCTCGCAGATTTTTGTTGAGTTTTCTGTGATTGAAGTTTTTAAGTTCTGGGTGAGATCACGATGGATGAAGGAACAAGGAGTGGAAATGGCCTAAGCTTGGGGATGCCCATGGCACCAAAGGAAAATATTCAAGAAGTATCAATTGACTAAGCTTGGGGATGCCCCGGAAGGCATCCCCTATTTCTTCTACTGACCATAGGTATTTTACTTGGAGCTATCTTTTTATTCGTCACATATGATGAGTGTTTCTTGGAGCATCTTGTATTATATGAGTCTTTGCTTGTTTTGATTTTTAGTTTGTCAGAATCATCCTTGCTGGACACACCTATTTGATAAAGCCAAAATTATGCATTGATTTGATAGAATTGCTCTTATGCTTCACTTAAATTTTTTCAGAGCAATGGAATTGCTCTAGTGCTTCACTTATATCTTTTTTTAGCATAGTGTGCATTAGTATTTTTTAAGAAATACCCTCATGCTTGTAACACCCCAAAATTTTGGTTTGGTTTTTACCAAATTCTTTATTTGATTTAAAGGAGGTTATTTGAAAAAAAAATTAAGAGAGACCCTCCTTCCCAAATTTTGTTTCTGACAAATCTTTTTGAGTCTTTCTCAACCTTGATTCTGGCCTTGAGGGTTTTTCAACTTATGTGGGTTCAACACAAAAAACTCTTGGATTGTTTTGCTAACTCTTTTGTTAAAAAGAATTCCTATCTTTTCTTTTTTATTATTCCCTCCCTACTCAAAAATACACTCTTGCCATGACCTATGTTGAAAACTTCCTCCCTACCTTGGGTCAAGTCAAGCATCAACTCCAGCAAGTTTCAACTTTCCCTAGTTTTTATTTCTATTTATTTAAACCACAAAATCTTTTTCTGTCGTTTATTTGGACCTTAGTGGTTTACAAAGGAACTACTAGATTTCCTTTGAATCTTGGCTCCAAATAAATTCCTATGGCTAGTCCTTAGTACCCTCAACTTATACCCATCAAGATCCACTGGTCATCAGTTCAAATTTTTCAAAATATGCTTGCTGCAAGTTTGGAGCAGATTTGCCATTTTTGGTGAATTTCATTCTTTCTTCTTTCCAAAAAATTCTGTGATTATTCAGGCAGTCTCCAGATGCATCAAGAGACCCCCCTCACCAAGTCCCAGCTCAAGAAAAATTTTCCACGTGCGTCAAACATTTCATCGAGCAGCTTGCATGCACTGTTCCTGTCAAGTTTCAGAGTTCAGTGTTACAGTTCAGGGTTCAGTGTCGTTTTCTTCAGTCGCCCATCGCCAATCTCGCCAGTTCCTCGCTTGGCCTCTTGCTCACTGCTCCTCCTCCTTATACTCGCGCCGCACGGTCGGTTGGCTGGACATGGGCGTCGGTGCTGAGCCGTCCCGTCGTCTCCGGCGAGTGCAGCGATGACAGAGCCGCCCGCCTCGGCCGTCAGACGAGCTCAGCGAAGAGCACCGTAACCCAGCACCGCCCAAGCCTCCTCAAGCCTCCGCGTGGCCATCTTATCCTCAGAGCGCGCTAAGGGACACTCGCCGTGGCCTGAGACGCGCAGAGCACGTTTCCTGCCGCCGACGAGCCCGTGAGCTCCATTCCGTCGAAACCGCGGGAGCAGGCCAAATGCGATCAAGCTTAGCTGTTGAATGGAGCCAGTGGACCAATCCGAAGATGCCCAGTCACCTAAACCACCAGCCCGACCACTGCCTCGTCGTAATCCCTCGCCGGAGATATTTTGCTCACGGCACCTCCCTCGCCCGCCTATAAATAGGACCCCAGAGGCGTTGTGAAGCCACCGCATCCACCACACCCCACCACAGCCTCGCCAAAACCCCTCAGAGGGCCTCGGAAGAGCCTTCTTCCCCGACTCCGGCCGCCCCGATCCGCTTCGGGCTCCGGCAAGATCCGCTCTGGTGAGAGCACCCCCGCTTCCCAATCTTGGTCAGCAACCTTCTGGTCCACCACCTCGTCTAACCCAAGCGTCAATTTGTATTCAGAAGCCCCATCCGGTGAGACCCATCATCGCCCGACGCCGCCGTCCGCCGTAGAGGAAGTAGCCGTCGCTGTGGTGCTTCCCGTCGGTCTCTTCCACCACCCACCGACGCGGAAGAACCTCCTGAACACGCCGATACCGAAGCAGGTGACGGAGCCGCAAACTTTGCCGAGCTAGACTCCGACTACTCCGAACCAGGCAAGCATGTTTGAACCTTTGATATGATGAGTGTTTTTCATGTTTGCTAGTGTGGTTTTTCTTATGGCATGTTTATATAAGCATTTGTTGGATGTTATATTCCATGCAAGGTAGGTTGCAAGTGAGCTACAAAACTTGATGAGATCATATGATGGAGAACAACCTGATCATGTGGTGGCATGATAAGTTGTAAGCTGGTATTGTTGGAGCATACCAGTTCTATATCAACTGTTTAACTCCGGTGTCGACGTGGATCAAGTCTCGATCCCGTCCATTTCCCTTTTTGTGCTGCCACATGTTTTCTGCAAAGAGTACGGTTTAGTAAGTTGCAAACCTCTTTCCTGGTACACACCAAATAGAGAGGCCGTGATGAAGGTTCCATGGCCCTGGATTAAAGCCGTCATCCGGTCAGGGGGCATGGGTGTTTCCGGTTGGGACCGAGAGGGGGGCACCCCTTAGAGCGCGCGATATAAATTCGATCCCATGCTATTCGAGGAGTGACCTCCCCGCCTCAAGAGTTTTTCTTGAACGTTGCCTAGGGTGATTCCGGGCAACTGAATGTGGAATGGGTGTGTACTGGTTAGATGTGTTTTCTTCTAAAATACCGTGAACGGAACTAGTCCTTGGTGACTACTGAAATCCGTTGGCTGTGGTAAAGTACAAACTCTGCAGAGTCAAAACCATTCGCATAACCAAGTCCTTGGTCAAGGACGTTGGTTAGCAGATCAGTGTCAGTCTCAGCGTCAGTCTCTGTAGAACTAATACTTCTGACAGAGGTAAACCCGGTTGAATGTTACTTCTGTGAATGGACTAACCTGTTTACTTTTATGTGCCGAGTATTCCTTAGGATGGTGCTACCTCCAGGAACTACTCAATTTTTTCTTTGTATGATATAAGCCCTTTATGTGATGTCGCTCAGACGTCCGACTGTGGCATTCTTGTCATTCACTTTTGATATAAGCCCTTTATGTGATGTCGCTCAGACGTCCGACTGTGGCATTCTTGTCATTTACTTTTGATATAAGCCCTTTATGTGATGTCGCTCAGACGTCCGACTGTGGCATTCTTGTTATTTACTTTTGGTATAAGCCCTTTTT